>CAMAPF010000116.1:0-614399 GCA_945859915.1 Cuscuta epithymum
AAGAAGAAGAAGAAGAAGAAGAAGAAGAAGAAGAAGAAGAAGAAGAAGAAGAAGAAGAAGAAGAAGAAGAAGAAGAAGAAGAAGAAGAAGAAGAAGAAGAAGAAGAAGAAGAAGAAGGAAGAGATTACTTACCTCGTAGCTGATGAGTGCAGGACTACGGCAAACGCCGCTGTGGTGCGAGGCCACAATCGACGGCGGAGCTGTAATCCATGGTAGGAAATTATCGCAGCTTGCTCCGGAGAAATCACCGATGAATTGCAGAAGGCAGAGAGGTGGCTTTTTTAATTAAGGGTAGTTTTGTCAGATTACCTCTTTTTAGTCCTATTTGTGTTAAATAAAACATAGTAGTCCTATTTTTGCAATTCTACCTTGTTTTAGTCCTATTTAGATAAATCTCTCTTTTAAAAAGTATCATTAAAAAATATCATATTAATACAAACAAAAAACTATACACATTAAAAAGAAAGGCAACTTTATTTGATACATTATATTAACTAGTGCAATTATAAAAATGCTACTCAATTAAAAGTGTTACATAATTTTGAATTATAAAAAGCTACTTAATTGAAAGTGTACATAACACATATAATTATGTGTTAAAATAAGTACTACCTCCGTCCCTAAATGTTCATCCCATTGCGAGTTACGAAGTTTGACCAACAATAAAGTTAAATGATCCTTGTGAAAACTCAGATTATTTTTAGTAAATAAAATTTACATATTCAGAAACTACATTAAACTCGTTACAAAGCCTGCAAAAAAAAATCAACTTTCATAAAGTTTTGATATATAAAGTAAGAGTTTAAGAGTGATTTAAGTTGACTCTCGAAAAGCAAAATGGAAGTTCTTTCAGGGACGGAGGGAGTAATTTTTAAAACATATTTAAATAATAATAGAGAAGGGTTACATGAATTTTTTAATCTTCAAACTCCCACTTCCTTAGTCGATTGTCGTTTCCTCCATAAAATGGCGAGACAGTGCTATGTTTAATTTTTTAGTTTGTCAGTGGGCCTAGTTTCGACCAATCGTGGAAACACATGAGCATCTCAAGAGATTGCGCATTCAGCTGTATTCTATATATATAGTCGGTTCGGTCATTACTAGCTTCACTAAACTCTAGTTGCATGTACGGAAACCGTCAAGACCGGCATGAGCAAGACTTGTTTCACCCTTGTTGATAAAATCGAAAACACCATGTCACTTTTTTATTCATTCATATACTTACTTTTTTACATTGCAATCTAAACCGAAATCCTTAAAAGTGAAAACATGTGGCCTACTTTGTGAAAAATGAATCTCATGGCTATATTTGAAAATGGCTCATACCACAAGTACTTTTCCTATTTTTAATGTATTATAGATTAAGCACAAGTATGAACTACACGGCTATCTATCTATCTATCTATCTATCTATCTATCTATCTATCTATCTATCTATCTATCTATCTATCTATCTATCTATCTATCTATCTATCTATCTATCTATCTATCTATCTATCTATCTATCTATCTATCTATCTATCTATCTATCTATCTATCTATCTATCTATCTATCTATCTATCTATCTATCTATCTATCTATCTATCTATCTATCTATCTATCTATCTATCTATCTATCTATCTATCTATCTATCTATCTATCTATCTATCTATCTATCTATCTATCTATCTATCTATCTATCTATCTATCTATCTATCTATCTATCTATCTATCTATCTATCTATCTATCTATCTATCTATCTATCTATCTATCTATCTATCTATCTATCTATCTATCTATCTATCTATCTATCTATCTATCTATCTATCTATCTATCTATCTATATATATATATATATATATATATATATAGGTTTTGGTTCAAATAAGAACACGATCTTATGAGAAAAATGAGAACGAATCTGGACCGTTAGATTTGCCTCAAGTGAAATTCAGTGTGCATTAGATGAAACTGTAATGTGCATTCGGTGAAATTGAAATGTGCATCACAAAGGGTACGATAGAGTGGCATTATGTGCAGTTGAATTGTGCATTACGTGAAATTGAAATGTGCACTAGGTGAAGCTGAAATGTGCAGAATAAAAAGTACGATGTGATGTTATTTTTGTACTTTTTTTTCGCACATATCAGTTTCATCTAATGCACACTTGAGTTTAAATTTTTATCTTGCACATTTCAATATCATTTAATGCACATTTCAGTTTCACCAAATGCACAATTTGGTTCCACATAATACAATCCAACGGTCCAGATTCGTTCTCATTTTTCTCCTAAGATCTGTTCTTACCGGAACCGCTCCCTATATATATATATATATATATATATATATATATATATATATATATATATATATATATATATATATATATACCGACCTTAATTTGGTAACGCATTGGATTGCATACGTACAAGTCTTTATTTAGAGGTCGTTTGGCAACACTATTTTTCGGCTTATCAGACTTATCAGTCAACTTTTTCACCAAACACGTAATTTTTGCTTTCACGCGCTAAATTGTATAATAAGCATAAACAATAAGGTTATAGTTATTTTTCTGGCTGTATTGGCTCAAGTTACTGTAGATGACCATTTTAGCTATTTTTACATACGTATAATTTTTATTTGTTTTATTAATAAAATATATTTTAATTTTTTTCTTAAATCAACAGAATCAACCAATTCAGTTACTTCAGTCAGAACTTCATAATTTCATCAGAATCAACCAAAACGGTCGATTTTCGTGCTACCAAACGGGCTCTGAATATGCTTGTCTGCTGGTCGTTCTCCTGATGAGGATAAGGGAGATTTAAACATATATAGCGAATGTTAAAAAGGTAGAGCTACTTGTTTAAATTAAAGTACCGTAAATAGAATTTTTTATTTGTGATTGTACAAAAACACAATCATAACATTGTAGAACTATTGCTCCGAGGTCGCCGGATTGACACCGGATAAACCCACTATTGGAAAAACTCGGCCCTCTGTTGCAAGGATTCTGGTTGAGATAGTCCTCTTGAAACACATACCAGACTAAATCTAGTTAGAGGATGACGGTTATGAGGGTTCTAGCAGTATATCTTGACTGAGGAGCAAGTCCTCCTATTATAAACGATGTTATCATATCGGCCAAACTGAGGGGAGATGTTCCAAAAGGAAACCCACCATGAATCAGACCCTATCCTAACATTAGATATGGGAAGGAATAAAGTGGATCCTAACAAACCACGCCACCCCATCCAAATTGTTTCGATCTAGAGAAAGGTTATTTTGGAATCTGGTCAAACTTCTGGTGTATCCAAAGATCTGGATTAGGGACCTCAACTTGATCAGTTTGAGGATGCTCTCTAGAATCTGGAAGATCACACACCCCAACAAAATGATTTGACCACCCCCATCCCCCCTATGAACAATGAGATACCTCTTCCTCTTAATGACAATCAAGCTAAAAATCTCCTTACCACTGCGCGGGTTATTGCTGCAGCCTTCATGGACATCCAAAATACTTCACCTCAGTCACCTACCATTGCTACTCCTACAAAGGACAAATATGTCTTAACAAGTGAGAAGGTAGATCATACCTCTTCTCTTTTCCTAATAGAGGTGGATTTGGATTTGGACCCCAGACAGTCCCTATCTGATGGGGAACCAACCAAAAAAACCAAACAACGTACCAGCTCTGGCCCCTCAAAACCCCAAATGAATAGGGAGCCTTACAGTCTAAGGCCCACAATATCTGACCACCCTTCTCTGCTCTTAATAACCTCTTATGATTAGTATGATTGAGCCCAAAATAAATGCCAACAAATTAAACTCTAAAATGAGGAATCTTGGGTTTTCTCAAAATCTGCCTCACTCCAGTAACAAAATATGGATTTTCTGGAACAACAATACTACATTGACTTTGATTTCTGACCACACTTAGTGTATGAATCTTTCTGTCAGGGATAAACTATCCCAAATTATTATGCACATTTCTATTGTCTATGGTGCTAATGACATGCATGATTATTAGGAGATGCCTTTGGAAAGATCTTACATCTTTCAGAAATGATTTCTCGTCCCAACCCTGGATTTTGGTTGGAGATTCAATGTAATTGCAAATATTCAGGAGTATAAAGGTAACAGTACTCCAAATATGCCGGACTGTGATGAATTTAATGACTTTATCTTTTCCAATTGTCTGTCTGAGCTCAACTTCCAAGGCACTCCTTTTACTTGGACGGGGAATTTGATGAACGGGGTTTCTCTTAAAAAATTTGATAGGGTTTTGGCTATTAGGTAATTTTTCCAACTTAACAAGAATTTCTTTCCTAAAAAGCTTAACTGTTGTGTTTCTGACCATAATCCTCTGATTGTAAATGACCTTTTTGACCCCTTAAATGTCCCTAAAAGGTTCAGATTTCAGCATATGTGGATAAACCATAAATATTTTTTAAAAACTGTTCACGCCTCGTGGGATATTCCATGCGAGGGATATGTCATGTGGAAGTTTTCAACCAAACTCAAGCGCCTTAAATCTGCTCTCAGGCATTGAAATCAAATTAGTTTTGGAAACATTTTTTATAAACAATAAGGTTATAGTTATTTTTCTGGCTGTATTGGCTCAAGTTACTGTAGATGACCATTTTAGCTATTTTTACATACGTATAATTTTTATTTGTTTTATTAATAAAATATATTTTAATTTTTTTCTTAAATCAACAGAATCAACCAATTCAGTTACTTCAGTCAGAACTTCATAATTTCATCAGAATCAACCAAAACGGTCGATTTTCGTGCTACCAAACGGGCTCTGAATATGCTTGTCTGCTGGTCGTTCTCCTGATGAGGATAAGGGAGATTTAAACATATATAGCGAATGTTAAAAAGGTAGAGCTACTTGTTTAAATTAAAGTACCGTAAATAGAATTTTTTATTTGTGATTGTACAAAAACACAATCATAACATTGTAGAACTATTGCTCCGAGGTCGCCGGATTGACACTGGACTTCATGTGGCTGGATTTTTTTCCCCGGGTCACCGCCACTGAGGTTCGCCGTTGCTACCAGAAACCATCGTCGTCACTGTCCAACTATCACCACGATGAACTGAACTTGGTTATATGCAAGAGAATTAGGAAGTAATTAATTATATTACTTAATTAAATTAGGGGTATAAAAGTAAAATGGAGTTCTATTTCGAAAAACCAAATATATATTCCTATTTTCAAAAGAATTATTATATTTTAAACTTAATTTGAGTAATTATGTCGGAGGATAATCATCTTGAGCTGAAAATTAAAGCATGCGATATTCGATCGGATGGTTTAATTAAGTTTGTGGGATATGATGATATAGTGTTTGATGTTGGATGGGGACAGCCCACATGGCAATTACTAAGCATTACACAAAAGATGGAAATAGAACAACCGAACGGTACAATAACTGATCCAAATGATTCACAATTTCCATCTAATGTTACGTACGACAGATGCAACTAATTCATGATAGCAATGCCACTTTTGCTTCAACTAACTAATCATTTACTCCGTATCTAAAATTATTAAGCACTCATTGAGTCTCCTCGTTTAAATGTATCAATTTCTCTTTTGAAGCATCCCCAATGCTTTGCTTTTGATGCATTGGTGCTTAGGTGTTATATAAATTAAGGTAGATTTTATGGTACGCTTAAGTTATCATATCTTTCTTCACAGTACATAAACCAAATAGAATGATAAAATGCACAAATAGAACCATTATTGCTTAAACAAAGGTAAAGTGCACAAATAGAACATCATTATTGTAACACCCCGGCCCCGCCAGACCTGAGGTAGTTACTCCGGACCAATAGTACTGTCCTCACAAACCGCCACTAGCCTTTTACGCGCACTTTGTCCTCACTCGTGCGCGCCCTGAGAAACTTCCCAGGGGGTCACCCATCCCAAGACTACTCCCGTGCAAACACGCTTAACTTTGGAGTTCTTGGGTGATGAGCTCCCTTAAAAGGAGATGCATCTTGTTGGTATGAGTAGTACTATTAATCCTTTTCAATTAATCTCGGGTATTACAATCACCCCCACTTAGGAACGCAACGTCCTCGTTGCGCCCTTCAACCAATCTCAATCAAACCACAGAATCTTTTCCCCTGCTAAGTGTCTGCCCAATATTCAACAGATCAGCACACTGTCGCAGGGTTTCTCTGATACCATTTGTAACACCCCGGCCCCGTGGGACCCGAGGTAGTTACTTCGGACCAATAGTACTGTCCTCACAAACCACCACAAGCCTTTATCGCGCACTTTGTCCTCACTCATGCGCGCCCTGAGAAACTTCCCAGGGGGTCACCCATCCCAAGACTACTCCCGTGCAAGCACGCTTAACTTTGGAGTTCTTGGGTTATGAGCTCCCTTAAAAGGAGATGCACCTCTGTTGGTATGAGTAGTACTATTAATCTGTTTATATTAAATCTCAAGTGTTACAATATTGTAATACCCGAGATTAATTGAAAAGGATTAATAGTACTACTCATACCAACAAGATGCATCTCCTTTTAAGGGAGCTCATCACCCAAGAACTCCAAAGTTAAGCGTGTTTGCACGGGAGTAGTCTTGGGATGGGTGACCCCCTGGGAAGTTTCTCAGGGCGCGCACGAGTGAGGACAAAGTGCGCGTAAAAGGCTAGTGGCGGTTTGTGAGGACAGTACTATTGGTCCGGAGTAACTACCTCGGGTCTGGCGGGGCCGGGGTGTTACAATTATTTACTTGCTAAATAAGGACCATCAATATTATTAGAGAGATGTCAGTTTTACTATATGTTTACAAATATCTTAAAATACTACGTATTATAAATTTCATTATAGTTGTTAGTCCAAATAGAAAACAATTTGACAATTTTTTATATTAGACCCATTTAAATTCTCCGTCCCTAGATTTTCAAATATAGAGGACCGGTCTTGTACATAATGGATAATTATTACACTATAAATCTTGAAAGTTCAAAAGAAATAGTTATAAATTACTTGCACATAGAGAGAGAGTTGATGTTAGTGGATACAATTTGAAACGCTCTCACCAATCTATAAAAACCCTTCCCATTCCGTCGCGAATCTGGCCTAACCCTTTCATCTCCATCATCGATATCTCTCCCCCGCTATGGGGGGAGCCTCCGCCTCCACCCAAAACCTGGGCATCAGTGGTTTCCGGTCCCCCCGGGACACAACTGAGCGTCAAGGATGACCCATTGCTCCAGCTTCTCATCGGAAAACACAAAGGTTTCCTCTCTGTGAAGATTCCGAAGGCGAGATCGGAAAACCTGGCAAGGAACCTGCAATACGCTCTTGTGGGAACCTTTGTGAAAGGCTGAGCCCCTATCAATGCTATTCGTAAGGTTTTTGAAGCTTTAAATTTTAGATATCGGTCTGTAAGAACAAGATTATATATCTTTCTCAAACAATGTCGAATATATTCACTGCAGAAGTAGACAACCATGGATAATCCATAGTTTTAGGATGCACGTCTCAAGGTGGTACCCTGGGTACCATTCGAACAGAGAGTCATCGTTCGTCCCTTGTTGAATTGGATTCAATTCCCCAACCTCTGCTTTCACTTATTTGATGAAGACTTCCTATTTGAGTTGTGCTCCAATTTCTGTCATCCCTTGCGATGTGATAAACCCACTATTGGAAAAACTTCATAGTTTTCATATAAAAAGAACTTCATAATGAAAATTCAAACTTAATTGGATATCCATGCAAATATTTAAACTAATAGCAAACAATATCACAAACGTGTTAAATAACAGCTATATATGCCCAAAGTAATAAATGTTGATTGGAAACAAAGAAATCTGAGTTCTTATCCTATGAAAGAAAGAACATAAGGGTTAAAACGAATACAACATCTAAAGAATCATCATAACCTATTAATGTGGCCTCCGAAAGAATCTTGTTTTGACTCATTTTTCTTGACAACCTCCTTTTTCCTTTTTCTTGGCTATTAGTAACTAGTAACCAGCCATGATAAAATACACGTGATTAGAGAGATATGTGCAGGTATTGGGCAAACCAAATTTATTTGCGATAAATCAATAAAAACCAGAATTAAGAGGGAGAGAAGCAAGTTGTAGTAAAAAACACGGAGTTGTTGATTGGCTAACTTGAGGAAAATTTTGTTGGAATTGGAATTCATTCACAATTCCTCCCAGGTTATTATCAACGCTAAAATTATTATGACCACCAAAATTGAAATCTCCATTGGAGACGATGATCGGGAGATTATGTAAATTATAAACGAGATTGCTGCTGAAAGGTGACGGGAAACCCGGAAGATTAGGGGTTGACTGAGAACCCATGTTTCCTCCAATTTGGCCGTTATTATCCCAATTCCTGCATCATCGGAACATCAATCTATCACTAATAAAATATTAGCAACAAATCAGAACTAATTAATTTATTCCATGTTCTTAAGGGCATGCGGCAAATCTTTCGGAACTGATTCCCACAGACGGCGCCGTGTTGAGTTTAATCCAACACGATATAACAAATAAAGAAATAATTTGGTATGAACACTCGATCTTTACGTGGAAATCCGAAAGGGAGAAAACCACGAGACTTTTTAGGCTAATATCCAAGTCATCTCTTTCTCAAACAATGCCGAATATATTCTCTGCAGAACTAGACAACCATGGATAATCAATGGTTTTACGATGCAGGTCTCAAAGTGGTACTCTGGGTACCATCCAGATAGAGAGTCGTCGTTCGTTCCTTATTGAATTGGATTCAATTTCCCCACCCCCCTTCGCTTATTTGATGTGGACTTCCTATTTGAGTTGTGCTCCAATTTCTGTCATCCCTTGCGATGTGATAAACCCACTATTGGAAAAACTCGGCCCTCTGTTGCAAGGATTCTGGTTGAGATAGTCCTCTTGAAACACATACCAGACTAAATCTAGTTAGAGGATGACGGTTATGAGGGTTCTAGCAGTATATCTTGACTGAGGAGCAAGTCCTCCTATTATAAACGATGTTATCATATCGGCCAAACTGAGGGGAGATGTTCCAAAAGGAAACCCACCATGAATCAGACCCTATCCTAACATTAGATATGGGAAGGAATAAAGTGGATCCTAACAAACCACGCCACCCCATCCAAATTGTTTCGATCTAGAGAAAGGTTATTTTGGAATCTGGTCAAACTTCTGGTGTATCCAAAGATCTGGATTAGGGACCTCAACTTGATCAGTTTGAGGATGCTCTCTAGAATCTGGAAGATCACACACCCCAACAAAATGATTTGACCACCCCCATCCCCCCTATGAACAATGAGATACCTCTTCCTCTTAATGACAATCAAGCTAAAAATCTCCTTACCACTGCGCGGGTTATTGCTGCAGCCTTCATGGACATCCAAAATACTTCACCTCAGTCACCTACCATTGCTACTCCTACAAAGGACAAATATGTCTTAACAAGTGAGAAGGTAGATCATACCTCTTCTCTTTTCCTAATAGAGGTGGATTTGGATTTGGACCCCAGACAGTCCCTATCTGATGGGGAACCAACCAAAAAAACCAAACAACGTACCAGCTCTGGCCCCTCAAAACCCCAAATGAATAGGGAGCCTTACAGTCTAAGGCCCACAATATCTGACCACCCTTCTCTGCTCTTAATAACCTCTTATGATTAGTATGATTGAGCCCAAAATAAATGCCAACAAATTAAACTCTAAAATGAGGAATCTTGGGTTTTCTCAAAATCTGCCTCACTCCAGTAACAAAATATGGATTTTCTGGAACAACAATACTACATTGACTTTGATTTCTGACCACACTTAGTGTATGAATCTTTCTGTCAGGGATAAACTATCCCAAATTATTATGCACATTTCTATTGTCTATGGTGCTAATGACATGCATGATTATTAGGAGATGCCTTTGGAAAGATCTTACATCTTTCAGAAATGATTTCTCGTCCCAACCCTGGATTTTGGTTGGAGATTCAATGTAATTGCAAATATTCAGGAGTATAAAGGTAACAGTACTCCAAATATGCCGGACTGTGATGAATTTAATGACTTTATCTTTTCCAATTGTCTGTCTGAGCTCAACTTCCAAGGCACTCCTTTTACTTGGACGGGGAATTTGATGAACGGGGTTTCTCTTAAAAAATTTGATAGGGTTTTGGCTATTAGGTAATTTTTCCAACTTAACAAGAATTTCTTTCCTAAAAAGCTTAACTGTTGTGTTTCTGACCATAATCCTCTGATTGTAAATGACCTTTTTGACCCCTTAAATGTCCCTAAAAGGTTCAGATTTCAGCATATGTGGATAAACCATAAATATTTTTTAAAAACTGTTCACGCCTCGTGGGATATTCCATGCGAGGGATATGTCATGTGGAAGTTTTCAACCAAACTCAAGCGCCTTAAATCTGCTCTCAGGCATTGAAATCAAATTAGTTTTGGAAACATTTTTTATAAACAGTGTGAGGCTGAAACTGAGATAACAAATCTGGAAAAAATCTTTCTATACCCTCTCTGAAGATGGCTATCTTCTTCATATTCAATATTCTGCTCATATCAATACTTTTTATAGACAGCAGGAAAAAAATAAATGGCTAAAGGAGGTGGATGAAAACTCTAAGTTTTTCCATCTCTCCCTTAAATCCAAACATCAAAGGTTGCATATCTCTAGAATAAAAAATGAGGATGATACCTGGGTTGAGTCCAAAGAGGACGTTGGTAAGGCTGCTACTTCGTTTTTCTCCACCTTGTTGACTGGTGATAATACTAATGATTCCCTCAATTACAATGATTATTTGCATAACATTGATTCTGTTATGTCTGATGAGGATAATGATATGCTGCTCAGATCTATAAATCAAAGTGAGCTAAGGGAGACTGTTTTTAGTCTAGATAAGTCCAGCACCCCTGGTAGTGATGGTTTCGATGGTCTCTTCTATCAAACTGCTTATAATATTATCCAGTATGATCTTCTTAATGCGGTTAAGGAATACTTATGTGGTGCCCCTATTCCCAAAGCTATAGGTCACACCCTTATTGCTCTTATCCCGAAAGAGCCAAATGCTTACCCATTCTCTAAGTTTAGGACCATTAGCTTTAATAACTTTATTAACAAAATTTCATTAAAATTATCACCACCAAAATCACCCCTCTCCTTCCCAAAATTATTTCTAAAGAACACACTTGCTTTTCAAAAGGGGAAAGAGATTTCTGATAGTATTTTGGTCCTCGGGGAGTTGGTTAGTCACATTGATAAAAAGCGAGAGGGCACAATATCATTTATTAATTTGACATGGTCAAAGCTTTTGATAGAATATCTTTGTCTTTTATTCTTCATGTGCTAAACAAGCTTGGTTTTCATAATACTTTTGTCCAGTTAATTGCAAACAATCTAAATTCCACTTGGTTTCTATCCTGATTCCTGATTAATGGTGCTCCTAATGGTTTTTAAGCCTTCTAGAGGGTTCAAAGCTTAATCATTTATTTAATTATGGTAATGGTATTGCATACAAAACGTACTCTCGAATGCCTATTATAAATAATCTCTCTTTTGTTGATGACATAATTGTGCTTTCTAATGCTGAAACAAAAAACCTAAATGGCATGTGCAACATTTTCAGTGAATATGAGAATTATTCTGGGCAATTGATCAGTAAAGAAAATGTTTTTGTATTATTTCTAAACATGCTAAAAAGTACAGTTGTAATATTGTGCATGATACTTTCAACATCAAGCATGGGTCTTTTCCTTTTACTTATCTGGGTGCTAACATAAATACTGGCACAACCCTCAATTCCCACTTTGATAATATCTTGACAAACTTTGATTCTAAGCTTGCAGGTTGGAAACACAAACTCCTCTCAGTGGGTGGGAGAATGATATTAATTAAACATGTCCTTAGCTCCCTTCCCCTTTTTTATATGGCCGTGTTCCCTATTCCTAAATATGTTATACAAAATGTGAAGAGAAAGCTCTCTGATTTTCTCTGGGATAAAAGCCCCGACTATAACAAACGTATTTGGCGTAGTTGGACTAATATTTGCTCCCCTTTTGATGAAGACGGGATGGGTTTTAAAAGTCTCAGCCACATTCAGAGCACCTTTTTCTTAAAACTGAAGTGGAAGCTAAATACTGAGACTATCTTTGGTCCTTTTGGGTGAACTCCCTAGAGGATGAGTCCCTTTCTATCATGAGTAAACCACTCAATTCGGTTACCACTTATTTTGTTGATAATTGTTGCACTGAGGTGAAAAAATGGGACAATTCCTTTTGGACTCCAATTGGTGTGAGCTAGGCCCCTTTTATCAATTTCAGGAGGATATGCCTCCAAGCCCCAATACTGTGACCATTAGGGAAGTTATGCCTGATAAAGATTTGACCCAGACGATTGCCAACAAACTGCTCAGTTTTGTCGTTGACAAAATTCATGGGATGAACCTCCGTTTTTGTGATGCAAATGATAAGATTAGTTTGAAACCTAATAGTAACGGAAAATTCACTTTTTATGATTCGATTAGATAAAAAATGACTACTAACCATTCTGCCAAGTATGTCTGGAATAACTGTACGCCTAAGAAAATTTCTTTCTTTTTGTGGAGGCTCCATAACAATATTCTCCCTTTTCCGGATAACCTGAATAACATGGGTATTCATGGACCTTTTAAATTCCCCCTTCTGCCATATTCATGATACCATAAATCACTTTTTCTTTAAATGTAATTTTAGCAAAGGTGTTTACGAATTTTTTTAAAGTGCATTTGATTTTCATCCCCCTCATAAAGGGAAATTCAAAAATTACTTAAACCTTTGGTATAATGATTTTCATGGCTCTATCAATGATTTTAACCATGTTATTCCTAACAACTTCACCTAGCAGATTTAGAAGTACAGAAATAATTACCTTTATGATGACAAAACATGGTCGTATTCCTGAGGAAACCGATACTATTAAAACTGATATTTTTGCTTTATCTTGTGCCAAGACCCACACCACAACTAGCCCAAATCCTTTGTTTATTATCAGCACCAATGCCCCCAAAAATATTAAGAGACCAATACTCAATTATTGGGTCAGTCCTCCTCCCAATTCTAGCAAAATAAACCTTGCCTACAGGCCCATCACAAACAATTTAAGTCGTTGTGTTGCTCTCATTCAGAATAATGAGGGCACCACACTCAGATTGACATGAATATGACTTGTAATATGCCGTTATATGATGTCATTATTAACATTATTCCTCATTTGCAGAATTTAAATATTATAACTGTTGGTTTTGAGGTGGAAAGCCAAGACGTTTATGACGGAATCACTGGGAAAAATCTTCAACATTGGAAACATTGATTACGCATCAGTATCATAAAAGCTAAACTGAGGAATCTCAATTTTACCATAACTACAGTCAAACCTCAGATCAACAGGGCGGCTGAGTACTTGGCATATCATATCACCTTGATTAAAACCAGAACTCATCACTTTAGTCAATCCGTTGGCATCTTAAAATTTGATGCAACTAGCTATCCTTATGTTGTTTAATTCTGAGTAGGCTTTAGTATAGTCCTCTTACTCTTTGTATTTTTCTAAATTCAATAAATAGGTGAGGTGTTAAAAAAATAGAGTGAAAGAGTGAACAAAGAAATGGGGAAAATAAAGTGTGAAAGTGTAAACCCCTAACACATGCAGTGAAGGGGAAATAATGATTAGCACTTCATAGTTTTCATATAAAAAGAACTTATAATGAAAATTTAAACTTAACTGGATTTCCATGCAAACATTTAAACTAATCGCGAAAACAAATATCACATGCGTGTTAAATAATAGCTAGATATGGCCAAACTAATAAATGTTGATTGGAAACAAAGAAATCAGAGTTCTTTTCCTCTGAAAGAAAGAACACATGTGTTAAAACAAATACTCCTTTTTTTCTTTACAACTTCCTTTTTCCTTTTTATTGGCTATCACTAACTAGTAACCAACCATGATAAAATACCCGGGATTAGAAAGATATGTGCATGTATTGTGCAAACCTAATTTATCTGCGATAAATCAATAAAAACCATAAATTAAGAAGGAGAGAAGCATGTTTGTAAAAAACCCGAAGTTGTTGATTGGCTAACTTGTGGAAAAATTTGTTGGAATTGGAATTCATTCACATTTCCTCCCCGATTATTATCAACGCTAAAATTATTATGACCGCCGAAATCGAAATCTCCATTTGATACGATGATCGGGAGATTATCTAAATTATAAACGAGATTGTTGCTGAAAGGTGACAGGAAACCCAGAAGATTAGGGTTTGAATGAGATCCCATGTTTCCACCGATTAGGCCGTTATTCTCCCAATTCCTGCATCATCAGAACATCAATCTATCACTAAGAAAATATTAGCAACAAATCAAAACTGATTAATTCATTCCATGTTCTTAAGGGCATGCAGCTAATCGTTCGGAACTGATTCCCACCTACGGCGCCCGTGTTGAGTTTAATCCAACACGATATAATAAATATAGATATAATTTGGTATGAACACTTGATCTTTACATGGAAACTCGAAAGGGATAAATACAGATCGAGTGTTCATACCAAATTATATCTATATTTATTATATCGTGTTGGATTAAACTTAACACTAGCACTGTTTGTGGGAATCAGTTTCAAAAGATTCGCCGCATGCCCATAGAACATGGAATGAATTAATCAGTTATGATTTGTTGCTAATATTTTTTAGTGATAGAATGATGATCTGATGATGCAGGAATTGGGATAATAACATCCTAATCGGAGGAAACATGGGATCTCAGTCAAATCCTAATCTTCCGGGTTTCCCGTCACCTTTCAGCAGCAATCTCGTTTATAATTTAGATAATCTCCCAATCATCGTCTCAAATGGAGATTTCCATTTCGGCGGTCATAATAATTTTAGGGTTGATAATAATCTGGGAGGAAATGTAAATGAATTCCAATTCCAACAAAATTTTCCTCAAGTTAGAAAATTAACAACTCCGGATTTTTTTACTACAACTTGCTTCTCTCCTTCTTAATTTCTGGGTTTTATTGATTTATCGCAAAAAAAATAGGTTTGCACAATACATGCACATATCTTGTTCACACCAAATTATATCTATATTTATTATATCGTGTTGGATTAAACTCAACACTGGCGCCATCTGTGGGAATCAGTTCCAAAAGATTCGCCGCATGCCCTTAGAACATGGAAGGAATTAATCAGTTATGATTTGTTGCTAATATTTTTTTAGTGATAGATTGATGTTCTGATGATGCAGGAATAAGGATAATAACGGCCTAATCGGAGGAAACATGGGATCTTAGTCAAACCCTAATCTTTCGGATTTCCCGTCACCTCTCAGCAGCAATCTCGTTTATAATTTAGATAATCTCCCGATCATCGTCTCAAATGGAGATTTCAATTTCGGCGGTCATAATAATTTCAGCGTTGATAATAACCTGGGAGGAAATGTGAATGAATTCCAATTCCAACAAAATTTTCCTCAAGATCCAAACAACAACTCCGGTTTTTTTACGGCAACTTGCTTCTCTCGATCTATCTTAATTTCTGGTTTTTATTGATTTATCGCTAATAAATTAGTTTTGCCCAATACATGCACATATCTTTTTAAACACGAGCATTTTATCATGGTTGCTTACTAGTTATTGATAGCCAAGAAAAAGGAAAAAGGAAAAAGGAAGATGTAAAGAAAAAATGAGTCAAAACAAGTTCTTTTTATAGGAAAACTTTGAAGTGACAATCACTTATTTCCTTTGCACTGCACTGTGTTAGGGGTTTACACCTTCACACTTTATTTTCCCCATTTCTTTGTTCACTCTTTCACTCTATTTTTTTAACATCTCACCTATTTATTGAATTTATAAAAATACAAAGAGTAGGAGGACTATTCCAAAACCTACTCAGAATTAAACAACATAAGGATAGCTAATTGCATCAAATTTTAAGATGCCAACAAATTGACTAAAATGATGAGTTCTGGTTTTAATCAAGGTGATATGATATGCCAAGTACTCAGCCGCCCTGTTAATCTAAGGTTTGACTGTGGTTATGGTCCAATTGAGATTTCTCAGTTTACCATTTATGATAGGAGGAATTGGACTTTACACCCCACTCTTTGGGTGGTATTGGACTTTGCACCCCCAACACATACCATTTTGTGAAGAATTTTTTTTAATGGGGTACAAAGTCAAATAAATTTTAAGTGGAATGGCGTGCAAGATCAAAGTTTTTTCTAAAGGGCTTGGCGCAAGATAAATCAAAAATATCGACTTTAATAGCATTGGTTGCCTCAGGAATACGACCATGTTTGTCATCATAAAGGTAATTATTTCTGTACTTCAAAATCTGCAAGGTGATGTTGTTAGGAATAACATGATTAAAATCATTGATAGAGCCATGAAAATCATTATACCAATGGTTTAAGTAATTTCTTAAGTACCCATTATGAGGGGGATGAAAATGGAATGCACTTTCAAAAAATTCCCAAACACCTTTGCTGAAATTACACTTAAAAAAGTGATTTATGGTATCATGATTATGGCAGAAGGGGAATTTAAAAGGTCCATGAATACCCATGTTATTTAGGTTATCCGGAAAAGGGAGAATATTGTTATGGAGCCTCCACACAAAGAAAGAAATTTTCTTAGGCGTACAGTTATTCCAGAAATACTTGGAAGAATGTTACTAGTCATTTCTTATCTAATCGCATAATAGGCGCTACTTAAAGTGAATTTTCTGTTATTGCTACGTTTCCAAATAATCTTATCATCCGCATCACAAAAACGGAGGTTCATCCCATGAATTTCGTCCACGACAAAACTGGGCAGTTTGTTGGCAATCGTCTGGGTCAAATCTTTATCAGGCACAACTTCCCTAATGGTCATAGTATTGGGGCTTGTAGGGATGTCCTCCTGAAATTGATAAAGGGGGCCTAACTCACACCAATTGCAGTACCAAAAGGAATTGTCCCTTTTTGTTCACCTGAGTGCAGCAATTATCACCAAAATAAGTGGTAACCGAATTGAGGGGTTTACTCATGATAGAAAGGTACTCATCCTCTACTGAGTTCACTCGAAAGGACCAAAGACCAGTCTCAGTACTTATCTTCCGCTTCAATTTTAGGAAAAAGATGCTCTGAATGTGGCTGAGACTTTTAAAGCCAGACGTCTTCGTCAAAAGGGGAGCATATATTAGTCCAGCTACGCCAAATACGTTTGTTATGGTCAAGGATTTTATCCCAGAGAAAATTAGAGAGCTTTCTCTCTATGTTTTGTATAACATATTTAGGAATAGGGAACAAAGCCATATAAAAAGGAGGAAGGCAGCTAAGGACATGTATAATTGAAATCTTTCTCTCACCCGCTGAGAGGAGTTTGTGCTTCCAACCTGCAAGCTTAGAATCAAATTTTGTCAATATATTATCAAAATGGGCGTTGAGGTTCTGCCAGTATGTATGTTAGCACCCAGATAAGTAAAAGGAAAAGACCCACGCTTGATGTTGAAAGTAACATGCACAATATTACAACTGTAATTTTTAGCATATTTAGAAATAATATAAAGACATTTTTCTTTACTGATCAATTGCCCAGAATAATTCTCATATGCACTGAAAATGTTGCACATGCCATTCAGGTTTTTTTTTCAGCATTAGAAAGCCCAATTATGTCATCAGCAATAGAGAGATTATTAATAATAGGCATTCCGGAGTACGTTTTGTAAGCAATACCATTACCATAAGTGAATAAATGATTAAGCTTTGACCCCTCTAGAAGGCTTAAAAAACCATTAGGAGCACCATTAATCAGGACAGAAACCAAGTGGAATTTAGATTGTTTGCAATTAACTGGAGAAAAGTATTATGAAAACCAAGCTTGTTTAGCACATGAAGAATAAAAGACAAAGATATTCTATCAAAAGCTTTGACCATGTCAAAATAATAAGTGATATTGTGCCCTCTCGTTTGTTTTATCAATGTGAGTAACCAACTCCTCGAGGACCAAAATACTATCACAAATCTCTTTCCTCGTTTGAAAAGCAATCTGTTCTTTAGAAATAATTTTGAGAAGGAGAGGAGTGATTTCGATAGTGATAGTTTTAGTGAAAATTTTGTTGATAAAGTTACTAAGGCTAAAGAGCCTAAACTTGGAGAATTGGTAAGCATTTGGCTCTTTCGGAATAAGAGCAATAAGGGTGTGACCTATAGCTTTGGGAATAGGGACACCACATCAGTATTCCTTAACCACATTAAGAAGATCATACTAGATAATATTATAAGCAGTTTGATAGAAGAGACCATCGAAACCATCACTACCAGGGGCGCTAGACTTATCCTGAATGAATATAGCCTCCCTTAGCTCACCTTGATTTATAGGTCTGAGCAGCATATCATTATCCTCATCAGAGATAACAGAATCAATGTTATGCAAATAATCATTGTAATTGAGGGAATCATTAGTATCATCACCACTCAACAAGGTGGAGAATATTGAATATACCTAACCTGAGCATCTTTAAGAAGAAGATAGTCATCTTCAAAGAGGGAATACATAACATGGTTGTCTAGTTCTGCAGCGAATATTCTCCCTTTTCCGAATAACCTGAATAACACGGGTATTCATGGACCTTTTAAATTCCCCTTCTGCCATGATCATGATATCATAAATCACTTTTTCTTTAAGTGTAATTTCAGCAAAGGTGTTTGGGAATTTTTTGAAAGTGCATTTGATTTTCATCCCCCTCATAATGGGTACTTAAGAAATTACTTAAACCATTGGTATAATGATTTTCATGGCTCTATCAATGATTTTAATCATGTTATTGCTAACAACATCACCTGGCAGATTTTGAAGTACAGAAATAATTACCTTTATGATGACAGACATGGTCGTATTCTTGAGGCAACCAATGCTATTAAAAGTGATATTTTTGGTTTATCTTGCGCCAAGCCCTACACCATAACTGGCCCAAATCCTTTGTTTATTATCAGCATCAAAGCCCGCAAAAATATTAAGAGACCGGTACTCAATTATCGCGCCAGTTCTCTTCCCTATTCGAGCAAAATTAACCTTGCCTACAGGCAGTGGCGGATCCAGGAAAAAAGTTTATTGGGGGCAGAATAATCAAGAGATACATCAGAGGAACAAAAAATAATAAAGTATAAAAAGCTATTACCGAGTTTTCATCAAGTGATACAATATTAAAAGTTTGAACATAATACATTGCAATTGTTTGTAGATAGATTTTTGCAATTTTAGCCCCATAACTTTAGGCTGTTTTCATTATTAGTCCTATAATTTAGTCACTTGCAAGTTTGATCTTGTAACTAATAAATCTTTTCTATTTAAGGACTATTACTCGAAAAAGTACATTTTTCGGCAAAAGTATATAAGAAAAGATGCCGCCAACATTTAATTTTCTACCAAAAAGTTTACTTTTCCGGGGAAATATCCTTAAATTGCAAAGATTTATAAGTTATAGGCCGGATCAAATTTGCAAGTGACTAAAGTTACAGGACGAATAACGAATACAGTCAAACGTTGCAGGACTAAATTTGCAAATATCCCTTGTTTGCCCCGAGTTTTAATCTTTTGAAAGAGATCCATATATATATTTAGTAGATTAATAAATTTTATTTAACTACCTACATTAACATACGGAGTATAATATTTACCATTAGGATTTTTTACTTATCAAATGGCATTTTTAATCAATATAAACATGAGCACTATTTCAGTTAAGTCATCGATAAATTAAATAAAATCTAACTGCAACAATAACTTTAAAATAAATTAATAGCACTATAAACCTATTCAGTCGTAAATCGCAAATTTAAACTTAGGTAATCGTCAAATGGGTTTGCTTGTTTGAGAGATTCTGAAATATGAATTTCAGATTCACTGCTTGGGCTGGATGGCCGGAAAAGTGGGATATTGGGGGCAGTCAGCTTTTCTTATCGGGGGCAAACGTTTAAACTTCCAATAATTTACTAATAACTAATATGGATTTACTAGATTTTTATTGGGGGCAGCTGCCCCCATACCTCTCTTATTAGTTCCGCCCCTGCCTACAGGCCTATCACCAACACTTTAAGCCGTAATGTTGCTCTGATTCGCAACCATGAGGGGAATTACACTGCCCACCACACTCATCAGGAATGTGAGCGATATTATGACGTTATATGATCTCATTATTAATATTATTCCTCACTTGTAGAATTTAAACATTATAAATGTGGTTTTTGAGATGGAAATCCAAGACGTTTATGATGGAATCATTGGGAAAATCTTCAACATTGGAAACATTGATCGCGCATTAGTATCATAAAGGGGGGATTTGACTCTGCACCCCACGTTTTTGGGTGATAGTGGACTTTTCACCTCATTTTGAAAAAAATTTGATTTTGCACCCCATTCCACTTAAAATTTCTTTGACTTTGCACCCCATTTAAAAAACTTTCTTCACAAAATGGTATATGTTGGAATGCAAAGTCAAAGTTTTTGGAAAATGGGGTGCAAAGTCTAATACCACCCAAAAAGTGGGGTGCAAAGTCCAATTCCCCCTATCATAAAAGCTAAACTGAGAAATATCAATTGGACCATAACCATAGTCAAACCTTAGACCAAGAGGGCGGCAGAGTACTTGGCATATCATATCACCTTGATTAAAACCATAACTCATCATTTTAGTCAAATTGTTGGTATCTTAAAATTTGATGCAATTAGCTATCCTTATGTTGTTTAATTCTGAGTAGGCTTTGGTATAGTCCTCCTACTCTTTGTATTTTTATAAATTCAATGAATAGGTGAGGTGTTAAAAAAATAGAGTGAATGAGTGAACAAAGAAACGTGGAAAATAAAGAGTGAAAGTGTAAACCCCTAACACAGTGCAGTGCAAAGGAAATAAGTGATTAGCACTTCATAATTTTCATATAAAAAGGCTTGTTTTGACTTATTTTTTCTTTACATCTTCCTTTTTCCTTTTTCTTGTCTATCAGTAATTAGTAACCAACCATGATAAAATACTCGTGATTAGAAAGATATGTGCATGTATTGGGCAAATCTAATTTATTTGCGATAAATCAATAAAAACCAGAAATTAAGATGGAGAGAAGCAAGTTGTAGTAAAAAAACCGGAGTTGTTGTTTGGATCTTGAGGAAAATTTTGTTGGAATTGGAATTCATTCACATTTCCTCCCAGGTTATTATCAACGCTAAAATTATTATGACCGCCGAAATTGAAATCTCCATTTGAGACGATGAGCGGGAGATTATCTAAATTATAAACGAGATTGCTGCTGATAGGTGACGGGAAACCCGGAAGATTAGGGTTTGACTGAGATCCCATTTTCCTCCGATTAGGACGTTATTATCCCAATTCCTGCATCATCAGATCATCATTCTATCACTAAAAAATATTAGCAACAAATCATTAATTCATTCCATGTTCTATGGGCATGCAGCGGATCTTTTGGAACTGATTCCCACAGACGGCGCCAGTATTGAGTTTAATCCAACACGATATAATAAATATAGATATAATTTGGTATGAACGAGATATGTGCATGCATTGTGCAAACCTAATTTATTTGCGAAAAATCAATAAATACCAGAAATTAAGAAGGAGAGAAACAAGTTGTAGTAAAAACCCCGCAGTTGTTGATTGGCTAACTTGAGGAAAATTTTGTCGGAATTGGAATTCATTCACATTTCCACCCAGGTTATTATCAACACTAAAATTAGTATGACCGCTGAAATTGAAATCTCCGTTTGATACTATGATCGGGAGATTATCTAAATTATAAATGAGATTGCTGTTGAAAGGTGACAGGAAACCCAGAAGATTAGGGTTTTCCTTAGATCCCATGTTACCTCCGATTAGGTCGTTATTCTCCCAATTCCTACATCATCAGAACATCAATCTATCACTAATAAAATACTAGCAACAACTCAAAACTGATTAATTTATTCCATGTTCTTAAGGGCATGCGGCTAATCGTTCAGAACTGATTCCCACAGACGGCGCCCGTGTTGAGTTTAATCCAACACGATATAATAAATATAGATATAATTTGGTATGAAAACTCGATCTTTACATGGAAACTCGAAAAGGAGAAAAACATGGGACTTTTTAGGCTAATCTCCAAGTCCTCTCTTTCTCAAACAATTCCGAATATATTCGCTGCAGAACTAGACAACCATGGATAATCCATGGTTTTACGATGCACATTTCAAGGTGGTACCCTGGGTACCATCCAAACAGAGAGTCGTCGTTCGTCCCTTGCTGAGTTGGATTCAATTCCCCCACCTCCCCTTTCACTTATTTGATGAAGACTTTCTATTTGAGTTGTGCTCCAATTTCTGTCATCCCTTACGATGTGATAAACCCACTATTGGAAAAACTCGGCCCTCTGTTGCAAGGATTCTAGTTGAGATAGTCCTCCTGAAACCCATACCATACTAGTTCTGGTCGGAGGATGACGGTTACAAGGGTTTCTAGCAGTATATCTTGACTGAGGAGAACCTCACCCTATTGTAAACAATGCTATCATATCGGTCATACTGAGGAGAGATGTTCCAAAAATAATGTGCCCCAAAAGGAAACCCACCATGAAACGGATCCTATCCTAATATTGGATATGGGAAAGAAGAAGGTGGATCCTAACAAACCACCCCACCCCACCCAAATTGTTTCGATCTGGAGAAAGGTTGTTTTGGAATCTGGTCAAACTTCTGGTGTATCCAAAGATCTGGATGAGGGACCTCAATTGGATCAGTTTGAGGATACTCTCAAGAATCTGAAAGATCATACAATCCAACAAAATCATTTGACCACCCACCCCACCCCCTTACTACGAAGGATACTGCTATTTAGAAAGCCCCTATGAACAATGAGGTACCTCTTCCTCTTAATGACAATCAAGCTAGAAATCTCCTTACCACTGTGCAGGCTATTGCTACAGCCTTCATGGACATCCAAAATACTTCACCTCAGTCACCTACCATTTTTACTCCTACTCGGGACAAATATGTCTTAACAAGCTAAGTGAGAAGGCGGATCATAACTCTTCTCTAATCCGAATAGAGGTGAATCAGGAGAGAGCTGAAGAAAACATTAATCTGGATTTGGATGTGGACCCCAGACAGTCCCTATCTGATGGGGAACCAACCAAAAACAAACAAACAACGTACCACCTCTGGCCCTTCAAAACCCCAAACAAATAGGGAGCCTTACCGTCTAAGGCCCAAAATATTTGACCACCCTCCTCTATTCTTATGATTAGTATGATCTTTTGGAACATTAATGGGATAGGGAGTTCCCAATCCTTAGATAGGTTAAAATCTGTGTGTACCAATAATAAAATTACTTTTGCCGCTATCATTGTGCCCAAAATAAATGCAACCAAATTAAACTCTAAAATGAGGAATCTTGGTTTTTCTTATGGTCTGCCCCATTCCCGTAACAAAATATGGATTTTCTGGAACAACAATACTACTGTGACTTTGATTTCTGACCACACTCAGTGAATGAATCTTTCTGTCAGGGATAACCTATCTTAAATTACTATGTACATTTCTATTGTCTATGATGCTAATGACAGGATTAATAGGAGATGCCTTTGGGAAGATCTTACATCTTTCATAACTGATTTCTTGTCCCAACCCTGGATTTTGGCTGGAGATTTCAATGTTATTGCTAATATTCAGGAGTATAAAGGTAACACTCCACATATTCCAAGGCACTCCTTTTACTTGGATGGGGAATATGATGAATGAGGTTGTTCTTAAAAAACTTGATAGGGTTTTGGCTACTAGTGATTTTTTCCAACTTAACTAGAATTTCTTTCTTAAAAAGCTGAACTGTTGTGTTTCTGATCATAATCCTCTCATTTTAAATGACCTTACTGACCCCTTAAATATCCCTAAAAGCTTCAGATTTCAGCATACGTGGATAAACCATAAAGATATTTTAAAAACTGTCCAAGCCTCATGGGATTTTCCATACGAGGGATATGACATGTGGAAGTTTTCAACCAAACTCAAGCGCCTTAAATCTGCTCTCAAGCATCGGAATCAAATTAGTTTTGGAAACATTTTTTATGAACAGTCTAAAGCTGAAACTTAGATAACAAATCTGGAAAAAAATCTTTCTGATTCCCTCTTTGAAGACGACTATCTTCTTCTTAAAGATGTTCAGGCTAGATATATTCAATATTCTGCTCATATCAATTATTTTTATAGACAGAAGGCAAATTATTTTTATATTCTGCAATAACTGTACGCCTAAGAAAATTTCTTTCTTTTTGTGGAGGCTACATAACAATATTCTCCCTTTTCTGGATAACCCGAATAACCTGGGTATTCATGGACCTTTTAAATTCTCCTTCTGCCATAATCATGATACCATAAATCACTTTTACTTTAAGTGTAATTTCAGCAAAGGTGTTTGAGAATTATTTGAAAGTGCATTTGATTTTCATCCCCCACATAATGGGTACTTAAAAAATTACTTAAACCATTGGTATAATGATTTTCATGGCTCTATCAATGATTTTAATCATGTTATTTCTAACAACATCACCTGGCAGATTTTGAAGTACATAAATAATTACCTTTATGATGATAGACATGGTCGTATTCTTGAGGCAACCAATGCTATTAAAAGTGATATTTTTGGTTTATCTTGTGCCAAGCCCTACACCATAACTGGCCCAAATCCTTTGTTTTTTTATCAGCATCAAACCCCGCAAAAATATTAAGAGACCAGTACTCAATTATTGGGTCAGACCTCCTCCCAATTCGAGCAAAATTAACCTTGCCTACATGCCTATCACCAACACTTTAAGTCTTAATGTTGCTCTATTTCGAAACCATGAGGAGAATTACATTTCCCACCATACTCATATTGGCAGGAATGTGAGCGGTAATATGACGTCATATGATGTCATTATTGATATTATTCCTCATTTGCAGAATTTAAATAGGGAAAAATACACATATATGACTAAAAGAGAGAAGTTCCCAAGATATGACTTAATAACTTATTGATGTGTCATATGACTATAATACATACGTGGATTCAAAATGGAGAGTAAATATACTTTAATACCCCAAATAATTCGTTTGAGTAGAGAGAGGAAAACCGAATTTTTAAAAAATGGAAACGTGCACATGCGAATTTGTAGGGGATAACCTGTAAAGCAATTAATGCTATATTGATCGAATAAGGCTTACGGGATTAATATATGGGTTTCCCTGTACGTACTTAAATATACATATAATATAGGGAAAATTATTATTAACCCCCTGAGGTTAGGTCATAATTTTTAATGGAACCTTGCATTTTCAAAAATCAATTAGTTACCCCCTTAGCTTTGATCATTCTCACTATATGACCCCTCATGTTAATATTTTTTTAACTTAAATTTAATATAACTCTTAAAATCAATGAAATTGTCTATTAAAATAAATTTTAAAGTAAAATACAATTTTATTATCATTATTATAAATCATTGTTCTTGATCGTTATTTTTTACTTAGCTACTTGATCATGGAATAGATATTAATGAAAGTAGTTAAGGTAGATTACTCACGAGCTGCATAATTTTCATGAGATATATCAAAGAAAGTTGTTTGAAATATTGTGATCAAAATTCTTGACACCTCTTCATCATGAATATAAAAGTCTTGTTTGTAAATTGTAATTCATTCGGCTAAATTTATTTCAATGACCTTTTTTTCGTGTCTAGCAAAGAAGAAATACCAAGAAAAAAGGAATTTTATCAATCCATGACCTAAAAGATTGGTCTAGTACTAATAACGAACCTAAAAAATGTTCGATATAGGGTGGAAATAATTGTAAGATGTCAATCCATCTAAGAACTAAAATATAGATAGTATATACTCCCTCCGTCCCAATTTGTAAGATACATTACGGTTTACGATGTTTGACTGATGATAAAGCAAATTGATCCCTGACAACCCTCAAATTAGTTCTAGAAAATAAAATTTACATATTCATAAACTACATTAAAACCGCTACAAAACCTGCAAAAAATAATTCAAATTTCATAAACTTTTGATATATAAAATAAAAGATTAAGATTGATTTATGTTGACCAAGTGAATAGTAAATGTATCATACAATTTGGGACTGAGGGAGTAATAGATTTTGATATTTTTATTAATTCCATTACTATTTTTTTATGATTTTTCTTCACAAAAAGTTTATTAGTTTAATAAGATTAAGTGATACTAGTATTTATTTTTTAAATTAAAAAAATAATGATATTTTATATCTTACTCGTGAGTTTTCCCTCTTAACTACATTCATTAATATTTATTATATGATCGAGTTGATAAGTAAAAAAAATAACGATCAACAACAATGACTTATAATTATGATATTAAATTTTATTTTACTTTAAAATTTAATTTTATAGACAATTTTCATTAAATTTAAGAGTTATATTGAATTTAATTTAACAAATATTAACGTGAGGGGGCAAACAGTGGGAATAATAAAAACTCAGGGGTTAAGTAATTGATTTTCGAAAATGCAAGGTTGCGTTAGTAATTACGGCATAATCTCAGGGGGTTAATAGCGATTTTCCCTATGATATATTAAGGACAATAAGTGTATTAGGTTTGGAAGTAGAGTCGTTTAGGACATTAAATTTTAGGCAATAAACAAAAAATGTTTCTTGTGTGTGTAGTCTAGGAAAAAATATGATTATTAGGACATTAATTTGAAGGGTTTGGACAGTAAATTGAATGCGTGTGGAAAATATGTAGAATTTGAATGAGTTTGGGAAGTAATTTGGATGAGTTTGGGCAGTAAATTAAATGAGTTTGGGCAGTAATTTGAATGAATTTCGGCAGTAAATTAAATGAGTTTGAGCAGTAAATGGTGTTATGGTCTACATGCCCACATTGTAAGAACGCTGAGAATTACGCACGCTGAAAATTTGATGAAGTCGTTAGTAGTAATCTCGTAATTATAAGGAATTCTATTTAATGTGTAATTATATCGCTTCAGAAAATAATTAATTGGAAGTGACTAAAACGGTTAATTAGCTTATACGGAGTATGAATTAATTGATTCCTAGTTTTTAGGAATATTCAAGATTACACATTCTCTCATCGTGCATAGGGGTGAGTTCGGTTTATGCGGTTCGGTTTTGACCTAAAACCAAATGTAGAATCAAACTAAAAACTTCGGTTCGGTTCGATTCGGTTTGTTCATACTTTTTTGTCCAACCACGGTTGAATCGGTTCGGTTTTGTTCGGTTTGACTCCGGTTTTTTCGGTTTTAAACCAAAAAGACACGTACTTTCTGAAAAAAGAAATGAGATGCAAAATAACCAAAGTGTAGGAAAATAAAACAATAAGTACTAAAGAATGTCAATCC
This sequence comes from Cuscuta epithymum, assembly GCA_945859915.1. Taxonomy (NCBI): domain Eukaryota; kingdom Viridiplantae; phylum Streptophyta; class Magnoliopsida; order Solanales; family Convolvulaceae; genus Cuscuta; species Cuscuta epithymum. Next base: position 27,427 of record CAMAPF010000116.1, read on the forward strand.
CTGCCTTACAATTTAAATATAGTGCACTAAACGTTAGTACATGACACCTAAAAGCTAAGTGCAGTAAACTTGGAAATAGTGCAGCAAAATAAAATGCAGTCCCAACTGACCTCAAGATGTGAAGTTTTTGTTTTCGTAGTGTTGGATGCAGTAGATCCCTTGGATGTAATAGGGAAGAAAAATCCCTCTTCATATCTTAACTTCAGTGCACAAATAATATCCAATACTGAAAAAAAAAAAGTAATGGAAATTATGTTAACTTAGTTAAGTATTAAGCTTTTTCCATCAATATGCACAATGAAATGATGAATCACTTTCAGTATAAATTAATAACCCCAGTAGTAGGAGATTAGAAGTACATTCTAGCATTAGCAATACACAAATAAGGTATGGGTTTACAGATTTTCAGCAAGGTATAGAGACTAGGAGTATACTCCACCAAGCTATAAACACACTTTGAGCAATACAACTTATTCCTCTTTTTATCAATAATGCTTACTGTATGTATCATTAGTGAAATGACATGTCTAATAAAAACTATAAAAACAATTATATTATCCATTGACCTATTAATTTAACACTGGCTCCATACTTGAACAACCAAGAGCATGGAATCATAATCCTAACTGGATGAAATACATGGTTGAAAAAATCACTCCCAAAGAACTATAATAAAATTCAGTCAGTTGCAAACAAAACAACACACCCAAACAAAAATAAGCATGACCAAAAGTGTAAACAGAGCAAATAAAATGTGAAATACTCAATTGATGGTATGGTATGTCTACCCAAAACATCATCATCATAATGATTTCTCTCGATTTTCATTTCTGTTGGACTTTATCATACACCGTACAATTCCCAATTGTTTCTAATTGCAGGCTTCTCCCATTCTTATCTTAAATTTTACATCGAGAAGTAAAAAAGAATTAAAATTAGTAAAATACCGATTGGACGAGCTGAGCTAGAGACCTGCTCTAAACTCTAGAGAATAGAATCAATAGTTCATGTCTGCTTCACATCTTGAATCGATCTACCATGTCTTCGACGGCGGCTCATTTTTTCGAGAGCTAATCCTCTTACGTTTTAGGTTAAAAGATTATGGAGTAGTGGAGTACTACTGGACTACTGGACTCGTAAAAAGCCTCTTACGCTTTCGGTCTTGAGCGTTGACCACATGAACGACCATATACTCCATATAAAATAAATGATTTTTTTATATTTATAAATATTTCGGTTTTTTCGGTTTTTTCGGTTTCGGTTCGATTCGAAACCAAACATGTTCGGTTCGGTACAGTTTTTTATGTTCGGTTTCGGTTTTTAATCGGTTCGGTTTATTTGGTCGCGGTTTGATTTGATTTGATTCGGTTTTCGGTTTTCGGTTCTACGAACCCACCCCTTATTCGTGCATCATCACATGCGAATAAATAGGAAGGGTAAATGACTTTCTATTTTTAAGCTAATTAAGGGCAGTTGTGGAATAAAAAACGGTGGATGACCATGCATCTATTCAATATCATATATTAGGAATAATAACTCACGAAGCCATTAAATATTCTCATTTAAATATTATAAATGTAGTTTTTGAGGTGGAAAGCCAAGACGTTTATGATGGAATCATTGGGAAAAATCTTCAACATTGGAAACATTGATCATGCATCAGTATCATAAAAGCTAAACTGAGAAATCTCAATTGGACCATAATCACAGTCAAACCTCATATCAACAGGGCGGCAGAGTACTTAACATATCATATCACCTTGATTAAAACCAGAACTCATCATTTTAGTCAATTTGTTGGCATCTTAAAATTTGATGCAATTAGCTATCCTTATGTTGTTTAATTTTGAGTAGGCTTTGGTATAGTCCTCATATTCTTTGTATTTTTGTAAATTCAATAAATAGGTGAGGTGTTAAAAAAAATAGAGTGAACAAAGAAATGGGGAAAATAAAGTGTGAAGGTGTAAACCCCTAAGACCATAGGTAGTGGTTAAGAGTTTATATTGTTAAATTTAGACTCTGTTCATATGAAAAAAGCGTTTAGACTCCGTCAATACTGTATTTCCCTGCATCCGTGCACCGTCAATAAAATACACTCTGCGTATTTTTTTGCCTATCAATTTAGTAAAACATTAACTAAATTATTATAATTAATATTTTACTTTTAATTTTTCCCTGAATAATTATGAAACAAAAAATACACATTTCAATGTAAAAATAAATAAATTTCATTAATTATTTTTTAATGTTTTTTGATTAACAAAAAATGAACTTAGTTCAAGTAAAGTTCGATTATAAAATATTCCGTTATTTTTTAAGGCTCTATAAATGAAATTTTTTTTGTTTCATATTTTTGGGCTCAAGAAAAGTTCAACAGCTAAAAATTCAGTTTTTTTTTCATTTTATATATTACATATTGGTGTCATAAGAAAGATCTTTAAAATTCATGAATTTTGATATATTTCTTGAACACATTGAAGAACAAACACAAAAGTTATAAGAGTTTGAAATAATTTGGGGTAATAATGACATCACCATGATGGAAGCATGTTTTCTTTCCAAGCAGCTATGACTCTGCGTGCAGGCCCCTTCCCTCATTTTAATTTCATTTTCATTTACTTTTTGGCTGGCAATACACCTTCCAAATTTAAACCCTTCCATCCCCTCCTCCATTTTTACTACCCTCCATAACCCACCAATGTATGAAATTAGGAGTCCAAAAATGTCATTTTAATATTTTGGACTCCTAATACCTCACCACTCCAATCAGCCTAACGCATGCAGTGCAGGGGAAATAAGTGATTAGCACTTCAAAGTTTTCATATAAAAAGAACTTGTTTTGACTCATTTTTTCTTTACATCTTCCTTTTTTTTTCCTTTTTCTTGGCTATCAGTAACTAGTAACCAACCATGATAAAATACTCGTGATTAGAAACATATGTGCATGTATTGGGCAAACCTAATTTATTTGCGATGAATCAATAAAAACCATAAATTAAGATGGAGAGAAGCGAGTTGTAGTAAAAAACCCGGAGTTGTGGTTTGGCTCTTGAGGAAAATTTTGTTGGAATTAGAATTCATTCACATTTCCTCCCAGGTTATTATCAACGCTAAAATTATTATGACTGCCGAAATTGAAATCTCCATTTGAGATGATGATCGGGAGATTATATAAATTATAAACGAGATTGCTGTTGAAAGGTGACGGGAAACCCGGAAGGTTAGGGTTTGACTGAGATCCCATGTTTCCTCCGATTAGGCCGTTATTATCCCAATTCTTGCATCATGAGAACATCAATCTATCACTAAAAATTTTAGCTACAAATCATAACTGATTAATTCATTCCATGTTCCAAGGTCATGCGGCGAATCTTTTGGAACCGATTCCTACAGATGGACCCAATGTTGAGTTTAATCCAACACGATATAAAAAATATAGATATAACTTGGTATGAACACTCGATCTTTACGTGGAAACCCGAAAGGGGGAAAACCATGGGAATTTTTAGGCTAATGTCCAAGCCCTCTCATTCTCATTAGACTCTCCTCACCATTACAAAGTTCAAAAGCTCCTATTAATGGAGTATTGATCGAAGCTAGCTAATTAGAGAGATAAATAGCTATGGGGGAGAAGAGCATGATCCTTCCTTAGGAGGGAAATCCTCCTATTTATAGAGAAAAGGGGAAAGGGTGCTATCCACCCTAATGGACAAAACGGGCCAAGGTGCGTCTGTCGGGCCAAGGTGAGTCGGTTGGCCGAAACGGGTCGAAACAGGCCTCACTGATTGAGCTCCATACTAGGCAATGCCTTGGAGTCGTAAACAGTGGTAGGCTAGGGTAATATATTTCAACAAAAAACATGATATTAAAGTTAAAAAACTCATACCTTTTTTTGTTATGATGCCTTATTTTTTTTTAAATTGACTTGTACAATTAAAAAAACAATAGAAAAGGGTTACATAAATCGACTACGATGTTATTACTTGGACGATTTTCAGTCTCAGACCAAACTTAAACATATCAGACCAGACCAAACTTCCATAGTTATAAAGTACACAGAGACCAGACATTTATGATATAAGATAAGACCAGTTCGGATCAAACTAGCTAATTTCAGTACGATTAAAAACATCCTTAGTCTTCGAAACTCCTGCATCCTTGGTCGGTAGTCGTTTCCTTCATGATGTGGTGGGGCGGTGCTATGTTTAGTTTTTGAGTCTGCCGACTGGAAACACACGAGCATCTCATGAGATTGAATGATCAACCTCTTTCTATAAGCAGTCAATAAAATGTTTAAGTGAGATATATTAAGGTGAATAAATGAATCTTATGTGGCATAATATTTTTTAATAAATGGTGCAGATCAGCTTTAATCGGTAAATTACCGCTTAGGAAAGTCATTTGCACTATAGCATCGAGTTGGAGAATTTCATTGCAGATTTTTTAAATTTTAGGGGTAATTTACACTATATCCCCAAGTTGGAGGTTCTCGTTGCATGTTTTTATAGTTTAGGGGATGATTTGCACTATCGGTGTTAATTAGTTCGAGGGCGGATTTGGTATTTTATTTTTATTAAAGCAAAACAAAAATCTCTCCTATATGAAATGGGCTAAAGGATAATACTGGAAATGGTCCCTAGCTATGCACTGGACCGAATTGAGTTTTGACGATAATAGGGTTGTTAACGAACCGAACCGAGTCCGAACACCCAAAGCTCGAGTTTGGCTCGATAAGGGATTACTGGTGTTAGGGTTTGAGCTCGAAGCTCGGCGAGCTTTAGAAATGAGGCTCATGTTCGGCCCGATAGGCGTTCGATGTTCGAACCGAGCGCTCGATAAGCTCGATAAATATTCTCGAATTCAAAATTTTAGGTGATGCTCGTTAATAGGCTCGTGCTCGAATGTTTCGAAAAGTATTCGGTTCGTTAATAATCATATGTGAATCCATAAATCATAATATTTATATTAAATTTTGAGATATATATAAATTATATTAATAATTTTAAGGTGTGTCAACCGAGCCGAATACTACTATGTTCGAGCTCGGCTCGATTAATTTTTCGTACTTAAAACTGAGCTCGGGTTAGAGTTCGAAAGCTCAATAAGCACGGCTCCTTAAGTTCGAAACGGAGCTCCAACTCGAATAGTTTGATAAAAGCTCGGTTCGTTAACAGCCCTTGGTGATAGTAATATTACTGTAAAAGGGAAATTTCCGAAATAGGACTAAAACAGTTTGAAAATTCCAAAATAGTATTGTCATTGTTTTTATTCCCAAAATAGGAGTACTTACTGCCAAGTTTGAAAAATACTGCAATGTTTGAAGTCTGGTACTGCCAAAACATGGCAGTAATTAGTCCTATTTTGGGAATGAAAACATGGCATTCCTGTTTTGGAATTTTCAAACTTTTTTAGTCCTATTTTGGGTAATATCTCACTGTAAAATCAAGTGAGAAATGGTACAACCACAATTGTCGTTCTCATTGGTAAAAGTTCTTCCTCAATTGACTATTTTGTACGGAGTATTTGTGAGAAAGCAGGGGTTTTGCTAAAAACAATATTTCATAGAAAAATTACCCTAAATAGGACTAAAAACGTTTGAAAATTTCAAAATAAGATTATCACGTTTTAATTCCCAAAATAGAACTAATTACTGTTATGTTTTGGTAGTACCAGACTTTAAACATGACATTATTCTCCAAACTTCGCAGTAATTACTCATATTTTGGGAATAAAAACATGATAATCCTATTTTGGATTTTTCAAACTTTTTCACTCATATTTCGGGAATTTTCCCTATTTCGTATTTTAAAAAAAGTTAGACAAAAATTACTCTCCAGTAATAGTGATCATCTTCAGGCGGACATCACAGTGACACCGACCCTAACTCGGTGACCACTGTCAAATCAGTTACACTGTTGCCCGTGACAATGACACTACTACTTGAGTGCCCGTGGGATGGCGGTGCACAAAGGACTGGATATCATGGGATGTTGACCGTGTGGTCGTGTGGAGACGATGACAATGCTTGAATGGCGGCATAGAGATGAGTGGTGAAGTAGATGGGACGGTTAAGGATGGCAATGGAGACGGGGACCCATGGGGAACCGCCCCGCGGCGTTAGGATGGGGCGGGGGATGGGGATTACTACACCCGCCCCGCCCCCGCCCCGTACCCGTTATAAATATATACTCGAAGTCTCGAACACACACACACACACTAATAATGTATAAACATATTTAATTAAATTATATGTGCGTACTATATAACAAACACATACACATACTTATAGACATGCATACATGTGTATTAGTCATGATTAATGAACTAATACTAGGTAAGTATTATATTAGAATAATAAATAATGACTAAAAATATTTATCATGAATGATATATGAGTTTTAAAAGTGAGAAACTAAGTAAATAGAACACACACATGTATAATATATATATATATATATATTAATAATAGTTAATATTAATATATACTATCGTATGTTATACGGAGATATATTGTAGCGAGTAAAATAGAAGCCCGGCCATAATCCCGTTAGCCTTACTGCCCTAAATCCCCTAATCTGGCTAATCATCGGACTTCAATGAATTAATGATTGTAGTATACTTAATTGCTCAAGTTTTTGTTGTCATTTTTCAATGAATTCTTAATTTTTGTCACGATTTTTCTTTATAATTTATTTATTTTGTCTTTCAAGTATGACCATTTATATTCACCCGTTACTCACCCGATCCACCTGGTAACCCGTTCATGATGGACGGGTTGGATGTGGATGTAATTTTTAATGGATGATGGACGGGTGGGTGAACTATGAAAAACTAACAGAGGGACGACGGATGATGCTTCACCCGGTATAAACGCGACCCGCTGCCACCCCTATTTTCAGGAGAGGTCAAATGCAATAGACCTTGCATGCTCTTGTAATTGTAGTTAATTTCTACTTAAAATCCACATTTTGTGGGGAGATGTCCTACTTATCGCATAAGCACAAATGGGGAGACGTGGCTGCTCTTCCATCAGTAGTGGGAGGCGCCAGGACCATAAACCAGATAAATCTTACTGGCCGACAACTCGACAAACCTCTGATTCATCGACGCGATAGTTTGCTCCATCTTCATCGTACACGTGTTCCCTCAATATGAAACCTTCCTCCCACGGATCGTACGGTCATATCACGGTCTCCGCTCCCCCTCTCTCCCGTACCGCCCATTCTCGCCATCTAACACAAGTCATGCACCAGCGAATATATATACGGGAAAGTTCCCGAAATAGGACTAAAAGAGTTTGAAAATTCCAAAATAGGACTGACATGTTTTTATTCCCAAAATAGGAGTGATTATTGCCAAGTTTCGAAAATACTGTCATGTTTGAAGTCTGGTACTGCCAAAACATGTCAGTAATTAGTCCTGTTTTGGGAATAAAAACATGGCAGTCCTATTTTGGAATTTTCTAACTCTTTTAGTCCTATTTTGGGTAATATCTCTATATATACCGGACAACTTACCCGACGTACCAGCGGGTAATTTTTAAAACAACTCTTCTTGTATGATTGTATCTACTTTTAAAACAACTCTTATGCATATCATGTTTGTTAAAGTTTTTTTGTCCGGTAATTTTGCACAAACGAAATATTATCTGTGAATCGGATTCACGAAAAAAAAAACTTATACAAACATGATGACTATAAATATGGGTTTAAGGGTGGATATAACATGGATATAAGGGTGTGTACAAACATCTTTAAAAAAAATCATAACCTCCTCAACAAATAAAAAATATAATCATGAGTAATCGTTTTATTAAATGTGTCATTGATTTTAATGTAAAAATTATTATTTAAAAAAATTGACATCACCTAGAAGATTATAGACATCAGATGACAATTAAAAATTTCGTGCATCTACAAAACAAAAAAGAAGACAGCCTAAATTAATGTTAATCAGAAATACTTAAATAAAAAAATAATGAAGGGAAAATTCTTGAAATAGGACTAAAACAGTTTGAAAATTCCAAAATAGGACTGTCATATTTTTTATTCCCAAAATAGGAGTAATTACTGCCAAGTTTGGAAAATACTGCCATGTTTGAAGTCTGGTACTGCCAAAACATGACAGTAATTAGTCCTATTTAGAGAATAAAAACATGGCAGTCCTATTTTGGAATTTTCAAACCTTTTTAGTCCTATTTCGGGTAATATCCCAATAATGAATAACGAAAAATATAATTATAACCAAATGAGACTATTAAAATCTAGTTCGTATACCGTGGTATCACCCCACGGTGAGCACCGTGCTCCCATACCCAAAACGATGTAGTTTCGCATAATTATTTAAAAAAAATCGCATGAACAGTACATGCGTGTACATTAACTGTTTTTTCTATTTTCATCCCAGTAGCATGAATGATGTAACTTGTGCATAATTAGATGTAACTCGTGTTGTTACAGCTGTAACTTCAGTTAGCAGCAAATGTAACTTGTGCCCAGAAATGTAACTCATGTTTAATGGAAAAAAGAGTTTAACTGTCCAATTATTTTACATAAATAGAGCATATGTTTTGTTTTTAATATTAGGTCCATTAAAAATAATTTTTAATAAGAAAATTATTTTTGATTGAATAACATAGGTATATTTTGTTGTGTAACTCGCATTGTTTTATGGTGTAACTCACATAATGTCAAATGTAAATCAAATATAATCAAGATGTAACATATTAAGAAAAAATGAAATGGAAATCGTGAGTTACAAAAAATAACTTTAGCCAAAATGAAATGTAATTCCAGTATATATGAAGTGTAACTCTATAATATCAACAAAGCAAACAAATAGAAAACTAATTAATAAATAAGTGATTGCTTTCTGTGGATTAATTTGCTCTAATATGAATAACCAAAGCCTATCAATTGGATTGATTTGCTCCATATTTGTTTACTCTGAAAATGATATACCAAAGCATCAAAATAGAACTAGCAGATAGCAAAAAAGGAATTGCTCTAGATCAGACTCGATGCTCTGTGACGGCTCTGTGATTGGGAAGTGGGAAAGGAAAAAGGCTGATGGAGAAAGTGATGAAGTAGTGTGTTTGTGGGTGGGAACGACCAGGCGGTGATGGAAAAAAACGATGATGGCAGACTTGCGGAGAAGAATAAAGAGTAACGCAACTTGTTTATCAGACCCGGCATACCATGCGCATGGTATGCCAGTTGCACGGTATAATTTGTATTACTTTATGAACTTTCATTTATACATTATAGTTGGTACATCCATACATATATAATGAAAAGAAAAAAAATTTCATCTTTTATTAATTGTGGGACAAAATAATTGAAAGAATGTAATAAAAATATGTAGTATAACTAAAAGTAAAAGCACGATAAAAAAAAACTAAAAGTAAAAGAGAACGGGTACGAGACGGGTAATGGGGCGAGCATGTACGGAATATAAAATTGTAACCGCCCAGTTACCTATAAAATAGAACGGATATTTCACGTCTCATATTTTTTATCCGGTCAATGTGATTTTTCCCGTTTTGACCGGAGCGATTCGATTAGGGTATTCATTAGATGGATTACAATTGTTATACATAACTGTATGTATTGATACAAGTAACTCAATTGGTTGAGTGATGAAAAATTGTTATATTGAACAAAAAAACGAAATTCACAACGACTGTGTCAAGATTATAACATCTTTATGTTTCGGTGAACTTGTGGTGCATCACATCCGAGATTCATTGAGCTGACTTCAAGGTCACTTACAATCTCTCCAATGTGTTATCGGGTCGGGAATTCCATATTTGGAACACATCCAATTGACTCGACGTTGCTCATGGGGGTTTCGGTAATTTCATAATCACGTGGCCATCGCATTCAATGGGGCTGTCTTTGGGGATACTGTAGTAATTTCGCGTTTTCTTTTTTGTCCTATCATTAAAATATTTAGGACCTTCCAGAGTTTCAGTATATTTGTCACTCCTCTCTCTCCTAATCTGCGACTGAAATTAAATTGATTAGTATTACCGCCGCCGCGCCGCCGGCCGGGATATTTATCTTAGGCTTGTCAGTGGTGGGTTCCAATTTTTCTTCCGGCGGAATTCGAAAACTCTGATACGGTGAATCGGACATCTCTGATAACAATATGCAGGATATTCATTTGATTGGCGGCGGAGGTGGGCGATTCTTCGGCGGCGGGGACAGGAGGCTGCGGCCGAACCAGCACCACAGCCTGCCGGCGCTGAAATGCCCCCGTTGCGACTCCCTCAACACCAAATTTTGTTATTTCAATAATTACAACCTATCTCAGCCGCGCCACTTCTGCAAGAGCTGCCGCCGGTACTGGACAAAGGGCGGCGTCCTGCGCAACGTCCCCGTCGGCGGCGGTTGCCGGAAGAACAAGCGCTCTAGGACGAAATCAAGTGTTTCAACGCCGGATTGCAAGTCTAGCTCTCACTCAAGTAGCGAGAGTTCAGGGCTGACCGGGACGACGACCACGGCGGTCACCGACGTTAACTCCGGCGCCGCCTCCGTCTCCGCGGAAGTCGCGTCGACGAGTGCAAAGAAGCCGTCTCCGTCGAGCTTTGGAAATCGGCAGGACTCGGGGTTCTTGATTCCTCAGATATACGATCAGCCGGCGACAGCCCACGCCGGCGACGACCAAATCTTCCAGGAAATCGGGAACTTCACAAACATGATCGGAGGGTTTGACGACATTCCGCCGGCGTTCCAATACCCAGATGCCAAGTGGCTTCCTCAACAGGTAAAAATGGTGGGCCAGGCTTTAAAGATGCCGGATATCATGGCGGCGGAGTTTCTAGATCAGACGGATCAGATCGATTTCACGAGCTTGCAGCAGAGCAGGGGAAGCGAGGTAGGTCTTCCTCCACTGGATTGGCACGCCGGCGCCGGAGTCGGAGATCATGAGCTGTTTGACCTCCCCGGAGCCGTTGACCAAGTATACTGGAGTCAAACGCATTGGGGGTAAAATGATCAGCTTTACTCCCTTAATTAAATTCCTTAAACTGAACAAAAACAAATTCAGATCCAAAATAAATAAGATTATAATGTATCCAAATTTGGGTAGATGACTAGGATGAGAAATTTTATGTTTGCTGGTCTAATATGTATATTAAAATTTGATGTTATCCTCGTTTTCGTTTTAATTAATGAGGTGAGATTATATAATTTCTATAATATCGATTTTATGCCTTGTTGCTAGGGGTGTGCACCGGTCCAAAACCGGACCGGACCGGACCGGAACCGGTTAGGACCGGAACCGGAATCATCATTTTCTATGGACCGAAGACCGGACCTGAATCTAACCGGTCCGGACCGGTCCGGACCTGAATTTTCCGGTCCGGTCCGGGTTTGACCCTAATTGACCCGGTTTTAAAAAAAGACACACGGAGTATTATCTTAGAGTGTTCTTTGCCGACCCCAAATTTTTTAGGAATAAGACTTGGATGTTGTTGTTTCAAACTATAATTTTATATGCGGATATGCTAAATAGACTAAATATTGTTTAGCTCATTTATTAATTTTGGAATATAGTCATCAAAACTATTCAATCGTAACAATTAGTATCCCACAATAATTAAAACTACAATCTTTTGTGTATTAAATTGGCAAAATTTATTGTGGGGTAATAAAAACTAAATTACGTCCAAAAATATACTACATATAAAATACATACACACCTGCAAATAAAGAAACAAATAAAAAGCGATTTGGAAAAATCAAACAAATATAAACTACGATCAATAAAAAACTTAGGACCTGCTACATAAAAAAAATTATAAACAACTTAGGAAATAATTAGACACCAAATACACTCTCTGTATATATTTGTTTGTATAGCAAACGGCAAAAATAAGCCATAAACATAGTAGTAAGCCAAATATAAATTGACTAATGATTCAAAACGAAGTATATATTTTATGGAACAATAGGTTACCGGTCTATTCCGGTCCGGACCTGTTTTTTCCGGGTTTGACCCGGACCGGACCGGAAACCCGGAATCTTGAAAAACTAAGGACCGAAACCCGGACCGGTAAATACCGGTCCGGTCCGGACCGGGTCATTCCGGTCCGGTTCAGGTCTAAAATACGGTCCGACCCGGTTAATGCACAGCCCTACTTGTTGCTCAGATGTGTAAATTCAGTATCATCTTCCTATTTCTCAATTTTTTTGACAATAATAATTAGTTATATACCTAGCTTGTGTAGTGATATACTATCGTACTATGTATATGTGTACTGGCATGTAATGGTTATGCACGGCCTTTGACAATATGTGTAATTATACGGAGTACTACTAATAATTTATCAATTTATTACTCCGTATTCAAGTACTATTTATGTCAAATATTCAAGTACTACTAATAATTTATCAATTTATTACTCCGTATTCAAGTACTAATAATTTTTTCTATTTCTAGAAATTGTCAAATATTCGATTGAAAAAATAGAAAATGCACAAACAGAATTATGTATTTTTTTTGTTATAGGAGTAACTTACTACTCCCCACACCATTTTATGTGTCCAGATTACCAAGGTATACTAGAGTTGAAGGTAATTAGGTAAACCTTTTCGTACCATATCTACATTAGTATAAAAAATTAGAATTATATGTTTACAAAATAAGTAAACATATGCTTAGGTGAATTTATAGAAAAGACGAACCAGAATATGTCAAAGTTTGTTACCATAAACTAAAAGGTGAAAATTGATTAGGTGGATCACATATGCTTCGACAAAGAGAATGGGACTTATACTGAGAATTATATAGGTCAGCCGTGGTCCGTGCATAAAAAACAATATGGAGTATATATTGAATGAATAAGCACTGCAAGTCCAATTCGGTAATATCAAGAAGAAAATCGAATAGGGTAAAATATAAACTACATTCACTTAATCACAAGCTGGTAGATAGTGAATGGTACTCTCGTTCAAATACTTGCAGATGTCATAAATGTTTTCATAAGTAACATCTCATTACAGTTGTCAAGATTCAAAATCGAGACTTACTCTTGTAGCACCCCTGTTTATCAATTGAGCTACGCACATGATAGGAATAAAAATAGCCACTCATATTCATTCACTTTGTGTATGCTTTATTTATATTTGTAATAAATTCCTTAACTTTTTTTCAATATCCTCATTTATTTAGCATTATCTTGAAATGCGTACAAGTATTACGCCTTTGTAAAACCAAATGCGAGATTTCACTAAAGGAAATATATGAATGATTACATAACTACATACTCCTATTAAGGAGTTGATGAAGATGTGAGCACAAACTTTAACATCTAAATCATAAAAAAAAAGTTGATAGAGATGTGGTTATGTGAAGTTTATGAAATACTTAATGGTTGCAGATCAGGACTAAGAAAATAAGTCCAATACACAAAACCAAGACCGAACATGAATACCGGTAAGAGTGGACCCAAAATTGTTAAACCAGGGATATACCAAAGACTGATCACCAAATTAAACAATCATATTTGAACCCGATTTAATCAGGTATTTGTTTTGGTTCAATTCCGTAATTGTTTCCGAATGAGATTTTCAAACCGTTTTGGTTGGTTTTTGGCAAATAATACCTTCAACCTAACCATAACTGGATTTGTTTTGTACCGTTTGCGGCTCGAAATGGAAATTCTAGACGGGAAAAAACGGGAACTCATGGTTTTGCTGGTGTAGGAAGGTTGGCACCTTGAATGAAGTTTGTCGAATAAAAGAAAAATTTATAGTTGGCACCTTGAATTTAGGGGTGTTTCGTGTTTGGAAAATGATGTTTAATGGAGGTTTGACCATTTTAGCATTTCATTATCTGAAAATGTTGTTTGGTAAATATCTTTTCTGATATGCCCTAGTTCTTTGAAAAGAATCGTTAACATGAAAACGTCACAAATAGAAGAGTTTTAGATTAGTTTTTGATATATGACATTTTCTACTAATTGTTACGGTCAAACAACTGAATTATCAAGCATCTTCTGACAATCCGTTAAATTACCCTGCAAATTGAATCTGCAATTTACAAATCGCTAACATAATCAGTTATTCGCTAACCGCTAATCGCTAAATCCAAAACACGCTCTTAATCCATGTTTAATTTGGTAAGCACAAATAGCGAACTTATGAATTTTGCATCATTTAAAACATATCGAAAAGTTCTTAAGTGTGTGTTTCACTTACGAGTTGTTTTCCACAGAATAATTTTCCGAGGAACTGTCTTGACCCTCAGAGCCGTGCGGTGCTTGAGGCAGATGAGGCACTTGTCAAAGGGTCCAAAAAATTGTTAAAATTTTAGGGCCCACAATTTTAGATATTTCTTTAGTAAATATGTGTATTAAATTTACATATTGAGCTTCCTTTGTCTAACCATTGTCCGCTGTTGAACTTCAAAAAGGAAAACCCAAAAAGTCCCCTAATTACCTTTGTTCAGGCAGTTTAGAAGCGAAATAGCCATCAGTGGAAAAGGGTTTTAAGGCGATTTGCGATTCTTTTGTTCTGACCTAGACTAATCAATCAACAACGGGGCCTTAAGGTTAATTTGCGATTCCCTTGTTCCAATCTATAGACTTAATTGACATCAACATCAAGGTTAATCTTTCATCTTCTATGCTTAGCTTCTAAATTTCTAATATTCTTCTATTTAAAGCCGTAAAAGGATTTATAGCCTACCAAATATCTGTTGAGAAGGAATTTATTGAACATCTAGAATGCCGAGTTAATTAATACTTTTGCAGCTAAAACTCTCCGGCGAGTTGTACTTAATTAGTCATTTGAATACTTTGATATTAATCTAATTTTCATTTAATTAGTCGTTTTTATGATGTTTAATTAGTCATTTCAAAAAAAATGTTGTATAAGGCCTTTTATGAAGTTCGACTCAGGCCCGAATTTTGATAGGATCGGCATTGTAATGACCCTTTAGTAGTTTCCGACACAAATATCTTTCTTTCAGTATTAATTAGTCACACCATCTTCTTATACCAAACATGACTACATGAAGAGTCCGATTTTTTACTTATCAATCAACTTTTACCAAGTACATAATTTGTATTTAGCTTGTTAAATTGTGTAATGATCAAATATTATTTTTATGATATTATTTCCTAATAAAATATATTAGCTATTTTTCATATAGTTTTTTATGTTTTATTAGTAATAAATATTTGGGAAAAGTACGGAAAAACTACTTGTGGTTGGGTCCGTTTTCAGATAGGGTCATGCGTTTCATTTTTTATCAAAGTGGTTCATGTGTTTGAATTCCGTTATCACAAGAGGGTCACACCGTTAAAAACGTTTGAAAAAGACTGCTAAATGTAACTTCGATTTTCAAAAGTGCCCGAAAAATTAAAAGAAAAGTACTAAAAGGCGCACCTTGTCAAGATGACCTCCAAACCACCTTCGCCTTTGGATTTCTCAGATCTGTTTAAATTATTTTTTTAAAAGTGATTTCACTAATATCACTTTTCCAATGGACTTTCCGGTGACAAAGGTGGCTGGAAACAAAAAAGAAACATGGCATAGCGGTCGTCTTATTGAGGTGCACCTTCCGGTATTTTTCTTTTAATTTTCGGGCACTTTTGAACAACCGAGTTGCTTTTAACGGTCTTTTTCAGACGTTTTTAACGGTGTGACCCTCTTGTGACAACAGAATTCAAACACATGAACGACCACTTTGATAAAAAATGAAACACATGACACTATCTGAAAACGAGCCCAATCACAAGTACCTTTTCTGTACTATTCCCTAAATATTTTAAATATAACTTTCTAAGACTTTAACATACTTTGAGTTTTGATGCTTCAACCCCAGAACTTCACAAATTAAATTTTAGTGGATTAATCTAATTCAGTCAACTAGAGTGTCACTAGACGTGTTCTGAAGAATCAACATTTATCAAACAATTACAATTTTATTTAAAAAAAAAGTGAATTGCTTAAAACTTAAAAAAATACTACTCCGTACTACATATCAATTAGTTATAAGGGGTGTTTGGAACTGATTCTGCTTCAACTTCTTTTTTAAAGCAGAAGCAGAATCAGAATATGTTTTCAGAAGCTGATCACCCCCAGCTTCTAAAAAAAACTAATTCTAGGAATAAATTAGAGCACAAGAATCAATTCTGCACTTTCACCCATACACTCCAGCTTCTGCTTCTGCTTCCTGAAGGAGGAGAAGTAGTTTTAAGAATCAGATCCAAACACCCCATAACACGAAAACCATAAAAAACTAGTGATAAAAGATACATTAAAACATATCTCAATTCTCAAGGGTAATCAATACCTTTAATTAGGATCATTTAATTTAGTGGACTCATGATAACAAAATACTCCCTCCGTCCCATTTAAATCTTTACACTTTCATTTTTGAGATGTCTCATTTACTCTTTTACGTTTCTTTAACTACCCTTCTTTACTCATTCACTTTTTACATTTGTGCATGTGGATAAAATTAATCCCCCAAAAGTCAAAGGGCATGCAAGACATTTGTTCTTCTATTAATTGAGCTCCTAAAATATCGTGCAAAAAGCAAACGTCAAGTTCCATCCGGGACGGAGGTAGTATTTGGTAACAAGTTAAAAAATCAAAATAGAAATTACTTCAAATAGGACTAAAACTATGACAAAAACTCAAAATAGGACTTGCTATGGTTTTTATTCCAAAATAGGACCATAGTGGTCCTATTGGAAACATACTCATTTCTTCCTTCCATTCTTACCCCTCCTTTAAATATTAGTAAAAGATAGCTAAAAGTCATAATTAAGTGTTTAATTCATAATAAATCCGAAAAAATTTCAATAATTTGTAGAAAATTAAAAAAAAAAAAATTTATAAAATAAAAAATAAGAATTTTTTTTTAATTTTTTTTTGAAAATTAATAAAAACAGTAAAACTCCATAAAAAAATTAAAAAAATATGGATACATTTCCCACCGCCTGTACTACCTCCCTGAACCACCACATCCGATCGGTGTAAAAAATGCCACTTTTTTTAAATTCCACAAAAATGACATATTTCTCTATGAGAATGCCAACATTTTCATTCTGCCAACTTGAATCCTTTTGACTTTTGCCAAAAATATGGCATTCATAATTTTTTTGGCATTTTTTTACCCCGGTGACAGGAGGTGGTGGTACCGCCTCCCTGCACCACCACCTCCGACCGTTAAAAAAAATGTCATATTTCCTACAAACTTCCATTTTTCGGAAAATGCCAAAAATATGGCATATTTCTCTTTGACAATGCCAACATTTTTTTCTGTCATCTTAAATCATTCTGAATTATGCCAAAAATATGAAATTCATAATAAATTTGGCATTTTTTCCCCAAATGACTAGAGGCGGTGGTGCTGGGGCGGCAGAGGCGGCGGTGACAAAATTTTTTTTTTTGATTTTTTTTTAATTTTTTTTTTAAATTAATATTATTCAAAATATTTTTATTAGTTTTTTGGTATATTTTACGAATTTTTATTATTTTTTATGAATTAAAACATTCCAATAGGTATAAGGGTATATTTGTCCAAGACACACATAATTATTCCTATGGAAACATAGTTTATTTTTAGGTCCTATTTGTGCAAAGTGAATGACTTTTAGTCCTATTTTGATAATTAATTCAAACCAAAAACAAAAAACCTTTGTATACTTTGACCGAGTGGCGTTCAGCAAACTTGGTTGCCAAGTCATCCAGCCTGTCCAAACCCAAACTAGTGAAATAAATAAAAAACGAAAAACAACAGGAAATGGAAAGACTTGGTGCGCTGGTTCAAAGCTCCAAAAAAGATGATATACCATTTCTGAGGGCCCTAATAAGCACCGGGCGAACCATTAATTCAGAGGGGTAAATTGAACTTTAATAGTTACAAGCTGATACTAAAGAGTATAACTCTGTAATATACTGACACAAGTTTTATGCATTTTTACATAGTAATCTCTCAGCATAGTTATCTAAAAAGGATATTGTTTTATTTATATGTTAAGTTGATCGAATAATATAATCAATTTATTGCTACTTTAGATTATCTTGTAGATGAGTAAAATTGGTTGCATAGATGCTAAATAGGTGTCTTAAGATTGGTAGTAAATCATCTTTAAGAAATGATTCCTAATACATAACAAAAATGAATATTTTGGAATATAATGTAATTTAATTGGTAAAGCTTTTAGTAATTATAATTGTGTTTAAATTTTAAATCTTAATAAAAATATACATAATAACTTTAGCCACATTTGTATGCACAAATTTTATATTAGTAGTACCTTAGGAAAAGCTCTTTTAATGAATGAATAACTCATATCTTTTACGGAGTATTAACTTGTATTTAAACATGACTTAAGCGGAGGGAAGATGATGTTTGGTCTCCAGCGGCTGAAGGTTGTGCAGGGACGGAAGATGAATGTTTGGTCTACGACGGCCAGAGATCATGGACGAACTGTGGGGCTAGAGGCTGGAACAGATCTGGATTTGAGGTCATCTGTGTTAGGTGGCGACAAAGGAGGCTTGGTAGAGAACAGGATGAATAAGAGGCAAGGTGATGAAGAAGCTACGGTATTGCT
Organism: Cuscuta epithymum; assembly: GCA_945859915.1. Classification (NCBI taxonomy): domain Eukaryota; kingdom Viridiplantae; phylum Streptophyta; class Magnoliopsida; order Solanales; family Convolvulaceae; genus Cuscuta; species Cuscuta epithymum. The sequence continues at coordinate 46,004 of CAMAPF010000116.1, forward strand.
GGATCGCCCCCCTCCTGAACCGCTGCAATGGGGTGCAGGAGAATCTAGGGTTTGAAAGCATCTTTTTAATTTTACTGTTTGCTTGCGATTTATTTTTCATGATCAGGCTGCTTATTTTTCTAGTTGATTACTTTTATTATTGTAAGACTCTTGCATTAGGATTGAGTGATGGAAGGTCTGCTTTAGTCGTCGTTGGCTCATTTATGCCCATTATAGGATCGGCGAGTTATATTGCTTTTTTGAATGTGATTGACTCTAAATCTGGTTCGAGAGCTGACGGTTGTATGTGATCCTTTTGTCGTTTAACTCCCTATCTGAATGCTAACGTTGTGATATCAATTTAAGCTCCTTTCTTCCAAAAAAACGTGACTTATAATCATCTGAATGAATAAATCCAAACTCGATCAGATGAGATTAGATCAGACTTCAACAATTATATACTCCCATAGTCCCATCCTTTATAATTTTCTCATCTTTTATTTTGAATGATTCCAAACTTTGTCATAAACTCATAAACCATAGTCTATGATAATCTATTACAGCACTTCTTATTATTTCTACTCCTCTACACAAATCTGCACAAATCTCACGAAGAATGTGTAATACTCCATCCGTCCCGAAATACATGTCCTGCTTTCCTTTTCGTTCTGTCCCAAAATAAATTTATCACTTCTTTAACTTCCTTATTTGATAAACAAATCTATATCAAACAATGTCAAACAATACAAAACAATGCAAAACAGTGTCGCTACAGTGCGAAACAGTGTCGCAACAATGTCAAATTATGTGGAGTGAAATTCATTTTCTTAATGTGTATGAAAATAAAAGTGGGAGTACATATCAATTGCCTCTCTTTGATAAAGAATAAAATGTACATTGAATAATGCAGATCTCTGCGGTAAGCAAGAGTGTCCATTACGATGCCGAAATTCCTTTAAGGACGAAGCCAAATGCGCACTGTATTAAATGCGTGATAGTGCAAAGTGGGGACCCAAGGGGGTTTGGAGCATCGAAGATGGCGGGTCGAAATGTGCGTGGTCGGCTGGTGGTGCCGGGTACAAGACCGGCCTCACACGCAGGAAGGGTGAGGATCGAGCCGTGGCTCCACGTGGCCTGATAAGATGGGCGTCGTACGTGGACTGATGTGATTGATAATGGACCGGTGGGTCCGAGGAATGGGTTTGTCTTGTGGGAGCACAGTATATGTATCAGCAGCATGTAATGTACGTACTGCTATCCAACAAAGAGCCTATGTTGGGAAAATTTGACAAAGACATGTAACTATTTCATGTTTTTATTACTAACAAAAAATTATTCAAAAATGATGTAGGTACACATAGTTTGTGCTCATATAGTCATATTGTGCTCATATTGTGTACCGCCTTCCTAATTATGTTTGGTAAACAAACAATTAGAAATGTTGGTAACAAAGTAATTCGCTAAAAAGCTGTTTGGTAAACAAACAATTAGATATGTTGTACACAATATGTTTAGAAATTATGTATGCACCAAACATAACTGAAAATTATTTGTAGATACCACTATACATATCCATGAATATGCTATTTTTTGTTTATGAAAAGCCTATCTATGGACAAAATACTCTGATCGATGATGGTGAACATGTTTTGTTTGTGAACGGGTTATTCACAGATAAAAAATAACATATTTAATGACATATGTACAAATGCGTATAAAAGTGTGTACGGCAAGCAACATTGTTTTACTAACCTTTGTTAGTAATATACGGTTCGTGAATGATACAATTATATGTATGTGCGTGTATAATACGATACCATTATATAAATACGGTTAAATATAGACATTTCATACGTTCGTGAATTGGTTAAACATACGAACGTGTATTAAACGTTTCACAATTAAAAAATATGACATATTATACATGTCTTATATACTAATTTAATGATAGGAATAAATAGTTATTTGACATATGCACCACATTCTTCACTCGTTTAAAATGTACGGAATGGTTTTTCCAGATATACGAATTTGAATTCATATGTACAATAAGTAATAAAAATGAGATTGCCCATTTGAGTAGAAGTAGAGAGATATTACTAGAGAATAGTTGATATTACTGTGACTGTGAGTTTGGTGAGCCGCCACAATATTTTTCTCTTGGAGTCTTGGTATGGGTGGAGAAAAGAGTAATACAATAGTAGTACAATCGTAATATCGAAACGGATTACGCCTTTAAGAAGCTAACCTATTAAATCTAATGACTATTAAACAATTAACGAATGTATAAGGCATAAAAAAAAAATAAGCAATATAAATAGTATTGAGCTGCTAGACATTTCGCTTCAAGTGTACCATTCCATTACGCTTCCGTTTAATGGTGTTTTTTTTTTTTTTAATAAAATACACATCAATACGTATGGTACGTGTCTTATACATTTTATCCTTAAAGTACGTGAATTTTTCAGAATTTTCTGAAAAATTCATAAACGGGATTATTATACATGAATTATACGTTTGAGTGTAATTTTTTTTATCATAAAAGTGCAGCCGTTATATTAAAATCGAGAACACATACAAGACAACCTTCAGATAGAATTTACAGATCCAATCGGGAATCCTAGATCCATACATTTGAGTGTATTATCCGCGATTATACGTGAATAAACTAACAGAGTTACTAACTCCCATTCTTTTTTTACCACTGCTAGATCCCAACTTTGTTGGGTTTATTCTCAAAAAAAAAAAAAAAAAAAAAAAAAAAACTTTGCTGGATTAATTCTGAAGTCCCAAGAACTCATTTGGAACTCCTAACTCTTAAGAGATACTCCCTCGATAGGAAAACAACCGTCTCTTTTTTCTTTTCGAGTTTTATGGAATTAATTATTGTTGCGGTTTAGACTCGGTATTGGCCAAAGAAAATCATTCCTCCCTTTTCTCAATAGTTTACCAAATATTTATACATAAGATGGCCGAAAAACACAAACCCTTGGCCCAAGAAATAATGCACAAGACTAAATACAATAAAGAATATACAAGCCCAAAAATATAGATCTAACACCCCCCCTCAAGTTGGAGCATGGGGATTGAAGATGCCCAACTTGCTTAATAGGAAAAGAAACTGTCGTTGCCCAAGCGCTTTGGTGAAGATATCAGCTAGCTGAGCATCAGTGGAAACGTGACGAGGAACCAAGAGACCGTCTTGAATGGCATCACGAACATAGTGACAATCAACCTCAATGTGTTTCGTGCGTTCGTGAAAAACAGGATTCTGGGCGATATGAAGTGCGGATCGACTGTCACAAAAAAGAGTCATAGGAGAAGAATGATCAATACCGAAAGAGAGAAGAAGACTTCTTAGCCATTTTAATTCGGCAGTAACTGCCGCCATGGACCGATATTCGGCCTCGACAGAAGAGCGGGAAACAGTAACTTGCTTCTTGGTTTTCCAAGAAATAGGAGAATCACCGAGAAAAATCATCCATCCAGTCAAAGAACGACGCGTGAGAGGACAGCTTGCCCAATCCGAATCACACCAGGCAGTAAGATTCAGAGCCGAAGCAGAGGAGAGAATTATTCCCTGGCCAGGAGAACCTTTGAGATAGCGAACAACGCGCAACGCAGCATGCCAATGTTCCTGCCGAGGGGCCTGCATAAACTGAGATAAAATGTGAACAGCGTAGGCCAAGTCAGGCCGTGTGAACGAAAGATAAATAAGACGGCCCACAAGACGACGATACGATTCAGGATCTGCCAATACATCTCCAGTAGCAAGAGCAAGTGAATGATTCGGCTCCATAGGACAAGAGGTAGGTTTCGCTCCAAGCAAACCAACTTCAGAAATAATATCCAAGGTATATTTCCGTTGACAAAGAAGAATGCCATCTGCACTACGAGCAACCTCTATGCCAAGGAAATATCGTAGAACACCCAAATCTTTCATGTGAAAACAAGAGTGCAAATAATGCTTAAAATGAGCAAGAGTAGACGGAGTATTGCCAGCAATTATTAAATCATCAACATAAATCAACACATGCAAGCGAATATGATTCTGCTGATAAATGAACAAAGAATAGTCGGATTTAGACTGGCAAAAACCGTATGAACGCAAAGCAGTAGTGAGCTTCGCAAACCAACATCGGGGAGCCTGTCGTAAACCATATAAGGATTTTCTCAGCCGACACACAAGACCAGGCCGAGAATGGTGAAACCCGGGTGGAGTTTTCATATAAACTTCGTCATGTAAATCACCATGAAGAAATGCATTATGAACATCCATCTGGTGAATCTCCCAATTTTTAGCCGCAGCAATAGCTAAAAAAACACGGACAGTAACCATCTTTGCTACCGGCGCAAAAGTTTCCGTATAATCAATACCTTCAGTCTGATGATTACCGAGTACAACCAGGCGAGCTTTAAGCCGTTCTATCGTCCCGTCTGAGTGGTATTTAATTTTGTAAACCCACTTGCACCCAAGAGCCCGTTTCCCATCTGGCAACTGAACAAGCTCCCACGTATGATTATTTTCAAGTGCCTGTATTTCTTTTTGCATGGCATTCCGCCAACCAGGATCTGTCATAGCCTCACGAAAAGAACGGGGTTCATGTCCTGTAAGAAGAGCTCCAAGAAACAAGCGGTGACGAGTCGAAAATTTTTCACAATTTAAATAATGTGCTAAAGGATAATGCGTACCTGAGGAACTGAGAGGAACAGATGATGGCGGAGATGGGCTTATATTCCGAAGGTGGTGTGTGACGAAATCTCTGAGAAGGACTGAAGACCGTTTGGATCGTAAACCACGGCCAAGAGCTGGAACATCGGCATGGGAAGTAGCTGCCTCGGTTTCTGCATGGGAACGGGCTGTGTCGGCGGCAGCATGGGATTCGGTATGCTCGTCGGTCCCTGCATGGGAGTCATTGGAGTCCGGCGTCACAAGTGCGTCATCATGGAGAGGCACAGGGAGCTCAGACTCGGGCAAGGATAGCGGCGCAGGTTGTTGGTGCTCGAATGGGAAGACATCTTCGTGGAACAATACATCTCGAGAGACAAAAATATCACCCGAGTCACAATCATAAAGTTTCCATCCCTTTTTCCCAGATGGGTATCCAACAAATACACACTTCCGACTACGAGGAGCAAATTTGTTTCCACGAGATTTGTGATTATGAGCAAAAGCTAAGCACCCAAAAACTTTCAATTGTGCAAAATTCGGAGTACAGCCAGTAAGAACTTCAAATGGAGTTTTGTCACCTAATAAACCGGAGGGCGTGCGGTTAATTAGATGAACGGCAGTTAAAACACATTCGCCCCACAGAGAAATAGGAATAGAGGCTTGAAACATCAAAGCACGAGCCACATTTAAAATGTGACGGTGTTTACGTTCCACCCTACCATTCTGTTGAGGTGTCTCAACACAAGATGTTTGAAAGAGAATACCATGGTTGTCAAAGTAAGGCAACATGCAACGAAATTCAGTCCCATTATCACTCCGTACAATTTTCACAGACAACTCAAATTGTTTTTCAACCATAGTGATAAAAGAGACAAAATAGTGAAAAACTTCCTTTTTGTCACGCAATAAGTATACCCATACAGCCCGGGAAAAATCATCAACCAATGTCAAGAAATAAATAGCATTGCAAGTAGAGGGAGTTTTATAGGGTCCCCACAAATCACAATGAATTAATTCCAAACAACGAGTAGCTCGGCTATGACTAATAGGAAAATAATCACGGACTTGTTTGGCCTGCGGACACACCTCGCAGGTTTTATTCAAAGACTTCTTAACAGAACTAGTAATAATTTGAGGTAAAAGCTTAAGTACTCGATCCGATGGATGACCCAATCTCCGGTGCCATAACTCAAAATCTGACAGATCCGACTTGTGCACGGCATGTAAAGCTGGAACACCACGGAAAAAATAAAGCCCATCTCGCCTCTCACCGGCTCCAATCAGGTTCCTCGAGTGTGGGTCCTGAATAGCACAAAATAAATTAGTGAAAATAACGTTACATGCCAACTGATCAATTAATTGCGAGATAGATATGAGGTGACAATTCAGTCCCGGTACATAAAGCACATGGTCAAGTGCTAATGATTGAGATAAATGTACACGTCCCTCTACTAAGGCAGCTACTGTCCTTCCGTCAGGTAATCCAACCGGACAAGCTTGAATCCGAGTGCGGTGTTCGAGACATGACGCATCACCTGTGACATGGCGAGATGCCCCAGTATCAAGTATCCATGACAAGGTAGAACACGTACCTGACATTCGGTCCCCCGGGCTAGGCTCAAAATCAATCAGTTTCAGTAGAGCCTGGACTTGCTCCGCGGTCAAGCTATCCAGCCCGTTGACCGATCTGCTGGAAGAAGCAGACTCGCTGCCACCCCGCTGGCAGTAGAGCTGGGGATACGGCGTGAGTTCTAGCAGCCCCCCTCCACGGCCAGCGCCCTCACGAGCCCCACCGGTGCTTGCTTTGTTACGATTCCGCTCCTCCCACCACTCCGGATAGCCATGAAGTTTGAAACAACTCCCGATTTCATGCCCTTTTTGTTTACAATGACTACACAGAAGCTTCATACGTTCGGCCCGATCCGGACGATTTTTCGTGACAGCGAACGCATGAACATCAACCACCGGAGCTGGCTGTTTTCCACGAACAATGGCCCTCGAATTTTCTTCTTGAAGAATTACCTGATGCGCACGGTTCAGGTCTGGAACAGGAGTGTGTGAGAGCAAATTAGAACGAGTAGTGCCATACAATTCGTCATCAATCCCGATCAGGAATTGGTGAAGTTTTTCTTCTTCCCGGTCCGCGGCGAATTTCCCAGCGACTCCACATGTGCACAAACCACACATACACGTGTGAAGAGGTTTAAGCCGGCTCAGTTCGTCAAACAAACCCATCAACGTTGTGAAGTATTCATCCACAGACGTATTTTTCTTCTGCCTGCACTGCGTAATAGATGCGCGGAGTTGTTGAAGGCGTGGTCCGTTAGCAACGCTAAATCGTTTCTCCAAATACAACAAAAGTGCTCGGGCCTCTTCATGGAATGGTATGGATACTACCACATTGGCCTCCATGCTTCGCAACAACCAGGAAACTATCATTGAGTTGTTAGTTTCCCAGTCTAGTATTTTCGCCGCTTCAGTCGGTTTTGTGAGGGTTCCATCCACAAAGCAAAATTTGCGTCGTGCTTTTAAAGACAAGGTAATCGCGCGAGACCATCCCACGTAGTTGTCGCCTTTAAAAATCACATGAGTAATAAGATTTCCGGGCTGATCACCGGACCCAAGATAATATGGGGAAGAAAGATCGGCGGCCATGGCAGCCGAGAAGGAAAACGCCGAAGACTCCTAAGACTGCTCTGATACCATGTTGCGGTTTAGACTCGGTATTGGCCAAAGAAAATCATTCCTCCCTTTTCTCAATAGTTTACCAAATATTTATACATAAGATGGCCGAAAAACACAAACCCTTGGCCCAAGAAATAATGCACAAGACTAAATACAATAAAGAATATACAAGCCCAAAAATATAGATCTAACAATTATCCATTCCTCTTTTTGAAAAGAAACTTACTCGAAGAATAACTACAATACACTTTAGTAAAGTATATAGTACTGCTATAATAACAAAACTCTCTTACTTTTTGTACAGTTTACAATAATACTTATCTTAAATTACGTGAAAAGGCAAATGTGACAATTATTTTACTACGAAAGGAGTATAAATCTGATCCATTCAAACAATTTGTTACGGTACGTTTCCACCGCCATTATACACAAGCTCGTGTTGGAAAAATGTGTGAAAAATTGCATTAAATGGCTATTTTGGGGCAATTTTTTGAGTGGGGTCCACTTCCGATTTGGGTCGGGTCAAAGTGGTTTCGGATTGTCCTTGTTAAGGGCTACAATTCGATATATGGTACGCTCAAAACGGATAACGGGTGAATGAGAAATCGCTTTTCGAAGTTTACCCGTTAGAATGGAAAAACTGGGAAAAAGGATGGGTTTCTAGTGTGTTAATTTCCCACACCGGAAAACCCAAGGGATTTGCAACCCTTTATAAAGGGACTCTCCCCTTAAGGAGTTAAGATTCCTAAGGGTAAAGGCTCTCTCCACGCGCGCAGGGGGGGGTGCAAATCAAATCCCGAATTCGGAGAAGAAAAACCGCGACTTGCGTGCGCGGGCGACCTGCGGACACGAATGTCGTCCAAAAATCCATCTCTCAAGAGATACGACCAGAGGTGCTCCAGTTCTGATGGCCTTCGGGCAGATCGAGTTGCTCCGGTTCTGATGACCGCGCATCAGAACTGCTCCAGCTCTGATGGCCTTCGGGCAGAACTACGTAGGGGTCTTCTGAACCGTTACAGCAATAAATGCCCAACGTTTATATCTTTTAATGCAGTGTTAAATGGACAGTTCATGAACAATTCAATGCTCAACGGACTGGTCATTGATGTCCAACGTTCAGGTCCATTAACTCACTATTTTCACACAACAAATCCTCCTATACAAAGGCTGGCAGGTGGTTTGCAACAACGTTCTTACACGAATCCATACACGTTTTAGCTCTAAAAACACACTGCTAGCATTCTGAAAAATTCCTGAGTGTTCAGACTTGTTCTCGTTCGCTGGAACTTTTGTTTGTGTGCTCAAACATTAGTTCGTAGTCATCGTATCCTGGGAAACGATTGTTGCAACGCTCCTAGCACCGTGGGAGGCAACAAATACGTTTTAAGGACATCGTGCGTAGCACGAGCTTTGACTAATTCTGCTTCATCTCCTTTCTTGTTTTTCGCTAGTCATTTTATTTAATTAATTTATTTTAATTAATTTTCTTTATTTTCCGAAACACACCCAACAGCTCGCACATGAAATCGTTCTTTAGATTATCCTCACGTTCCCAAAACACAACTTTCGGGAGAACCGCCACTTATTGGTCAAAACCACCGGATTTCTAGTAAGGAACTAACTCTCACACTACCGCTTGAGACGAGATAAAACAATGATACATGATCACTACAACTATCTATGGGCTAGACTCAAGAGGATAATCAGTTGAGAAAATGCTCTCAAATTCAGCTTCTTGTTGACTTCAATTAAGACCTCCTACATACATGAGAAGGATGTTAAGTGTGAGGTTTAATCCACTTGTATACTAAACTCTTTCTTAAACTGAATTTTGTATGGATGAGGTTGATTAACCAGTTGAGTACTACTGGATATGTTAATAAAATAGTGCCGTACAGAAATTATCTCAACTAAAAAAAGTGGCATGTCATCGAGTCATTGGAGTGTCAATTACTCCGTACGATTTAATCTCAAATCATTTATCAAAGAAGTGAACCAATGTTTGTTGGTACAATGAGTTATTAAAGTCTTAACCCGAGACTTCATATTCAGAGGGTGCGCTTGTGTATTCGTTTCTCTGGGGTGTTTGGTTATTGGCCTATCAGTCATTTTTTTGGCTGTTTTGACCATTATTTGGCTTTTTGACCATTTCAAACAGCTATTTAGATGTTTGGTTATTAAGCTTTTCCTATTGGCTTTTTATGTCAATCAGCCAAAAATAAAAAAGCTAAGTTTAGTAGCGTTTTGCACTTAAGCTATGTTTGGCACACAAAAGACTCTAGCTTCTAGTTTCTCTATTTTTTAAAAAGACCTTAAAAGACGCTTGTTGTATGTTTGGCATGACATTTTTAAGAGCTTTTCAAAAATTAAAAGATCTTTTTTGAGATGCTACTGAGTGTAGCATATGAGAAAAGCTCGTGACTTTTAGTATTAATTAGTCCTAACAGCTTGTATACCAAACCGAACTAAATCAAACAGTCAGCTTTTTACCAAACAGCTATCACCTTTTCTTTTTAAGATTTTTTAGTCATTAAAAGCTAACAGTTACTAAAAAGCTCGTAAAAGTATCTTTTTAGCTAGGTGTGCCAAACATACCCTTAGCCGTTTCACTTTGTTCTCCAAAAATACATATTTAGCCTTATCCTTTAAATGACAGTTTTCTGATGCATATAAATGATACTCCGTAGCTCCCATCTTCAACTTGGGCGCAGGCAACTTCTAATTTTTAACGAAAGGAGAATTCAATTCCATATCTAAAAGTCTGAAGATCCCCGTTAGTGACAACATTAACAAAATTTAACAATGAATATTATTCATTTTTAATTTATTACTACGGGTATTACTTTTTTTTAACTTTAATGAATACTAATAGTTTAGGATAATATATTAAAATCATATTTTTACACAACTTTTGTTGTATATATATTATTACTTATAATTCCAATATTAATCAAAGTATCATCATATCGTACTACTTTTAATTACTTGCATGCGTTCGAATCATGAAATTTGAAAGTCAAATACGGAGTAGTTTATTGCACACCTTAGTTAGGTAGTTTTGGATATAAATTTCAAAATAGGACTATCATGTTTTTATTTTTCAAATAGGAGTAATTTTGTCAAGTTTGACATTATTGGGCATACATTACTCCTGTTTAGGGAATAAAAACATGGAAGTTTCATTTTGGAATTTCAAAACGTTTTTACTTCTATTCAGATTAATTTCTACTATTTTGTTCTCACAACATAAATATATCACAATTATGACGAACGTACGTTGTCACAAACATGGGCAGTTTTACTAATGAAACAAATCCCACTAATCCCATTAGCCCAATAAAAAAGTACGTAGACCATGAGTCGTGCCCCCAATAAGCATGTAACTTTGTTCACAATAGCCTAATAGAAATACTCTGTACCAGAGAATTGCTAAATGGATTTAGAAGTGTTTGAAATTTTGAATTTAATCACTCACATCAATTTTGTTTCATTTATCAAATATCAACAAAACGTAAAGGATAAACATTACGTAGTAGTAAATAGCAATGGCTAGACAGTTAATTATGGATTGGATTTAACTGTTAAATCCAATCCATATTTTGAAGTCTAATTGTCATACATATTTGCTTCAAATGAAAAGGGGTCTTTCTAGAACAAACGCAGTGTTCAAAATATGAATGCGTTAGATCAACTCAACATTGAAAAAAAGTGGTGACAAAGCTGTAAACATTTGAAAGTTTAATGTGCATCGCAACGTTTAATTCTTGGGTGTATCGTGTGTATAATAAGTTTTTAGTTGGATTGTTTTCAGTTCCAAACCAAACAAGACTTAAACAGATCAGACCAGACCCGACCGACTTAAATAGACAAGATCAGACCAGATCAGTAAATTACAGACTTACAGTCTAAGTAAAAACATCCTAAATGTGCATTCACGCATGCTTAACACTTTGTATCACAATCTTAAAATTATAATCCGTAGAATTTATTTATATATATAGATGCATTTTTAAATTTTACACATGTATTTTTAAGTTACACAAAAGCACAGATTCGTTCTTCATAATTGAGATAACGCCACCGTGTGTGAGAATTAGTATGATTTTTTACTATATGTAACCCATAAGTTAATCCACTTATCAGCCAACTTTTTTACTATAATGGTTGGGGTTGTTGGATGTTAAGAGGCCGTTTGACAACACTGTTTTTCGGCTTATCAGCCAACTTTTTCATCAAACACATAACTTTTGCTTTCATGCGCTGAATTGTGTAATAAGCAGAAAAAGTAAGGTTATAGTTACTTTTCTGTCTGTATTGGCTGAAGTTACTGTAGATGGTAATTTTAGCTATTTTTACCTACAGAGTATAATTTTTTCTCATTTTATTAATAAAATATATTTTAAAAATAATTTTTTTTTCTTAAATCAGCAGAATCAGTCAATGCAGCCACTTCAGCCAGAACTTCATATATTTAAGCAGAATCAGCCAATATAGCCGATTTTCGTGCTAGCAAAAGGGCTCTAGTGATTCACATGTTTGTGATTTTGTGCTGCTTAATTGTGCATTTGCAATGCGGCATCTAATAACCAACGATTTGTGTTGGATTATTGCGGCAAAACTTGTGGTATATGATGTTCAGCTCGTTCTTCATTTAGATATGCTATTTTTACAATGATTTAACCTCTGAATTTTGTACATGTAACCTGTGTTGCACCGATACTTCACCCCGATGCCGTATCCGCGTATCCGATACGTATCCGTATCCGATACTCACCGATACACGTCATGTACGTATTGGGTCCGTATCCGTAATTTTATAAAAGTATCGGGCTTAATTTTAAAAATAACGATACTTCCGATACCCGTATCCGTGAACTGATACATGTATCTCACCCTATAACCCCTCATTTGATACATGCCATGACAAAAATTTAGATGTGGAACATTGATAAAGATGGTTTCGGGAGTATGGAAAATAATGGAATACTATAATTTGTCATTTCATCGCTTGATGAACTTTAATTGAAACAAAGCTTAGATGTAAATGCAAATAGAGAACAAAAAAATGTTATTTGAATTTAAATCAAAATATCAGCACTTTTGTTTTTTTAGCCTAATCTTTGAAATTTTATTATAATGGTTAATTTTTTGTACTATTATTATTTTATTTATGAACCCCTGAATTATATACTACGTATATATTTGCAAATTATACCCTATATTTTTATTATTTATAAATATTCCCCCGTACCCGTATCCGATAATTTTTTAAATTGCCGTGTCGCGATACCCGTATTCGCGTATCCACGTATTGGCGTATCCATATCTGTGCAACATAGCATGTAACATCACGTAAAACTTCCTTTGTAGAATTAAAATATCCAGCAGCCAAACCAATATTTCTTCCATTGCCTGCTCTTCTTTATGAACCTCAACCTACTCTCACTTTGTGCCATTTTCACCGGGCTTTCATAGAAATCGGACGTTAATCTGTTCACCATGGCAAAAAGAGCAAATGGAAGAAGAAGAAATAAAACTTTTAGACACAAAACAGAGAAGAACAGATCAAAAAATTAAAGTACGTCAAGTAATGAGGAAGAAAAAACTACTTGTCCAAGAAAATTGTACACATTTTATATACTTTCAATTCAAGTTGCCTTTATACATGGGCAATTAGGCGTGTTTGCACAAAATGTGTACAAATTTCGTGTACAAGTATGAAGTAGCACGGCTGAATGAGGAATTGACGACAGATGGAATACTTGCATAGGAAAGACGAAGGATTGGGCGCTTGCAGCGCTTGAGCGAAAAGAAGAGCAGTCGTGGTTCGATGAGACCGTGAGTGGTCCATGGAGCGGACTATCTGCGGATGGAAATGGTTCATCTTCTGCACTATGCATACCAAATAGTGCTCCCAGGCTACTCTTTTGCACCTCACTTGTTTCTGTTTCCCCCTTTTGCAGTGTCTCGGTTTGACCCGCTAAACCGTGATCGTGTATCACGGTTTGAACGTCACCGGAATCATTTATCTTAGTGTCGACGCTCTTGTTTTCATCGACAAACCGCTACAACATCAGAAGCCCGTGAAATATCTTATACTCCGCATGTTAGTTTGTATTTTTATATTTGATCGGTAATTCGGTATGATATGCATTAACTTGTACCTGATTAGAATGAAGGTTGCCGATAACAATGTCATGTGAGCCAGAGATGTTGGCATCATGAATCATTCTTTCCTTGTCTGTCTCAAAGTTTAGTAGACAGAATATGATGTCATGGTCCAGCTCACAATTGTCAACAGAACATTTTCTATGAGAATGCTCTTCTTTTTCACCTCCAATAATAATGGAACTTCCCTGACCTTCTTCTCCCATAATAATGGAACTTCCCTCACATAAGTGATAGTTGCACTTGTCTTGGAAACTAACAGCTACTTCTGGGATTTCAACCTCCGTCATATGTGTCTTCTATAACGCTTAAAGTTACAATCTGTACAGTTTAATCGTTTTATGTCAACCTCCAATTAATCATTTATAAGCCACTTCTAATTTCGCCTTGGCAATTTTATGTCAACGTTTTTACAAAACAAGTAAAAAATGGTTTCACTTCCTAAATTGTGTCATAATCATAATAAATAGGGTCGTTGTTGGTGTACACAAATTATACATTATCTGTGTATACAGACATTTTGGCATAAAATATTGTAGTTTTTCAAACGAACTGCATGTGTAGTCAAGCAACTAGGGGGTTTTGTGTACACTTTGTGCACTAGTTGTGTAACCAAGCATTTTTCTAATAAATATGATAGAAGTATGTTTCTCATTGAATTGGATGAATGCTTATTTTAGCTATTTTCATATAGATATTTTTTAATTTTATTAACAAAATATATTTTCATAATTCAATAAATTGGGCCAATTAAACCACGTCAGTTTGAAACTTGTGAGTTTCAAGAGGTCTATCGGATACAATCAAATTTTAATGTTACCAAATACGATAGTATGTGTTAAGAGAGAATTTCCAAAATAGAATTAAAGCATGTGGAGTAAAACTTTATCCTCAATTTTTCTGGCCACAAACTAGCAAATTATACACTCAATGTATACATACCAATAGATCTTTACATTTTTTTTTTGAAGTAAATAGATCTGATCTATACTTAATTATAGGTTTATATGGACATCAAATTCTGCGCATTATTTTAAAGCCTTGAAAACAAATCAATAGAAGATGGGAATAAAATTCAAGTTGAGGAATCACACATACAGATTTAGATGATGATGATTGATTGCAGACGAGCTCTTTTTAGAATACGAGAATGCTGCTTCAGCGGAAGACCCGTCCGGCCTCCGTCCCAATGCACTGCCTAAAATATAATTGGAGATAAGTGTAATAAAAACCCTGTAAATTATTGTTTGGATGAGAAACTTCATTTTATGGCAAGGAATAAAGTTAAATAAAGCAAATTCTTGATTTGCTGTTAGGCCAATTTTGTAATACGTAAGCTTAGGTGCATGTGCATATACATAATTTGGTTCAAATAAGAATATAACTTAGAATATTTTTAATTGGATTATAATTTTGTGGTTTGCTCCGTTTTAATCTGGTTTAGTCTAAACTGACCTGGTCTAGTCCAATAAATGTCGGTTCTATGTAAATTTATAAATGTAAAAGTCTGATCTGGTCAGATCTAAATTCTGAACTAGCTAATCTAGTCTGGGCCTGAAATCAGCCCAATTAAAAAAATGAATATGTACACTTTGAAATTAAATGTATATTAACGTGATCTGATAAAAAATGCAGTGACATTTTTGTAAATAAAATGAACTTTTTATGCTATTACAAAATGTGCATTATCTTAACAAGAAACGTGCAACTTGCTCCATCAGCCTCAATATGCACCGTTTTGCATCATTCTCATTTATCACGAGACGAACCTTTCTCGTCGGAACTGGACTCTACATATGTACACACACATGTATTATGTATAATACTACATATATATGAATTATTATATATGTGTGTGTGAACATACATACATACTATATGTAGTATATTAATATAGTATATTCATATATATTTTATACTCCGTATATGAGAATAATTTCAGTGTATTGAATTTGAATCTAATGACTTAAAAAGTACTACCTTCATTCCATATTCATCTGCATAGTTAACTTTGATTTGGGCTATGTTTTGGCACAACAAGCTGGAACTGAAGACTAATGTCTGAATTAGTGGCTATTGTCTGAATGAAATATTATTGTCTGGAACTGAACTTTAAAGTGCTGAATCTGAATCGCTAGCTGAATGAAGTAGACCTGTTTGGCAAAAAGAGCTGAAAATGTGCTAGGATAATATGAAATTACATTAAAGGGCATATGATTTATTAATAGATTAAAATATTTATTATAGTGATTATTATATTCCACCCTTTTAATATATGTGTGCGTGTTCAAAGCAAATGGGAAGAGAAGAAATTAACCAACAAGAAGAAGAACACACTAGGGACGAGTGAATTTATATCGTACCTTACAACAACGAATCAGATGAAAAATATCTAAAAGGCAGAAAAGGTGATTACAATAGGGAAGGAAATTGTTGATGATGGCCCTCTTTGCCGCCAAAGAATCTCGGATATACGAGCGGCCGGCACGGGGTACTTCGGGGATGGGAAGATATTATACAGTCGGCTTAATATATAGAAACGCTAGACTTGCAAACGTTTTGATTCAGCCTGGTTTTTACACTTTCAGCCTCGTTTAGACTTGCCTCCAAACAGGGCTACTTCAATAACCATTAGCTGAAATTAACGAATTTCAGCACATAATTGGATGAAATGCATTGCCAAACATAGCCATAGCCTTGGTCAAACCGTTTCATTTTATTCACAAAATTAAGATATCAATTTTTAATTATATTCTAATTTGGATTTTGATGTAGTTTTTGAATACGTAAATTTTAATTATTCAAATTGATTTAATTATCAATAGTGAGGATTTAACTTTATCTTCGGTTAACAAAAAAATGTTGATTTTGAAAAATAATTTGGATTGGAGAGAGTATTAACAATGCAATATACTTCGTAATTGATAAAAATGCATTGATATTTAGGCAAAAAAATGCAATACAATTTCATTGATGAAAATGCAATACAATTTCATAAATATTTGTTTTTTTCATCGGAAAAAAAATTATTGTTTAGGCAAAATAGTACAACATAGAGCATTGAAAGTGTAATTATTCAATTTGTCACATTAAACTCTCATAGTCTCATTTCATTTGAACTTACCTTATATGTACATATTTTTAGAAGGAAAAGAAAAACAAAGAACAAAAACCAAGCACAACTAACAACAAGAAAGAGATCACCCAATTTCATTGAGATCTAGTTCTCATAAGATGTAATTGGTAATTCATTTTCATGTATATTTTTAATTATTTAGGGGGTGCTTGGAACTGATTCTGCTTCTGCTTCTTTTTAAAAGCAGAAGCAGAATCAGAATCAATTTTTGTAGAAGCTGGGACCCCCAGCTTCTACAAAAACTGATTCTGAGAGTAAATTAGAGCTCCAGAAGTGCTTCTGGAATTTCACCCAAACACTCTAGCTTCTGCTTCTGCTCCATGAAGGAGCAGAATCAGTTTTGAGAATCAGATCCAAACACCCCGGCCCCTTAGATTCTCTTTAGGCAATCAATTTTCTCTCATTACTAGCAAAGTTTTATAGTTTTTTTTTATTTATTTGCTTCAGAATCCCATATATTCTTCCAACACCAAATTAGGAACCCTCTTCTCGTTCTTCAAGATATGATCCATAAATCAATCACCTGAGTATGAATTCAAAGGATTGCCATAAGCTCCCTAACACACAAAATCTTTAGAAAGATACTCTAAGCTATTATTTTATTCAGAATATCAGTAGCTTCCCCTTCATCAGTAGGTCTTATATTCAAACTATCTCGATTTTAAGAATTCTTTAAATAAATAATAAAGATTATTAGAGGCACTTTCTAGCTAAAAAGCGCCTCCATTGTGGATTTGCGTCACATTTGCCGGAGGCACTTCGAAGCGCCGCGCGTGCCCCAAAAAAAGCGCCTCTATTTGGCGTTTTTCCACTAGTGAGAGTCAAATGCAGGAGTTTGCCCATAAGTGTTAATGCCATTAATCGTAGTCAACTCTGGTGAGTTATCAAAAGAATCAAAATGCTCAATATCAGCTTGAAGTAAGATTCCGGGAATGGAAAGTTATGTCTTCCGTATGTCCCAATCCAACCAATGAGTGACGAGTAGAAGACGCCCCTCGAAATCATCCAAACTAATAATGCTTAATAAAACCTCCCATGCGTGCACGCATATAGTTTGTCCGATTGCGTTGTTGTTGATTGGTATCTAGTTGTTTCATTAAAGGTATTTGCTTTTGTTATCATTTCCAGAAATTATTATTTTTACCTCGGAAGGCTTTCCAGAAATTATTAGTAGACAAGGAATATCATATAGACGAGTATTGAAGACTTGGTGTATTATTCGAGCGACTCATATTTACTACTCCCAAAAGTTTGGAATGAGTTCTTCAGAGTTCAAAATCAATCCGAAAAACAGGGATCACCTTAGTAAGAAAAATGTAAAAGACATAATTGTATAAGAGGTATTTGTATGGATTCATTATAAAGCATATCCTGATCCCATAAAACAATATATAAGTGTTTTTAATGCATTTTGAGATTGCTTTAGGATTAGAATTAAGGCCGGCCGGTGGGTTTTAGGGGTAGGATAGCCATGCACGCTACATATTTACTTCTAAATGATGTTCTTCCATTCAAGATTTAGGATCTTGCGAATGACCACATTATATATATCTTGCCATGGAGATGAGTTAATTAACTTCATCTTTAATAATTTGTAAGTTTTCGATAAGTGTCAAAACAAGGGTGGTTCCAAATCTCAAATGGAGTATCCGATTAAAAGAGTTAATAATGACAAATCATTGAGATGTCTTATTGAAAATTACCAGGTTAGCAATAATTCCTTTTTTACCTATTTGGTACAACTACCAATAATTTTATGTAATGATTTATTATTTTATATAAGAGTAATTCAAGATTTTATATAGTCATTTATTATTTTATTCCAATTTAGTATCAGAAAAATACTGAGCATAATAATAATTGTGATTAGTATGTCAAATAGCTAGCTGCCTAAAATTAGACTAATATTTGAAATATATCTATGAAATACTCCATAATAATGTAAATCAAGTAGATATAAAGTTACGTCTTCCCTTCATATAAATGCGAAAATGGTGTAATTCAAGATTTCATATGATGATTTATTATTTTATTACAATCTAATACTACGTATGTGACGAATATTTCAGCAATGACGGATTTAAATTTTGTTCATGGTGCTAAATAGCAATATAAAAGATTAACCATAAAAGGGGTAATTAGAGATTCTATATAATGATTTATTATTTTATTCCAATTTAATATGAGACAAATATTTGAGCAATAAGAAGATAGTAATTGTATTTACAGTTTCAAATAGTCACCCAAAATATGACTATTATTTTAAATGTAAATAAACTATGTAAACGGTTGCTTCGGTTTCCATATAAATTAATTGTGGAAAAAAAGATTTATTTTAAAACTAAAATTTTATTTATTTTAAAAACATAATTACTTGTGTTATACACTTATACTATCTCTTTCAAAATAAATTTACCATAATAATCCACCGAAGTAGCGTGGTTGGAAAACCGTGCGACGGACACTAGCGACCGCTGCATGTTCCTCATCAAACGAGGCATCAACATTCAACTTATAATCCATAAAAGTTGTGTTGTGTTCTTGGGAGCTGGTATTATTTGTGTTGTGAAGAGGCATAATTTGAAAATGTGGAGGTTACATAGATGGTTGACCTCACATGTAATAATTTGGAAACATTATAGGATAGTAAGGTGGAGGTTGGGATGAAGAAGTTTGTGGAACACCGGAAAAGGGATTAATTAGGAAATCGGATTGGCTTTGTTGAGGAAAAGTAGTTTGCCCCTGTAGGAGAAATATGTAAGGTATTTGTCGAGGGATTCAACAAGAAGGTTGACCATACCCAAACCATGGGTATGGGTTCATTTGTTTTGGACATCACTCCACTACATTATCCGTGACTTTATCAATGCAGTCTTGATCGGAGGAGACACAATGTGTAGAATTTAAAGACCCCATGCTCAATAGCTGTGGGACGAGCTTAGAGAGCCCAAGAGCATAAGCCTTCCCCAATTGGGTTGCATAGTTTTAAAAAAAAGTGCATTCTTATCAGCTATTAATGTACCCGGCCCTTGTGTCTGTTGGAACTCCTATACATGGCCGATCACAGTACAATGCAACATCTTTTCTAGCTTTTAAATTGTCTTTTGTCCTTTCTTTGTCGTTCATTATACAAATTGTCAAACACTTTTTTCAATGTGCATAACATCTAAATTATGTCTAACTTATAAACTTTCTCAATATGGGGGTTGCAAAAATGTTCTTTTTCATTCATTTGTGATCAATGCCCTAACCCAGGGGGTTATTCATTAGGATCCTCAACAACAGTTGGTATCATAGCTACAAGAGAAATCGTTGAAGGCCTGACAATCTAGATGGAGGGCAACTAAGTTCTTCTTTTTCCTTTTTAAATGAAGGAATGTCCCTACGATATAGTGTTGTTGTGGTAGAATTTTTTATGACAATCAAAGTAACAAGGCTTAAGTTCACATTTAAGCCACATTGCTTTGTTTCCCTACATACAAATAAGGCATCCTAAAAGTCCTGTTGTGCTCCAACCACACAACATTCCATATGCGGGAAAGTCGCTAATTATCCACATTAAAATGGCATGCATTGAAAACACGAAATTGTCTACAATGTGATACGTTACTATACCCTCATCCCACAAATGTTACAGTTTATCGAGAAGCGGTTGCAGATATATATCTATTTTCTTTATCGGGCATACTTGTTTAGGAATCATGAGAGACAAAAACATGAAAGGATATTTCACGCATATACAGGGGCAAGTTGTACATCGTAAGAATAACAAGCCAATAGAAATACAATGTACCATATTGTCCATGGGCTGCAAAACCATCATAACATAAACCAAGATGGACTTTTCGAAGCTCAACTGAAAATCCCAGATATGTATTATCAATGTGTTTCCATACTTCACAATCACAAGGATGACCCATTAGAGTTCGGATTGCCTCATGTGTTGCATGACACCTCATCGCTTCGGCTGTTTGATGTGATGTGTACAACCTGTGCAATTTTGGTATTTAGGGCAAATATCTCAATACAGACACAACAGTCCATTTTCGTTTTTACGTTTTACGTTGTTTTTACTCCGTAAGAAGAACAACACATTAACTCTTTATCGCAATTTCAAAACAACATACACCCATTTGGACAAACATCAATATTTATCACAAGAACCCAACTTTGAAAAAGGTTTTTTGGTCTCATAGTAATTACGTGGGACCATGTGGTCACGAGGTAAGTATCGATCAAATAATTCCAACCACCTATTTACTTCATTCTAAGGTAAATTAAAAATTGATTTTATACTCATTACCACAGTGGCGAACTGTAATTGAGAGCCTTCTAGACATCCTTCATATAAAAGTTGATATGCTGCTTGTAGAACATCGTGGAATTGGTACTCCAAATATGATACTTCATTTACATTTGGTGATCCATTATTGTAATTTGCATCTGTGGTTTCTAGAATATAGTTTGTGGTGGGTGGTTGTTGCACGTATCCTCCAAACATATATCCAACCACTCTTTGATCCCTGGGTATGTCATCATGACTTCCAGAAAGGGGGAAGGGCATGCTACACGATACGCGATTTCTTTGAGTGTAGTGATAAACGCAACGATTCATAAGATGTATTTGTTCATGTCGAAGTTAGTTTATAAATATGGCCGAGCATAGTGATGGCTTGGGTAACAACCGAATGGCTTTGTGACGGAGCACAGACGACTCAGAGACGGAACTTGGCAACCCACTTTAGCGACAATAATTTTAATTGGTTGTCAATAATTCGTCGCTAATAGTGTCGGAAATTACCTACGGTTTTCTCCATCGCTGCTTATGCTTAGCTATTTCGGCATCCTTTTGTAGTGGTAGTAATTGCAACAAAAAATAAAAATAACACTCATATAATAGTAACAATAATGACCTATATTAATTTAAGTTATAATTTTATTGGTATTACTTGAAATAATAATAAAAATAATTCTAGCAATACTACAATTTCTTAAGTGTACAATAATATTTGCCAAAAAAAGTATATTGTAATAGGGATATTTCCCTAAATAGGATTAAACAAGTTTTGGAATTTCAAAATAGGATTACTATATTTTTCTTCCCAAAATAGGACTCATTACTGTCATTGAAAAATAGTTCATTAATTGCCTTGTTAATGGATCATATTTTGAGGGGGGGTGGGGAGGGGATATATCAATCTTATTTTGGAATTTCAATAATAATAATAATAATAATAATAATAATAATAATAATAATAATAATAATAATAATAATAATAATAATAATAATAATAATAATAATAATAATAAGCAGTACTCCATATCATATAGTGAATTATTTTGCGTAGTAAATTTGGAGCACAAATTTAGTGAGAGGTAACACATTTAAAATCCTGATAAATTCTTATTCTTTTTATGCTTCTCTATTGAAGTATTTTCAATTTCCAAGAATGTGATTTACGAATTTTAGAAAGAAATTGTAAAAAAAAACCTATGTAAAAGAAAGAGTCATATTATTATAATCGTGCATACCTAGTGACTAGTGTTTCTAATAAAATAAATAAAAAGCAATTTCTCCAATGTACTAGGAAAACACCCTGATTATAAAAAAATATTAAATTGTGAATTAAAAAGCTGCATAAAGGGCAACATTTAGGAATTTGGATTCAATTGGATTGAATAGTAATTTTATTATGCTTAAGCATTACAAGAGTGAGCTCAATATGAAAATGAAAAAAATGTACACGAACAAAATTGAAAAAAATTAAGTTGGTTTGGACTTCAGCCAAATTCTCCCGTGCATCTAGCTAGAGTTTTGTAAGATTCGGTTAAATTTGTTTAAATGTATTCTCGTGAAGTTTGATTTGGCATTAAATTACATGATAGTTTGGAGATAGGTAAAATTATGAATACATGTTTTCCTTAATTTCCAAAGTAAATGATTTTTTGTTCTATCACATCACATATATATGCATTCTTGATTTCTTGTGTGAATAATGAAGTATATATCTGTAGTACCCAATCTTAATAGTTTGTAATAAAAAATGTTTAATTAGATTACTATTCTAAATCCATGCCGGCGAGGAAAGAAACTGCTAGTTCTTGATATAGACCACACTCTATCTGATCATACAACGTCAGAAGACCCCATGAGACCATGTACGTTTTCCTTTAATTTTGTGCTTAATTAATTAATGATTTACTTGAGGCTGTATCAAGGCCATTTATTATATATCAGGGAATCATAATATATAAAATTTACAGATCTACATGAATTTCTCTCGGTCACTTACGCAAAGTATGATATCATTATCTGGTCTGCATCCAGGTTAAATTCTAGACTTGGAATGAACTAATTTGATACACTTATCAACGTAATGTAACCAACTCAATTGAATTAGAAAATGATTGTTGTAAACATTTTTTGTGGGGTTGCACAAAAACTTAGACAAACAAGTGTGTCAAATGTGTACACAAAAACATGTACACCAAGCATGACTCATTGAATTAAATAAATGTCATATACACCCTCCATCCGTCTGAACCTTGTCAAGTTTAACTGACATGAGAAATAATAATGTAAAAATTGTGTGATTGAGGTTTATGCAGAGGAGAGAGAAATCATATGAACCATAAATTCTTTGTTTAAAAGAAAAAGTGACAAAATTTTTTAGACAACCAAAAAAAGGAAAGATGACAATGATAAGGGACATAGAGAGTATAACATAATATATTTGAGCAAATTAGAACGATGTTAATGTACACAAGCCCAATTGACTAGCTAGCAGACTATTAAGTCATTTGTCATGTAACAATGTTAACAATGTGCACGATGGCATGAGAGAGATAGACACCGAAAAATAAGTCATTTACATTTCCCTTTCTTTCTTTTCTCTATTTTATATAATTTTGGTAACTTTTTCACAAGAGTGTCAACCACAATGTCGATATCAGACATCCGTGTTGACATTATGGATAATAACATACCAAAAACATATAAGACTTTTCAAATAAGGAGAGAGATATATTGTTCATTAATGTTTATGTGTCTATCTATCTTATGTCATATGTGCACCGTGCACATTGTAACATTTGATTAATAAATAAATGTACCGAATTAAAAGTGTCATCATCGCATATATAATCTTTTGTAACTAAACAGTGGACTTTTGTGTGGGATGCATTTCTCAATGTTCCCTTTCTTGAATTGATTGTAGAATGAAGAAGATTAAGTCCAAACTAGAACAACTTGGAGTTATTAATAGCCCCAATTATAATATAGTCACACTTCTTGATCGTAAGGCAATGTTGATGACTAGCAACATAATAAAAGATCGTGACAGTGGCAGGTCATTTACTACTTGCAAGCCCTTACATCTAATTTGGGCCAAATTTCCAGAGGTTCGTTATCAACTTATATTCTGTTAATTCAATACCTGCTCCGTGCAAGGAGAGAAATAAGAGTGATCTAAGTGCACAAACAATTTAAAATTTTATACAATGCGCACTCAAAACACATTTCAACTCTTCCCTCTATTGAAGAACATTTTGAATTGAATATCAAGCATTTTAAAGGAATGGGAGTTTTTATTTGACTTCCTGAATGACTCTTTATGTTTTTACTAAGAGTAAATACGAAGTACAAAGTATTATTTTAGAGTACATTGACACCGTGTGTGTGTTTGACATTGTCTCATACTAACTACACAAGCAGTACTACTTTTCTTTTTGTCCGTCTCATTAAGCTTGTTCTATACTTCCTCCTTTCTTCTTTAGTTGCAACATTCCTTTTTTCACGTTTGCCGATGCACA
Source organism: Cuscuta epithymum (assembly GCA_945859915.1). NCBI lineage: Eukaryota > Viridiplantae > Streptophyta > Magnoliopsida > Solanales > Convolvulaceae > Cuscuta > Cuscuta epithymum. The sequence continues at coordinate 70,456 of CAMAPF010000116.1, forward strand.
ACTTTGACCGTCATTATATTCAATTATCTGTTAGTAAAAAACGTTTAAAATCAGATTATGAAACTTTTGTAATGAGATGAATTTAAAGATATTTTTCAAAAAAATAATTCGCATGCATTAATAAATAAAATGTAGTCAAAGTAGAGTACATGAATAGTGTGTAAATTCCAATGTTGCAACTATTATGATACGGAGGATAGTATTAAATTTGGTAATTGTGTGGTTCTAAATTGTTTTTTTCTCTTGATTATATTTATCAATTTAATATCAACTATATAAAATAACTTATTACAACACCTCCTCGTGTACCAAATAAGGAATAGATATTTTATCTAGGGACGTCTAAAGTAGGAAAAAATGATATTCTTTAACGGACAAAGGGATAATATCTATGCCTTTTTCAAAAGAAAATTACATCTGAATAATTAAATATATTGATAATTAAAGTCGTGGTTTGACAAAATTAATTAGAACGGTAGGCAGGGTATCTTGATTCACTTACAAGCACATTCGATCATTTCATATTTTATTTATTCATTTTCCCTTATAAATCATGTATGCTACAGTTTTACGACCCGAGAAACACTATAATGGTGGATGATATGGAGAAGAACTTTAAAATGAATCCACAGAATGGTCTGACCATAAAGGCATTCTGGAAGCACAACTATGCTAATGATGAGGAACTCTGTAAACTTGCCCAATATTTGCTTGCCATTTCTGAACTTGATGACTTAAGTTCCCTCGATCACAAATGTTGGGAGAAATATTTAACGAAGGTTACACAAAAAGGAAATATTCTTCCATCTTATCCCAAGACCTGCCCCACATGTTTTTCTACTACTAATAATAATAAAATAGGCAGAATTTTGAAAAATTTATATACAAAAGTTTTTCTATGTTTCCCTTGGTTTATTGTACATTTATGTCCTTGCATCGTTACAAAAGAGAGATAATGAAACTCCCTACATTTATGTTTCCCTTGGTTTTCCTATATGACTCCATTATTGATATTAAATAGAGTTACTATTACATGGCATCCCATGAAACTCCCTACATAGAGTTTCGAACTCGAGACATGTTATATCACTTATATGGGAAAATGAACCGCTTCTCTAATGAGAAGGTTTAGAGAAGAGTAGTATTGGAATAAGAATTGAAATTATGTGTGTCACAAATAATATGAGTGTATGACCGATGCACCAAATAAAAGTTTCTGCAATACAATTAACTCTAACAAAAAATGTACTACGTAGTTTATTATGTAATAACCTACCAATACCATCAAATTATAATTATTACAAAGGTTCTGTCTGCTTTCTTCTAGAGTGCATAAACAATGGTAGAGCTCGTCCTCCTCCAGAACCACCTCTGTACCATGAAGAATTTTGTGGGCTCCCAACCCGTCGCGGGGGCTGATGATTTCTGCAAAAAAGGGAGGATGTTGGAGCTTGTCTGTGGTGATCAAGATTCGACTTAATTTACACGTTTTTATTTATTTCTTTTGGTTGTTGGTTTCCAAGAACATGGTTGTTTCCGTTTCTGTTGTTTTTTGTTTGCGAACTCTTACATTAGGTGGGGATGATGATTCTGCTTTAACCATGATAGGCTCGTGTAGACCCGTTATAGGATCAGCGAATCATATTGCTCTGTCTAGGGTGATTGGTTCTCCGGCTGGTTCGAGGGTTGATGGCTGGGAGTGGTTTCTTTATCTTTGTTATGCCTCGCTGAATGTTCTTTTATCAATATAAGCCGCCTTTTTCCACAAAAAAAATATTATTACAAAGGTATTATAGTTCAATTATGTATTTCATTATTTAATATTTATCAATTTAATTATGTATAAATGTATAATATTTATGGACTTGCCATACTATAATTACAAAACCATCTGCACCACGTATCTAGTATTTATGATGACAAAACAATGCACCATGGAAAACAAATGTACCAGTCATATATCATTAGAAAATTAATAATCAAAGACTTTCTAATTAAAATAAAAGTTTAGGATCAATATTCAAATTAGAAATATTTTCTATATAACACAAAATCATAAATAAACCAAGAATTCAAAATGCTCTCTACTCAAAATAAATTGCTATTCAAATAACCTTAGAGAGCCTGAAGTGGACTTCTTGAGGCCGGAGACCTAAATGTCATACTTTCTCATTATATTTGAAAGATGATGAGATAATGTATTGATTTATCAAATGAATGGCCGCTTTCATACAATTTTGTAATTGTGTTTAAGATATGTAACTTTAATTTCTGTGGAAGTTCTTTTTAATGGTATTGAGTTACAAATATTAACACTATTGGTGTGTCTGGTCGTAAGTTTATGGTCACATCCAATGCCGTTTGTGGAGGTATTGGCCTATGGGCTAAGATAGCCCATCTCCCACTTGTGTTTGGCCCAGCTGTGTTCGATCCTTTAGTTTTTGTCCAACCCAGTTGCCTAGCTCTTGCACCCATGTTGCTCGCTTCTGGAACCATCGCCTAGGGTTGATTGCATTGATTTTTGAGTGTTCATATTTTTAGTTTTAATTACTTTTCATGGTGTGTTGTTGTGGTAATTGCACATTTATGGTGCAATCATTTTATTTTTCTAGTTTGTTGTAATTTAGTAAATTTAGAATCATCTTGAGCAAGAATCAATCAAGAATCAACAAAGGATCATGGAAGGGATCTTACAAGATCAAAGGAAAGTGCAAGGGAACAAGAAATCATGCAAGAAATGTGATTTGGTGACTTACCCGGTCAGTATAGCCTTTACCCGGTCGGGTATGAAGTGACCCGGACAAAAAGACGTGCAGAAAACACAAAATCGTGGGCAAAATATTTGATTTTGACAAATACCCGGTCGGGTATCTCAAATACCCGGCCGGGTATCCGGTGCAGCACCTTCAAAACACCTATAAATAGCCCCATTTTTCTTCACTTTTAATCACTCCTTCTTCCATACTCTTAAGCTCAGTTTAGAATAGTATTTCTTTTATATTTTTATAGCATATTTAGTCTCCAAATGAGGAGCTAAACTTCCATTTCTTGGTGTTGCTCTTGAAGCTTGTTGATTATTAAAGTTGTGAGTTATTTTCTTAACTTATTCCCTTGAATATTAATTATTCTTTTAATCTATCTATATATTAATGTTGGGGAGTGTTGCTAAGATGACAATTAGTTAACATCTCGACATTAGTTATAGTAGTATTTATTTTCTTCCTCTATATATTAATGTTGGGGAGTGTTGCTAAGATGACAATTAGATAACATCTTGACATTAGTTATAATAGGATTATTCATATTTAATCTTCTTCCTTGAATATTAATTCTTCCCTTAATCTATCTCTATATTAATGTTGGGGAGTGTTGCTAAGATGACAATTAGTTAACATCTCGACATTAATTACTACTAAAAACGATCAACGAACCGATGGTTTCACAAGTAAGTAACTTCGGTTTATTAATGCACGGTCGTGGTTAATAAACTTAAGAGGGATTAATTTTGTTGGTTAAACCGAAACCGTTGTGTTGAGGTTATCAATCTCAATTGATTTCATCAAGGAGTTAAGAGATTAAATGCTACTATTAAGTCGGTATATGGCGGTGTTCTATACTTGACTAATAGTAAGGGTTATTAATGAACGGTCGTTGTTAATAACTACTCTCGATGAATTGGATATACTCCTCGATTGAGTATTTGAGAGGGGATAAGTTATAGATATAACAATGATCGACTAAAATATATCAACAAGTGGAAAGTAGCAATGCCAAGTCCTTTTTATCTTTTGAATTAAATCACATATAACTCGTTCATCTTCGTGTTTAATTTAATTAAATCATTCAACCCAAAACCCCCCTTTATTTACTCCTTTCGTTAAAAAGATAAATTATTCCTTTCCCTGTGGATACGAACTCTACTTCACCTATACTACGTATAAGTGTTAGTATTGAATTTATTTTGAGTGCACTCACGACAAAGTGCACGTCAAGGGTTTTCATTAAAACCCCAGTATATAAGGCATATCCTTTGTCTTCTTCTGTGCGAGACCCTTCTGCGTTGTTTGGCCTAGAGTGAGAGGGGAGAGAGAGGGAGAGAGAGAGAGAGAGCTAGGGTTCTCTGAACCGCTGCTCCTCGTCGCTCCTCCGTGCGAACTCTTTTACTACTATGTTTCAATTCTTCTACTACTCTGTTTCTCCTATGTTACCCTTTTGGCGAGCATGGGTGGTGCTTTGTGTGATCGTTGAGTGTGGTCTGAGCCAGAGAAGTGAAAACCCAACACCGCTAATGTATCAAGCCCCAAAAACAATTCAAGAACCTTAAGAATTGCCTCAATATGTCTAACTCCCTACATTTTGAGTATTCATCACAATTCCACAATAATATAGTGGAAGATTTCAGTTTGAAGATAAAGAAATTCACCGTAGCTATTATTCAATCATGCCCACCATTTAAATATGATTCATGTATTTGTAAGCGCTAGTTGTTTTGTGTTGCTTGGGTCTTAGTGCGGGTGAAATAAGTTTTTAAGATGATGGTGTGCTAATAACTTTTGTTTGAGCGTTGCTTTAGTAACTTTTGAATGAATGAGTGTGTTAATGACGCATGGATAGTCACCACAAAATTAAGTAAGGGTAGTAACTTAAGGTATGGGGGTGACATGTAGAATCTAAAGTGAAATGTAGTGGGGATTGTGTAGTCACTTATAGTGTAATATTTATTTGGAAATTATTTTTGAAATTTTTGTTTGATTGTTGGGTTATTCTATTTTTATTGAATGAGTGCTTGAGTGACAAATTGGCAGTTACCATAGAACTAGGGTAGTCATTGTAGTATGAGTGTAATATGTGAAATCTAATGTGAATTGTAGTTATGACTATGTAGTCACTTATACATGTATTCTTTCACGGGTAGTGAGTTTTAATAACTTTTGGTTGTTTGTTGGGTAGTAACTTTTGAGTTAATGAAAGTTTGAGTGATAAATAGACACTTAAATTACTGTACTAGTGGAGGTAGTAGTAACTAACATACATGTGAGTGTAGTTTGTGAAATGTGAATTGAGTTTTATTCTGGAAATTTACTCATGTATATCGTATTATAGTTAATTAGTTACTTTATGCACGAGTTACTGGTTGTCACTTTAACATTATGTAACTGTTTTGACTTTTGAGCAGGCCTATTGTAAAATGCAGAAGTAAGAGGGGCACACCTCCTTTGTGCAAAACCAGAACATCGGGGAAGCCGAAGAGAAAGAGCAACTCTTCTACTAGGGAAATTGAGACAAGATGGAAGTGCAGGAGGTGCATACAACATGGGCATAACCAGAAACCTTGTAATAATCCGATACCTTTATAGATGGTTGAGAGGCTTGTTTTTATGTTGTTTTTAAGTATTAAGGGGGTTGACAAATAAATAGTGCAGGAGTTGCATGTGATAAATACACATATGACGTCTGAATATGTTCTATAGATTATTTATGTGTTCACTTATTTGCTATAAATTCGTGTACAACCTCAAATGAAATTCTAATTTGGATTCAAACCATTTAGTTTCGCCGTGTTGTAACAAAGACATGAATGTTATACTCATTATATGTGTGTGTGTAGTAGACTCATAATGGGTGGTGATATGGCTTATGAATACATCTATTCTCTAGTCTGTGATGATTCCTGAAACAATTGCAGGGTGATACATATAGTTATAGAACATAGAATGTGATAGAAGTTATGAAAATATTTGTGTTTGAGTGACTTTAATTTGCATCAGTTACTTGTTAAAAGAAAATGTTGTAGTGACTATACATATATGTACTTACTACTTAGTTATTACAAATAAGTACTTTAAATAGTTTAGGGTCATACCTCCAGATTATTAAAGAACTTCCAGTATACTCCGTAAGTTCGTAGTAATTCCACCCGAACCTTGTAGACTATATAGATACTTTTACGTAGTACGTTACTTTGTGTTACACCTTCATTAATCAATTCTCACAATATATTCATTATGCATGTTAGGTGCATATTAACTGTTCACCTTTTATGATGGATAGCTTGATAAAAATTATTCTGAAGTTCAGGATTCAACTCATATAAATGACTCAAGGACTGTTGAATTATATGCTCATAATAAAGTATGGATATATAACTTACTACGTCTTTATAAGTTGCATCTCTCATATTATAAGTGTGGGAGTTAATGTAAAGGTTTGTGTACTGAGACACAAACCTTTGGCTGAAATAGTTACAAGCAAAACAGTATACTTTAGAGTACAATATTTAAATGCATGGAAAAGTTGCTGGAAGAAGGAAATTTATGAGTATTATATTTAGGTGATTGTGTGCGGATGAGAGAATTTGATAGAAAGACGATTTGGGATAACTTGAAACTTATATTGATTGAAACTTTTGGCATGTGTTACAAATGGGTGAGAAGTGCTCTATTTATAGGTCTCATAGGAGTGCTCGCGGGCCCATAACAAAGTATTCAATACAAAATATTCATAAGCATAGTTTGTGGTTTAAAATCAATAATGGAAGCACGAATCATGTCTTCCTTGAGATCACTTCACAAGTGTACTGACCCCTCCGGGGCCCTCAGCATCTTCAGGTTTAAGCTAGGGCTTGCTACCTGCATCTTTGCATGGGTGAAGTGATCTCAAGGAAGACGTGGTTAGTGCTTCCTTTAGTGATTTTAAACCACAAACTATGCTCATGGATATTTTGTATTGAATACTTTGTTTCGGGCCTGCGAGTCACGTTTTGCCATATGTGGCCCATGATTGATTTATGAATATTTCCGCTATTCATTCAATTTAAAGGGTGATGTCGTTATATATGTTTATTTACTAAGTATGGTATGAACTATGTTTATGGACGTCTTGTACACTTGAGTGGATGTGACCCGCAGGTGATATCACTTAATTGCGCGGCGGTTGTACACGCGCCTAAATGCGGTCTGGTCCGTGACACTATTTGATCTGAGTTGGAAGTCATGAGTTGTCTCTAACTATTTTACCCAACTTTATCTTTTATCAAATGTTTTCCTTGTTTTAAAGCTTTAATCAAATTTAAAGTGACTTTACATAATTCTATTTATTTTTTGTCTACTTTGAAAGATTTAAACCACTACACTATATGTTTTGTTTCACATATATTTATAAAGTACAACATTTACATTTTGGCACTTAATATAAATTGCTTTTTCGCGTATAATTGTGTGCATTCACAATTTACATTAATTCTAAATACATACATTATCCGTTCCTTATTGGATTAATTTATTCATTAACATAATTTAACAAAATTAAAACTTTGTGAAATTATTAACTATGATTTCATGTTTTTTGTTCTATGGATATTATTTTATTTATAACTAATTTTAAATAATTTTTTGTCAAAGTGCTCAATTGTTTGTGACATTCGTGATAGGCATGAGTCACAATTTCATGTTTTTTGTTGTATGCATATTATGCTTTTATCTAGTGTGATTCCCCTCCCATTACAATTTTTGGATAGACATGAGTCACTAAATTTGTTTTTTTTTCCAACAATTTGATGATGGATTTCTTTATTTTTCATAACTTTTATTTGAAAGCCTTTTTTTTCATAACTAATGGCTAGAATAAATTCTTTCTCATCCCATACTAAAATAAAATACTACTCCCTCCGTCCCATTGGACTTTGCCAACTTTCCCTTTTTGATTGTCCCAAAAAATGTTGCCACTTTCTTATTAAAACAACTAATTTGTGGTTCTGCACATTTCTCTCTCCTATGCACAAATTTTAACCACACAGTTTTTACTATTCTTATTTCTCACCTACTTTGCATTTGGCAACGTTACGGAGGGAATATCATATAAAATTGCTTCCCAAAAATCCAATGTAACTTCATAATTATATGTGAAACTTTAATATTAATATGGAGTACTACCTCCGTTCTTTTTTATTAGTCCTCTTAGGGTTTGACACGAGTTTTAATAATAAAGTAGTAGGGTACGTATAAAGTATGTAGGGTAAATGATAAAGTAAGAAAGATGATATATTAAAAAGAGTAAAGTGATGATAAAGTAGGAAAGAGAGTGTATTAAGAAGAGTAAAGTGATGGTAAAGTAGGAAAGAGAAAGTAGTTTGTAAAAAATAAGTGGGGTAAAAGTAATAAAAGTAAGAGTATTTTCTCAAAAACTTTCCTTAAAGGGAAAGGAGGACAAATAAAAAAACGTCCCAAAAAGAAAAGAAAGACTAATAAAAAAGAACCATTTTTTATGGGATCCGGGACAAATAGTTGAAGATACGGAGTAGTTTTTTGGGAAAATGGGCAAAAACACCCTTGAAGTTGCCCACAAAGGAGATGTATGCCCACAAACTTTATTTTTGGGCAAAAATCTTTGAGAAACCAGAAAACGGAGCAAAAAGGCCCCTTTAACTAACGGAGCATGCAGCCGTTTAAGATGCTCACTTTTATAATTATACGCCGTATAGATAACAAAGGGAAAAGGGGAATCATTGACGTGCACTTTGTCGTGAGTGCACTCAAAATAAATTCAACACTAACACTTATACGTAGTATAGGTGAAGTAGAGTTCGTATCCACAGGGAAAGGAATAACTTTCTTTTTATATAAATAGTAAGTAAAGGGGGGTTTTGATTGTTGAGTGATTTAATTAAATTTAAACACGAAGATGAACGATTTATATGAGATTTAATTCAAAGATAAAATTGACTTGGTATTGCTACTTTCCACTTGTTGATATATTTTAGTCGATCATTGTTATATCTATAACTTATCTCCTCTCGAATACTCAATCGAGGAGTATATCCAATTCATCGAGGATAGTTATTAACAACGACCGTTCATTAATAACCCTTACTATTAGTCAAGTATAGAACAAGCGCCGTATACCGACTTGATAGTAGCATTTAATCGCTTAACTCCTTGATGAAATCAATTGAGATCGATAACCTCAACACAAGCGGTTTTGGTTTAACCAACACAATTAATTCCTCTTAGGTCTATTAACCACAACCGTGCATTAATAAACCGAAGTTACTTACTTGTGAAACTATCAACGATTAACCATCGGTTCGTTGATCATTTCTAGTAGTAATTAATATTTGAAACAAAACTAGTTGATCCTTTAAGTAATGTTCAAAATATTAATATGAAATATGAATAGGAATTAATTAATACTCAAGGAAGAATATTAAAAGGGAATGAATCCTACTATAGTTAAATATCAAGATGTTAACTAATTGTCATCTTAGTAACACTCCCCGATATTAACATAGAGGAAGGAATAGCTATTACTAAAACCAATGTCAAGATGTTAACTAATTGTCATCTTAGTAACACTCCCCAACATTGATATAGAAATAGTATTTAAAGGAAGAATTAATATTCAAGGAAAAGAAGTTAAGAAAATAACTCACAACTTTAATAATCAACAAGCTTCAAGAGCAATACCAAGAAATGGAAGTTTAGCTCCTCATTTGGAGACTAAACATGCTAAAAGAAATATAAGAAATGCTATTCTAAACTGAGCTTAAGAGTGTATATGAATTGGTGTCTAAAGTGAAGGGAAGGAGGTGTATTTATAGGCTTTTTCAGGTGCAGGCCGAGTACTCGATCGAGTATGTACATATACTCGATCGAGTATGTGTAAAACTTCGAATTCGATCCATACTCGATCGATATTCGGTCATAATTTATATGTATACCCGATCGAGTATGTCGGTGTACTCGATCGGGTATAACAATAGAACGTGGCCAAATCTTTCCTTGCATGTTCCTTTGTTCCCGGATCGGATTCTTGAAAATCAGTATTGGTACTCGATCGAGTATAAGGTATACTCGACCGAGTACAGGTCAAAATCAGGAACTTTCTTTCTTTTTTGTCTTGTACTCTTGCACCTTCCTTCACCAATGATCATTTGATTGATCTTGGACCTGTTTAAGCTCAAAATAAACCTAATCTAAACAATTTACAAGAATTTAACAAACTAACTATTACACCAAAAGTGTGTAATTTCCTAAATATTAAACAACCAAAACTAACTAAAAACGTAAATAAACACACGGAAATTACAAACGTATCAACTCCCCCACACTTAGTTCTTTACTCGTCCTCGATTAAAGTCAAATGTTTCAAACAGTTAAAGATCATTCCATGAGTTCAAGAAAGAAAAGAGCTAAGATCACCAAGAAATAAAAAATGATTTTACAAACAACATTCTCTCTTGGGTTTTATGATCTTCTATGCTCCATCTTCTTGCCTCTTCTTCCTCTTCTTTTCTTTTTCTCTTTTTCTCCTCTTTCTCCCCAAAAGATCAAGTGAGTTCCTGCACACAACAAAAATTTCTCTCATATCTCTCATTTTGCCTAGGAGCCTTTTCAGGTTTTCATCCTAGCATCTCTTTTTGTTTTTCCATCCTTACTAACTCACTCATTTTTTTTTATAAGCCATTTTTGCTTAGATTGCCCATTCTTGGGTTTTCAACCTAACTAGCATTTCAATTCTTTTATTTATTTCTTTTTTTTTTTGTTTACAAAGAGTAAAAGAAATTCATGCATAGTAAAGTGTGAAAATAAAAATTACATACCATGATGAGTCTCCTCCCCCACACTTATTTTAAGCACTGTCCCTAGTGCCCGCTTTCTCCGCCATAGTGACTGCCTCCAAAGCCGCCTCCATAGCTCCCGTCGCCCATGTGAGTATCGCCACCGTCATCCCCGCCATCAAAACCTCCACCCCCGGAGCTAGATCCTCCAAAATTACCCCATTGAGTGGGGTCATACCAAGAGGGGGGTGGTGGTGGTTGAGCCATGGTGTGGAATTGGCCTTGATGAGCCATGTAGGAATACATAGGTCCATAGAACCTACGTTGATCTTCTTCATACCTTCGGTTGTCTTCGGCCCGTTGCTCCTCTAGCCTTTGAAACCCCGCCCTTTGTTCCTCCCGATACTTACCAACTTCATTGGTAACTCTATTAAATCCGTCAAGCAGTTGTTGGAAGTAATCGGGAGGTGGGTAAGCTTGGTTAGGTGCGGGCATGTGGTGATGTGCAACCTCGGGTTCTTGGTTCTCGGGTTGAGGCTCTTGGTCGGGTTGGTCTTCGGGGAGATCTTGGGCTTGTGGTTCTTGGAGATGTGGTGGTAGGGCGTGAGGGAATAGGTAGTGGGGCACCTCGAACTCCGGCCTGTAGATGATTTTGGGAGTGTCGGGGTTTGGTAAAAGGAAGTATTGGACCGGTTGGACGTGTATGATCCAGTTGTACATGTGTTTTGGTTGGTCTCCAATGTACACTGTATGAGAAAAAGAGGTGCAGCCTGATCGGCCTAACCAACCTATGTCCATCAAACAATATTCGGGTATAGGAGAGTTATCCATATACCCGAATTTACCGGCCAAGTGCATAATTACCCCTCCCAAAACAATGGCTCCTTTGGCTACGCTTTCTTTTTTCAGATGTGCCCACATGAGATTGCACAGATTAAAGTCTACGTGACGACTGAATAGGGCCACGGACATCAAACAAACGTCCCCAATTCTAGTGTGATGGTTGTTGGGACGGCCAAGCAAGCAATTGGCTAAGAATTTCAAGAATAACCGGAGGACGGGGTGTTGGACATGACTAATATACATTTGGGAGGAGTTAAAGCTCACTTCCCCGGTCATCTTTGTCCATAGGGAGTGCCCAAAAATGGTGTTATCCGAGATGGCTCTCTCGTAGGGCACCGGGATACCAAAGTGTTCAGCAAACTCGAGTTTCGTTATTGAGTAGTTCCGGTTAAACAAACGAAACTCGAGTCTATCATCCCTAAAATCCGCTTCATCACTTTCAAATTTCACCGAACTCAAGAATTCGTAGATAATCCGTTCATTAGAATTGTATTTCATATTGAAAATACGGTCCATATCTAATGCATGAAAGAATTTTCTACAACTCTTATAGACTCCTAATTCTCGTAGAGCATCATGACAAAGAAAACGGGAAGGTTTTACTTGCCTTTTTGTTGTTGATAAGAGTCTAGTTCGGTGTTCGGCGTCGGCGGGAATGATGTCTTCAAAGCCCGGGATGGGTGCTATGGTGATTGAGCTCTCTCCCCTATTCTTCCTTGGTGCCATTGTTGATGAATTTGAGCTTGAAGAGGCAAAAATTCGAATGGGGTAGGGTTTTTTGGGATTTTGTGGACGTTTGGGGAAAATGGAATTTTTGGGTATAGATATGGAGAGGAGAGGAAGGGGAGTATTTTGGTGGAAGAATGGGTTGATTTGGTGGAGAAATGAGGGAGTTTTGGTAGAGAGAAGGTGGAAAAATGGAGTTTTGGGGGAGAGGGGTTCGAAGTTGGGAGTGTTTTGGAGAAGATGAAGTGAAAATGGGTGTTGTTTGGGTATTAATCGCAGGGGTACCCGATCGAGTATCCCTGTATACCCGATCGGGTACCGGAGGCAGGGGCATAGAAAAGTTGATTTTCCACTTATACTCGACCGAGTATTGATATGTACTCGATCGGGTATAGGAGGCAGGGGCTTATTGCTTTCATTTTTCCACCAATACTCGATCGAGTATCAACCTGTACTCGATCGAGTACAGGAGACAGATTTTTTTCTTCTTCTTATTTCAGTTCATACTTGACCGGGTAAAGAGGTATACCCGATCGAGTATGCCTCCATTTTTAGAATTATATGGCTACTTCGATCGAGTAGTGCCTCGGTTCCTCTTTTTAGACAATACCCGACCGAGTATGAGATGGTACTCGATCGAGTATGTCCCCAGACACTTCAAAACCTGCATTTTCTTCTTCTTCAAAACAAATATGTGATTAGTTCCCTCTCTCTCTTTTCTCTCAAATTTACACAAAAAGGAAATAAAATCTAACTAATTGACTTGGGTTGCCTCCCAAGAAGCGCCTTATTTAACGTCGTGGCACGACGTTTTATTTATTTTTATTTTTATTTTATGTGGGATCGTGAGCATCCCTTCCTTCATTTCTTTTCTTTAGCCTTTTCCAGTAAGGCCGACCTTTCTTCTTTGTTCCCGACTCAATTAAAGCATTTGGCGTTGGTGGTTCAAAAACATTTAAAGAGCAAAGAGATTTATCTTTAATTTGTTTTTTCGTAGAGTCAAAGATATTGAACTCTACTTTTTGGTCATTGAACTCTAAAGTTAATGAACCACTAGACACATCGATTTTTGTTTTTGCGGTCTTTAAGAAGGGTCTTCCCAAAAGGATGGGCGCTGTTTGGTCATCATTCCCCATTTCGAGGACGTAGAAATCGACGGGAAAAACCATATTCTCTACTTCTATTAGCACATCTTCTAATACACCCTTCGGGTAGGTACTAGAATGATCTGCTAGTTGAATCACTACACCGGTTTGATGTAGTGGGCCAAGGTGTAGGGTTTTATAAACGGAATAAGGAATGACGTTTATAGATGCCCCCAAATCTAGTAAGGCCTTAGGAAATGTGGTGTTTCCTATCGTGCAAGGAATAGTGAACATGCCCGGGTCGCCACATTTTTTTGGAAATTTTTCTTGAAAGGTGGTCGAGACCTGTTCACTAACTTCAACCTTTTGTTTCCCCTTTAATTTGTCTTTTCTTTTCATTATACATAGTTCTTTTAAGAACTTTGCATAACGGGGAACACTTTTGATCAGTTTAAAGAGTGGGATATTTACCTCACAATTCGCGAAGGTTTCATAGATGTCCCGGTCACTCTCTAGTTTCCTTGTGTCTTTCAATGCCTCAGGGAATGGAGGGATTGGTTCATATGATGACAGCGGAGGGAATTTTGTCTTCGTTGGCTCCTCCTCCTTGTGGTCAATCTCCTCTTTTTCAGCTTCCTTTGTTTGTAATTCCGGGTTACTCCTTAGCATGATGGCATTGACTTGTTGCCTTGGGTTCTGTTCAGTTTGGGAGGGAAGCCTACCCGAATCTCTTGCTTCAAGTCGATTTACAGCATTCGAAATTTGGCTAACTTGAGTTTCTAAATTTTGAATGCTTGACTTTGTTTCTTGTTGAAATTGCACCACGTTTTGTTGTAAGGTGCCCATGGTAGTAGCAAGAGTTCGAATCATGTCTTCCGTAGACATACTCGATTGAGAAGGTGGGTTGGCTTGTTGAGGGTTTCCATACCTTAAGTTTGGATGATCCCTCAATCCGGGATTGTAAGAATTTGAGAACGGGTCATACCTCCTTTGTTGGTGACCTTGGAAACCCAAAGCGTTGACTTGCTCTGTGGTGTCCTCTTGAAGAGTTGGGCATGAGTCCGTGGGATGCCCTTGTTGTGTACAGATACCGCAGACCTTGACTTCTTGGGTCTTGGATTTTAAAAGGAAATCCTTAACCAAAGAAGTCAAGCCGGTCACTTGACTGGTCAAGCCGTTCACTTGACTTTCCAACGCGTTGTTGGATTCTGCTGCCATAACTCTCCGAGTTGAGGAACGCCCGTTATAGTGTCTGGAGTTCTCGGCCAACTCTGAGATGAGATCTCTTGCTTGGGAAGGGGTTTTGTTGACAATGCCCCCTCCACACGCCGCATTCACCATGCGGCGATCTTGATCCACAAGACCATCATAGCAGTAGAGGATGAGGTCTTGTTCGGTGTATCCGTGATAGGGGCAACTTGCACATAGCTTCTTGAATCTCTCCCAATATTCATATAGAGATTCATCATCTTTTTGTTCGATGTTACTTATTTGCTTCTTGAGTGATGATGAAATAGAAGCGGGGTAGTACCTGTCAAGAAAGGCCTTCTTCATTTGTGGCCATGTAGTGATACTTCCCGAAGGAAGATAGAAAAGCCAGTCCTTTGCAGTATCCTTCAGAGAGAATGGGAAGGCCCTCAGTTTGATTTGCTCCTCGGACACACCATTGGGGCACATGCTTGTGCACACAATATGGAATTCCGACAAGTGTTTGTTCGGATCCTCCCCTCGTAAACCATGGAATGATGGAAGGAGATGAATGAGCCCAGATTTTAGCTCAAATGTGACCCCCGTATCAAGAGTTGGAAAAGTGATACATAGGGGTTGTTGATTAAGATTCGGAGCTGTGAGCTCCCTCAATGTTCTCGTCTCAAGAGCCATAGTGATTGGCTCTTCGGTCTCGCTAGATTGAGAACTAGCACTTGATGATTCCTCCGAAGAAGTATTCGGAAATAAATTCCTAAACCTTTCGAAGGCTTGTTCCGTTTGGGGGGTTGTTTGGTAGATGATTTCGTTTATAGATCGGGTTCTTACCATATACTCAAACAAAGCTCAGAAGAAATAGAAATCTCTATACTTCAACTATTTTTTTTTTTTTTAAAATGAAAAAAGAAAAATAAATTGCCTTTCCCCGGCAACGGCGCCAAATTTGACGTGCACTTTGTCGTGAGTGCACTCAAAATAAATTCAACACTAACACTTATACGTAGTATAGGTGAAGTAGAGTTCGTATCCACAGGGAAAGGAATAACTTTCTTTTTATATAAATAGTAAGTAAAGGGGGGTTTTGATTGTTGAGTGATTTAATTAAATTTAAACACGAAGATGAACGATTTATATGAGATTTAATTCAAAGATAAAATTGACTTGGTATTGCTACTTTCCACTTGTTGATATATTTTAGTCGATCATTGTTATATCTATAACTTATCTCCTCTCGAATACTCAATCGAGGAGTATATCCAATTCATCGAGGATAGTTATTAACAACGACCGTTCATTAATAACCCTTACTATTAGTCAAGTATAGAACAAGCGCCGTATACCGACTTGATAGTAGCATTTAATCGCTTAACTCCTTGATGAAATCAATTGAGATCGATAACCTCAACACAAGCGGTTTTGGTTTAACCAACACAATTAATTCCTCTTAGGTCTATTAACCACAACCGTGCATTAATAAACCGAAGTTACTTACTTGTGAAACTATCAACGATTAACCATCGGTTCGTTGATCATTTCTAGTAGTAATTAATATTTGAAACAAAACTAGTTGATCCTTTAAGTAATGTTCAAAATATTAATATGAAATATGAATAAGAATTAATTAATACTCAAGGAAGAATATTAAAAGGGAATGAATCCTACTATAGTTAAATATCAAGATGTTAACTAATTGTCATCTTAGTAACACTCCCCGATATTAACATAGAGGAAGGAATAGCTATTACTAAAACCAATGTCAAGATGTTAACTAATTGTCATCTTAGTAACACTCCCCAACATTGATATAGAAATAGTATTTAAAGGAAGAATTAATATTCAAGGAAAAGAAGTTAAGAAAATAACTCACAACTTTAATAATCAACAAGCTTCAAGAGCAATACCAAGAAATGGAAGTTTAGCTCCTCATTTGGAGACTAAACATGCTAAAAGAAATATAAGAAATGCTATTCTAAACTGAGCTTAAGAGTGTATATGAATTGGTGTCTAAAGTGAAGGGAAGGAGGTGTATTTATAGGCTTTTTCAGGTGCAGGCCGAGTACTCGATCGAGTATGTACATATACTCGATCGAGTATGTGTAAAACTTCGAATTCGATCCATACTCGATCGATATTCGGTCATAATTTATATGTATACCCGATCGAGTATGTCGGTGTACTCGATCGGGTATAACAATAGAACGTGGCCAAATCTTTCCTTGCATGTTCCTTTGTTCCCGGATCGGATTCTTGAAAATCAGTATTGGTACTCGATCGAGTATAAGGTATACTCGACCGAGTACAGGTCAAAATCAGGAACTTTCTTTCTTTTTTGTCTTGTACTCTTGCACCTTCCTTCACCAATGATCATTTGATTGATCTTGGACCTGTTTAAGCTCAAAATAAACCTAATCTAAACAATTTACAAGAATTTAACAAACTAACTATTACACCAAAAGTGTGTAATTTCCGAAATATTAAACAACCAAAACTAACTAAAAACGTAAATAAACACACGGAAATTACAAACGTATCAATCATCTATACTCATTTATCTTTATTTGGACACTAGTATTCCAAACGCGCGTTGCGCGAGGTGATAGTGTCCAATGAGTTTTGCCCAATGAATAGATAGAATACCTAAAAATGTATCTAGTAATTATTTTGAAAGGGGAATGTTTTCCAATGTCCGAACCATATTGTGTCTACTAATTACTCCCTCCGTCCCAAAATTATTGTCCCGCTTTTCTTTTCGGTCCGTCGCGAAATAATTGTCTCGTTTCTTTACCTTCCTTATTTGGTAAACAAATCTATACCAAACAATGTCAAACAGTGCAAAACAGTGTCAAATAGTGTTGCTACAGTGCAAACAGTGTCCTAAAATGATCATGTATGCGCATCATTATGTACTACTTCCATTTCCTCTATATTAAGAGAGTATTTGTGATTGATTCTACTTTTTAAAAATGATATATTGAAGTGATTTTAGAGAAAATGCTTAATAGTAAAAATTGACAGTGTTTGAGAAAAAAGCTCTTTTGAAAAAATAAAAATTGATAGAATTTGATAAAAATGTTTTTTTGTATAATACCAAAAAAGGAAAACAATTCAAAACACTCATTCGCCTGCTTCCAACTTTTAGCTTTTAAGTGTTTAATCTTAATAGAAGCCATCAGTTGATGACTTGAATATACACATTTCAAAATACCCATTTCAACTCTTTTAAGCCAAAAGGAGAAAAGCATTTTCTCATGTTTTTGTTGACACTCCCTAAAACTTTGAATCAGAATTCAAAAATAGAATTAATGTGAAATACTATGTATCATGTTTGTTGATGTTTTATTTATTCAAAACCAAACATCTCATCGTATTAACTTCATAGGAAGTAAGATATAACTGCATTATGGAGTCGTTTTTGTGTTGGGTTCTCCTGCTTTATTTATAATTTCTGATATATAGTAAACGTTGTCAAGCATCTAAAGCCCGCTAGTCCAAAGTTCTCCATGTCAATAAGGCATAAAGGATTAATATGGTTAATTTGATGGTTTGCTGGAAAACTCTATGATAAGGAATGGGAGAAAAGGGGTGGGGTAACTTCCAGCTATGAAAGAGTTTAAACTCCAAGGAGAAATATGACCCAACAAGAAAGAAGAAATAAAACCTTGAGATTATAATCAACCTTTACCTAAGCTACAAAATGATCTTATTAGTGTCGGTAGGGCTAATCACACCCAAAGTGTCGTTGTATTTAAGAACAATGGTGCTAAAGCCTAAAGGTTTAGAATGTTGTAACTGAACTTGAAGTAAGGTAATACATCAATTTGGGCAGAGTCAGAAGAGTACATACGTACAGCTGGTACATGTATGTTTCTCAAATAAATATTTGTAGCACAGTAGTGTGGTATTATTCTGCTAAGAATGTTTGTGAATTTTGAACTGGTTGCTTCAAGACTTAATTAAGGGTTGACGACAAAACTAAATTGCAAGACTTACCTTAGAACAACTAAAAAAATGTTGCTATAAAAACAAGACTTCACATAAGCATGGACTTATGTTGCAATAAATACTATTACAAATTTACAACTAATATACAATAGGACATTAAAAGCAGTTGAAGATTGCTACAGGCCTTGATAACAAGACACGGTTTAAGGAGATTCCTTGAGCAATGAAAACGGCTAATAGTTACAACATGCAGATTATTTCTAACAATAAATGGCAATAAAACGGATAGATTAACAATTAAAATATGCATGAAAGTTGCTTTGGAATGCAGAAACAATCTGCAACAATAACCTGCAATTTTTTCAGGCTAAAACTCTATGTAATGCAGAAACAATCTGTAGCAATAACTTGGCGATAACGTGCTTGTTTTTTTAGGAAAATTCCCTTAATACTCCATATAATCTAAAGGACGTTTAGATGGTAAAGAATATGTTATGTAATAATCAAAATGTGGTTCGTTTTCGAAAGCCTGTTGTGATCTTTAAAAAGTGGTATATTCTTCTTTGAATACATCCATTGGAATATGCAAATGAAACATATTAAAACTTAGAGAGTGCTATGTTAAAAAGTTATTGTTTAGAGATGCATCAAACACATCAAAAGTTACTCGTGAGAGATCTGGAACAAGTGCACCATCTTTCTCCTCCATTTTGGGATGAGCTGCTGTCATCTTTTGCATTCCCTGAATTTGGCGGCGGTGACAAAATTTTCTTTTCCTGTTATTTATAAATAAAAGGGGGGAAATTTGTAACTACATTAAAAGATAAAAACCAAAACCATGCTTCATCATATTAGATACTCCCTCCGTCCCCCTAAGTTTGTCCCGTTTTACCTTTTTCGTCCGTCCTACTAAGTTTGTCCCATACCATATTTGGTAATATTTGAGTGGTTAGAATTCATTTCTATTTTATTTACGCTATCAATTCAATACCAATCACACAATCCTACTTTTTCTTAAAAACCACACCACACCCCTTTGTCCCAAACTTAGGGGGACGGAGGTAGTATAACTTAGATAGTACAAGTACACCAAACAATGCAAAGTTTGGACATAAGTGGATTACCTTAAAACTAATTGATTGAAGAAGCAGATTTATACAAATAACACTAAAAACTAAGAAGCCATTTATACCCATTATTGTTATTGTAATTGTTATTATGATGACAGAAGAAAAAATGTACCTATACATGATGGTAAGGGGCTTCTGCTATTGGCAATTCTAATCCAATACGGCTACATACACTTCTACTTTACTGAATTTTGGTGTAGATGTAAAAGAAGCATAGCTGTGGATCGTTGCGCTTACCGCTACACTAAAAGCAATCGCTGATAGTGTAGCACGCCCCTCCCCATTTATAGCACACGTGAAGCGCCACGCGGTTCGATTGCACCGGCAGGATGGACAATTGCTGGCACAGCATACCCACGGCCCAATAATAGCTCTTTTTAACCAAATCCGGTCTGTCCTGAACTCTTGATTAACAAACTATAAAAGGCCTTTATATCTCTTATTTATATCTTACAGAATGCTTCATGTTTAATAGCAAAAGACTATCATATTATAGTCTAACTCTACTAAACAAAAACACCCTATTTTGAAGGAATTATTAAATTTAACATTTCAAATTAGGGGCCCAGTGAAGATACAATAAGAAACAATTATCCATGAAAAATAGCAACCAATGAAAATCAAAATACCAAATTAGACAATATAATTAAGTAAATGAAGAAGCCAATATGAAAAGGAAAATGAAGTTCATTTCAAAATCTTTGAGTATCTAAACCAGATTCATAGGTAATCTTAAATCACATGAGCATTGGTGACCATTTTCATTATAGGTGTAAAAGAAGCATAGCTCTTTCGAACCAGGCTTGATCGGATTGTCTTGATTAACAAAATATAAAAGTCCTTTATATGTCTCATTTATATCTTACAGAATGCCTCATGTTTAATAGCAAAAGATCAAAATATTACAAGTCTAACTACTAAAAAAATCACTCTATTGTGAAGGATTTATAAAACTGAACATTTCTATTTTGGAGCTTGGTGAAGATATAATAAGAAACAATTACCCAGGTTTAATTATTTGATGATTTTAGGTGAAACACTTGATGAGGTAACAATGGAGCATGATGGTCCCAAAGACTCTGATCGATAGTATTATGAGCTTGGGTCTTAGGTGCAGCCCGAAATCGGGATTAGCCCAAACTCAAATTTGGCCAAAAGTGAGTTTTTATCCACATAGGAAGGGAAAGTGAAATATGCGAGGAAAAATAAAATAAATAAAGACAGTTGAAGTAATTCAATCTACCAAACTTGACATTCTAAAATATTCAAAAAACCACATGATAATCTCAGTGAGATATAAAACAATAAAAGGTCCTGTGTGAAAAGAGAATGCCTCAAATATGTCATATAGCCGATGTAAGACCTATTCAGATCAAAAGGGAGGAGTAAAACAATAAAAAGTCCTGTGTGAAAAGAGAATGCCTCAAATATGTCATATAGCCAATGTAAGACCTATCAGATCAAAAGAGAGGAGGTTCTGGCAATATAGGACCAATTACATTCGTCCTCTTTTCATTTGGGTCTTGTTACAATATGTCCAAGTTGTTCCTTGATCTTTAGATTTCTACTACTTATCAACTTTACGGCTAACCTCACGTGTATTATATCTTCCTATATTTATGATATATAAGCCAAGGCCATAGGGGAAAATATAGTTTTTTATTTTGTAAATGAAAATTGTACTCAGGCATAAGTTTGTTTCATCGCTTTCAGCCTTTGAACGTAAACTAAATACTCATTATATTGATTAATAAGTTCCAGTGTATGACTAATACATGTCTCAACTAATATGAATATCTTTCTTTTTTTAATCTAATAACAAGAAAAAAAAGATAAAACAACTCTAAGTATTAGAATGCGGAAACACTAAAATTCTATATGTCGGGGTAGATGAGTAGAACTAAAAAGGTAAAAATACCTTAACATACACACTTAACGATTTTCTTAGAAATTTAAATGAGCCACTGGTTTTTTAGGGGGGTAGGGTGGGGGTAAAAGTGGTTCATTGGCTCTTTAACCACCTGACCTTAAACCAACATTTTGACCATTTTTGGTTAACACTTATCATTTGGTTAGTAGAGAGATGACTATTTGACTGTTGGTGCATTTACTTTGCTCTTTCTTAGTGACGCAATTACATTCACTTTGATGTTAACTACATAGCATCATTCACCGTGAGACTATCATGTGGTTTTCGAATATTTAAACCCTCTCTTTCTCTATATGCATGTTTTCCAATTTTCATTGCAGTGTATATCACATAACCCAAACTCATGAACCCGTATTTTTCTTTGAAGTGGTATATCATATATTCAACAAAAGATTACTTACTGCCCATTAGGGGTGTTAGCAGAGAAACAGAGGTTTACATATTAGATTTGACTATATGAAATGCTCAAATGTCAATAGCGAGTAAATGCTTGCACTAAAAAAGATAACCATATCACGCTATGAGGCAATGAGTAATCAATGAGATCTAAATTAACTAATAGATAGCTAGATAATGACATAACATATTGTTTTGGTCTTTCCTCACAAACTGAATTAAGGGCAAAAAATTTCCGAAAGTACATAATAACTGGGTGTGCATTTGATACTCCCTCCATCCCGAAAAGGTTGGCCAAAGTTGACTTTCACATGGATTAATAAAGTAAGAACTTTGTGGTTGAAATTTGTGCAGAGGAGAGAGAATTGATTTTAGCTACATATTCCTTACTTTAAATGGAAATGACAAATCTTTTTGGGACATCCAAAAAAATGAAATTTGACCAACCTTTTCGGGACAGAGAGAGTATGTGATTTTGTTTCTTGAGTAACCAATGGTCTGTTGATCAAATTCGCTCAACTTTGATGTTCTTATGCATACAAAGCTGGACCACACTTACTTCAATTGATAAGATTACTATTGAGTCATGCTATTAAAAGCCTATGGTGAATCGAATCTAGTTAATAATTCAAACTAATAAGTGATTTACTGACATCTTTTCTTTTATTTAACTCAACCAGGAAAACTAAACCCACAAAATGAAAAAGCTCTAGTATGTTTCCTACACTACTCAACCTGGAAAACTAAACCCGCACAATGAAATATTTTTAAGTGTCAGTATTCATATCCACAATTTTAATAACATATTAACATCTAACGTGAAGATAGTCCTATAAGTATACAATACTCTATTAGTCGGTTTTCCATTCATTCTACTCCCTTTCTTCTACAACTTTCTGATTTGTCAAGCCAAAAAAAAACATATAGAGAGGCAGAGTTTGAAAACATAATTGAACTTCGAGATAAGGTCTCATGAAAAGAACACACTTTAGTCTACAATAATAAACAATACACATGATAATTTATGAACTACTAATCAACTAATCAACGAATATTAGTTTTAAACTAAAGAAAGAGTAATATTGAATATAATAATTACCTAATGAAATGCATGCCTACTAATTCAGACTTGGTCTGATTTTGCAATTTTAATATATTGATGGGAGTTCAATTTCATGGATATTTTGCAACAACTTATCTAAGACAGCGAAGAGCAGATAGCGTGAGCAGGCGAAGAGCAGAGGTGTGATAGCGTGAGCAGACGAAGAGCAAAAACGAAAGCAAGCAAAGACTCCGAAGAGAAGATAATGAGGGCAGGTGAAGAGCGGAGGCAGAGAGACTTCAGATTCGAGATTCCCTTTCTTTGATTAATCGTTGTCGCTTCGATTCCAAATCAGTTATTCGAGGACCGATTAGTCAGGGTCCGCAGTGGCTAGCCGGCTAATAGGCTGGTGGAAAAGAAATCAAAGACGTAGGAACATTTACGTAAGTAACCGAAGAGAAACGACGTTTCCAAAGAGATACTACGTAGTAGTATAAAAGACTTGAAAAGGGCACAAATAATTAAGCATATAGTGCAACTGAAGTAAGCTACACTATACCACCAACAAATTTTTTATACCTAAAATAGGTTCACCGTCATTCATCCTTATTAGTTTGATGATGAAGAGAAATAAACACTACAATAACTCATTGATTTGAGATTTACAATTCTGATTCTATAAAATCTCAATTTTATAATGTTTTATTTAATTATTTTTTTGAAAATTATAATATTTAATTTATATTTACTATAAAATGCCAATATTGTAAAATACCAATCACTATTAAATACTACCCCCGTCCCAAAACACTTTGTCATATTTAAGAGCCCATTTGGTGATAAGGTTTTTTGACTTATCAGTCCTATGGGTCAATTTTTTCACTAAACATGTAAGTTTTTATTTCGCGTGCTAAATTGTGTACTAATAAGAAAAAATAAGGTTTTAGTTGCTTTTCTGGCTGTATTGACGGAAATTACTATGGATGATCGTTTCAATTGTTTTCATATAATATTTTCTTTATTTTATTAATAAAATATATTTTAAATACTCCCTCTGCTTCACATTAATCTTTACACTTTGACTTCACATATATTAAGGAAATAAATTTGACTTTACTGTAGAGTACACTCTTTGACACTGTTTGATACTGTTTGGTACTGTTTGGTGTAGATTTGTAAGGCAAATGAGGAAGTGTAAAGTAACTACTAAAGTTTAATGTGATACTTCCCAAAAAGGAAAGTGTAAAGATTAATGTGAACTGGAGGGAGTATAATATTTATATAAATCGGCACAATCTGCCAATTCAGCCATTTCAGCCAGAAGTTCATAAATTTCAGCAGAAACAACCAATACAGCTGATTTGGGTATTACCAAACGTGCTCTAAAATTTTGACCAACTATATATTTTTAGTGAAAATTACTTTAGGATATGAAAAGTAGGGGGAAAATTATTTAATTAGATTAGGGTTATTAAAGGTAGACAGTTATTGTTTAATCAGTCCTATTTACGGATGATTTAAATTTCATTCCTATTTGTGCAAATATATTTATGTTAAATCATGTTTAGGATAATTTCCTAATTCAATGTACAAATACTTGTGATCAACTTTAAAATTAAAAAATTCATTTAGATCTGACTTTTTAAAAAACGATTTATTAAACAAGTAGAAAGTTAAATTATTTTAGCATTAGAACAAATAAAATCGTGATCCCGCCGCGCACCTGCCGCCCCTGTCGCCGAGCACCCGTCGCCCCTGTCGCCGCGGCACTGACCGCCCCCATACCATGGCCGTCCTCATGCCTACGCGTGTGACCGACGCCGCCGTCACAGTTCCTATGTCGCGGTGCCTCACCGCCCTCCTTGCCGCGGCACCCACAAGGCCACAACCCCCATGCGAATAATATAAAATCCACATTTTTAATAAGTTTTTTTTTTATCGTTTAACATTTTAATATGAGCACATTTTTATTTTTATTTTTGCTTTTTAGTCATACAAATATTTAAAAACATAGCTAGTCATATTTAGGGAAACTCGATATATTTTAGTCATACACCCCGAGAAATTTCCTATAGAAATAATTACATAAATATGACCAAAATAAAGATGGTTTACAAAAATATGATTCATTACTAGAGTAGTAATGAAATCATAGTAATTCATTTTCAAATTTTGAACTTTAGTTACCACAGCACTACGTTGTAGTACTGAATAGTCATATTTATGTAAATAAGTTTTATTTTAATAATATTCTCGTAAAAAACCCAAATCTTCCAGATTCTTGTATTCAATGTTGCACAAGCTAGCTACAATTTAAAAGAAATACGCACTCATATCAAACACAAGAATATACGAACATACAGAGTAGTTGTTTTATATACGTATATCAGGTATAACTGGTATATGCATGAGCAAACTGAGCTTAGTTAACGGACAAATGTTTTGTTAGCCTGTTTCGGTTAGTTGGGGGGTTTTTGCCCTCTTTTGAGGTTTCTTAGAGATTTTTGCTCAAAAATTAAGTTGATGGCAACTTCAGGGGTGTGTTTACCCCTTTTCCCTAGTTTTTTCCTATGTTTAAAAAACCGACCCGACCCGGCCGGGTTGACCTGGAACCCGATGACCCGGACAAAAATCCGGTTCGGTTTCTTCAAAACCCGAAAATGGTCAAAAACCGGAAAAACCCGGCTGACCCGAAAAAATCCGATCCGGACCCGACTCAAGAAACCCGAAAAACCCGGGAAAACCCGTTTTTCGGTCTTTTCCAAAAAAAGTAATTTCTTTTTTAATTTTAAAGCATTTTTTAAACCAATAAAATTGCAATTTCAATTCCCTAAAAAGAAAAACGATGTAATATATTTATATATTTATTTAAGAATGAAAATCATGCCAAATTATAATATAAATGTACAATACAAATAAAAATATATAATGAGAGTGTATATAATTATATGTTTATTATCATATAGACGTATAATCGTTGACCGATTTTCCGGCTTTGACCGGGTTGATCCTCCGGGTCCGGGTTGACCCGTGACCCAGTCACATGACCGGGTCGCTCACCGGTCCGGTTTTTACAATAGGTTTTTTCTACCGTATTTAATCATTTTGTCACCTAGCATTTACTGGTGGGGCATCGAACATGGCGAATAACAATGAAATTAATGCAAACAATAAGGGGCAGTTTCGTCAAATACAACTCGTCACCTTCCTTTTTTGCGATAACGTAAACTGCAAAGTTTCAATTTTCTTTCCCATTTTTAAAATTTTCGAAGACTAAACTCACAGTCTCACCAAAATCAAATCCATTCACTCTTTCTGCTCACATCTTCCGCCATGTACGATCCTCACCACTTGGTGGATTCGCTCGAATCCGGAAGTGGAAGATTCGGCGTAGACGGAACAGATCCCCGGTCATGGCTTTCCGGCGACGCCCACTCGCCGCCGCCGGCTTCGCCCTTTCACCGCCGTGATGGTTCTTCTTTCTCTGCTGCTTCTGTTGCAGCTGCTGCCAATGTTGACCCAACTATCGTCCACGATTTAGTAGAGATGGTCCCTCTTGTTCAGTATCTCATTGTAAGTATTCCTACTTACTTCCTTTTCAGTATTTTAACTGTATAAATTGACCCTTTGAATTAAATAATTGGTTAGAGTTTTATGCCTAATATGTTTTATATACTTCGGATTAGTGTGATTTGTGAAACTTAAGCCCTTCTAATGTGGCGTGCGAATCTTTCAGGACCAGAAGCAAAATACTTCGTTTACACGCAGGGGATCCGTGATCTACACAAAGACACCTTCAAGAGAATCTTTATATAAAAAGGTTTATTCTTTGATTTCATCTAAATGCTTAATTTTATGTTTAATTTTGTTCCAAATCTTCTCTCTGAAGTCTGAATCATGTTTTCTGTTTTTTTTTTTTTGGAATTGACTAAATGAACTTTAGATGTAATGTGTTTCCGCATACGCATTCATAAACAAATTTAAAACACCCTATTTGACAGAGCTGTCTTTAGAAATATTAGGGCTATATTAAAGAAATATCAGTTACACTTGTGTTAGTGGAAATTACAATATCATGTTCATACCCAATCTTTGTTTTACACTAATGTACCAAACTTACACATTTAAGTGCCCCTTGGCAAGTAATTTGGCCGAAATGGACCTAATTAGCTGAATTTTGTTCAAAGCGAGACATTTGTTAACATCCATTTTAGATTTTTAGCTAAAGAAGTAAGTCAAAAGCTTCTTATTTTGGTGAAATGCAGAATAAGACAAAGACAGAACTGGCTACCAAGTAGAGCTTTACATCTTTTATTTATGTGGAGACTTTCTGAAACTGGCATTGATTCTATGACATTGGAACCATCATTTGCAATGTTTTCGTTTATTAGTGTTCTATGGACACAAAATAAATTTTTTTGCCCTTTGAATTTGAAAAGTTTTGCTTGTTTTTTGTATTCACAATTAGGCAGTGCAGTTTATATCTTTCATATGAATGTTTCTAGGCCTCTGAAGCAAAAGGAAGAAATACAACTCAATCAATTTCTCGAAAAAAGAAAAAGGAAAATGTTGGGGAAGACTTGTCATTGAGGTCTTCCATAGCAGAGAAGGAAAGAGAAGAACTTCTTGCATTAAGGGAGCAAGTAGAGGACTTACAGAGAAAACTGTTGGAGAAAGAGGAACTACTTAAAGAAGTTGAGAATTCAAGGATTGAGATTGCTTCCCTCCATTCCAAACTAGATGGGATTCAGAAGGAATTTGATGAAAAAGACTCTTTACTCAGATCCACTCAAATCCAGCTCTCTGATGCGAAGGTGAGTACAATGCATCTATTTGATGACATGATTCAGCTGAAATGTCGATTACCATTAATTAATAAAACACAATCTGTATTGCACTTTTACTTTATATGATTTGCTTGACTAGTGGCGGGACCTAGAAATTAATATTTGACATTTTGACCACCATTTTAACCTGAAATCTGAATGTCCACATTCTGCAAAAAAATAAATAAAAGGAGAACGTATATGTACATTGATGTTTCAAATTGGCTATTTTGAATTAGATAAAACTAGCTGACAAACAAGCTGCTGTGGAGAAATTAGAATGGGAGGCAACAACTTCCACCAAGAAGG
This sequence comes from Cuscuta epithymum, assembly GCA_945859915.1. NCBI lineage: Eukaryota > Viridiplantae > Streptophyta > Magnoliopsida > Solanales > Convolvulaceae > Cuscuta > Cuscuta epithymum. The sequence continues at coordinate 98,446 of CAMAPF010000116.1, forward strand.
CAGAGAAACTCCAAAGAGATCTAGATGTAGTGCAAGATGAAATTTCATTGTTTATGAAGTTTGTAGGAGAGTTGACAAAGAATAAGATGACACATATTGCAGATGATTATCATGTTAGTTGTCCCTGGGATGACCAGCTGAATAAAATGGTATGCACTTCTAGCCATTCATTATCATTATTGCATCAGCTAGAACATATATAGATGTCAGATACAGAATATCTTTAGATTGTTACTTTCAACTCCCTAAAATTTGGGCAAGATACAAAATATTTGTTGTATAAATTACAAATATACCCTTCAAGCAGTCATATTTTCATCGTAAATAACACCCTTAACACTGACACATGATAGAAATAGTGATACTGGCCAGAATTGAGTGCTTTGGACTTTTTTTTTGTATTGCATCTGATCATGTAAAATGTGTGTTGTGGTTTTTTCAGGAAACTACTCCCTCTGTCCCTAAATTTACTTCCAACTTTCCCTTTTCGTCCGTTCCAAAAAGAACTTCAATTTCCCTTTTTGGCAAAGAATTTGTGGTGGTTCACAGCATTTCTCTCTCCTCTGCACAACTCTCCACCACACAATTCTCACTTTCTTAATCACCGTACCACTTTAATTTGGAAGAACAATCAGGGACGGAGGGAGTAGCATTTATTCAGAAAACGCTCCTCAATTCCTATTGATACCATGATGATATTTTACCATCTATCTGACTATTCAAGGGTGTATTTGTTAAAACCTAACTTGTTTAGGAAATGTCTCATATTCATCTTTATGTGGGAAAGTTTGAATGGATGGCAATTTTTCCATTCAGAGGATCTTTTTGAAGTTCATTTTTTAATTGGGTTCAACAGGATAATCTGAAAGAGGTGGAAATGCAAAAAGTGGAGGCCGCAAGGGAAGCTTATGTTGCTGCAGTGGCTGCTGCTAAAGAAATGAGAGACGAGTCATCCATGGCGGCAGCTTCTGCTGCAAGAGAACAACTGCAATCACTACTAGGTTTATTCTGACAATGAGGAAACAACACAATCTAATATTCTAATTCCCACATATTTGTGTGTTACAATTATTGTAGAAAAAAGAAAGTCCAACTTAAATATTTAGCTTCTTTTCTTCAATGTAATCTTGAGATACTCTTTTTGTTTCCTTTTTGTTGGTCAAATGTACTCATCACAAGATCTATCAACCACCATTTGTAACTTTGTATCATACGACTCCTCTCCTATTAATGGTAATGGACGCCTTAACGCTATAGGATCAATTTGGGTGGTTTAGCTTTTTGTTTTGATAATAAAACACTATTATTTCTTTAATTAGTATAAATTTTCAAATGTACGCCAACAGACATAGACTTAATTCTTCAAAATCTTCCCCTCATCACTATACATCCAAAAAAGAAGATTTAGATGAATTTAGATTATCTGCTGGCAAATTATACTGTGGGATCGGTGTATCGTGAGCATGGTGCACCGATCCCAAAACGGTACAGTTTTATATTAAAAAAATCATAATCTTCGGACTTCTTCTCTTTTGCGATTTCATCTATATCCCTCGTATGAATCATTCCTTTTCCATAGAACTCCGCCTTACTCCAGCTCTCAGGACCTGAAGCCCCGACGTCGCCCCACTGCACAGGCCATCGCACACGAGAGTAATATTTCGTCAGACAATTATTAGAGTCTCGCCCAGCCGCCAATTCTCCAGTCCGGCCACAGCTCTCCCGTCGTTAAGAAAGGAGTGTTTCCAGAAGTCATCTCCTCCGCCTTTGGTGCAATCGTCTGCCCTAAAATTGGTTGAATTGGATCGATGTAGCAATTAGGCCCATTGAAATAAATTGTCTGGCTTTCTGATGTTGCACCGATGTTGGATTCAAAAACAGAGTTAGATTGAAGGAGAACATTCAGATGTTGGATTCAGCAGCTATGCATTGTTTCTGACTTTCTGAATGTTGCAGACTTGCTGTGTTGATATTTGTCTTCAATATTTGAATGGTGTGGTACTGGGAAGAGCAATAAACCTAAATAATCTAGATGTGGAGTGCGTATAGGTGGGCAAAATTAAAAAACTTCAAGATCAATGTTTGTTTTAATATATACATATATTTTATGTGGAGTATTAGACAACTTACATTTTGATTGCTCTTAAGTTACATGTCCATAAACACAATTTACATTTCAATACGTCTTAAGTTACATTTCCTTTAACACAACTTACATTACTACTTACACCAAATTACATTTTAGTTAATAGTTTTACATTTTGATTTACCTCAGGAAGTTACACTTCAATTAACACGATTTACATCTCAATTGGCCTGAAGTTACTTTTTAATATACACGATTTACATAACATGGATTACATCACAAAATAAACTCCTATTGAAACAAAAAATACTTTTTGAAATTCGTTTTTTTTTTCAAAAAATGATTTTTTGGGGGAAAATGATTTCTTTAAAACGTTTTATGGTCTTAATATTAAAAAAACAAAACATATTCACTATTTAGATAAAGTAAATAAGCAAATGGACTCTTTTTTTATTCTTTACATTGAAATCAATGTTTTAGACAAGTTACATTTCGACTCGCCTGAAGTTACATTTTTTATCAAATGTGAGTTACATTTTTTTACACATGAGTTACATCATTCTGCCCAGGACAATGAAAAAACAAAAAAATGCACTGTACACGCGTGTACTGTTCATGCGTAAATTTTTTTAAGTTAAAATGCGCAAAACTGCGTCGTTTTGGAAGGGGAGCACGATGTTCACCGTGGGATCATACGAACTCTTATCTGCTCCGCTTTTTATGTATTTATCAATTGAAGGTAATTGGCTACAACGGCATAAACAAGCTCACATGAACGAACCTATTTGGAAACAAATGAAATACAGAAAGTTGTAACTGTACATAGAAATTGCCTATATTGCCTATACACAACAGAATCAAATCAAATACACAACAAAATCTAATCAAATAGTAAACCAATATTTATATTTATTTCTTTCTATCACCAGGCAAGAAAGAAATGTACTTTAAAGTGGACATTCCATTTGTCTTGAGGTTTTGTATGACCAAATGTACTCTCGACATAACAATTGTACCAAAATTGTAAAAATGAAAACTGGATACGACTGAATCAAAATCTACAACATTGTACGAAAAGGCGACGGGCTCTATGCTTCTTTAAATATGGACCATCTGGTTTAGGCATGTGAACTGGACTTCCCACCCACTCCCACCCTAATCTGCAATATCCAAAGCTCTCATAAGTCATAAGTACATATAGATTCAAGAAACACACTAAAAAACACTAAAGTGATTAGGATGTGAATTAAGTTCAACTTACACTGGAAAGGCAAAGGAACCTCTACTAGCATTTGAGGGATGATCATAGGCACTTGATCCAGAAGGTTCCAAAATGCCCTCCTCCTCTCTTGGGCAAATTGTCCCTTTAGTCCCTTCATCTCCTTCCAATTCTGCATCCGTATCTCCGCTCCCGCTCTCCTCACCCTACTAAAGAAATGGAATCACTAAACCTCCCTATGCAGCTGAGGTGTCAAACATAAGAAGAGATTTCACCTTTTCAAATGATAGAAGTCAAACATAAGAAGAGATTTCACCTTTTCAAATGATAGAACAATGTCTTTGTAGCTCCCACTATAGTTTTTTTCTTCATTTTCCTCGTACTTCAGCTGCTTTATTTTTTTTCACAAAAAAACATTCCATTTACAAAGAAAGAGTGATCAGTGTTGGAATATACAAAGGTCAACCTAATGCACATTGACGTTTTCTCAAACCGGTGGTCCCGAGTAAGGGCCCCACCACAAGGTGTGTGTATAGGAGTAAGCCTCCGTTCTCCAGGAGCGGAGCTAGGGCACTGGCCCGGATTGGACAGATACTTTTTAATTTGGGGTGGGTCATGGCCAAGGTAGGGCCCCTCTAGCTCCGCCATGTCGTTGTCATTTTGACAAGCGGCCACTCCCAACCCACGACGGCACGACCTTACACAATATCATAACTGGTGCTCCTAGGACCCCTTTGGAGTTTTCGAATACTCCCTCCGTAACAAAAAATCTTCTCACTCTCTCTTTTCGTCCGTAACAAAAAAAATTCTCATTTCTAAATCTTCCATCACACACTCAATAATTTATATTCTTTTTCGCTATTCTTAATCTATTTACTTTTGAAATGAGAAGATTTTTAAGTTTTGGGGGAGTATAATATAAAAAATTCAATCCGGCCATCAATATACGGAGTATAAGAGTAACCTTGCGGCTAACATGTCTCAACTTTTTGTTTGCACTTGGAAGATTATTGGAAGGCTCTGATTTCCTATCCTCCATTGCATGAATTTCTCCATCCTCGGAAAAACAGAAAACTATGTAATCCTCTTCCTCGAAGTGGGGCCAACTGCTGTCATCTCCTGTTTCCTTTTCCCACAATGATTTCCCATCACTTTCTTCGTCTTTGATGCTATTTATGGGATCAAGATTCATCAACTGTATAAAGAAGCTGCCCGATTTTGGTATTATTATGCAATGTTAATATGAAAATTGAAGAATAACTGAGTAAGAATTCTCGCTTGTGTGAGGATGAGAGGATTAAGGTGATGACAAGAGGGGATTTAGATTTTGAATTTTGAAAAGGATATTATAATAACGGATATGAAGCATAAAGAGGGGAGTTATAGTTGCATTTTTTGCATAATGATGACAAGAGATTTAATAGGAGATCATATAACCATCAATTATGAATTTTAGCTTAGAAACCTCTCAATGGCAATTAATTTCTAAAAATATATTGTGGATCAAGCTTACTCCGGCATATGGGATGCATTTTCCCTTTTGTACCTCCCATAAGGCATATGGCAACTACTCCAAATGCATTCCAAGCAAATAATGATTCAAATTTTGTCCAATTCCCAAGCAAACAAACTGAACACAACACTAATTTAGGATCAAGATAAAAATTGTACTTCTCCGTTCTTTTTTATTAGTCCTCTTAGGGTTTGGCACGTGTTTTAAAAAATAAAGTAGTAGGGTAAATGATAAAGTAGGAAAGATGGTATATTAAAAACAGTAAAGTGATGATAAAGTAGGAAAGAGAGCGTATTAAGAAGAGTAAAGTGATGGTAATGTAGGAAAGAGAAAGTGGTTTGTAAAAAGTAAGTGGGGTAAAAATAATTAAAGTGATGGTATTTTCTCAAAAAGATTCCTTAAAGGGAAAAGAGGACAAATAAAAAAACGTCCCAAAAAAGAAAGAAGGACTAATAAAAAAGAACGGAGGGAGTATTTTAAAAGTTATTTACGGAGTAAATATTAATGCAAAATGTTTATGCTTAAATTTTGCTAAAAAATCTTGTGGTTCTCAATTTGAACCCTGACTACGCCAATAAACATGTCACAAATTAACATTCTATACATGTCCAATAAAATTCACGTGTTGCTTCTTAAAATTCACGTGTTGTTTCTTAAAAATTCACGTTGCTCAATTTAAAAGCAACGTTCTCACATATTTGGAAATCCCTGTACTTTCATTTGATGGTCTCAATTAATTATGTAGTACTTCCTCCAAATTAAAAACAAGTTTCACCTTTCCTTTTTAGACAGTTCCAAATTAAGTTTCACTTTCAAACCTTTTCCTTATTTGGCAAATTATCTACATCAAAACAGTTCCAAATAGTGGCAAACAGTGCCAAACAATGTCCAAACAGTGTCCAAACAGTTTCAAACAATGCACTTCACAGTAAAGTCAAATTTCTTTTCTTAATATGTGTGAAATCAAATGTGGAACTTGTTTTTGAATAGGAGGGAGTATTATGCAGTTTTTTTGCTTATATCCATTGAAAAATAAGTCCAGTGTCTTCCATCATTTCGCAGTTTTTTTGCTTATATCCATTGAAAAATAAGTCCAGTGTCTACCCTATTTTGCAGGCTTGTTTGTCCCCTTAGCTTGTACTCCGTATAAAATAGGTTTAGTCATAAAGTTTAAATATATCTTTTCTGACAATGATGGAAGATATTACGGAGTATTAATACATAATACGGAGTGTGTTTCTTTTTATAACTAACTTTTGGAGCATATAAAACAATTATGCTGGATGTTCACACATGCCAAATTGGGACAGTTTAAGGATATATTAAATCAATTTAGGATATGAAAACATTCTCGTAGGGGTGGGATCGGGTCGGGTTGGGTCGGGTTTTGGTTAGGACCGTAAAAAACCCGAAAACCTTCGGGTTCTACATTTTACGACCCGATCGGAGGACCAATGCTTTCGGGTTGGTCCGGGTTTTAAGAGTCTCGGGTTCGGGTTGGGTTCGGGTCGGGTTGGGTTGAACCCGGAAAAAATCAAAATCACAATTATGGACGGCCACATTATATACAAATTTGCACATATAGAAACACTCAACAGACAAAGTCCTTTACAACCGTCTGATTTGCACATCAAATATTTGAAACCGCATGTAATTCACTAATTCTAACTTCTAAGTTCTGTGTGTCAGAATTCAAAGTCACAAACTGCATGTCATTCTAAGTTCTGGGTGCCATAATCTAATTTCGGAACTGAGAAATATAAAAAAATTGAAATCAATTCACAAAAAACATTGCAAATATCTAAACTTTAAATTAAAAAAAACATACTCCCTCCGATCGAATTTTGAGCTGAAATTTGGTATGGACAAACTAGACTTGGTGAGGAACATGCTCAAAAAATTTCATCAAAAAATTCTACCGGGAAGTGCCCCAAATGTCCATGTTCGGACACTGTTCGGACAAAAAATTGCTGGACAGGATCATTACTCATACTATGGATATGGAGTATAAATACATTAATTATAGAATTCTACTAGGGTTGGCAAGGTAATGAACTGTGGGCCTGAGGCGGCTAATTAATACGGAGTATAATTATTACTCCGTAATTGCAAAGTAGTATACTCTGTATAAGGTATGAATTGTATGATGTATCAATTTTCCATACGTATCATATATAAAAAAATATTTTTTTTTTCATATTTAAATCGGGTTTTTTTTCGGTCCGGGTCGGGTTTATAATTTTAGAACCCGGTTAAAGACCCGAATTTTCGGGCTCGGGTCGGGTTTTTTTACCCGGACCGGTGATTTTTAAAATTAAACCCGGACCGATGTCATTTGTCGGGTTGGGTCGGTCCGGTTTTCGGGTTTCGGGTCGGTTTTTCCCAGCCCTACATTCTCGAGCAAAAAAATCTGTTAACAATTTCATAGATCTAAATATTAAGTACAAAAAAAGGTAAAAAAATCTGTGAGGAATTTCGTAGATCTAAATATCCAAATATAAAACTAGGCCCTTGCAATATAAGGAGATTTCAACAAATAGGACTTAATCATACTAAATTTCTAAAACTAAGACTAAGAATTAGCATAAGACTAAACCGTGCCTACTTTGACCATTATATCCCTGATTTTTAATTAGATAGGCAGATAACAAATGCCTATTGAAACATGCCGCTACAAAATCATCGGATCTTGCTTTGCCCGTCCTGCATCTTTGTTGCTTGGAGGCTCTCCCTTGAGTCACCCTTACTTGCCGGCGGCATACATGACAGTCGGCGCGGCGTTGCCCTGCTCTGCCTAGAGGACGAAGCTTTCAAAAATCGCCTCAGAGATTACACTTCAAAAACCGCACCAGATCCATCAGTTTCGAATTCATCTTTCTCCGGTTGATTTCATAGAACGCCACCACCAGAGGTTTATTCTTCTTCTTCTTCTTCTTCCTCCTCCTCCTCCTCATCCTCTTCTTCTTCTTCTTCTTCTTTTCTGATTTTGGACATTGATTTTGCTAATTTCGAAGTTCTATTTTGATTTTTTCAAAAGACCACCAGGTACTCTGCAAAACGTAAAGTAACCAGATCCAAAATCAAATTTGCAAACCCTAGACAATACATAGACATTAAGTAGTCAGTAAACAGACAATAAGTTCTAATAATAGTTCAATAGCAGGCAATACATAGACAGTAAGTAGTCATTAAACAGACAATAAGTTGTGATAATAGTTCAATTGCAGAGCAGGTCACATAAAACAATATATACACAATTTACTATATCTAATAATGAAATCGGAGCTTGGTAGACTCCAATCTCGCCGGAGAAGGTTGTTAACCAGAGATGGAGCAGTCTTGCCGGACAAAACGGCGGTGGTGGGCGGCGGTGGGCGGCGTCATTGTACAGGGTGGCCTGGTGCTCTGTGGTGTGGCCGAGAGATATAGCAGAGGTTGTGTACTTCGTATTTTTTTTAAATATGCTAATGTAAAGGGAGGGGTAAAAATGGAAGACAAAAATACAGTTTTCTAAAATGGTGCTACATAGATCCTACGCAAGGAAAAACTGGTGATGAATCCTAATTTTGTAAAAACCCTTTGATTTGCTCCTACGGAGAGCAATTTTCTCTGCAATATATAGAGAAGCAAAATTCCAAATTAGTCATAGAAAATAAGGATGTTTTCTTTTGGACTGAAATTTGTTGGTCTGGTCTGATCTGATATTATCTGGTCTGGTCTGGTCTGGGACTGAAAACAGTCCAAAAGAAAACATCCTAAGAATACAAAACTCATCCAAAAATGCATACTTTGCTTCTCTTTGATATTTTAGTAAAGGGAAAAGGTACAAATAGTGTGAGAACAAATATATCTCTGTTCTATTTTTTGGAACAAACATATCTCTCAAATTTATGTGCAAGTGTATATATACTCCTGAACTTTTAAGACTTTCAAAAATACCTCTCATGTTTTATAAAATAGCTAATTTACCCTTTTTTATTATAAATAAATAAAATAAATTTTATAAAACAACAAAAATAAATTATAAATTTGAAATTGAAGAATTAAAAAAAGAGAGTTAAATATAAAGATTTATTTTTATGTTAAAATTATAACTATTTAATTTTAAATTGCAAAATTATTATTTTTTGGTTGTAAATGAAGCACTTCACATTCATAATTATTAACTTTAGTCTTGTTGTGAAATTTCAAACACATTGATACATTTTGTAAAATAACATGTTTTGATTTAATTTAACCTTAATAAAATTAAATTCACTATTTAGTACTCCTGATCTATTTATCATCATACAAAATGTGTACTATTATAGTGCAAAGATTATAAAAAATAATGATTTTTTTACATTGAAATAGATATGCTAACACTTTTCCGAAAAAATCTTAAATATATAGTAATGTTTTGAAATAATATTTTATTCTAACAATATTAAATTGTGGTATAAAAATAATAAAAAGGAGAATTGGACACAATTAGATTTTATAGTTTTTATTTTAATTTTCAATTTCAAATTTATAATTTATTTATGGTAATTTTTGAAATTTATTTTTTCTATTTAATGTCAAAAATGGTAAATTTGCTCCTTCATAGTAACATGAGGGGTATTTTCGCACTTTTTAAAAGTTCAGGGGTATATATAAACTTCCACATAAATATCTGGGGGCACATATGTTTTTAAAAATAGTATAGAGATATAATTATTCCTACAGTCATACTACAAGGATATATTTGTACATTTTCCCTTTATTTTATTGGTTCATTTATTGGATGCCCTTCATAGTCTTGGTCTATTGCTCTGATGTTCAAAGCTGCATAATTTGTTCTCCATCTGTAGTAGCTGAAATGAAGACATGTTGCTTTCGATTTCAGCGGGTGGAATATAATGGGCAAAATTAAAAATTTAAACAGTAAGAAATGCTAAAATGGTATTAACATTAAGAGTCGGTTCGGTAACCTAGTTTTTCAGTCTATCAATATTATCAAATATTGAACATTTGAGTTTCTTCACTAAATTGTGAATAATCAAAATGAGCCGAAATACTCTTCTCCTTGAATTGACTTAATATAATGAAGGTGGTTGTTTTGCCTTATTATGTGGGTTTTCAGTGTTTCTTAGTTTGTTAATAAAATATTACTTTTATAACTCATTAATTCATCAAATTGAGTTGTTTAAATCCACATTTTAGAAATTTCAATAGATCTGATTGATTTAGTATTTTCAAATAAGTTCTAAACATTCTTTCAAAAAACAAAACCATTTTTTATTTTGGAACACCCAAAATAGTGAAATGGGACTTGATTTTAGGAGGGAAACACTTAAAGGTTGGTACAACAACAACCAAACTCAAACCTTAAATAGGAATTTCATTTAAGACACTATATAGGTAGTTTGTAATTGTACTACTACTGGAGTATATATATTTACCCAAATCCATGTTAGGCAATTTGGGTGCAGGGTTGGAAGACACCTATAATACTTTCTCCCTTCGGCAATTAAAGTTCCAATTCTACTTTTAATTCAAACTTATGAAATTTTGACTATTGATTGCTCGAAATTATCAATATTATCACACAAAATTGATTTTATATACTATCGTATTTCATTGTAATTTGTATTATTCAAATGTTAATTTATTATAGATTATATATTTATAAATAATTACGCTTAACCGCTCACCTGGAAGACCGTAAAATCAAATTGTAACTTTAATTATGGGATGGAGGGAGTACTATACACAATTGTGATGTCATAGTTATTATAATGAAAAATACCAACTATAGTGAGTTCCAAGATTTGTAGATATATTATCCTGTTGGTAATGCTAGGCTTTTGTTTCTTTGAGTTTCCCCGCGGCCAACGCCGCCCTCTGACCTGCTCTATTCATGACTTGCTCGGGGCGTGGTTGGGCCTAGTATTTTATTATTTGGGCCTTGTGCACTTAATTTATTCTTGTTAGAATCTGTCAAGGGCTATTTTAAATTAATTTTACTTGGTTGTAACTACCTGCTTGGTTTTCTCCTTCAAACATGCGATAGTTATCCTTAACTATCTTCCTTAATTTTCTCCTATTATCAAGCACTAGTGCAGCACTTTCAGGAGCAGGTTTTGTTATTTAAATGAAGCTCTCTTCGCTTCCAGGACACATAAAAAAACCACACAACCTTCTGAGTTCTTCTTCTTCTTCTAGTTCTGAGCAAACAAAGAGTTCCATCTCTTCTCTCTCGAGTGCACGAGAAAGAGGAGCACCGTGTAAACCTTGGGGGGCGACGCCTGAATTCCTGATTGCACCAAGTCAGGGGCGAAATCGCTTCTAAGTCAGTGGGTTCCCACAACACGGTTCTTGTCCTTCATTTTGTTTTCAAACACCATTGGCTCTAAATTTTAAGTTATTGTCACAGTTTTCTATTGGTCTTCCAACAATATGGTTAACCGCTTAACCGCTCACCTGGAAGACCGTAAAATCAAATTGTAACTTTAATTATGGGACGGAGGGAGTACTATACACAACTCGATGGGCTAACCGAATTCTGATTTATTTCGAACAACTCGAAATAGATTATGTTCTATTTAATGACCCATGATAAGTCCATATTTTGACACATATTTGATGCGTGTTGAGATCGGCTTTTGATGATTATCCTAGTTTTAAGGTGTTACAAGTCTCAATTTTAGCTCAAGTTATGTTTACCGGGCGTTGGTTCGAGTTTTGTGTTATTTGTAGTCAAAATCAGGGAATTTGAGCCCAGCACCGGCACTTGAGGAACAATCGGGATGATTTGAGAAGCATTTGAGAATGATTTGATAGCTTTGGAGGTCACCGGAAGATTCACGATGAAGATTTGAAGGAAAAAGAGCTCTAGGATTGGCTTCGGGATCAAAAGAAGATGAATGAAGCTAGAAAATGACGATCAAGATGACCTTCTGTCAATCGTTCAAGCATATCTCTTTGTATAAACAACCAATGGACACGATTCAAGTTCCATATGAAAGCTAACGTAGAGGGCTACAAATAATATGAATGCACCTTTGCGAGAATCTGAGAGGAAGAAGGTGAAAACAGACGATGAAGTCAGATGATCTCTGCTGCGATTTCAGAAAGACACCTTCCACCGTTTTGATCATATCTCTTGATTGGATGATTCAAATCACTTTCGGCAAATTGGGGTGGATAGAGGACTTCATTATCTACAACTTTCATAAAGAAAGAATATCCAAATTCGGAAGTTAAGTAGGCACGATTGTGCCCTCAAAGTCAGGCACGATCGTGCGTGAAGAGAAAGCATTGCGGAGTTACTGCCAGCCAGGCACGATCGTGCCTCCCTCCAGGCACGATCGTGCCTGCCCGAAATGCGCGTTTTTACTCCGGAGGCACGATCGAAGGCACGATCGTGCCTGGCATCGTGTCTGGCTCCGAAAATCCTAACTCAGCTCAAATTTCACCCGATTTTTCTATTTAAACAGCCTGTAAACCCCCGTTTTCAAGGGGGGAGCTTAGAGAGAGTGCCTAGCACGAATTTTAGAGGGCTTTTCAGCCTTGTTCATCAATCTTTTGAGATTCTTTGTATGTTCCACCTTTTCAATTAATGACAGTTAATTCTTTTTATTCCAATTCTATTGATTCTTCAATTATGAATTGTGAGTAGTTTTAATTAGGGATTTGGGATTGATGAAGGGGTTAATCATGATGTATGGCTAGATTCTTTTAGGTTTAATTGCATGAATGCCGTTTAATTTGTGTTCGAATAATTTAATTGATATCTTTTGTAACCTAGAATCGCGACTAGAATTACAATTGTATGTAGAATAAATTAAGAGAGATCTAATTTGTTCTAGGACACATTCACACACACTTAATCGTTCGCTAAGAGATTAGTAGCGATTAAGGGACCGTAAGCTCGCTCGTCTTGGCAATAATTTAGGATCCTGTCGCATGAGAGATCAGCCTGGTCCCCTAAATTATTGTACTCTACGCCGCGAGAAGCGGTAAGAACTTAGTAATGATTAGCTAGGCTCAATTAAATTAATTTCATGTAATTAGGCTTGATCTGCCAGAAATCTGGTTACCCCGGAATCGATCCCGTTCCCTTCGTCATTAATTAGAAAGAACCCCCTAGTTATATTGTTCGCATTAGTTTTATTTTCCAAACCAACCAATCTCGCACGACGCATTTATTTTATTTCTTTTCAATCGCTGAATTTAATTAATTCTTGATTCCCTTTTGTCCGTCCCTGTGGAGACGATACTCATACTTACACCACTATATTACGATCTATTTTAAGTGCGAGAAAACTCACATCAACCCACCAAAGTCAGATACAGCCGATGAGAATCCTGTTACTCCTGGATCAGGGGTCTCGTTTCAGAGTGTGACTCCTGCATCGTCCAAGGACAAGGGCAAAGAACATGAGGGTTCTGGGGAAACGATGCAGAAATACAAAAAGGACAACAAACTAGCCAAGAACATGCTGCTGAGCCGAATGGTTGACTCTGTATTTGATCTGTACTATACTCAGAAATCAGCCAAGGCTATTTGGGATGCTCTAGAGAATAAATATGGGGCAGATGATGCTGGAAAGAAGAAGTATGTGGTAGGAGAATGGCTGAAGTTCAAGGTGGATGAGAAGAAGCCAATCATGGAGCAAGTCCATCAATATGAGAATCTAGTTGCTGAAATCCTCGCTGAAGGGGTGAAGATGTGCGAGATTCTACAGGAAAATGTATTGATTGAGAAGCTACCAGAAAAATGGTCTGATTACCGCAACCATCTCAAACACAAGAAGCGTGATTTGACTCTACAGGAACTGATTTCTCACATGAAAATCGAAGAGGCTAATCGCCTAAAGGTAAGAACACTTATTCTGCTAATGAACTTTCTGTTAAAGCTAATGTTGTGGAATCTTCTGTTGGTTCCAAAGTTGACAGGTCTAAAGCTGCCGAGAAACCAGTGAAGGAAAAACAACCACACAACAATAGCAATGGGAAGTTCAAGAATCATGGAAAAATTCTGAAAAAGAAGAATTCGGGATCAGTCGTATGCTATGCATGTGGCAAGCCTGGACACAAGTCCTACCAGTGCGAGCAGCGAGCTGACAAGAAACAAAAGGACCAGACAAACATTGTTGAGGCTCAAGTTGCAACCCAGAAGATATTTGCTGCTGTGGCAACCATGTGCAATGTGGTGGAAGATCCAAAAAGGTGGATTGTGGACTGTGGAGCAACTAAGCATTTCTGCTCAAACCATGAGCTCTTTGCTGAGTTTGAACCTGCCTCGGGTAAGGAGAAGGTGTACATGGGCAACAAGTCTGAATCTGAAATTCTTGGTAAAGGAACGGTAAACTTGAAATTATCTTCTGGAAATATTCTTAAACTACAGAATGTTCTGTATGTCCCTTCCATGAGTAAAAATCTGATTTCTAGCTTAGCTTTAGATAAGACTGGGATTGAAACTCGGATTAAGAATCAGAAAGTTATTCTGATTCGTAATGATGAGTTTGTGGGAAAGGGATATGTTCATGGAGATTTGTACACCTTAGAGGCTGAGGCCATTGTTCTTTCTGGTGCTAATAAAGTTTCTACTTCTGCTTATATCGTTGAATCATATGATATATGGCATGCTAGATTAGGGCATGTGAATTTTGGTTCTTTGAAAAATTGCGAAAAATGAATTTGTTGCCTAATCTCACTTCGAATAGTAGCAAAAAGTGTGAAATTTGTGTTGAGGCTAAATTTGCCAAGAAACCCTTTAATTCTGTGACTGAGAGGAAAACAGAATTGCTTGAACTCATTCATACAGATTTAGCTGATTTTAGAAACACAAAAAGTAGGGGTACGGGGCGGGTAATGGGGCGGGCATGTATAAAACCGTAACCGCCCTGTTACCCGTAAAAACAAAACATGTATTCCCCGCCCCATACCCGTTACCCGGTCAATGCGGTTTTCCCCGTTTTGACCGGGGCGGTTCGGTTCGGGTATCCATTGGATCGGTCACAATTGCCATCTCTAAGTACTATACACAATTGTGATGTCATAGTTATTATAATGAAAAATACCAACTATAGTGAGTTCCAAGATTTTTAGATTATCCATGGTTAACAACCAAGATTATACAGCATATATAACCCATATAACAAAACTCGAAGTACTCCACAAAAAGCTATATGGATAGTTTGATCTCCAACTAATTTAAAACTTTCTCTTCATCGGAAGGTATGGAATGTACAGTAATACAGCTGCAATTATTGAATGAACTATTGACACTTATATAATATTGGCATGTGTAAATATTAGTTTTGGATACCTTGATATATATCGAACACACTTATTCTTGATCGATAATTATTCTCCTAAGAATCATTTATAGATTATTAACTACTAACTAGTTTAGTACGGAGTATGCTGTATGCTTGATCGAAATTGTCTTTGTTGTTTGACTTGACATGCATACCCATTAGGAAATATGATTGGATATGAAAACTGTATGGTTGAGATATATAATACGTAGTAACAAACATGATGAGCATATTTCACAACAAAGAAAACTTAGAAAAGTGAACAAAAAAATTGGATGGAACAAAAACACCAACAAATGAGGTCATGGGGTGGTTTATACCCAAAACTAAAACAATGATTTTGTTAAGCCTGTAGTAGGTATTAGCAATGGGGACCAAATATTTATATTTTTTATGTTCAAAATTACGCATTTTCTTTTAAAAATACTACGTACTACTAAATAAATCATTACATCTTTATTCTTAGTTTTTATATTTCTAGGTGCTCACATGAACACCCTTGCATTATATATATTGAAGAGATCCGCCACTGCATATTAGTTAGCTCACAATATGTATTGAGCTCATAATTTTTTTTATCAATGCGAATTTAGTACGGAGTATTTAAGTCTATACTATTGGATTGATCATATTTTTGGAAATTAAGCGTATTACGGTATAAGTGTTCTATTTTATAATGTTATGTTGCACTGTCAATTTTAGTGTATAATGCTACATTAGTCTCTACTATACGTCTATACCCATCTCTAATATCAAAACTAAAGTTAATAATTAAATCTATATAGATAATACTTAAATGAAAAGTGTCAAATTTGAATGAGAATGAAAAAGAATTAAGTTGGATACATGAAATGGTGAGATTGACTAACCTCTTAAGGATATATAGAAAGAGTAATACAAGTATAATATAGCAAAAATGGTACCTGGAATACCCTTCAGTTAATATTAAAAAACAAATGCCTTAGCCTCATCAAAGTGAAGAAAGACAGGCATGTAATTCCAAGATATATAAGAACACACATTAGTTATTAAAGTATAAAGAGGTTGATAATTATATTATATGATTAATTAAGCCAAAAGCCAAAAATTCTTATGGCTTTTAGTGGTGATCAAATACCCTCCATGCTTCCTGTTTTTCCTCCTGACAGCAATAGCCATACAACTGGAATTATGGATACAATAGTTGATGACCTTAGCCTGTGTCCTTCTCCTTGACCACCTTGACCTCAGCCTCCAAAGCTTTGACCTTCTTTTCTGTCCCAAAACCAGAAGGCTCACTCCATGTTGCTTTGCTGCTTCAACTATCACACTCCCCTTCTCCTTCCCTTGTTGCAATACACAGTTTACATGCACCTGTCAAAATTATTATTCACCATTACTTTAATTTTCATTGTCTCTAAAAATTAGGTCCAGTATATACTGGGTATGTTTGGCAAATGGCTGTTAGCTGTTGTTGTTAGCTGGTTGTGTCAGCTGTTTCCTAACAGCTGGTTGTGTTAGCTGTTTTGACCGGCTGGTTATGTTAGCTGATTATAGATAACTGTTTGGTAAAATTGGTTGTTTCGAAATGGCTGATAGAGTGTAAATTGAACCAGCCGAATGAATAAGCTGCCCCCCTTAGCTTCTTCAACAATCCACTTTTTCAGTTTTTCAAACTCAACAAGCTAATTTTAAAAGCCATTTACCAAACATCATTATTAGCTTCTTTGACCAATCAAACAGCTGAAATGGGTCAAACAAGCTAAAAGCCGGCTGATAAGCCATTTGCCAAACATACCCACTGTCTTCTCCAAAAAGGATTGTGTGGTTGATCATATCATTATTTTTCTTCATATAAATTTGTCAATTGCTAGTTTTAGTTTATGGAAGTTTAAATCCAAAAGTTGAAAACACTAATGATTTATTTTTTTATTTTGATTCTGCAAAACTAAAACAACTAAGGTAAGTATAAGTTGTTTTGGAATACTATACAACTTGGATCATATAATTTAGAATACTACCTCCGTTCTTTAATAAGTGCAACATGTGAAATTTTACACTATTCACATGTTCTACTTTGACTACATTTTATTTATTGATGTATTAATATATATTTTTTGAAAAATATATTATTATATTTGTCTCATTGTAAATTTTCAAAAACTAATTTTTTAAAATTTTTTACTAATAGAGAATTATATATATTAATGGTCAAAGTTGTGTCTCGGCAAGTGTGAAATGTTGACTGTTGCACTTATTTAAGAACGGAGGAAGTATATAATATATAATACTCTAGTTTAAACACATTTAAATCAAATAAAAAAAGTTGTAACAGAAGTATATATGAAGTACTGGTACGTACCGGAGTAATATACTACTCCGTATCTCTTTAAAAATTACTATAACATAATTTGACATTTCCACTATTCACATCCGGAGTATTTTACTTTGGTAGCATGTTTTAAGTCAATTTCAATGCAGGGTGTCAAAAATTTAAAGTTTATAGTTTTGAAGAACAAAAAATTAAATATATTAACATCAAAGTGAACTTAGCATTGGAAAACATCTTAGTAAAAGTAACTAGTACTAAATTGGAATTAAATAAGAACAAAAGAACATAGAGCTTAGCTCACCCCAGGTCTCATCGTTTGACACATGCTTTCCATTGAACAAAGAATATCATGGCTGGTCCTGACGTTATTGAGTTCACTATTTGAGTTTCCTCCTGCATTACGCAACATTATATTATTAGAACAATTTTAATATTATTATTATTATTATTATTATTACCATTAAGACTCATACCAATTTGATTGTTGGAATTGTTTTTATTCTTTTGCATTAAAAGTTGTTGCATATGCAGTGCAGTACAGGTAATAATTTGATCCATAACATAGAAAATGTATAACTGTTTCATCAATTAAAAAGAAAATTATTATTTTCATTAAAACAGAGCAGCTAATCATTAAATCGTCCTCTGATCTATTTTCTACAAAAAAAGGAAAAACTTTCCTAAATAGTCCTACGGAGTATTTCATAATTCATAATATGCTATACTCCTATTACATTAAGGTAATTTCTTCAAAAAACAGAGTTCATTTGGAAGGAAATCATATCTATTAACTGATAAAGAAAATGATCGAAATGAATGCAATTAAGAATTGAAGTGGAACCTTTTCTACAGGGGCTGGCCACATGGAGAAGAACCACAGTATCATGAGTCTGGATGGTGTGGGTCAGAGCCCATTGGAGGGCGTGTTTGGCTTCCGGAGTCTGATTCACCACCACCATCACTCTGTTGTTTCCGGCCGACTGGTTATCCGCCGCCGGCTTCATCGCCACCACGCCGCCGTTGGTAATGCTATTGAACATCATCTCAGTACTGTTGTTGCCGGAAAACATGGTCTTCTCCGCCTCCGGCTCCTCCATGAGGCTCCCGGATTTCTTGTACGTCCGAATCGGCGAACGTGACACATGAGACACTGCACATCCCAATAGCGCCAGCATTTCTTTACTTTTTTTTTTAATTCAATCTGCTCTCTTAACTTGTACTAATAATATTCTAGTATGAAATTTATTTATATATATAAACCAATGTGATGGTAGATAATCTAGACTTTAACATTGGTGTTATATACGGAGTATAATTATATATATAGCGCACGTAGCTTAATTAAACTCACAATTTGACTTTTTTGTTGAGTTTTGTTAACTTTGATTGTTAATTACTCGAAAATAATACTACGTACTCGGGGTATATTTTATGTTAGATTCTACGGTACCCATAAGGTACTGTACCTTTGTCCACATGGACCAACCAGAATTATGCAGTTGAATTATTTAAATATAAATTAAAAGGGATTTAATGATTTGGACCAATCAAATGCATGGTAGGTACGGTACCCCATTTTTTAAATGGGTACCGGAGTTGTCACCATATTTTATAACACCAAATTAATGATAACTAATGATGAATTTCGTAAGTACATACGGAGTATTTTAAATATTAATGGTCAAATGCTAATTTAGAAGATTAAAAATTCGAATTTAATTAAAAACAAATGAAGGTAATGTATATATCCATATAACTTTTGGGTCAAATAAAAAGGTTACTCTTTTTCAATGAAAATTAAGAATCAATCTTGTGCATTTATTCTAATGGCCAAAATTAGCTATAAATAAACAAGATTTGATAAAAATGTGGTTGCAATTTGGGAAAAAAACCAAAAATTTATATCATTGTGGAAATGTGCCGTATAATTGTATAAATATCTAATAATGCATTACAACGTGTTAGGATGTTATCTTTTGAACTCAAATCCGCTGGTCCGGTCTAATCTGTTCTGAACTGGTCTGATCTGGTCTGATAAATGTCTGGTCTCTATATATTTTATAATTATGAAAGTATGGTCTCCAATCTAATATAATCTGATCTCATCTGAGATTGAAAACCGTCCAAAAACATTTTTAAATGCATCGAATAACAAAAATTTTTGATTTACTTACGAAAATCATTCTCATTCTTGTATTTAACATTAACTTTTCTTTTTATTTGAACAAATACTCCAATGTGTGAAAGCGCGTAGTTTATGATTAGACTCTTCTTAATTTATGGGTTGATTGGGAGTATCATGATGATAATGATCAAGTATGGTCAACATAAATTATTAACATAACTGGAAAGATTTATTTACTGTTTGGACGAACACTTTTACTGCGTACTGTGACATTTTGCCATCTAAAACGTTGGGAAAGTGGACGGTAAAATTTTAAAAAAGCTTCTTTTTCTTTTTGAAATTGTGCAAAATAGTTATCATTTTTTCAAAGATTCTTAAGCCTTTGTTTTGCAGTAAGGCTAACCGCAACCCATAGCCATCAATAAATCTAATTCCCCTCCAGTTTATACGTATTCACTCAGTCAATTCAGTTTTTCTCTGCAACCCAACACCGTCAATATATCCATTCAGCACAAGTACTTTTTAATTATATATATAGATCCTTAGTTATTTTATTACACATCATTTATATGTTAATTTTATTTTTACCATGAATTATTATTTAAAAAGTCAAACATTCCGATGTAAAAAAATTAAAAATTTGAATTATTTTTTTAGTAAGTATTAAAAATGCGTACTTGAGTTCAATTTGAAATAAATTTAAAACTATTAAATGTTTTGTATATTTCTATATTATTAATTTTCCATTTTATATAATATGAACTTGTTTAATATTAAATTTAAATCTGCAAAGTTGCAGCCAATTTAAATTTAAAACATGTTTTATATGTTTACCAATTTATTTGGAATTACTTCCATTCTCCAAAGCTGCAGCCAAGTACTACTCCCAACTTGAATTATTCCATGTAGCTTTTAATTCCCACTAGCCGTGCACTAATCTCCAAAGCAAGTGGCAACACACGCGTAAATCTTGACCTCACATTTCTTCCTGCATATTTCAGCTGGCTTCTTGGGATGATGGTCCACTGCTCATGTCAGCTCCAACTAGGGAGTGAATGCACCGGCCATAAATCCCTCCCCACCTTTTCCCCTATTCTCAATGAGACCCTCCTATACAAAAAAAAGGCTGGGTTGCAGTAGTTTTTGGGGTGAATACCTCACATTTGGGGTTTTCACCCCCTCCATTGCAATCAGTCTAAGAGACCCAAAATATAGGGGGAGAGCAACTAGGCAAAAGAGAAAATAATGAAGTGATAAATAAGTATGAGTATACAATCACTATTAGTGCAAATTTAATCATAAACATGTTTACTATACTTTAAGAACTTATTTGGTGTTTTGATATAAAATTTTCACATGTAATATGATTACATGTAAAATTTAATTAAGATAGTATTCAATTTACCTGTCAACCATGCTCTTTCTTCGGTGTGGCAGAAATTACCAAAGGGACGAAAAGAGTATTAAATTTTTGGGAGGTGTTTTCAATTCTCTATATCACGCACTCCTCACACAACTCTAACTTTTTCTATTTAAAAAAGTTACGAATTCCTACCTCCCCATTTCTTATGTCTCTAATTTCTTCCCACCACACACACAAAGAATTTTAATACTTTACGAGTTTCAAAAAAGAAAACAATGTTTGTTTGTTGGCAAAAGTGTAGCTTGATCATCCTAACTTCCGCTCTTTTTTCTTCTTTATTACTACTTTATGTGTTTTTAGAGAAAATCTAACTTTCAATCCTTCAAATAGTGCATATACATTGAAACATAACTCTCGTGTTTGAAGTGTGTAAATGTCACACCTCAATTGTCTGAATTTTTTTAAATATATATATATGATCGTCGTTCACATTGTAAATGACAATCCTAGAGGATCACATTTTCAACAATTTCGACAATTGAGGTGTCAGGTTTATAAACCTGAAAATACAGAACTATATTTCAATTTAAATATTATTCGAGAGATCGAAAGTGTGATTTGCCATTTTTCGGTTGTTTTCCTTTTCAGGAATCATCATACTTGATACTCCGTAACACTTTTGTACTAGCACATAGTATTGTATTAACGTTGCAATAATCGAAATTGTATCCAGCCGGTAACTATGGGGAGTTGTCTAATTGTAATCAATAAAGAAATGCTAGTAACAAATAGAAAATCAGTTTTAGAATGTTTTTTTATAAATTTTTAATCAGGATATCGTAAATGATGGAATTATGAACTATGATTTGAATGATAAGAGTTTTAAAATGGTGTAATTGACCAAGGTCACCCACTATGATGTCTTGATGTTGTGTTTTGTGAATGATGAGAAAAGTTTGAGGTCATCTTCTTAAATGTGTTAGTTGATTTGTTGGTGAAGTGTTTTTCTTTGTTCTTGACGTGCTTGCCATGACGCAAAGCAAACGGAATGTTTTATTGAATTAACGGGTACCTTCTATAATTTAAACTCCGACGACCTCGGCACTTATTAGTTTGTTTTTATCAAATAGTATTGTTTAGACAACATGTCGGCTACACGAGCAGGTTTAGAAGAATATTTTTTTTAAAAAAAAAAAGACATGTGTTGAATTGATGCAAAATGAAAACAAAAAATAAAGCTATTGGGGGGCAACTCATTTTGTTTTCTTTGCATCACAACCTATATATTATAGTTTCTATCTGATCTATAATAAAATTAACATTGTAGAAACGTGGCATTTTACTGTAAAATGACATTCCACGTATTAAATTGTTTTGTTGATGACTAACCATTATGCTAAGGATGTTTTTTCTTTTCACTATTTTGAGTTCCAAACTAGACCAGCCGAGACTAGATCAGACTTAGACAGTTATAAAATATAAAGAGACTAGACATTTATCAAACCAGATCAGATATTTAAACACACCAGACCAGGCCAACACTGTTTAACACTGTTTTCCTTTGTCTTTTTAATATTTTTTAAGGGTAATATAGTTAATTTTGTTCGAGTGACATTTGTTTCTGCCGCCTAACATTATACAAACAAAATTTTGAGTGCCCCGAATGATTTTCAAGATGTGTCAATATGAAAATAATGTTTAACTTTTTTTACTCAAGGGGTTTGGGGAAGGGGGGTTGGGGGGCCTTGAGTAATCAGGGCTGAAACTCATTCCATTGAGTTTCAAATCCTTATGTGCCTAGCGGGTTACGAACTCGATACCTCCCACTAGGCACGAGTTTCGAAATCGAGACCTCCCACAGTCCCACTATGCGCGATTAAGTAATTTGAAAACATTTGTATCTCTTTTACGATTGACGAACATTTTAGACGTTTATAATCTGTAAACTTGGACTTTTACGATTGACGAACATTTTTGTATGTGATCAACTTTTGCCTACAAAATTATTAGTGAAAAAAAATTTAAAATGTGTATAAAAAATACGCCGCATATAATTTTTAACCATATCAGTTTTTTGTACAAGACATTTATTGCCTATAACATTGGATTTTTTTTCGATTGACATTTTTTATGTGTGGTATAACATTAGAAACAACAATCACCGTGGTAAAAGTTAAAAAAATAATGTAGTTCAAATGTAATGGCGAAGACACGTTTACAATAATTTGGACAAGATGACATTAACAAACTCAAAAACACAGGACTACATTTTAATATGTGTATTATTTCAGGAGCTACAAATGCAATTTTCCCCTAAATTTTATACTTTTGTGAAAGTATTTTAGCAAAGAACATTTTCATATAATTATATATTATAAATAATTCCCTATAAAAATATATATTTGGTCAAATTTAACTTCATTGAGAAAAAAAATATAGATAACAAAATTTTAGAGGACGAAAGGGTGTTTTGCATATTTAACCTCTTATGAGGAAGAAATGTAGTTGAGTCTTCAAAAAAATAGAAAGTCATACTTGAGCCCGTTTGGTAATACTTAGTGCGTGTTTGGATATCGGTTGTTCAGCCAAACCGCCAATTTTTATACACGTGAAAACGCTGCAATTTGCCGCGTTTGGGGGGAGACACGCCGAAAAGCAAACGCAGCCTTAAAGCGACTGTATTGGCTGATTCTGTTGAAATTTATGAAGTTTTGGGTGAGGTGGTTGGATTGATTAATTCTGCCGATTTATGAAAAAATTACATTTAAAATATATTTTGTTAATAAATAAGGAAATAATTATGTGAAAATATACCTAAAATGATCCTCTACAGTAACTTTAGCCAATACAATCAGAAAAGTAACCCCAGCCTTATTTTTTTCTTATTATTATACAATCCTGTGCGCGAAATCAAAAGTTATATATTTGGTGAAAAGTTGGCCGACAAGTCTGATAAACCGAAATGCATGGTCATCAAGCGAGTTCTCAGAATAGATATGAACCAGAAAATCTTTTCAATAGAAAAAACAAAGATTATTTTAGAAAGGATAAAGAGAAAATGGAAACTAATAATCCCACATTTTAGCAGTCTTCTTACAATAGTTCCACCTTTTCGTTATTCAAGAATAATTCAACCCTTTCACCCCACATTCATTCGCTAGTCCCTGACTAGTTAATGGCCGAGTATTTCAAGTTATTTTCTTATCTTTGCAAAATATTATATTTGTGAATGGTGAGATTTATGGTATAATGATTTGCAAAGATAAGAAAATAACTTGGAATAGCAGGTCATCAACCGGTCAGGACCAGTGAACGAAGATGAGGTGCAAAGGTTGAATTATTCATGAATAACGAAAAGGTGAGGGTGGGACTATTGTAAGAAGACCACGAAAAGGTTAGATTATTAGTTTTCATTTTCCCAAAGATAAAAAGGAAAATCAGAAAATTAATATAAGGCGGAGGTAATATATAACAAAAGAGTGATTGTTTCTATTAACAACCCTACTATAGGTACCCCAATTGGTACCCCAATTTGTACCCCAACCTATTTTTGTGGCTCACAAAAGTCCACCTCAATAAATGAATTGCCCCACTTTAATGAGGTGTTTTTGTGAGCCACAAAAATAGGGTGGGGGGTACCAATTGGGGTACCTTTAGCATTTTTCTTCTACTAATTTCATCAAAGAGATAGTGGGCTTTGAGTTGGGTGAAAGTGTGAAACCCTACGTGCGCTAGGCTGCTTGGGATGCTGCTGGACGAGTCTTTGGGCTGTTTTTGGCCATACGGATGCTGGTTTCTTTTGATTTCTGGAAGGTACTAGAATCTGGGCCGCAGCACCTGGACTGCGTGCATTTGATGCAGAAGGGTGAATCATCCTTAATAGGCCCTAAAACCTTGATGCTTCGACTGTTTTGGATGGGCTTTGCCAGGGATGGGCCTTTATTGGCCTGGAACTGTGTGTTTGTTGTTTTTGATGAAATTAAGTCCCGTGGTAGTTGGGACTTATGTAATTTGTTGTGGACTCTTTAAAAATTCCTCCTCACTCCCTGCTATGAAGTGGGGGTGGGACAGAAGGGGAACGCTAGATACTACTTTTGATTAGATAGTTTTGATATATTGCATGATATTATTTTTGGTTGAGTATTAATATTAATATATATTTACATTTCTATCAATAAAAAACATCATAGAGAATGCATTTGTTAAGGGGACAAGGGTCAGTTTGGTCCTCGAAGTTGCAAAAAGGAGTCAAATAAGTCCTTATATAGTAGATTCTGTCCGGAAGTGTCATTTGAGGTGGCTCCCGGTGGAATTTTTTGATGAAATTTTTTGAGCATCTTATTCATTAAGTCTAGTTTACTCATATCAAATTTCAGATAAAAATTCAATCGGGAAGACATTGAAATGAATTCTTGAAGATAATTGTGCCGTTAAAAGCGTAGTTATCTTCAAGAATTCATTTGAATGTCTTCCCGATTGAATGTTTAGTTGAAATTTGGTATGAGTAAACTAGACTTAATGAATAAGATGCTCAAAAAAAATTATCAAAAAATTCCACCGGGAGCCACCTCAAATGGCACGTCCGGACATAATCTTCTATATAAGGACTTATTTGACACCTTTTTTACAAGTTCGAGTACCAAACTGACCCTTTACTCATTTGTTAAATACGAAGCATGTTGTACTCACTCAATGAATATTGGGTTGACTTGTGCAAGGACTTGGGTTTCTAAACTTCTAGGCCCAATACCAAGCTGCTACCAAGTACCAACACCTGTTGTTTTAATGGACCAACACCTCATTATAATGTGATGTACTCTTTTTAAAGAGTTTTTTATTTTTTGGGAAATTCTTTTTTTTTAAGAGTTGTTCACAATTAATCATTTTTTATACCTTATTATGTGGTTTAGACAAAACACCGACTAATCTAAATGTAATGACAGATTTCTATTATCCTATCAAATCAAGTCTAGGCTATTATATTTTCTAATTACTCGTCTCGAACACCCAAGACCTAATGAGTACTCCCTATGTTCCTTATTAAAGTTTACGGCCAAAGTTTTATGGTCTCCAATATTAATGTTTAACTATTGATACGAAAAAATATACACTTGTAAAACTTTTAATAAACTAACATTTCAATAATATATAATATTAAAATATATAATATATATATATATAAATATATATATATATATATATATATATATTATTAAAATGAAGCATTCAAAACTGTTTTGTTATTATAACATAATACAATTTTTTACTAATTATCAGTCAAAATTCACAAAGTTTGACTCAAAAAGTCAAACTGTAAACATAACTGTGGGACGGAAGGAGTATTAGGGAGTAGTATGTATCCTGCACGCGGCATGCTTGGGGCCTGCCCTTCTCCCACATCGAGAGTCTAAGAAGCCCACTGATTTACAAATTACACTTTACAATGTTTACATAATTCGATTTTTTAGATTATTATAAAAATTTCTTAATAAGAGAACTTTGCAGATATCAGGTGAGTATCTCACCTTCTATCAATCCATTTTCATTTTTCATTCAATCATACTTCTTGTAAATTCTGAATCAATTCTCTAACTATCCCACGAGATAGAGTATCTTTACTTTGGGTTTAATGCGACAATTCTTTTTTGATACAAAAATTATGCACATTATATGTTACATTTAATTATGTATGTAACACCTTACGATAAAAAGATTAGAAATTCTAATATCACATTTCTTAGAATGTGGTAGGACTAAACATACACATAAATTTATAATAATTATATTATACTTCACAAAACAATTATCAGTTTTATTTTATTTGACAATCAAATTTGTTCTTCTAGAGTAGTATTATGTTCAAGACTAATTATAATAAAGAAGGTTTTGATGCATTTCCTTGCACCCGTTTGGTGACAGTAATATTGACGGAATAAACTAAAATAATCGAGTTTGTAGAAATTTCAACCGAGACGGTTAAATTGACTGAATATGCTAAATCAACTTAAATTCATTCTGAAAAAGTAATTTCGCAATCTTATTTAATCGAATTTTTGAACATTTCACGTGATATGAAAATGAGTTTGGTAAATTGTTAGCCCATAAAACTGTAAAGTCGAAAAGAGAGTTATTAATTTAGCTTTTAAGTCTTCACCACAAAAAATCTAATTAGAGAACTTCATAATCACTGCCACGATGTCGCCGATACGATTGATTGAGTCACCGTGATTTACAATTTTTATGTGCTAGCATGAAAGACCTTGGGATTTGGGATTCAAAAGAGAACTTCACAATCACGTGACGTTTGGTGGATTAAAGCCCTTGTTTCATTTTTTTTATTTCAGAAATTGAGCGAATGTTGTCGGCTAAGCGTTGTTTGAGGTGAAGCTTTGGTTACGTACTTCGATTTTAGAACTGGTCCACCTATAGGCTTTCCCTGAGTGCTGCTTAGGTGTTTTCACGAGGGAGCCAGATGGAAAAGAATGATCGGTAAGGGTATTAGGCTTCTGTTTGAGTGAGTGAGTAGACATAAAGGGAGATTGGTGACTTATGACTTATATATGATGCATGTGAGTGAGAGACATAGAATTAGTTAGACCACATGACATATTATGGAGTAATACGAAAAATACTTACTCTTCCTACTAAGTTATACTCCGTAGCTGATAGAGATTGACAAAGTTATTTGCATTCAATGTTTTTAACTCCTACAATTACCCCCAAAAGAAGTACTTATAGAGAAAATGTGGATTCGACATACCTTGAGTCTGAAAGACCTGATTACATGAGTTTATCATGACAAGTATAAAGTAGAAACAGTCAGGCTGAGGGGTGAGACGAGATGATCGTTCTTGTTCTATTTGTTTGATCTTCAATTTCTGGGCCTCATCTGTAGGAATGAGCTCGTCTGGTCGAGGGGTACACCAATGCCATTATAGTGTTTGTCTTCCATGAGTATGTAGCTGTGGGGTCCATGTCCGTATATATTCTATCAGTATCATACTAAATTTGGTAAAGTTTGTGTGTTCTAAATCATATAGTGAGAACCCCTTCTAAAATGAGAACTTTTTATAATGAGAACTCTTAATCTCTACCTTTGATTTTATTCAATCATTGCTAGGATACATATGGGGTCCTTTGTGTAATTATTCCAACTTCAAATGGGGTACTTTTGTAATTATTATAAATTTAATACAAAATAGACCCCATGTGCATTAAATCCCTTGATTTGATATATCAAAGGTGGAGATTAAGAGTTCTCATTTATAAATGAGTTCTCATTTTAGGGGGGGTTCTCACTAGAACCCTTCCCGTATATATACTCCATCCGGTTCTTATTAAAGTTCTCACTTTCCTTTTCGGGTCGTCCCTTATTTAACTTCATACTTCTATTTTAGGAAAGTTTTTTAAGGTAAAAGACACAAATATCCCCATCCCATTTACCTCATTTACTCCATTCACCTACCCCACCCATATAATTGACGTGCACTTTGTCACGGTGCGTCAAAATAAATTCAATACTAACACTTATACGTAGTATAGCGTAGTAGAGTTCATATCCACAGGGAAAGGAATAATTCTCTTTTTATAGAAATAGTAAATAAAAGGGGGGTTTAGGATTGAATGATTTAATTTAATTAAACAGAAAGATGAACAACTTAAATGTGATTTAATTCAAAGATAAAAAGGACTTGGCATTGCTACTTTCCACTTGTTGATATATTTTAGTCGATCATTGTTATATCTATAACTTATCCCCTCTCAAATACTCAATCGAGGAGTATATCCAATTCATCGAGAGTAGTTATTAACAACGACCGTTCATTAATAACCCTTACTATTAGTCAAGTATAGAACACCGCCATATACCGACTTAATAGT
The DNA here is from genome assembly GCA_945859915.1 of Cuscuta epithymum. Lineage (NCBI taxonomy): Eukaryota > Viridiplantae > Streptophyta > Magnoliopsida > Solanales > Convolvulaceae > Cuscuta > Cuscuta epithymum. The sequence goes on from CAMAPF010000116.1 coordinate 127,233, forward strand.
AGCATTTAATCTCTTAACTCCTTGATGAAATCAATTGAGATTGATAACCTCAACACAACAGTTTCGGTTTAACCAACAAAATTAATCCCTCTTAAGTTTATTAACCACGACCGTGCATTAATAAACCGAAGTTACTTACTTGTGAAACCATCAACGATTAACCATTGGTTCGTTGATCGTTTATAGTAGTAATTAATGTCGAGATGTTAACTAATTGTCATCTTAGCAACACTCCCCAAAATTAATATAGAGATAGATTAAGGGAAGAATTAATATTCAAGGAAGAAGATTAAATATGAATAACCCTACTATAAGTAATGTCAAGATATTATCTAATTGTCATCTTAGCAACACTCCCCAACATCAATATATAGAGGAAGAAAATATATACTACTATAACTAATGTCGAGATGTTAACTAATTGTCATCTTAGCAACACTCCCCAACATTAATATATAGATAGATTAAGAGATTAATTAATATTCAAGGGAAGAAGTTAAGAAAATAACTCACAACTTTAATAATCAACAAGCTTCAAGAGCAACACCAAGAAATGGAAGTTTAGCTCCTCATTTGGAGACTAAACATGCTATAAAATATAAAAGAAATACTATTCTAAACTGAGCTTAAGAGTATGGAAGAAGAGATGCTTTTATTGTGAAGGAAAAGGGATGTATTTATAGGTGTTTGGAGGTGACAGGGTTGTGTACCCGATCGGGTATTGTAACACCCCGGCCCCGCAGGACCCGAGGTAGTTACTCCGAACCAATAGTACTGTCCTCACAAACCGCCACTAGCCTTTTCCGCGCACTTTGTCCTCACTCGTGCGTGCCCTGAGAAACTTCTCAGGGGGTCACCCATCCCAAGACTACTCCCGTGCAAGCACGCTTAACTTTGGAGTTCTTAGCTAATGAGCTCCCTTAAAAGAAGATGCATCTTGTTTGTATGAGTAGTACTATTAATCTGTTTATATTAAATCTCAAGTGTTACAATCACCCCCACTTAGGATCGCAACGTCCTCGTTGCGTCCTTAAATCAATCTCAATCACACCCCAGAATCTTTTCCCCTGCTAAGTGCCCGCTCGATATCCAACGGATCAACACACTGTCGCAGGGTTGCTCTGATACCACCTGTAACACCCCGGCCCCGCAGGACCCGAGGTAGTTACTCCGGACCAATAGTACTGTCCCTACAAACCACCACGAACCTTTACCGCGCACTTTGTCCTCACTCATGCACGCCCTGAGAAACTTCCCAGGGGGTCACCCATCCCAAGACTACTCCCGTGCAAGCACGCTTAACTTTGGAGTTCTTGGGTGATGAGCTCCCTTAAAAGGAGATGCACCTCTGTTGGTATGAGTAGTACTATTAATCCGTTTATATTAAATCTCAAGTGTTACAGGTATTTTAGGCAGTTTTCCGGAAAATCACTTTTCTAGACATACCCGGTCGGGTATGTAGGCATACCCGGACGGGTATGAGCCAAAAAGTCAAAATCCTGCACGTTCTTTTGTCTCTCCAGATTCTGATTTTGACACCCGAATCAACTCAATACCCGATCGGGTATTGCCTATACCCGACCGGGTATATGAAATATTTTTTCAATCTTCTTTTTATCTTGTCCCCTTGCACTTTCCTTGATCTTTTAGGGTCCAAACTTGATCCTTTGGATGATCTTGACCTGTTTTAAGCTCAGAATAATCCTAATCTAAACAAATTACATCTATCTAAGAAAATTAACTAATTACACCAAAAGTGTGTAATTTTCCAAACAACAACAAATAAAACTAGTTAAAATAGAAATAATACATAATAAAAATACAACTCTATCAATAATCCCTCTGCCACCGCCCCATTTACTCTCTCCTACCCACCCCTCCACTCATTTTCTTTCGGTCTGGTAGCACCGCCCCATTTAATGACCTTCTACCTTCTCTCTTCTGCCGGTCCCCTTCTCTCTTCTCCGGCGTGCCCCCTCCCGATCTATCTCCTCTTGTTTGCCTTCTTTGTTGCCCCCTTCTCCACGGTTAACCTAACTTTCATCCGACCACAAATAATGGATGGAACTCTCTCCAAACGAAACCGTCCTGTGGCCGGTCCGAACGCTGATAAAGAGATTGTTAGGCTTACGAAACGTGTTCGCATATCATAACCTGAGTCAGATCTGAATGGTTTGAAATCCATTGAAACCTCAGATCTGCACAGTCAGCCATGTTCGAATCCACCTCTTTCTTCTGAGGGTAAATCTTTACCCTTTGATGATGTTGAACATACAGAACCCCTACAAGAATCTTTACCATTTGTTCGATTTGGTCCTGAAAGCGAAGACACAGACCCTTATTGGCGGATGAGGAAGAAGTAAGATTCCTTGTTGGTGAGTGATACGTATTCAGGGCTGGATGGCTTGGAGGAAGATGGCGAAGAGGTGACATCGGCATTCTTTGAGAGGAATGGAGGAGGGTCAGGAGCGAGCTATGCTGCTGGGGAAGATGAGGAGTTCGATTTGGACTATAAGGAGCGCATATGAGGTTCACACTTCTAAGGGCAGTAATCTGTCTATTTCCCTGTGTAATTTTGTTGCATGTGTTATTTTCTTCCCCTGTGTGAACCTGTGCATCCTTCTATCCCCTAGATTGTAATATGGAAACTGATGATGATTAGGGGCTTTGAGTTTAACACTTTGTGAATTTCTGTGTGGTGATGTTGTGAAATAATGTGTGGTATGCCATTCTTGTGGTTTTGTGTACTTGTGCAGCCCACTAAGTAAGTGCAGGAGGCCAAGTTATACAAAAAAGATAAACAGTTCATTAGACATTGCAAAAGATTTTGTCACACGGTTCATTGTGAAATTTTGCTAACACGTGCACATGTAAGTACACCAAGTAATTGTGCTTACAAGCAAGAAAAGTACATACAAAAAAAGTACACTTACATTAGGCAAAAAATGTGTACTAACAATATTCTAGCTTCATTAATCCTCATGTAAGACAGTTCACAGTTGAAGATCCAAATTATCTTCATCTGTGAACTGAGTCCCTGCATTTTCAGCTGATGTGTTTGTTGCTAGTAGTCCATCCAAATGTGTCTTTGCTGCCCAATAAACCTCTTCACTGATCTGGATATTAGTGGGTAATAATCCCTTTCTTTCCAACTTGTCTTTTCCAATATGTTTGAGTTTGTAGTTATTTCCACCATTATGCTTCAGAATCTCTTCCATGACAAGTTGATAACTTAACAACACCTTATTTAGGCACTGAGGTGTTAACTCATCATATGCTGTTTGTACTGATTCTATTAAATCCTTGATGGATTTTGGGGCTTTTTTATCTTTCAAAGAGTCAATAGCCCTAAAAAACCCAAGTCAAGCACATTGAGACCCGGGTTGTTTGGTGGCTGACAACGAAGTTGGATTTTCCATCCGTCTTCTGTCCCACTTTTGACAAATTCAGCATCATTGGCATCTAAATGTGGTCTAGCATTGTCCTGTTGTATGATAACCTGTTTGTTTGCATCTGGCCACCTTTGTTTGATAGCTGGTATGATTTTGTTTAAAATCATGTCCTTTATGACTGGTTTGGTCACACTTGTAGTGGCCTTGGTCTCTAAGGTCCCGACAGGTCTGTTTTTGCTTCTCCTCTTTGATGTGTCCTCATACAGACATGGGGAAAATACCAATTTTCCCATCCCATAGTACCTCCCCAGTACTTCCCAGCCTAGGTCTACCTACTGCAGCAATGAACATTATTTTTGGTATGAATTTTTTGGACTGCGCAGTTCTGTATGGGTCTTCTTCATTTGGTAAGGTGTAAAAACATGTTGTTTCTTTAGAAAGATAGAACCACTTCTCATCTATGTGTACATGGTCATAGAAGTCATGAAAAGTGGGGGTAAATGGTAGTGAATGAGGCAGAATATGACTGAGACAAAACTCTAACCTTTTCTGCTTCCCCTCTTCTTTCAACAAAGGCTTTATTGCATTAGAATGCCTTTTTATTTTCTTTTCCTTCGACCAACGCTGCACAATTGTCTTTGAAACCCCCATTGCATATGCCAAAGACCTAATGTTTTTTCTATTCTTCAAAGGAACATGTGACATCTTTTCCATGTCAAATTGAATTCGTTTTGGTCCCACGTTACCTTTCCATTTGCTCTGCACATTAAAGGCAGCTCCACACTCCATATGTGCCTTTGCTGTCACCCACAGTTTGTGTACAGTCCGTGTAGAAATGTTAAACTCGTTGGACACATTTGTAATAACGCCCCTCTGAAGTTTTTCATTTGTTGCTTTGCTTAGTAGTATGTTGGTCCCTGTTTATGAGATTAACACACAGCTAGATGGTATTCATCGACAAACAGAGAGAAAGAAGATCTAATAATGACAAAGCAATATTGGAACAGAGAAATTCTTCTTCTATTATATCGAGAACTGTTTTGACAGCGTAAGGCTAGGGAATAGAATACTCGACTACGGTACCTGTGCAGGACGCGCATATTTATAGGCGCTGCACAGGTTTCCGAATTAGGTTACCTAGGAGTTTGGGCCTAGAGCCTTTTTGGGCCCTATTCATTTACTCCTATTTATTACATAGTAGAACTAATACCGCAAAAGCTATATCATTCTAATTTATTTAAACAAGACATTACAGACAAACTTGACTCACAATAAAAGTTCTAACAATTTCCCCCTTTGTGATCAAGTGTCGTCTTGCTGGATATCTTCACTTCTGAGCTTTGAAGTAATGTTTGCGTAGGTTCAGTGCATGCTCATAGTTTCTGAGACACTTTCTTCTGTCAAGTTGCTTCTCGATTGCTTTCAGAATGTTGTCAATTCTGTTTGCCTCTCTTAGTTCAGCATCCGTTGCATCTGCATACTTTTGCTGTCTTTCTTCAAATTCTTTCCTGATTGGTTGCAACTTTTCTTTCACGACCTTCAGTGTTCCATCGCAGTACTTGTTTATCTCATCAATGAATAACAGACGCTTTTCACCGTTGTGATTCAGATAGATCAGCGTGACTGGACTATCAAAGATATAATACTCAGGGAAGTCCTCAAGTTCTGGTCCGTACAACTTCGGTCTTGTGAGATTTGTCTTTGGCATATTTGTTTCAAGAGCCATCTGAAGATCATGAGAGGCAAAGAATTTGATTTGTCTGATCATAAAGCGCTTGAGTGCATCAAAGCCATTTTGTGTAATCTTGTCATGAGTCCCGGGAATTTCTCTGAATGCAAGATACATCTGATAGATGTCATCCATCTTTAGCATGTAGAGATCATTTTCTTTGCATGTGAATTCCGTTCCGTCAGAGCGCTGTAGATGGTAGACAGAGAGTTTGATATCTTGAATGTTCGTATCAGCCACATTGAGGATGGCCCAAATTGGGTCCTTTGCAGTTTGAAGTTCATGTTGCCATACCTCTCTTTGTTTCCCCATGTAGTGATGACTTAGTAAGAATAGTTGTCCACCCTTGTTATTCCCTCGTAGATGATTAAGACCACGGATTTTCAATTCATCCAGTTCTTTAACTTTGTCCTCTCTGCGCCAAATATTCTTTCTAATTTCCTCTTGGAAGGGAGCGTTGGTGTTGATACTCTCCCAGGGCTTTTCATTTTTGGGCATTTGAGCCATTGTTTGTCTGATGATAGACTCAAGCTCCTTGGGTGGTGTCTCATAGTTCTCTCCCTCCTTGAGTTCATCTTGATCAAGTATAACCACATCTGCAGCACAGGTAGCCAGGAGCTCCCTAAGGTATGCTCTTCGCTGTATCTCGTCAATATCTGTCCATAGCTGAGACCATTTGTTATGCACAAGTATTTCTTCAAATTCATCGTGCATTTGGTCATTGTCAAAGCTAGAGGGAGCTTGCTGCTGTGTCAGAGGCGACCTGTCGTGTGTAGCACCGGGATCACGAGGATTGCCCGTTGTCATCAGTTTTAAACTGGGTTCTAGCTGATGGCCTGATACAAATGATGTACTCGAGGTAACAACATCAGGACTTCCATTCCGTCCTTGGTCAACATCTATAAGAGATGCGCCTCGGAATGTTTTGTCTAGCTCGACCATGCTAGAAAGAGAAGCTAGGGATTTGTGGCTGGCTGAAGTAGTGGGTTGATGATTGGTAGAGGTGGAAGGTTGGTTTGGCTGCGGGGGTTGGCTTGTAGAAGCAACATGCTCAAGTATCCGCTGGCGCTTGTTCTCCCCCTCATGAGAATCCGAATCATCAGGATCCTCATGTGAACGTTTAGCGCCACGGAGACTCTCACGGCATGGGCTCTGAATATCCAGAGTTAGGAGAAGGGCTTTTTGGAACAGGGTACGGTTGCCTTCATCCGTCTCTAGGATACGATCGAAGATCTCAGCTACGAGATCATCGAAGGGTACAGTTCTGAGATTGGGTTTGGTCGTTGTAGGGGAGGGTACTGTGAGAATAATGGAACAGGTTACTCTCTAAGGAGCCCTGGCAGATATATTTATACTAGTAGAGTTTAATGTAAAGTACAATAGTAGTCCTAGTATAATTCTATTACACCCCCTCAATCTGTGCGGGAGAAACAACGCGCAGGTTGTCCTTTAAAAAATGAAAACGCTGACTAGGTAGACTTTTAGTAAAAATATCTGCCAACTGAAGATGAGTAGGAACATGTTGCACAATCAAATCACCATGAGAAACTCGTTCTCGAACAAAATGGTAGTCGATCTGAATATGTTTACTTCGGGCATGCTGAACAGGATTTGCAGTCAAGTAAGAATGTTGGTCCCGTTAAATATGGTAACCAGTCTAGAGGGGGGGGGGGTGAATAGACTGGTCGGTTTTTTCAAATTTTCTCTAAGTCCGAAGTGACTTATCAGAGAAGGTCTGATTCTGATGACAGAGAAAGGCTGGTTCTGATATCAGAACTGGCCTTGGCAGCGGATTCTGATCTGTCCGGGTAGCCTCAGAAACACTAAGGCAAATGCCTTTCTGATAACTCTTAAAACAAGATCTGCTGAACACAGATTCCAAGTCTTAGAGTTAATCAGTTAATATCCTAAGTGCAGAAATGAAAATTGCAGTAAAGTAAATGACACCGGATATTTTATAGTGGTTCAAGGAACAACTCGTTCCTCTAGTCCACTGTTCCACTAGCTTTGAAGTAGATCGGTTACAAAGCTTAGTTCCTAGCACTTAAGAAGTTCTCCACGCCTTCTTCAAGTCTAGCTGCCACCCAGGATGCAATTCCACGTCCTGATGGCTGGTCCTTTCACTCAGCTTCCCGGAAGTATCACCACTTCACTACTGCAGTTACTTGGACGCCCTTCTTTTCAGAAGATCCTTTGAAAAACAGAGTTTTTCCTCCAACTTGCTTCGTTACAAAGGATGTTTGATGAAGTTTTTGAAGTGTTGAAGAACAGGATGAACTTTGCTTGTTTGTTGGGGATGAGAGATTTGGAGTTTGAATCTTCCCAACGTAAGCTTGTCTTGTTGAAGGTTGTTAGAATTTGAATCTCAAGAGAGCTTGAATGATGATGAGCAAAAGTTGTAGCAAGGTTGTTTTTCTGTTCTTCGGTGTGTAGCTTATATACTGAGGTTGTCTGCCCGTTGGAGGAGGAGACAACTGCATTAAATGTGCGTACAGTTGACTTGACCGCCGTTTTGGAAGGTTTCTATTTTTATAATATATCTTCCCGGATTCCTTGGTCAATCATTTGCAATCAATCCTTCAGCGTATCAGGCTCATTTAATGTGCATTAAATGCTTTCCTTTCATGCACAGTCTTCTAGCCGTTGGATGTTTTTACCCGTTGAATTCATAGCTGTTGGATGTTGCTTGAAATCGTCTGAGTGTTCGTCGAGCTCTGATCAGGTTCTTCTGATATGTTGGATTCTGATGGCTATCTGATGAGTTGAGTTCTGATGGTCTTCTGATCTCTGACTGAACTCTGACTCTGATAGGTCCGCTGATGAGTGCTTCTGATCTGTAGTTCTCATAGGCTATCAGATGTCCAGGCTTATCAGCAACTCTCATGATGCAACTCTGATGGACTTCTGGTAAGAGAACTCTGATGGAGCAGTTCTCATAGAGGAAGTCTGGTCGAGCAGTTCTGATGCACTTCTGATCTGATCCAAAATAGAGCAACTCTGATCGTCGACTACACTAATACTTACAATTAAAAAATCTAATACATAAAATCTAACTTGGGGGTACTCTAACTTTCTAATCCTATAGCATCATCAAAATCTAATTACATTTATTCCTTACAATTTCCCCCTTTTTGATGATGCCAAAACCCTTAAACTATTTCCAGAGAAGTGCCTTTCACCATAAAGAAAATAAGTAAAAAATAAACTTTCATTTAAAAACTTGGTGGGCACTTAGCATAGGAAAGTAGTAAGAGTGAGATACAATATAATCAAATAAATAAGATAAGAACTAACATAAGAAATCAGAGCATAGAAAGTCAGAGTGCAAATAGAGATAATTTGAAATTGCCATGCAAAATAGAGGCAAGCTGGTTATCTTATTAATGAAAGATATTTAAAGCAACAAGAGGATAGAGTTTAGATATCTTCCTCTTCTAGATCAGCTTCCTTTGCCTCAATTTCCTTCAGATCAGCATTGACCCTAGCTCTGATTGTAGCAAGATTCCTGGGATTCTGATATTCTGACCAGGCAGGTTCAAGCTGGCAATCTAGATAGTTTCTGATGGCTTCAGATAGGTCCTTGCCAGTGATCACTTTCAATCGCCACCAGTCTTCTGCTTCTTGCATAGACCCACCATGGTTAATTATTATTAGTCCATCTTTATCCAGAATGAGATTCTCTTGTTGAGTAGGGGTCATATGCTTCTTCATCTCTCTGAATTGAGCAGCATCAGGAGTAGCTAAGTCACTGTTAAGCCATTGGGCCAAAGTGAAAGTGGAGGCTGTCTTCTTTCCTTTCTTGGACCGAGGAGGAGGAGGTCTTTGAATACCAGCAGCTAGCCTCTTTTGCCTTGCTCTTTCAAAGTACCTAGCAGGGTTAATGGCTCTGGAGCTTGGACCTTCTGCTTCTCTGGGAAGTGGGACAGGTTCTCTGCTATCTTCCCCCTTTTTGGCATCAACAAGATCACCAAGTAGGAGTCCAATTTTCGAGAATTCTGTAGCATTGTTCTCTTTTATAGCTTCAAGGGTACCTGGCAGAGTCTGAGTTACAGAAGCCAGCCCTTCTATCAGCTCCTTTTGCTTGCCCACAGCCGACTGAATATCCTTGGTAGTAGCTTCAAGGAGGGTCAACTTGTGATCCCTGTCCTTTCCACTGTTTATCAATTTGATGTCAAATTCCTTCAAGGTTTTGCAGATGTCCTCTACATCTGTGAGCTGCTCAGCATGCTTATCAGAGGACCATTGAAGATCATCCACAGCATCAGATAGGTCTTGAATAGCCTTGTCTTGAGCAGAGAGAGTCTGAGATTGTGAGAACAGGACTGTGTGCAGACTGGCAACCTCGGAAGCAATGTCATCAACCTTCTCATTGGATGTCTTCATGTAGCTGAAGAAGGTAGTCGACAGTTGTGAGAGGGCGTTGGCGATTTTCTCAAGTCCTGACTCAATGTTGTACTGTACCAAATCCAGATGAGCATCATGCTTCTGATTTAGTACAAGTAGCTTGTTCAGTCCAGCCACCATCTGATCTCCAAAGTCCTCTGCTGATTCCACAAATTCCTGGAAGGGAATGAGGACAGCTTTGGGTGGTTCTGGCTGAGGTACTTGGTTGACCTGCGGTTGAGGCTGAGCAGGAGATAGAGGAGGAGTAGGAGTCTTTCTCTTTGCAGATTGAAGATCACCAGCCATTGAAGCTGTGAGAAACCCATCATTATCTTCAGTTGAGGAAAGAATCCTTACAACTGGCTCTCTCTTTTGTGCTGAGGCAGCAGAATGCTGAGGGGAGGGACAGTTAGATGTAGGCTTCTGCTGAGGAGAGGGAGATTTGGATTTCTGATGGTTGGGGCTCTGATGGGGTGAAGTCTGAGGGATAGGGGTTCTCTGATGATGTGATGGAGGAGGAGGTGAGGGTGATCGGCTTCTGATGGGGGTTATCTGATGGCAGGGTGAGGGTTGTTTTGGTGTGGAGGATTTCTTGGGTGTTGGAGATGGGATTTGCTGAGGTTGAGGAGGAGAGGGGGGTGGAGTTGTGGTTGGTGTGACTGGTTTAGGTGAGGGGGATTTGGGAGGTGATGGGATTGGGACAGGAGAGTTAGGAATTACCTCAAGAACAGTTTCTTCAAACTGAGAGTCTCTCCATTCTCTGATAAGGTTCATCATTGCCAGAGATAGGTCATTGGCAGTTGATGGCTCTCCCTCTGTACCTGGAATCGGTTTCATCTTGATTAGAGACTCCCTCCTTTTCTTTTCCATCAGCCAGGCATCAAAGGCATCCCTCTCATGATCTTCTAGAGCCTTGACAGGTCTCTCTGGTGAGGTTGTAGGTACCTTCTCCTTTCCTTTGTAGATTGCCTTCTTCTTTTCAAGGATAGAGTGCAGATATTGGAGGTCAAAGCACAAGGAGATATCATTAGTGTCTGCCCATTTGAGGACTTCAGCTTCCTCAGATTCAAAGGTGGCAGCCTGAGCAAGAATCTGTTGCAGTGGTCCCATTCTCCACTTTCTCCATGTTAGCACCCTTTGAAATTGTCTCTCGAGAGCAGAGATGGGATCTACTTCAGGAATCCCAGTTGAGGAAGTTGGGTGCTCTGGTGGAGAGATGGTGACTTGCAGTGCTGATTCAGAGATGGGCTGGATCTCTGATTCAGGTTCCCCCTGAGCATCAGAGATCACCAGTGCAGTAGCCAGCTCTGGTGCTGGTTCCCCCTGAGGTTCTGATTCCTTGGGGGGAGAGTTGGTCTGCTTCTTCTTCTTCTTCTGGATTTTGATATGAGATTGGGAGCTATCAGAGTCACTCTGAATCACAGCTTTTCTTCTCCTCTTCTGTCTCAACACTTTGACAGGGGCCATAGCGGGTGCATCCTCCTCTGATGCTTCCACCTCTGATGCAACCTCCTCAGTGGTGGTTTCAAGCTTCTTCTGAGGTTTCTTCTTCTTGCCCTTGGGTTGTTCATCATCAACCTCAATTGCGGTAGCTGGTTTCTCCCTCAGTTGTTCTTGTTTCTTGGCTTTCTTTAATTCTGCAGCAATGGCTACATTGAATTTGGGAGAGGCTGTGAGGAAGATGGTCTTTGTGTGATTGACATCAGCAGCTTCTCGGAGCGATATGTTGATATTGGAAATCAGTCTTGAAATGAGAAGTCCATGACCCATCTTGGTTGAGAATTGGCCAGTCTTTTTGTCTTTCTTAGCCACAGACTCAGAGAGGGACTGGAATAGTACCCTTCCCCAGTTGATGTTCATGCCCCGATGAACAGCATAGATGGCCTTAGCATTTGTGTTGTTCATCTGATCAGTTGAGCCGGTTTTGCACCACAGGCACCGGTGCATTATGCTCATCAGACGTTCATAGTCCTTCTTCAGCTGGTTTTTCTTCATGTAGAGCTTATCTACTCCGGTTGCATCCTCCCGGCAGTAGGTTTCAGCAAAAGTTTGGACAGAGATATTCACATCGTCAAGCTCAATGAGGCTGGTAGTATCCTCTTCTTGAGGATCGAGTTTGATGTCGAAGAACTCATTGAGAGCATCAGCATCTATTTTCAGGTCCTTGCCCTGAACCTGCGAGTGGATGGCCTCAGTGGTAATGATGGCATTTAAGTAGAACTCAGCAACGTCCTTCGTGCTGTATTGTTCATAAGGATGAGCAACAATCTTGCTCAGCTGGGAATCATGCATTCCTTGGATGATTTTCTTCATACGCTTCTGATTTTCTGCCAATAGAGGCAGTGAGGACATGTCAACGCGCATGCCAGTGACGATGTTGTTCACAAGAGTCTTGATTTCCTCCTTGGAGAGTTCGTTGATGTTGATGAACTTCATTTTTGTTTAGTGAAGAGTTTGAGAGGTCTGAAATTTGAGAGTTTTAGAGAGATAAAGCTTGAAGACGAGGAATACAATTGCAGTAGCGATTTAGGTTTTCAGACGGGGTAAATATGAGTTTGGGTTAGTGGACGTTTGATATAATTTACGGTTTCGAGGTTGCATTTAATGGAATGCGGGCGGAAAGCCGTTTTCCAAAAGTGGTAATAACTACCGGGGGTAAAATAGTAACTTCCGGTTTATTGAATAGTCTCGTCTGAAATTTAGAAAATTTTTCTAAGTCCACAGCCACTCTGATAGGTATTAGCCCTTGTATCAGAGATAGAGATGTTCTGATATGAGGACCTCTGATGAATACCAAGTCTGATCCTTCCTGCAACTCTGACTTTTGCAAGTCTGAACCTTGCAATTCTGATTCAAGCTTCTGATGGATAAGGGCTTAGGTATCAGAAATGGGATGTTCTGATGAATCCACATCTGATACTTCTGCAACTCTGATTCATGTTTCTCTGGGAAGATCATCCATCATTCCCAATTCTTCTCTCAACTTGTTAAACCTTGCCTCAGAGAGAGGTTTGGTCAAGATATCTGCAAGCTGGTCTTCAGTTGGGACATGCTCAATTGAGATGTGCTTCTTCTCCACATGATCTCTGATGAAGTGATGTCTGATCTCAATATGCTTGGTTCTTGAATGCAGCACAGGATTCTGAGTGATGGCAATGGCACTTGTGTTATCACATAACAGCTTGATCTCCTTTGCTTGCACTCCATAATCCTTGAGTTGTTGCTTCATCCAGAGCAATTGAGCACAGCAGCTTCCAGCCGCAATATATTCAGCTTCAGCAGTGCTAGTTGAGATTGAATTCTGCTTCTTGCTAAACCAGGAGACAAGTCTCCCACCTAGCAATTGACAATGACCAGAAGTGCTCTTCCTGTCCAATCTGCAACCTGCAAAATCTGAATCAGAATAGCCAATTAGTTCAAAATTACCTCCCTTGGGATACCACAGTCCTGCATTTGGATTTCCTTTGATATATCTGATAATTTTCTTAGCAGCAACTAGATGGCTCTCCTTGGGCTTTGATTGGTATCTGGCACAGATTCCTACTGCAAAAGCTATGTCTGGTCTGCTTGCAGTCAGATAGAGGAGAGATCCAATGATTCCTCTATAAGTTGTTGCATCAACATCTTTGCCTTCATCATCTGGTCCAATGCCTTGAGATGCATTCATAGGAATTTTGACTGAAGATTTTCCATCAATCCCAAACTTCTTGATGAGATCTCTGGTGTACTTCCCTTGGTTGATAAAGATGCCTTCAGGAACTTGTTTGACTTGCAATCCAAGGAAATAACTGAGTTCTCCCATCATGCTCATTTCAAACTTCTTCTGCATAACTTGAGAGAATTTCTTGCATAATTCTGGATTAGTGCTTCCAAATATAATGTCATCAACATAAATTTGCACTAACAGAATATGATTAGCAACAGAAATTTTAAACAGGGTCTTGTCAACCTTTCCTTTAGTGAACCCATGGTTTACTAGGAATAGGGACAATGTGTCATACCAGGCTCTGGGAGCTTGCTTAAGACCATAGAGGGCCTTTCTGAGCTTGTAGACACAAGAGGATTGAGTAGGAATGACAAAACCTGGAGGTTGTTCAACATAAACTTCCTCTTCAAGTTCTCCATTCAGAAATGCACTCTTGACATCCATTTGGTATACTTTGATGTCGTTGTAAGCAGCATAGGCTAGGAATATCCTGATTGCTTCCAGTCTTGCAACAGGTGCAAAGGTTTCATCAAAATCTATGTCTTCTTCTTGACAGTATCCCTTTGCTACAAGCCTTGCTTTATTCCTTACAATGTTGCCTTCTTCATCTGCTTTGTTTTTGAATACCCACTTGGTTCCAATGACATTCTGATGCTTTGGTCTGGGAACAAGTTTCCATACTTCATTCCTTTCAAACTGTGTCAGCTCTTCTTGCATTGCATTGATCCAATCTGAATCTTCTAGAGCTTCTTCTACACACATTGGTTCCATCTGGGATATGCAGCAGGTGAACATGGCTTCTCTTCTTGATGCAGATCTGGTTCTAACACCACTGGTGACTTGACCTATCACTTGATTAGGAGGATGATCTCTCAACCAAGTTAGATCAGGTTCTGACAGTTGCTGTCTAGGCAACTCTGATGGTTCATCTTCTGATACATCATCTTCATCTTCATCTTTGTCTATCAGAATTGGATTGGCAGGAGGAGTTGAGAATACAGGATTGTTGATGGCCTCTTCTGATAGTTCTGAACCCTTATCTTCAAGATTGATTTTCTGCAAGGTCTCTGATAGTTCTTCTGCAGAGGTGCTGTCATCAAACTTGACATGAATGGATTCTTCAACTTGTAGAGATCTTCTGTTGAGTATTCTATAGGCTTTGCTTGAACTTGAGTAGCCTAGGAACACACCTTCATCAGCCTTTTCTTGAAATACCTTCAGATTATCCTTTCCATTGTTTAGAATGTAGCACTTGCATCCAAACACATGGAAGTAGCTGATGTTTGGTTTTCTTCCTTTCCACAGCTCGTAGGGGGTCTTCTGATGATTCTTGTGGATCATGCTTCTATTCTGAGTGTAGCATGCAGTGTTGATAGCTTCAGCCCAGTATCTGATGGGCAATCCTGATTCTGCAATCATAGTTCTTGCAGCTTCCTTCAGAGTTCTGTTCCTTCTTTCTGCAACACCATTTTGTTGGGGTGTTCTGGCAGCAGAAAGTTGATGGAATGTACCATTCTGATCACAGAAGTCTTTGATCACTTTGTTGACAAATTCAGTTCCTCTGTCAGATCTGATTGTTCTGACCTTCATATTTTTCTCAGTTTGGAGTTGCTTTAGCAGAGATGGCAACTTCTGAAAAGTTTCATTCTTCTTGGTTAGGAACACAGTCCAAGTGTATCTTGAGTAGTCATCAACCATAACAAGAGTGTATCTTTTTCCACCAACACTGGGAGTTTCAACTGGTCCAAATAAATCCATATGGATCAGATTTAGAGGACAAGTAGAAAGATCTCCAGCTATGGGTTTGAATGAGGTCTTCACTTGTTTTCCTTTTTGACAAGCACTGCAGAGGGTCTCCTTCTTGTAGACAATGTCAGGCAGACCATCTACAATGTGTTCTCTTGCCAGTTTGTTGATGGTTTTGAAATTCAGATGGCTAAGCTTCTTGTGCCAGTCCCAGCTTAGCTTTGAATTGTCCTTAGCTATCAGGCAAGTTCCATCTTTTGCTGTTTGCCAGTCAACAACATAGATGTTCTTCCTTCTCTTGGCTGTAAGAACCACTTCTTTGGTTGTCTCATGCTTGACATAGCATAAGGTCTTGGTGAATTCAACTGTGTAGCCTTTGTCACAGAATTGGCTAGCACTCAGCAAGTTGAACTTTAGACCTTTGACATATGAGACATCTTCAATGATTATCTGTTTCTTGATCAGCTTCCCTCTTCCTTTTGTTTGCCCTTCCTTGTCATTTCCACCGAAAGTGACTCTGGGTCCATTGATTTTCTGGAACTCTGATAGGCAACTCTTGTCACCTGTCATGTGTCTGGAGCATCCACTATCAATATACCATTCTTGTTCTGAGATAGCTCCAGCACACTGTTCCTGCAAGATCAAAAGGAAGATTTAGGTACCCAAGCAATGTTGGGTCCTGGGGGGTAATGCAGTCTTGGTAGTTGGTACCATACACCTGGTAGTTGTAGTAAACAGATGTATGATTCACTTTGGGCAGATGCTTGTGAGGATCATGCTTTCTGTTTGCATACTTCTGCATAGCCTTCTTTGTTGGAAAGAAGTCCCATATACTATCAAGATCAGAGGAGCGCTTAACTTTAGACTTCTGAGGTTGACCAGACAACCTCTTCTGCCTATAGTTAATCTTCTCTTGATATCTGCCTTTCTGATAGCAGTTTCTGATACCATTGTCATGAGATTGTCTGATAGGGTTAGGCCTTTGATTATTATTGTTCTGAAAACTTTTCCTTTTGTTAGAGTGTCTGCCAGGTTCATTAGTTTTCAAACTTTGTTTTGGTTTGGCCTTTAGAGTTTGTTTCTCTGGTATGACCTTTTCATGAACAACTTTAGTACCAGAAGTACTAGCATGGCAATTGGGGCTCAGAGTCTGTGGCACTATGACCTTTTTAGCCTTAGCAACTCGGGTGCTAGGCCTTACAGAAGGCTCACCAGACTCTGGTTCGACATATCCAAGACCAGAGGTGAAGTTATGAGAGTCACCAATATTCTTCATGGAAGATTGCATCTTCAGAAGGCTATTATATCTATTCTCAAGTTCCTCAATGTCTCTTATTCTTTTCAGAAGAGACTCATTTTCAGCTTTCAGTCTATCTCTTTCCTCAGTTAAGAGATTAAGTTTACACTCAGTCTCTTTCCTTAGATCAGAGATATCAACTTTCAGCCTACTGTTCTCTTCTTTAACAAAAGAATAAGTGGCTTGGATAGTTTGGAACTCTTCCCAGAATGATGACATTGGATCATCATTTAAGGCTGTGCCTACCGAAGAGGAAATAGAATTAGAAGTAGAGCATACCTCATCATCTGATTGTGCCATGAGGCAAAGATCTTCAGTTTCTGCATCCAGGCAGCAGAATGCTTCATCAGAGTCGGAGTCTGAGCTAGACTCTGATTCAGAGAGTGGATCTCTCTCAGCTTGTTCTGAGACAAATGCTCTTCTTCTTCTGTGTTGATCATCTGGTTTCTTTTCATCTTCATGTCCTTGCTTCTTGGACACTCTTGGATAGGGGCAGTTTGCTTTGAAGTGCCCAGGCTGTCTGCAGTTGTAACAGAGGTACTCTCCATTGCTTTCAGAGGACTTGGTCTTCTGATGTGGTCTTCTGATGGAAGATGGACTCCTTCCATCTTTCTTCATAAACTTCTTAAACTTTCTGGCAAAAGCAGCCATATACTCATCAGATAACAGAGTAGAAGGGTCAAAGTCACTTACCTTTGAGGTCCTAGCAGTGAGAGCAGTGGTGGTCCTCTCATCAGGAACTTCTTCCTTCTCTTCATGCATCTCAAACTCATAAGCCTTGAGATCAGAGATGAGTCTTTCAGTGGCATAAGTCTTGATGTTCTTGCTTTCCTGGACTGCAATCACCTTCATCTTCCAAGCTGAAGGCAGTCCCCTGAGGATCTTCATGTTGACCTCTTTGATGGTGAGCTCCTTCCCAAGCTCAGAAATCTCACTGATGAGAATCAGCAATCTCTCATGCATCTTAGCAATGCATTCTTCTGGTAGGAGTTTGAAGTCATCAAACTTCTTCATTGCAATGGTCAGCTTGTTGTCTCTTTCTTGTTCATCTCCTGCTCCAATCTCATCCAGCTTATCCCAGATTTCTTTGGCAGTTCTGCACTTCTTTATTCTATTGAAATATCTTTCATCAATAGCTTTGTAGAGAATGTCCTTGGCAATGTTGTCAAGGTTATACTGTCTTTTCTCTTCCTTGGTCCATTCTGACCGGGCTTTCTCAATCATCTGGGGCTGAGAGTTATCAATGGAGTGAGCAGGATTGATCTTCATGAACTGGATAAAGGGTCCATTCTCCAAGACTTCCCACATTTCATCATGTAGGGCACATAGATGTGCCTTCATTCTGATCTTCCAATCATCATATTTCTGATCTGTGAACATAAGATGCTTTGCAAGAGAATTATCCATTATAATAAATAAAGAGAGGCTAAGAACAAGTGGATCTTTGTTCAGAGAGTAACCTAAAAGATTACAAGAACAAGGAGGCTCTGATACCACTTGTTGGTCCCGTTAAATATGGTAACCAGTCTAGAGGGGGGGGGGGGTGAATAGACTGGTCGGTTTTTCAAATTTTCTCTAAGTCCGAAGTGACTTATCAGAGAAGGTCTGATTCTGATGACAGAGAAAGGCTGGTTCTGATATCAGAACTGGCCTTGGCAGCGGATTCTGATCTGTCCGGGTAGCCTCAGAAACACTAAGGCAAATGCCTTTCTGATAACTCTTAAAACAAGATCTGCTGAACACAGATTCCAAGTCTTAGAGTTAATCAGTTAATATCCTAAGTGCAGAAATGAAAATTGCAGTAAAGTAAATGACACCGGATATTTTATAGTGGTTCAAGGAACAACTCGTTCCTCTAGTCCACTGTTCCACTAGCTTTGAAGTAGATCGGTTACAAAGCTTAGTTCCTAGCACTTAAGAAGTTCTCCACGCCTTCTTCAAGTCTAGCTGCCACCCAGGATGCAATTCCACGTCCTGATGGCTGGTCCTTTCACTCAGCTTCCCGGAAGTATCACCACTTCACTACTGCAGTTACTTGGACGCCCTTCTTTTCAGAAGATCCTTTGAAAAACAGAGTTTTTCCTCCAACTTGCTTCGTTACAAAGGATGTTTGATGAAGTTTTTGAAGTGTTGAAGAACAGGATGAACTTTGCTTGTTTGTTGGGAATGAGAGATTTGGAGTTTGAATCTTCCCAACGTAAGCTTGTCTTGTTGAAGGTTGTTAGAATTTGAATCTCAAGAGAGCTTGAATGATGATGAGCAAAAGTTGTAGCAAGGTTGTTTTTCTGTTCTTCGGTGTGTAGCTTATATACTGAGGTTGTCTGCCCGTTGGAGGAGGAGACAACTGCATTAAATGTGCGTACAGTTGACTTGACCGCCGTTTTGGAAGGTTTCTATTTTTATAATATATCTTCCCGGATTCCTTGGTCAATCATTTGCAATCAATCCTTCAGCGTATCAGGCTCATTTAATGTGCATTAAATGCTTTCCTTTCATGCACAGTCTTCTAGCCGTTGGATGTTTTTACCCGTTGAATTCATAGCTGTTGGATGTTGCTTGAAATCGTCTGAGTGTTCGTCGAGCTCTGATCAGGTTCTTCTGATATGTTGGATTCTGATGGCTATCTGATGAGTTGAGTTCTGATGGTCTTCTGATCTCTGACTGAACTCTGACTCTGATAGGTCCGCTGATGAGTGCTTCTGATCTGTAGTTCTCATAGGCTATCAGATGTCCAGGCTTATCAGCAACTCTCATGATGCAACTCTGATGGACTTCTGGTAAGAGAACTCTGATGGAGCAGTTCTCATAGAGGAAGTCTGGTCGAGCAGTTCTGATGCACTTCTGATCTGATCCAAAATAGAGCAACTCTGATCGTCGACTACACTAATACTTACAATTAAAAAATCTAATACATAAAATCTAACTTGGGGGTACTCTAACTTTCTAATCCTATAGCATCATCAAAATCTAATTACATTTATTCCTTACAAAGAAGCAGAGATATTATCACAGAATAAATGTACCGGCTCTTTAAGCGGGTAACCGAGTTCGAACATAACCGAACGAACATGAAGTGTGTCCTGAACAGTGTATGCAATGGCCCGATATTCTGCCTCTGTTCATGATTTGGACACCGTAGGTTGCTTTTTAGTCTTCCAAGAAATTAAATTAGGACCCAGGAAAACCACAAAGCCAGTAGTAGACCGAGAGCTATCGGGACAACCAGCCCAATCAGCATCAGAATAGGCAATAACACAAGTAGGCCGAGTAGACCATTGTAGCCATAAACCATGATCACGTGTGCCCTGCAAGTACCTGAAAATTCTTTTGACTGCAAACAGATGAGTAGTACGAGGAGCATGCATGAACTGAGACACTAAGTGTACTGCATAAGTAATATCTGGCCGAGTCAAAGTTAAATATTGTAATGCACCTACCATGCTGCGATACTCAGTAGATTCCGTAAGTAACTCACCATCAGAGAGAGACAGAGTAGTACGGGAGGCTAACGGAGTGCGAATAGGCTTAACTGTGTGGAGATGAAATCGAGCCAGTAGATCAGAAACATACTTGCTTTGAGAAAGAAATAGGCCCTTTAGAAGTACGAGTAGCTTCAACACCCAAGAAATAATGAAGGTTACCCAAATCTTTCATAGCAAATTGGCTCGAAATAAGAGAAATAAAATGGGTAATGATGGACTCAGAATTGCCAGTAATAATAATATCATCTACATATAATAATAAATAAATAATACTATTATTCTGGCGATAAATAAATAAAGAGTTGTCAGACTTGCTACAAGAAAAATTATGTTGCAGAAGAAAGCTACTAAATCTGTGAAACCAGGCACGTGGTGCTTGCTTAAGGCCATAAATGGCCTTACGGAGACGACATATATGATTAGGAAACTGAGGATGAATAAACCCACGGGGTTGACGCATGTAAACTTCCTCAGTGAGATTACCATGTAAAAACGCATTTTTAACATCAAGTTGTCTTATACACCATCCAAAGGAAACAGCAAGAGTAAGAACAATGCGGACTGTGGTAGGTTTAATAACAGGACTAAAAGTTTCAGAGAAATCAATACCTTCCTGTTGATTAAATCCTTGAGCAACTAATCGAGCTTTATGGCGCTCGATAGACCCATCAGAATGATATTTTGTCTTATAAATCCACTTACACCCAACAATATTTTTAGTGTTGTCAAAGGGCACCAAATCCCAAGTGTGATTATTAATGAGTGCATTAAATTCATTAGCCATAGCCTCTCGCCATTTTAAATGTTTATTAGCCTCGGTAAAGCAAGTAGGATCCGCATGAGTAATAACTGTACTTAAATTAAAAATTTGTTTAGGCTTAAAGATTCCGGACTTAGCCCGAGTTTGCATGGGGTGAAGATTGACTACCGGAGTGGGCACATGGGATGCGGAATCGGAAGGGGAGGTGACGGCCGAGGGCTGGGTTTCAGGTAGGGTACTGGACAGTGGGCTTTCAGGTGATAGTGGAGAAGGAGAAAGCACCGGTTCATGGGGAGATAGGGACCGAGGAGTGGATGACGAAGATGTAGAGGAACTGGGTGGTGTCCGTGAGGATACATGGGATGGAGATGGCTGAGATGGTGGTTGGCCGACGGTAGACATGGGAAAATCGGTTAGGGACATGGTAACGGATGTAGACAGTCTAGAAGACAAAGAACCGGTGTTCCTAAGATTTTGAAAAGGAAAAATATCCTCATGAAACCGGACATGACGACTAACATAGACACGACCGGAGGTAGGATCAAAACAACGATAACCCTTATAACCAGAAGCATAGCCAAGAAAAACACACTGGACAGACCTAGGAGATAATTTATTAGCTGAGGTGGCCGAAAAATTTGGATAACATGCTGATCCAAACACGCGCATAAAGGAGTAATCCGGAACGCGATGAAAAAGTTTTTGGTAAGGAGAAAGACCTTGAAGAGTAGGAGAGGGTAATCTGTTAATAATATAAGCAGCAGTAAAAATGGCATCAACCCAATATTGACCCGGAATAGATGCTTCGAGAAGCATTGTGCGGGCTAATTCGAGAAGATGACGGTGTTTTCTTTCTGCCACCCCATTTTGTTGAGGTGTGTCAGGACAAGATTTTTGAAAGTAAATGCCATGCTCATTAAAAAATTGCTGCATTGTATTATTAACAAATTCGCCTCTCCCATCACTTTGAAAAATTTTAATTTTCTGATTAAAAAGATTTTCAACCAAAGCTTTAAAATTTTTAAAGTGCATAAACACCTCACTTTTGTAACACATGGGATAAATCCAAGTAAAGCGTGAATAATCATCAATAAAGCAGACATAATACTTGAATCCCAAAATAGAGCAAATAGGAGATTGCCATACATCAGAATGAATAATTTCCAAAGGAAGAGTAGAATTATGACTAGCATCCATAAAGGGCAAACGTTGTGATTTTCCTAAACGACAGGAGACACATGAATGTGTAAAAGGAGAATGACTACATAAAAATTGTTTGCGCTTGAGAAACTGTAAAACACTGTCACCACAGTGACCTAATCTACGGTGCCACACAGGGCCAGAAACTAAAGTAGACGCAAGAACTAAGGGTGATGAAGGCGGAAAACTGATAGGATAAAGTGGTCCACTACTGGTAGTTCGTAGAAGCACTGCCCCCGAGGCTTTGTCCTTAATCAAAAAAGAATTTTTGTCAAAAATCACAGTACAGTTATTATCAGCACAAAGTCTTTTTATAGAAATTAAATTATACTTTAACAGAGGCACATGATAAACAGATTTTAAAGTGAGAGGACGACCAAAAGAAGATAAAGCAACATCACCAACATGACAAATTGGGAGATGGGCACCATTAGCAACATTAACAGAATTGTAGCCTGTGTAAGGAAATTTATTAATTAAAATACCTTCGGATGAAGTCATATGAGCAGACCCGCCTGAATCAGGATACCATAAAGCTGAATTAGCTTCTCCAGGAGTAGTCAACAAAGCAGGAGCGGAAGGCTGTGTGAACCGAGAAGGACAAGTGACAGCGGAATGACCTGCAGAAAAACAAATTTGACAGACAATGGGATTGGGAACTGACCCAAGAATACCCCCATCTGATGGCAAGCCTGCAGAACCAACATTAGTAACACAAACAGGTAAAACATGAATATTTAAATGTGACCCAGGAGAATTACAAAGTACAGTACCCGTAGATGTCGCACCCCCTGCATGTGGAGCATATCCAGCTGGACCTGACTGACCACCCCCTCCGGGAATATAAACATACTGACCGGGAGGATAGATATACCCCTGCTGCTGTCCATACGGTGGTCCACGACCTCTGCCCCTGTTACTGCGGCCCCTGCCGCGACCGCGGCCTCGCCCGCGCTGAGGCTGATTCTGCTGTCGTTGTGGCCCGACCGGGTTCAGCTGATGCCCGACCGGGTTCTGCTGGTGCTGCTGCGGGTTTACTGCCGGCGAACCAGCCTGCTGTCCGGAACCAAGGGTAACAGCTCTGAACGCCTGATGCATGGAAGACGACTCCTGGGAGCGGAGATAGATGGCTCGCTGTTCTAACTCAAGAAGATGATTCCGAAGTATCTCAAAGGGAAAGTTTTGCGGAAATAATGAGACAGACTGATAAACGGATTCATATTCAGGACCAAAACCCATAATTGTAGTTTTCAAAACTTCCTTAGGAGGCACCGGGCAGTTTATCATGGCTAGATCATCTACCAAAATCTTAATTTCTCTTAAATATTGATCCATGGATTGTTCAGGTTTCTTTTTAATGTGATTTAACAGATTCTTGAGTTCCATAGATCGTGCTAAACTGGCAGACATAAAACGAGACTCCAATCGTTCCCAAATTTCATAGGAATGTTTCAAATCACGAACATCAATAAGTACATCCCGTGATAGGGTTGCAAATAACCACGAACGGATTGTTTGATCAATTCGTAACCAAGTTGAAAAATCGGGATTTGGAGTTTGACGATTTATCACATCTATGGAATAAATAGGAGGTACCTGAATAGAGCCATCTACCATGCCAAGGAGAGCCTGGGAGACCAAGAAGGACTCAAACTGAGTGCGTCAGGTTGTATAATCCTCTACTGCCAAAAGCTTAGTAGTCACAATATTTGTGACATTAGTCGCCACGTGAGCGAGTTCAGCCAGGGGAGAACTAGTGGGAACACTTGCCAGACACGTAGAAGGCACGGTGGAGGAGACACCAGGTGACCCAACAAAGGTAGGACCCCCGAACGTAGGTGCCGAGAATGGTGGAGGATCAAGTGGAATCGGCTGAACCGGAGTAGGGGTAGACCAAGTAAACGCGGGAGGCATATTCGGAAACAAATAAGATGGCATCGGTGTCCGGCTTGGTGATGCAAAATTGGAAGAAAAGGTCACACCGGAAGAAACAGAGGTGATTGCCGGCAGCGTTCCAAAGGAAAGAGGAGAGTCGGTGGATGCCATGCTGCTGACGGTGGCCGACGACGAGATGAGAGGGGCTGTCGTCGTCGAGCTGGTGGCTGCGGAAGACGTCGAGGCTGAAGAAGACATCGTGGCCGAGAGTTTGGATGAAATCTGGACGCACCTGCGGCGGCGAAGAAGGTGGCGGCGCCGAGATGTAGAGAGAGAGAGCCGAAAAAAATAGGGTATAAATTGTGCTCTTGATACCATGTGAGAATAATGGAACAGGTTACTCTCTAAGGAGCCCTGGCAGATATATTTATACTAGTAGAGTTTAATGTAAAGTACAATAGTAGTCCTAGTATAATTCTATTAGGTACTAGTTCAGTATCCTGGGTTCCCCTTGAGGTGGATGGTTGTTGGTTTCCTAGGGTCAAAGGTTGGGAAATGGGGATTGAAATAGTTGGGGGCTGAGAGGTTTGAGGTTCGGTTGGTATATCCTGACTAGTTGGGGTTTGTCCAGAGCCTTGTGCACTAGCGGTTATTGCTTTGCGCACCCATGGTTTAATGGCTGAGTCTAGATAGCTGTTCAGGTATACGAGAAGGTCTTCAGGGATGGTGGTTCCAGTTACAGGGGTTGTAACTGTTGTCACAGCATCAATCCTCAGACATGTATCAAGGATGCATGTATCTATGGATTGAAATATGACATTATATTCTATATTTGTAATTAAGATAATTGAGTTTGAAGAATGTCTATATGATTGATATGTTACTGGCAAAGTTATATATGTAAATTTGCTTTCTCTATTATAGATTTATATATAATATGATCCATATGATAATTTATGAAAATTTGAGTTTTCAAGTCTAATGATATTATTAAAGTTGTATGGGTGCAGTTTAAAAAACAGAAAATGAATACCATAGCTAGGTAATTCTTTTCCAGATTAACAATCTCATTGAGAAGTTGGTGGCTTGGAGCTATTAAATACAATTTATTTTTATTTTGAAACATTGACTTATAGAGCTAAATGAACTCAATGCACAAATGCATACATTAATAAAGTTCATATTCATGATTTTGAAGTGTTTTTAAGATTTGTTTTTCTCAATTAGATCGTTAAGAATGAATTGGTTTTTGAGGTTTCTTGTATAATTTTTAGAGTTCCTTTTTGCATTTGAGTACTAAACTAATCATGTGTCAAATAAAAATGTAATCATGAATACTTTTAAAATAGACGTGTGTCAAATAGACGTTCCTTTTTCATCTCAATTTTTGGTGACAAATAAAAATGTAATCATGAATACTTTTAAAATATGAATGTTTCACCTCCATAATAAGCTAATTTCATTTTACATGTCTATCTCATTTCTGCTTGTACAGTGATAATATAAGTCCATAGTAAGCTAATTAACTCCAACTTGTACTCATAAAAACTTTCAGGAAATTTATTGAATTCTAATCTAATACATGTATGGAGTTCTAAATTTTAGGATGGACTCCATAAAAAACGTTTCTAATTGAGTTTTTTTTTTTGTCTGATTTTTCTATTCTGATCGGATTTGGTCTGATCTATATGATCTAATCTGGTCAGGTCACCCGGTCATTTTTTTTACTCTTTTTACCAAACAAATTTATCTAATCCAACTTATAGTTGAAATGCAACATTTCAAAATTTTACATATACTCCTTAATGTATAGAACTTTGTTGAATTCTAATTGAACACGACAAAATTTTATAATTCTTAATTGTATTTTTAAAGTCATTGGAAAAAAGTATTAAAAATAAGAGTTGAAATAAATGTTATACGTGTTTTACATTTGGAATAGACGTACCTAAAGTTAATTACTCGTAATATATCACACCGTATAATAGATTTTTTGTTATAAAAAAATATCAACTTCATAATTTTTTATTATTTTTCATATAACACCAATATTGAATATATAAAAATACAAAATAATTTTTAAAGTGATAAATTATTTTTTATTTTTAAAAAAAAAATAGATATTTTTTTAAGTGGTAAATTATTTTTCAAAATAGATATATAAAAAGTGTTAAATTAGTTTTTTGTTTTTATATATTCAATATTGGTCTCATATGAAAGATAATAAAAAGTTATAAATTATGGTATATTTGTTGTAACCATCAAAACACAAATAAAAATGAACAAAAAAGAGACCTTTATTTCAATTTTCCAAAAATGAGACTAACAATGGGTTAAGAGACTATTATACCCTTATTTTAATAGAATCTCACCCATTAGTCTACAATAACGCCACAGTGACCAAAACCATTATCGTGACCAAAATTCGTCACTGACCAAAAATCATTTGTGACCAAAAATCCAAAAATCCGTCAGTGACCAAAATCATTAGTGACAAAAAATTCTACCTAGTTACCAACGTCAACCCGTCCAGTGACCAATCCGACTAGTAACCATGACCAATCCACCCAGTGACCAAAAATCATTTGTGACCAAAATTCCAAAAATCCGTCAGTTACCAAAATCATTAGTGACCAAAATTTTTACCTAGTTACTAACGTCAACCCGTCCAGTGACCAATCTGACTAGTGACCATGACCAATCCACCCAGTGACCAAAAATCATTTGTGACCAAAAATCCAAAAATCCGTCAGTGACCAAAATCCTCCAGTGACAAAAAATTATTAGTGACCAAGTGACAAACATTCACCCGTCTAGTGACCAACGTCTGCCCGTACAGTTACAGTTACCCGACTCATCCAGTTACAGTTACTCGATCCGTCCAGTTACAGTTACATGATTCATCCAGTTACACTTACCCGACCCGTCCAGTTACAGTTACCCGACCTGTCCAGTTACAGTTACCTGACCCGCCTGATTATAGTTACAGTTACATAACCCGTCCAGTTACAGTTACCCGACCCGCCTGATTATAGTTACAGTTACATAACCCGTCTAGTTACAGTTACCCGGATCGACCAATTACAGTTACCCGACCCAATAACACGGATCCGACTGTGACCAATCCGACTGTGACCAACTCGGCCGGTGACCTCCACCGGTGCGACCGCCACAGTTCCAACCAGTTCCGGCCACCACCGCCCTGACTGATTCTGACCGCCACAGCCCCAACCCGTTCCGACCACCACCGTCCATACTGATTCTGACCACCACCACCCTGACTGATTCCGACCACCTCCGCCCTGAATGATTCCGACCACCACTGCCCTGATTGATTCCGACCACCACCACCCCTAACCACCGTCGATACTACAACCACCGCCCTGACCATGTCCTCCTGAGCTCCCTCCCCTGCCACAGCCCCTCCACATCCCTTGCCCCCATCTCCAGCACCTTTCGCAACCCTCTTTCAACGGCAAGACAGATCTACAGCGAATCTACCCAACCCTAGCCAGATCTGCCCAACCACCAGACCACCGCCTTGCAACACTAACCGTAAAAATTTATCCCGCCGTTGCTCGCCGATCTAGCTGGCGCTCGAACAGAAATAGAAGGAGAAGAGACAGGTTGAACAAAGTTGACGTTCGACGCCGCCGCTCACCGACGGCCCTCGCCATCACCGTCGCCATTGCAGTCGCTCCTCGCCATAGTTGTCTCCGCTCGCCTAGCAGCTCGGAATTGCCGATGGCCTAGCTCGCCTCGCAGCTCAAATCAATCCATAGCGCCATAGCTCTGAGAAATGGAGAAGTGCGGTATATGGAGATGGGAGACGATTCGTAGAAGAGGGCCGTACATATGTCTGATTTTTGTCCAAATTAGAATTAGTCCCATTTTTGTAAACCTAAAAGTCGAGGGTCTTATTCTAGTCTTTATTTCTAATAAAAAGTTATAAATTATGGTATATTTGTTGTAACCATCAAAACACAAATAAAAAAGTTATACCACTTTAAAATAAATATGGGTTTTTAACTTTTTTTTTTTGAATTACGTAGTTTTAGGAAGTTTTATAAAGTAACGTAACATGAGTTCTAAATTACTAATGTAACGAAAGTGTAATTAACTAATGTAACGAAAGTGTAATTAACTTACCTAAATTGGTAAGAAAATTTAAAGTATTATAATTAGAGTTTTCTTAAAAGATGACACATGGCAAAACTTTCCATATTTGTATCTTTGAAATGTGTTATTTATAGATAGATGCCTTCTAAGTACTAACCCGTGAGTGGTAAAGTTAGTAAGCGATGAGTTGATACTCTTAAACATCACGAGATAAAGGCAATGAATTGAACTACTACTATTAAATGTACCTACAAATTAAAACAATATGCACTTTATCTGTCCTGAAAATGTTTATGACTTGAAGTTTTTAACTAAACACTGTCTCCAAATTAATTTTATTAGTTGAGAAGCAAGTACTTTTATGTACGAAAACATATTAAAGTTATGTTTGATATGATGTAATCAACCGAAAATCATATACTGGTATTCGCCTATTCGGTACGTACGTATTGTACTTATGTTTGGTATGGTGTTAATTTAAGGCATAATGAACTCACGATGACGAATATATTGCTCTCAATATAAATAGTCGAAGTCAATTTTGCATATCAAGGATGTTTTGATTTGGATTGAAATTTTGCACCATATTTTTCAATGATAAAAAGCATTTCGGGTGGGTGATATCACCCCACTCCTTAACAATTTTTTGTCTGATGGGGTACAAATATTAACGATTTTGAAAGTGAAGTGCAAAGTCCAATATTGTTCAAAATATGAAATGTATAGTCAAATTCTTCTTAATTTATTGAGTTTTTTTCCAAAAAAAATGTTAAATAAAAAAATAATTCTCAAAATATGATTAGGTTAAAAGTATTTCCTAAAATACTCCTCCCCTAAACCTGAGTTAAAAGCGGCTTATGCCAAACCGAGTAATGCACGCAGAAGGAAGCCAAAGACGCAACGAACGTTGTCATATTGAGGTAGGGCCCCACAAAAATTAAAAATCTCATTTTTATTTCAAAGTGATATAACTTTTTTATTTGTACTCGGATCATTACAAAAAATACACCAAAATTCATAACTTTTTATTATCTTCCATATGACATCAATATTCAATATATAAAAATAAAAAATAATTCAACACCTAATTTTTTTTGTAAATGTTATAACTTTTTTATTTGTACTCCGATTGTTACAAAAAAAATATATTAAAAATCATAAATATTTGTTATCTTTCATAAGACACTAATTTTGAATATATAAAATTAAAAATCAATTTTACTAATTTGTGCAGTTTAGAATCGTCTTTTACAATGCACAAACTTATTTGGAGTGATAGTTTAAAATAAAACTGCACAAATTTCATCACTTTTATTTATTGTTTTATTCCTTGTATAGTTTTAGGATATTTTCTTTTGAATTGTTTTCAGTTCTAGACCAGATCAGAACAAATCAAACATAAATAGACCAGACCATACTTAAATAGACCAGAACTAGAGTTTTAACATCTTTAGGTAATTTAAATATGTTCTGGTCTATTTATGTTTGATTTGGTCTGATCTGGGACTGAAAACAGTTCAAAAGAAAATATCCTAAAATTACACAAGGAATAAAACAATAAATAAAAGTGATTGAATTTATGTAGTTTTATTTTAAGTTATCACTCCAAATAATTAAATGTGTTCATTGTGAAAAATGATTCTAAACTGCACAAATTAGTAAAATTGATTTTTAATTTTATATATTCAAAATTAGTGTCTTATGAAAGATAACAAATATTTATGATTTTTAATATATTTTTTGTAACAATCGGAGTACTCATAAAAAAGATATACTACGTAACATTTACAAAAAAAATTAAGTGTTGAATTATTTTTTATTTTTACATATTCAATATTGGTGTCATATGAAAGATAATAACAAGTTATGAATTTTGGTGTATTTTTTGTAATGATCTGAGTAAAAATAAAAAAGTTATATTACTTTGAAATAAAAATGAGAATTTTAATTTTTGTGGAGCCCTACCTCAATATGACAATGCTCGTTACTTCTTTGGCTTCCTTCTGCATGCATTACTCGTTTTGGCATAAGCCGTCACTTGAAGTGACGATTCTTTTAATTCAGGTTTAGTGGAACGCTATTTTGGGAAATACTTTTAACCTAACCATATTTTTGGAATTATTTTTTATGGGAAAAGGGGCAAATAAGCCCACGAACTAACTAAAAAAGTGCAAATAAGCCCTTATATAGGAGACTTTGTGCGGCCGTCGTCATTTGGGGAGGTTCTCGGTGGAATTTTTTTATGAAATTTTGTGAGCATCTTCTTCATTAAGTCTAGTTTAGTCATACCAAATTTCAGCTTAAAATTCAATCGGGAAGACAGTCAAATGAATTTTAGAAGATAACAACGCAGTTAAACAGCGCAGTATATTTCAGAAAATCATTTGACATCCTTCCCGGATGAATTTTTAGCTGAAATTTGGTATGGCTAAACTAGACTTAATCAATAAGATGCTCAAAAAAATTCATTAAAAAATTCCACCGGAAACCTCCCCAAATGGCGACGGCCGGACAGAACCTCCGATATAAGGGCTTATTTGCACTTATTTGGTTAGTTCGAGGGCTTATTTGCTCCTTTTCCCTTTTTTTATTTAACATTTTGTTTTGGAAAAAACTCTAATTTATTCATATTTAAAGAAAAACGTTATATATACACCTACTTTATAATGTGACATTTTTACTCGTACTCTATAGAATTTCCCTATACTTTTTGCATTGTCATGTAATTTTTTTGCGCCGTGGAAATAATTTTCAATTAGAGATTCCTAATTTCATTTCAATTAGGCTAAGTTGCCAACTTGGATGGTGTAAGTGGAACTTAAAGTACGATTATTATTCTAGAAAACGAACCCCAAATATCGACGTTGATTGCTTATACCCTTTCATACTGATTTGAGAGGTCCTTCACCCACTCATCGCCACATTAAAAAATTATTATACGGATGAAATCTAACGAGTTCTTAAAATTAAATAAATAAATATAAGGGGTATGATTTAGTAAATATTCTCCAATCTCCATCAATGACGCCATTAGTCACTTCGGATTAGCAGCCTCAAGCTTTTTAAATGATCCACGTGTGTATGGATTTACCTCTAAAAGGAGTGACACATTTATTTAAATTTATATATGTCGGCCTTCAATGGTATACGTAGTATTGG
The DNA here is from genome assembly GCA_945859915.1 of Cuscuta epithymum. Classification (NCBI taxonomy): domain Eukaryota; kingdom Viridiplantae; phylum Streptophyta; class Magnoliopsida; order Solanales; family Convolvulaceae; genus Cuscuta; species Cuscuta epithymum. Next base: position 158,081 of record CAMAPF010000116.1, read on the forward strand.
TGAAGAAATAAACCACATACACATTTAAATTCATATTTAATAATGATCAGTGATGCGAACAAATACTTACCAAAGAATCCAATAGAACTTACACTTAATCAAATTATTCTTCATTAACCATGCTTCCAGCTCAGTTGGTTGTGAGGTTATCGTGCCTAGTGGGAGGTCTCGAGTTCGAATCCTACTAAACACACAAGAGTTGGAAACTCAATGGGCTGAGTTTCAGTCCTGATTACTCCAGGCTCCCCCGGCCCCAGTCCCCCTGACCCCCTGGAGTAAAACAAATTATTCTTAACTTCTTCTCATCACCTGAATCTAATAGAGTGCTAGACTCCAAAGAGTGAATTCTATTGGACTTACATCACCTATAATCAAGTGATGCTCAGCTCCCGTCACATGGCCCACATGGGCCCGTTATCTCTATTGTCGTTCAATACCTATCAAGTTGTTGATTTACTCTATCAAAGTAGGAAATTCGTTGGAAGTAAAATCTAACTCATTTCGTTTGATTGGAATTGAACTCAAAACCTCTCATAGAAGTGGGGTTGACAGCCAATCAAGTGAGTCACAAAAGGTAATATCATCCACCCGAAACTCCCCCAGACTACAACGCTACAGATCAAATGGTGGAGGAGTAAATCAGAATATGATCTCAAACTATTGGTAAGTGGGGTGGTTCAGAGCCTGATTACACACGAAACTAAGTAATCATATTAGATAAAACTGTCACATTGTCGGTAGTAAAGGATTGATCCATGCTTCAAGTAGCTGAATTGTCCCTGCCGGTGCGTGACACTTTTTATCAAATTGACCTCTAATGCTTCTTTTACGTGAGTGGGTGCAGAATTGAAAACCAAGATAGTACTGTTTCCTCTCCTTTAATAATCCTACTCTGGTGGCACGTTATACTTGGAATGTATACATTAGTCGAGCTATACGGCAAATAGCATAGCAACAGAATGACTACGATTCAAATGCGGTTTGTCTAAAAATATCTTGATTAATGAAAATCTACATCACGTACAACACAAATTCGTTTAAATATTACCATCTCATACTTTGTGTGGACCGTTCCCTTTTGTATACTCCTTCCGTCCCGCTATGATTGTCCCATTTTACCTTTTCGGTCCGTCCCACTAAGATTGTCCCATACCTTATTTGGTAAACTTTGTGTGGTTCTAAAGCATTCTTACTTTATTCTTACTTTATCAATTCAATATCAACCACATAAACCCACTTTTATTAATAACCGTTCCACTTTCTCTTGTCCCAAACTTAGGGGGACGGAGGTAGTAATTTTCATGGAGTTTTATATGACTCCGTTTAACCTATTTGGCCTCCTCTTCACTTTTAGGGTGTATTTATGGTGGGCTTTTTTTTAACCAGAAACTTATGTATTCACCAAAACAATAGCAAAGAACAAATTAAAAAGAAAGAATAGTTTTTTGAAAGGAAAATACTTATATTAGAATCAAAAGAGCCATTACATCAAACAAGACCCCAGACCAACAACTCCTGCTAGACCCACAATACCAAAAGCCCATCGGCCCCCCTCACGTCATGCCGAGACATAGAATAGTCCACCCCAAAAGAAGCGAGATTAATCGCTAAAACGGTGAGAGCTAAGAGGCTATTAGCGGCTGTAATAGCCTGATTGCCTCCATCAACAAAAAACCTACTCAGAAAACAACAACCCACGACCCCCACACCCTTATTGTAAGTAAAAATAATAAAGCAACAGACAACTGAGTACTGAAAAATGAAAACATAATAACTAAAATAAAATTCCAAGTGATGGATTTTGCAAGTTTCCATCCCTTGTGCATCTCCCGTCGCATCTTCTAATTGCCTGGCAGGCGGGCGTTGTAGCCCGCCCCCTCCCCGTTTTTTGATAGGCCCATTTCCACGTCCATATCCTTTTGGGCTGCCTCATGTTCCCCATGATCTACACGTCTACGCTTCTGATCCACCTTAATTCCATTATGATTATGATCTTTCCCCTGTTGCGGTTGTCCATCTGCATCCGAGCTCGCCATCCCTATTTCCCTCTCTTCTTCCTTTCCTTTTCCATTACCAACTAGGACAAGCCATTTGTTGCCTCCCGCGGTTGCGTTTCCTTTTGAAGCTCTCAACTCGGGTCCGAAGAGAAAGCCTCCACTTCTGCCTTTGCCGTCAGGGCAGCGCGGACAGAATCGTTCTGCATGACCTATAATTCCGCAGGCAAAACAAAAACTACGCAGTTTTTCATACCTAAACTTAACACAAAAACTTTCCCCTTCATCAGATTGCAGGAAAAGTTTCCTCTTCAAAGGCTTATTCAAGTCAATACTAACCCGTAACCTCATAAAGGGGTTCCATTCAACAGAGAAATTATGTTCATCCACCTTGATAAAACTCCGTACAAAATTCCCAATTTTTATAGCATTTTCCACAGAAAAGAAACCCGCTGACACATTGTTGGGCCGCGGGTATGCGGTGCCAGCAATCTGCCAGCCTGCCGGTGCAATCGAACCGCGTGGCGCTTCGCATGTGCTATAAATAGGGAGGGGCGTGCTACACTATCAGCGATTGCTTTTAGTGTAGCGGTAAGCGCAACGATCCACAATTGGTATCAGAGCCAAGGTCACGGGTTCGACCCCCGGCAACAGCATGCGGCGCAGTTGTAGGCTGGCAGGTGCTGGGGGGAGATTGTTGGGCCGCGGGTATGCGGTGCCAGCAATCTGCCAGCCTGCCGGTGCAATCGAACCGTGTGGCGCTTCGCATGTGCTATAAATGGGGAGGGGCGTGCTACACTATCAGCGATTGCTTTTAGTGTAGCAGTAAGCGTAACGATCCACAATTGGTATCAGAGCCAAGGTCACGGGTTCGACCCCCGGCAACAGCATGTTGCGCAGTTGTAGGCTGGCAGGTGCTGGGGGGAGATTGTTGGGCCGCGGGTATGCGGTGCCAGTAATCTGCCAGCCTGTCGGTGCAATCGAACCGCGTGGCGCTTCGCATGTGCTATAAATGGGGAGGGGCGTGCTACACTATCAGCGATTGCTTTTAGTGTAGTGGTAAGCGCAACGATCCACAGTCTTCGCAACCTGCCTCTGCTTTCAAGCAAATCCAAAGGAATCACATCTGACTGCAGTGAAAAGGATACTGAGATATCTCAAAGGCACAATCAATATGGGCCTTTATTATCCCAAAAACACAAGTTTTGACCTTGTGGGTTACTTAGATGTTGATTTCGCAGGTTGCAGGTAGACAGGAAAAGTACATCCGGTGGTGCTCAATTTCTGGGAGAGAAGCTAGTCTGTTGGTCGTCCAAGAAGCAGAACTGTGTGTCAACTTCTACAGCCGAAGCATAATACGTTGCGGCTGCTAGTTGTTGTTCACAAATCCTATGGATGCGGACCCAGCTCAGAGACTATGGCTTCTTATTCAATCACATCCCGATCTACAATGACTCCCAGAGTGCAATTGCCATAGCCAGCAACCCCGTTCATCACTCGCGCACCAAACACATCGACTTGCGCTACAACTTCATCAAGGACCATGTAAAAAAAGGAGACATTGATTTGTATTTTGTAAGCACTGAGTTTCAACTGGCTGACTTGTTCACTAAGGCACTGGATGAAAAGAGATTTCAGTTCCTAGTATCCAAGTTGGGCATGTTGAACCTCGAGCCATTGTGATTGTATATGTCTCACTGGTCTGAATAAAATGTGTGTGTGTGTGGTGTGCGTTGCATGTGTTGAGGGGGAGAAAAAGGGAGAAAATAAAAGAGAGGTGAATAATTTGAGGGGGAGAAAACAGAAAAGAAAGAAAAAGAGTGTGAGAGTGTGTGAAAATCAGAAAAGAAAGAAAAAGAGTGTGAGAGTGTGTGAAAATCAGAAAAGAAAGAAAAAGAGTGTGAGAGTGTGTGAAAATCAGAAAAGAAAGAAAAAGAGTGTGAGAGTGTGTGAAAATCAGAAAAGAAAGAAAAAGAGTGTGTATGTGTGTGTTTTATTTTTATGTACAAATCGAGGGGGAGTTTCTGTGAGAGTGTACATAAATAAAATGTTGAAAACAAAATTTTTGGCCAAAATAGCTTCTAAAACAGAACTGGACCCATCTCAAGCAACTGGGCCCAGATACTCTCTTGCAAGGCCCAGACTTTTCTCGCATATAAAGAAGGATTCGAGAACCAGTTTTCAAATAATATCATTTCTCGCACTCTGGTTCTCGAAGTCCTCAACGTTCTCGATATTTAAACATCGAGAAAGGAAGTTCTCGAAGTTTAAACCTCGAGAAGGACTTCTCGATGTTTCAATCTCGAGAATTAGGTTCTCGATGTTTGAATGTCAAGAAGAGCTTCTCGATGTATAAACCTCGAGAACCCACTTCTCGATGTTTAAATCTCAAGAACCCACTTCTCGATGTTCAAACCTCGAGAAGCTGGTTCTCGTGGTTTACACTTAGAATATTTCTCGAGGTCCCACCTGTACACACCTGATATGAAAAATTGCAAAAATAGAACAAAAATAAAATTTTCAAAAAGAACAATTGTGCTGACCAAATTCTTTCAGTCAATCATGTCACGAACAGACAGAAGTGCACAACCCAGCAACGAACTATACCCCAAGGAGAAGTGGGTCCCAATATATGACAACAACTTTCAACTGGACCTAAACCTGTTCAAGTGCCAGGACCCAGTAATACTGTCAATTCTACAAAAGCACTACCTCTGGCTTGCATTCAATGAAGCCAAGCCAGTGCCAGAGGTATACCTACAACAATTCTAGGGCTGCATGCAAACTAAGAGCAAGAGAGATCAGTCAAAGATCATGACCAAATTGGATGACAAGAGAGTGGTGCTGACACCTTCTACAATCAGGGAAACTCTGAGACTCCCTGTGCACCAATACTATGCACCACTTCCCTCAAACGAAGAGCTGATAAAGGGGATGAAGGATCTTGGATATGACAGCCCACTGCCTTTGCTGTCAAACTTCACCATCTCAAATCTTCCCCACCCATGGAAGAGTCTGTTCGGCTTGGTCAACAAATGCTTGTCTCCTAAGCACGCCGGACACGACAAGTGCAACAAGCAAATTCTGCAAATCTTCCATGGGATTGCCTTCGATATGAAGTATGACATGGCCCAACTCTTCTGGACAGAGCTGATGGATCAAGTGAAAATAAAGGAGAACAACAAGGGAAGCATCACCCCCTACGCTCGGTGGCTGGCGCTGATGATCCACAACATGATGGAAGCCACCCCTACAATCCCTAAACGTAAGGATGAAAACCACTTCAAGGCACTCAAGCTCAAATACTTCCAGAGAGACAGCAATAAAGCTGAAGCACTGCCTATTCGGGACTCTCTGCTCAATCTGGCTAATCCAAGGGATCAGGCAGTCATCAATTATAAGAAGGAGCTTGAGAGAACAGTCCCTATGGTTCAGCAAAATCCAGTTGGATCTTCCTAAGGGGCTAAGTCGAGTGAAGGTGAGGGTAAGAAAAAGAAGAGAGCCAAGCCACACAAACTAGTGGCAACCCGGCCTAATGATGATCAGTCTGCTAACTCTTCCGAGAGGACCCAGACTGCTGAGGGCCACCCCACCAATGATGAGGACACTGCCGATGAACCATCAAGCCAGGCCCCTTCAAATAAGTCTGGTGGTGAGGCTTCCGATAGCATGGCCAAGAGGAATGATGATGATGATGATGATGATGATGATGCAGATAGTGATGATGATTGTGAAGGAGTGCTGATCAGCAATAGAAGAAGAGTTGGCAAACAGGCCATTCCGATCGACTCCGACACTTCATCGGACAATGAAGAGGCTGCTCACACGCCACGACCACTGAAAGGCATTATCATAAGTGAGGAGCGCTCGAAGTACAGGAGTGACAAATCTGCATCATCCAAGCCTAAGAAGAGGCTGAGAAAGAAAAGCACAGTGGAAGAGGAGCTTGAGCTATACGATGACTGCGACACCTTCCTACAAATAGACCGAACCACGCCCCTAGGTGCAGAAGCTGACCTTGTCAGTTCCCGGGTAGAAGTCACAGCATCCGGTTCAACTACGCATGCACAGCCATCTCCCATCCACTCTTCAGCCTCCCAATAGGCTGGAGTTTCAATAACTCAAGGGGAACTCATACCGACCTCACTGGTTCCTTCCGAATCAGTCGAGAGACTTAGTGGTCAACAGCCCCGAACCACTACCCCCACTCGTTCAATCACATTGAGTCTAGGTGTCACCATTCCTACATTTTTAAACTTTTCTAGGACACCTACACTATTCACAGCACATACAGATGCACTCACCCTGAATGCAACGACCGGAGTAACAACTATGATGGTCGGAAGTCCTGCTACGCCAACAATGATTCCATCATTGAACACAGGCCACACATCAGTTGTCTTCACTGATGCTGTGACAACAGTTACAACCCCTGTAACTGGAACCACTATCCCTGAAGACCTTCTCGTATACCTGAACAACTATCTAGATTCAGCCATTAAACCATGGGTGCGCGAAGAAATAACCGCTAATGTACAAGGCTCTGGACACTGGACAAACCCCGGCTGCTCAGGATATACCAACCACACCCAAACCACTCATCCCCCAACTATTTCAATCCCAATTTCCCAACCTTTAACCCTAGGAAACCAACAACCATCCACCTCAAAGGGAACCCACGATACCGAACTAGTATCCTCCCCTACAATGACTAAACCCAATCTCCGAACCGTGCCCTTCGATGACCTCGTAGTTGAGGTCTTCGATCATATCCTCCTGATGATTCGGATTCTCATGAGGGGGAGAACAAGCGCCAGCGGATACTTGAGCATGTTGCTTCTACAAGCCAACCTCCGTTGCCAAACCAACCCTCCACCTCTACCAATCAACAACCCACTACTTCAGCCAGCCACAAATCTCTAGCCTCTTTTTCTAGCATGGTCGAGCTTGACAAAACATTCTGAGGCCAGCGAGGCGCATCTCCTATAGATGTTGACCAAGGACGGAATGGAAGTCCTGATGTTGTTACCTCGAGTACATCATTCGTATCAGGCCATCAGCTAGAACCTAGTTCAAAGCTGATGACAACGGGCAATCCTTGTGATCCCGGTGCTACACACGACAGGTCGCCTCCGACACAGCAGCAAGCTACCTCTGATAATCAGATACAAGACGAACTTGAAGATTTTCTAGTTCATGATCAATGGCCTCGTAAGTGGACAGAGTGGGATGACCTTAGAGTGGAAGCAGAGCAGTATGAAATGTGTCGAAGCTGGCATCTCAGAGAATTCCTCAATAAGTATCATGCACAGATGATTGGACTCGATGAAGATGAACTCAAGGAAGGGAAGAATGACAAAGAAAACCCCAAGGAACCAGAACCAGCTAAAGAAAAATGGGAAATTGTAAGAATCAAAGCCCCCTTCCTAAAAGAAATCCGAGAGAGAATTTGGCGACAACCAGAAAAGATCAAGAAATTCAGTGAATTAAAGATGCGCGGAATCAATCATCTGAAAGGAAAGTACCGAGGTGGAAATCTATACATGCTAGGACACAGATCCACAGGGGAACAATGACAAATTCTGAATCATAATCTTGCAACTAGCGGATGTCCTGTTTGGAAGATCCTGAATGTGACAGAAGACCATTTGGAAACAATCAAGTTCTCAGTTTTCCATCTTTAACGAACTGATGGATCAGAGTTTACCTGCCAAGAGAATGACCTCTTTCTACTTCATATGTATGACGTCTATCAAATGTTCATGAGATGTAGGGAACTCCCAGTTCATAGAGACAGACTTGCTAAAGAGGGCTTTGAGGCTATCAAGAGGTTCATGACAAGACAGGTTCGATTCTATGCTTCACATGATCTCCAGATGGCTCTCGAGCACAACTATTCAAAGGCTAATCTCACACAACCGGACTTGAAAAGACCTGGACTCGAGCCTTTCGAAGCATATCATATATTTGACAATCCGGTCTCAGTCATCTATCTAAACCATAATGATGAGAAACGCCTGATGATTGTTGACGAAGTCCACAAATACTGTGATGGGACCCTTAAGATAATTCGTGAACAGCTCAAACCAAAGAAAGACGAACTCGACAAGAAATCGAAAGAAGCTTCCAAAGATGATCTTAAGGAACTCCAAAGAACTAACAACATTCTAAAAAGCAATCGAGAAGCAACTTGACAGAAGAAAGTGTCTCAGGAACTATGAGCATGCGCTGAACCTACGCAAACACTACTTCAAAGCTCAGAAGTGAAGACATCCAGCAAGACGGCACTTGATCACAAAGGGGGAGATTGTTAGAACATTTATTGTGAGTCAAGTTTGTCTGTAATGTCTTGTTTAAATAAATTAGAATAGATATATCATTTACCGTATTAGTTCTACTATGTAATAAATAGGACTAAAGGAATAGGGCCCAAAAGGCTCTAGGCCCAAACTCCTAGGTAACCTAATTCGGAAACCTGTGCAGTGCCTATAAATATGCGTCAAAACAGTTCTCTAGCCTTACGCTGTCAAAAACAGTTCTCGATAATAGAAGAAGAATTTCTCTGTTCTCGATATTGCTTTATCATTATCAGATCTTCTTTCTCGTTGTTTATCGATGAATACCATCTAGCTGTGTGTTAGTCTGCAGAAATCTGGGACCAACACATCCGATTCATATCAAGGGGTAAGCTTAACCCCCGATACATTGGTCCATTTGAAATCCTTGAGCAGGGCCGTCTTGGAGGGTTTTGGTGCCCTAGACGAAGACTATAATCAAATATTCTATATGCCCTTTTTAATTAATTATTTTTATTCCTAGTCAATGATACTCAATTTTAATCAATAATATATTTATATACGAGAAAAAGATTAAATAAGGTCTTCTACTATTACAGAATCGTCACATTAGGTTGTGTACTCAATAAAATTTCATATAAATATGTCTACTTAATTATAAAAAAGTAACCAGATGAGTCCTAACGACCTTTTGACCACCTCATAATTCCGATTTGACATGGAATATTTAGTCAGAATTGACTTCAATACAACGCAAAAATAACAACATGTAAGTTAAAGTCGGGATTAGTAGGTTGCCAATGAGTCGTTAGGACTCATCTGATTACTTTTTATAAGTAGACGAATTTATCTGACCACTTTATTGAGTAATGGCCTTATGTGACGATTCCATAATAGTAGAAAGTTGTATTTGATCATTTTCCTTTTATATATAAAAACATTTACAACATGAAATGGCCCTTGTTAAAAATTCTATCATTACATTATAAAATTTATAAATTTCACATATATATTAGTTAAAATGATTGACCAAAGTTTAACACCACGATCTGGATAAATTAAATATGATTAATTAAAAATGGATGAAGGCGGGTAGTAGTACCTTAACCAATAATGAAAAAGGTTAAATTTCAAAATGAATTTGATAAATAATAACTTCGAGAACAGACTTTTAATAATATTGTACACCATTTAAAAGCACAAGTTAGCAAGAAAAAAATCACTAAAAAGACCTTAATTAGAATACAGATAAATAAAAAGAAATTAGATTACAAATAAACATAACTACTACGTAGTACTATTTGTGATATGGACATAACTTTTTTAAAGGACATTAACATGATGATTAGAAAATAAATAATAAATTGGATGTATCTACGATATGAAATAAATGATATAGAGTAATTTCTAACAAAGATGGATATCTACAATTCCAAATTTTATTTGCTTTATTAATAAGATTGTTTCTTTATACCATTTTGTGGCTACACATATATACATATTTTTTCCCTTAAAATGTGCCCCCTCTATAAGTGATGCCCTAGGCACTTGCCTAATTGCCTTGGGGCTATAGCCGGCTCTGTCCTTGAGAGGATTGGGGCCGTAGCTTATCATCTCAAGTTGACACCTGAACTTGAGAAAATTCATGATGTATTTCATGTATCGATGCTCAAGAAGTATGTACAGGATCCGTCACATATTCTTTAGAAACCACCGGTGGAGATCCGGGAGGACTTGCAATATGCTGTAGAACCAGTGAAGGTAGTGGGCCAGCAGGTGAAGAAACTTAGGAACAAGGAGATTCCTATGGTGAAGGTATTGTGGAGGAGTGATCGAGTCGAAAAAGAAACCTGGGAGACCGAGGTTTCAATGAGAGAGCAATACCCGTTTCTTTTCGATTAGACACGTTGATTTCGGGGACGAAATCCCAAATAAGGGGGGTGAACTTCTAACACCGTCCCCAAATATATTTACTTTTATGTAAGTTATGTATTGAACCTTATGAAATGGTTAATGAATTTACGAGGTTGTAAATTTCTGTTAATTCTTTTGCGTGAATAGTAAATTGCACGTGGGGCCCACACTGGGAGCGAGGACCACCCGATATTTCCGTGACAGCATATTTTATTCATCTTGGTATAGATAATAGTTATATGGTGGTGGACATTCATTTTGGGCCATAAGAAAGGCATTGGGTTGACCGATTGGTCAAACGAGGCCCAATTACCAGTTTTGGGTAATTTATCGGATAACAGTCCGAAATGAATTTTGGAGACTTCCAAATTAGAGTTGGGGAAAGTATACTCATTATAAAGGCCCGTAATGATTGAGAACATACTATATATTTTATTTTACCCGATAAAATAAAATATAGTTAAAACTGTCTGAGAAATACGACTTTCGGGATCGATTGTACATTTCGGGACAAGTTTGGATGACCTCCCACATGAGTGGGGACCATCCCACGTTTTTGTGTGCAAGAGATGACTATTGAGAGCTGGAAGGACACATGATGATGCATGAAGAGATGTGAGGAACATGGTTGAAAGCCAAAGGGCCCCCTCCCATTCACTCATTGGTTAAGTGAGACAAAACAACATCTCCACTCTCTCTCACCCATCATTCTCGACCAGCACATCCCAAGGAAGGAGGGAGGAGCCTTGCAAACCATCTTCCATAGCTGCACCTTGAGCTCAAACAAGGAGAAGTCCACAAAGGAAGTTTAAGGAGGGAAAAAGTGAGGAAAAGCTTGGATAATTAAGGTAATGACTCCATGGTAACTTTTTCTCCTCTCTTTGAACTTCATATGACTTACATAGCATATGAAGTACCCCTAGTATTGTTCTACATGTTATAATGTAGGAAGAGGGGTTGAAAGGTGGTTCTAAGTCCAAGAACGGACTTAGAGGCCAAAGAGACCGGTTCGCCGGAAAATAACCTTTTAAAGGTTATTTGTATTGATATGGGTTTTGTGATGATAAAACCATGTTAGGCACGTGTCAAATGTGATTTAAGAGCTTTCACGAGGTTTAAAGAGTCGCCAGAGTTATCGCCAGAGTTCGTCAAAGTTCGCCAGAGTTTGGCCGGAGTTCAACCGAGAAGGGTAGAACTTCATCACGCTCATTTGAGGTGAGTGGACGGCTTAATATCTTATAACTCTTGGGTTAAGTATGAGATTACCTAAGTAAATGTTATATGTGTTCATTATGATGTTTAAAAGATGCTTAAACATGTAATTAGCCAAAGTGATTAGGCTTATATGGAATGAACCATTACTATCATAAATGATGTATGATAAGGAAATGTTTATAAAAACTTATATGATGTTTTAAAGGATAAACATGGTATAAAATGCTTGGTTATAACTTAATACACGTTGGGATTAAGTTTGACGCAAATCGGGTTTGAAATGGCGAGTCAACGAAAATGTTAACTAGGTTGCCCAGGGGGTTACCGGCACCGGTTATAGGCAAAACCGGTGCCGGTTATGGTTCGGCAAGGCTGGTTTAATTAATTTAATTAATAACCGACGCCGGTTATGTCAAAACCGGCGCCGGTTTGGTGCTGTTTTGCCTATATGTTGATTTTTAATGCATGAATTGCATGGATGATTATGCTTAGGCCTTAAGACTTGGTTTAGTCTTGATTATTGATTATGATATAGACCTTATCTAGGATGATAGGTGGTAGATCATAAGTCGGGTGGAGTACCCAAGGATCGGGCGGTTTTCCTCAAAACTCGGTTATAGGGTGGAGTACCCAAGGATCGGGCGTGTATCCTCAAAACTTGGTTATATAGGGTGGAGTACCCAAGGATCGGGCGTGTATCCTCAAAACTCGGTTATATAGGGTGGAGTACCCAAGGATCGGGTGTGTATCCTCAAAACTCATAGATTACTATTTTGTGATTTGAACCAGGAGGAGTTCTATACACTCATAGGTGTATGGGTGGGTTGGGGTTTAAGTCAAGGATATTGACTATACTATTTTCCCAAATAAACAATGACCTACGGGTCGGGTATTTCCAAGTGTATATATATATATATATTGATATGTATTTTGTAACTTGGGGAAAGAACTATACGTGTATGTATCACCCTATGTTTGGGTCTTATACTTGAAACGTTAGTTATTCTACATTTAGCCTGTTACTCACTCGGTACATGTACTGACCCCTTCGGGGGGGCCACCATTTCAGGTTCAAGCTCAAGCTTGCTATTCTCACCTTGCTCAGTGAAGTGATCTAAAGGGAGACGTGGTTCGTGCTTCCTTTACCGTTTTAGACTATAAACTATGCTCATGGATATTTTGTAATAAGTACATTTGTTTGGGCCTGCGAGTCCACGTTTTGGCCATGTGTGGCCCATGATTGAATATTGAATATTTCCGCAATTCGTTCAATCCAAATATGTGATGTTGTTATGTATGTTTACTTATTGAGTATGGTATGAACTATGTTCATGGACGCCTTGCTTGATTAAATCACGTTGACTTGCTAGTGACGTCATTTAGTCATACGGCGGTTGTACACGCGCTTGGATGCGGTCCGGGGCGTGACACTTCCACACACTTGTAGATAATTACAGCCTCTCTAGAAAGCTCCATAATATTCTAGAAATTCAATATTTCTCTACACATCTAGAGAATTTTAGACATCTACGCAATATTCTAGAATTCTCGTTAACTTCTCAACTAAGGAGGGAACCCAACAAATCTTCCCCTACCAACTTAATTGAGAAGTAGCAATAAACCACCAATAATAGCCTCACATTAAGACTCATCAGCCTCCACCTTCATGTGAGTTGCCCCCCCCCCCCCCTCCCCCCCCCTCAAACAAAGCTTGTATCACACCATATGAGCACCCACCAAGGAATGGTCATGATCCCTCCGCAGCAAGAATGGATCCACTAAACTATCTTGTACCGCCGTAATCTACTAACGGGACACGCCGCTTGATTACCTCAATATCAGTAAGACTTTCTATACAACGCACCAATAGTAGATCAAATCACAAGACCAAATCGTGTACACGATGTTCTCACGAAGATCTCCTCTCCACCGACACTTGATCTAATATCCATCTTGTATCGCCGTTGTTTATCAACGGGACACGCCACTTGAGCACCACAATATCAGGAAGACTTTTGATTCAACGCACCACTAATAAATCAAATCACGTTACCAAACTGAGAACCACCCACACAATGCATCTCATCACTCTGCTCCATATATGTATGACCCAAGCTCTATAGTGAAGTCCAATATTCCATTAAAGAGCATGATCTTGAATGCTTCTGACAACATTGTTACCATCATAGTCATTAAGACGAGATCCATCCCCATGCCGAACTCTACCCGCTTCTCTACCTCCAATAACCTGGATCTGATACCACTATTGGGGAAACACGAACCTCGACCTCTTCCAGGATCACGAGTTCAAAGGACTCTTGTACACTCACCCACATTGCTCGTAACTCAAAGACTCATTCTAACAATATCACTTTGTATTATATAATTGAAATGTACAAGAGATATTTTACAAGTAAACGAATAGCTCACTTCACTCTTTGTATATAAGACTGCTTCACTCTCATTATCCTATTTCAATGAGTCTCTCACTCACTTAAGAGCTCTCATTGAGGCTCTTCGCTCTCATTACTCAAGGAGGTTCTCACAAGGCTCTATCTAAAAGCTCTCTCACTCTCTCATAGGAATGAGGAGTTTCACCCCTATTTATACTACTCTCTCTAAGACTACTCTAGAATTTCCTATATACCACTACACTTCTAGACTCTTTCACGAAGTATCCACAAACTTCTTTAATCTTCTAGAAGGATCTAGAAAGCTCCCCATCTCTTCAAAATGTTCTAGAGGCTTCCACACACTTCCACATGATTCTAGATAATTCCAAACTTCTCTAGAAAACTCCATAATGTTCTAGAATATTCTACATTCTTTCCACGCCTCTCTAGAAAGCTTCAAAACATTCAATACTTCTCTGCACATTTAGAGAATTCTCGTTAACTTCTCAATAAAGGAGGGAAGCCAACGTAACTATATAGCTACTACTGAATATGAATGTAGCTACTACTAAATATGATATTAGAAATAAAATGAAAAAACACTTCTAAGTTTCCACGTTCAGTTCTCAAAAAATTTGGTGGAGTGTAATGTTTCTGAGTGTCTTGCGTAGTAGCCTACTGAATACCATCTATATGTGGTGATATATGTACTATCAAATCTACATGATTAGAAAATAATCATGTATTGTAAAAAAAAAACAGATAGCCACATAATTGGAAAGTTATTTCTTAAGTCACTTTTTGTGCAGTTTTTGAAATAGTATAAGTAAAAAAATTATTTTAATTATAAATTTATTATTAAATATAGGGGAAATTTAGTATTTGATAAACTTTTTGAAACACTTAAAGATATGGAAATTGTCTCATATGGGTTTAAAATATTATTAAAATGCTTAAATAGGACCAAGTATGATACTGAATGGGGATGAGTGAGAGAGTGTGGGACTCAGGCGGTGACGCCGCCAAAATGTCCGGCGGTCCGAGACACCAATCGTCTCACTACAGAGTTCACCACCGGGCAAACTATGGAAACCGGGTCATTTCTGGCCAGGATATTCGGCCAACACCTAAACCATTCCGGCTCTCTTCCAATCACGACTCCAGGAGCATCCGCCCATATGGCAGGTATGTGCAATTGAGGGAAACGGACATAGACATTATAGTGAACAAGATCTTAGCTTCTCTGGCAGGAAGAGGAACTCTAGCAGGTGTTACCTTGGCCGACCTTCCACCAACAGGGGTTTCCTCAAGCCCAGAATCTCAGTCAGCTCATATACAAAACTTCAAATTGGGAGGCCATCTCACTAGAACGCGTAAACCAGGCTATCGTCCAGGCGTGAGTTACGTCAACTACCCTCGCCAAATAGATAAGAAGATCGACCGGAAACTTGCAGATGGAAACCCCAAAAAAAGGAGATCGAGGAAGATGGCTGGAGTAACTCCGCCAGAACTGCGCCGAATCACTCCGGTGATCGAATCTCTGGCGGCTCTGAGGTCGCGGCTCAGATTTCGATGGGTCTTCAAGCTCCTAATTTCGTTGGCGGCCAAATTGAACTCCGAGAGAGCAAAATGCCGGCAACAGAAACCTCTGGCAGCAAGACGTGGGCTGAGGTCGTTCGTATGGTGGTTCCTCCAGCGGAGTGCAACTCCTCCGCCATTACAGATCTGCACATGGCCTACTCGACCCAATCTCCGACAAAAAAAACAGATATGGGGCCTTCTGCAACTTCTGCATTACAGATGGGTTGTCAAATACAGGATCCGGTCCAGATTCATCGGGAAACAATTATTGGGAGTGAGCTTGTTTTATTTGAAGGAGTTGATAAATTCTTTTTCCTCCAGGATGGCTATGATTCAGTGAAGATTGAATCTAAAACTTTTAGAATTGCAATGAGCAATTTACGGTTATCAATTTTAGAAATTAAAAATAGAGTACTTCGAAAATTGTCATTCCCATTAGACTCAGCTGTTTGGCTACGGGATCAAATTTCGAGCTTTCTTCAGATCAAACCGAGGTGCTTTTCAACACACAATGGGCCCTTAAAGATCAGTCTTGAGGGAAACAAATTTGGAGACTTTTTCCGGATTTCTGAATCCAAAGAGCGGTTTTTGATAATCCCCCTCGGGAAAAAATTTACAGGTCTAACCGCCTTTTTTGAATTGCTAGATAATGTGTTACAAAATTCTGGATATACAATACCACATCCTCTTACAGCTAGCATGAGCCGAAGCAAGGACGAAGTCAACTCAATATCAAAGCTTCTTTTTCAAGCCGATTTAGAAAAGCTTCAGGGGAGGGGAACAATTGAGCAAGTTTTCATGGTTGGGGATATAGATATGCACAAGGTTTTGGCTTATTCTGATCATTCAGATAGGTTCTTCTCAGGGGATGAGTTTCAAGGTCACGCCTCAGAAAGTGACAAAAGGCCTCCGTTATCGATCACCGAGGATTTATGGGATTCAGACACAAACAGAGAAATTTGTCACAAATCCAATCTGGTTACTAAGGAAAATTATCTGCCTACGAGCAATTTGAATACCCAAATCAAAATCTATCAGAAAAAAAAAAGAAAAATCGGCGATTGCACTCTATGAGAACTAGATCTCAATCTGGGGGTTTTAGACATGACACGAGGGATGATGACTGGAGCGGCTCCGAGGGCTTCTTTTCTTAAGTTCCCTAACTAAATATCTTGTTTTTTCATTTATCTTTATTATACTTTTCATTTTCTTGCTTTGCTTGTATCATTTCCTCTTATTCTTAATAAAATATCCCTTTAAAAAAAAAAAAAAAAAAAAAAAATAGGACCAAGTATATTTATTTCCCCTAATAGGATTGTATTTGTTCTATTTTGAAACATATATACGAATTTTCACAGACAATTTTTCCCCTCCTTAGTCAGTAGGGGACTTCCATTTCGTAACTGTATTTTTCCCATGTTTCTATCTCTCTTGTTTTCCTCTCGCAAGTTACGATATATATGTTTCCTTCTCCTTTTTCGCTTGTGATTATACTATCCTTCCATTTTTATTCGTGTGATTCTATGTCCAAATCAAATATCAATCCATGTCTCTTTTTCCTTCTGGGGCGAATTTCACAACCGCTTTTTTTAGGTGAAGCGCTGCAATTCTTCTGGTAACAACTGCCTGCTATGATTATATGCAGTTCATTTTTTAAGATGTTGTAGGCCAAGTTAAAAACATTCATTATATTTTGTAATGATGTCGTTGTTATAATTCGTAAAATAAAATCTTCTACCAGAGCAGTGTTGAAATATGGAAAATATATATGGTCCTAGTATACATATATGATTGTCTCATTATATCCATGGTTAGTTCATGGTCGGCTTTATTCCTTAACATCATGTTAATGAGTTGTCTCTACGTACAATGCCCGGTTTGTTGTGGTCATTTATATTATAATTAATGACATATTTTTGGCATAAAGTGTATTCATATTTGGCATGTTGTTAGTCATTTTCTTTGACCAATTTATATAAGTTCCACTGGTTATTCATATGGATTCTATTGTTCTGATTATGCTGAAGTTGGGTGTGAGTTGGATCAGTGACTACAGCTTCAATGTAATATCATCTTTGTTATTCAAGTTCGTAATTCGGCTACATACAAAGACTTTATAGAACAACTCTCTTCCAAATTAAGTGATTGCAATCCAAAAAATCAATTCAAGTTATCTTATATGGTTCATGGTTGCCCTCCACTTCTTTATAACAATGATGAAGCCACTTTTCGTTTTTTCCTCAACCCTAAGGTTGTCCAAACTGATTTCAGAAAGTACCCCTTGTGCATAGAATTCTTAGTTGATGTTTACAGTCCTGTGTGATCTCTGCAGCAGCAAATGGTATACTTGATATTTCCGCTTCATCAAATTTAATGAAGTTTCTTCTGAGAAAGATGATCGTATTGGTGGTCATAAATATGAATCCAGACCTTACATATATCCTTGTTCATCATGAATTTGATGTCACTTAAAGATCACACAGTCCCATTAAAATCATTGATGCCCCATGTCGTAGTATTATTTGATGTGAGCCCTAGTCAGTCGCCTCCTCATTTACTTTCTGCTGACTCATCTTCCATCCATCATAATTTGGATGTTATGACGCACTATCATCCTACTCAGATAATCGTGCATGGTATATACAAGTGTGTTTCACCTCATTCACCATTTGAAGTTGCATGCGATTAATAACGAATTTCGATACAAAACACATACAACGAAGAAAAGTGTATTATTGCATGTTGTTTTTTTAGACGACAAATGTAAATGGACTATCAGCGCTGTCAAGTTACATGGTGATAGATAGTGTACCTGGGGGGTAGCTTATCCGAGGGGTTATTCGAGGAATAACTAGAGAGAAGTTAGAGCGAACAAGTAAGAGAGAGTCAAATGTATTAAATGATCTCGATGTGTTTTACAAGGAGAATAAGGGCTGCTATTTATAGTAGCCATAAACGTGATGAGAGTACATGTGTCAATAATCTAACGGACGTGGGGTCACCTCAATCGGGGAGGCATCGGCACTCGCATGTGTACCGCATTAAATGCGGTGGGTGGATGTGACGCCGCATTAATTGCGGCGGTTGCCTGTCCCCAGAGGGAATCTTCGATGATTGAGTTGTAGCCGAAGGCTCCCTTGTGGCCGAAGGCTCTCTGTATCTGAAGCCTACCCTTATGTCGAGGGCTTCTATGAGCCGAAGGGTCCTGATTTCTGCCATTTTCTCCCAGCAACTTTGTATGCTCAAATCTGGCTGTCCTGTGAGTTTTGGAGCCCTCGGCCATAGGGCCGAAGGCACCCGTTTGTGCATTGTGGGCTTCTTGACACTTGGGCCGCTGTGTTTTGGCTTTGTGTTCTCACTGGGCTTGATGGGCATGTGTAGGAGAAGTAGGAGTCTATGGGCCGGGGGTCCATGGGCCATATACTCCATCACATGGTGTTCAAATGTTTGAGATCAGAAGGTATGTTCCCATGTTATATTTATTTTACCTTTCTACTTGGTTATAATCTTCCACATTTTTTTATTTTGGCCATTACTTGAAATTTTCATTCACCATTTGAAGTTGTATGCAATTGATAATAGATTTTGATATAGAACACGTACATCGAAGAAATGTAAATGGATTGTCAGGGCTGTCAAGCTACGTGGTGTTCAAATGTTTCAGATCAGAAGGTATGTTCCCATGTTATATCTATTTTACCTTTCTGCTTTGTTATAATCTTTCACATTTTTGGCATTTTGGTCATTACTTGATGATGTGAGTTTTCTCACACTAATAAAAAAAATAGTAGTAAAGGGTTTTAGTACGAGTATCGTCTCCACATGTATTCTCTTTTAACTACGTAATGAAAAATATACATTACCATGACAATATTAAAATCAAAATATTGTGTCACCATTTCAAGTCAAATAAAAACTGCATAACACACAAATCTCCAAAACATAACATTTCACACAAGTTTGAACAATTACTTGTCATTTTTTCAACTTTCCCTCTATCTTCTTTTGCTATGAAATCCTCTTTGCCATTCCCTTCGTATTTGCTTCTTCCATCTTCTTGTTGCTATATAACACTAACTTTGTTGTCATGTTTTACTTATACATGCGCATGTCATTTGACTCAACTTCTTTGTTGTATTAAAAACTCAACAAACTTTAATATGAACATGCCACAATCCCCCCCTCCCCCCTCCCCCACACGCAATCATGACATACCATTAAGAACAAAATCATGGAGCAAGACAGAGTACATGGAGTGCAAGTTTGGTGGAGGTAGAAGCAGTGGTAATAGCGGAATTACTTTAGATGGTAAGGAGATACCGGTTAGCGATATGTTCCGTTACTTGGGCTCCATAATTCAGAAGGACGGTGAGTTGGATGGAGATGTATCCCATAGAATCAGAACAGGGTGAATGAAGTGGAAGAGTGCGTCAGGATTTCTATGCGATCGAGGTATGCCGACTAGACTGATGGGTAAATATTATAGGACAACAATTAGGCCTGCATTACTCTATGACACGGAGTGTTGGGCGGTGAAACAATGTCACATTCAAAAGATGAGTGTGGTAGAGATGCGCATGCTGCGTTGGATGTGTAGGCATACTAGAAAGGACCGCGTGAGGAATGAGACAATCAGACAAAGGGTGGGAGTAGCACCTATTGAAGATAAGATGCGGGAGTCGCGCCTACGGTGGTTTGGTCATGTGCATAGAAGACAGAGTGATGCACCTCTCAGACGTGTTGAGATGTGTGGAGAAGAGGCAGGGAAGAGAGGGAGAGGAAGGCCCAAACAGACATGGGTTAGGGGAGTCAGAAGGGATATGCTTCTTCTTGGATTGGATGAGGGTATGGCTTTGGAGAGAGCAAAATGGAGGGCGGGTATTCGTGTGGAGGAGTGATCTTGTATCATCTTTTCCTCTCTTTTTCTTTCTTTTTTTATTTTATTTTTTTTATATATTTTTATCCTTATATATAAATATTACTTTATTCTTTGTATTTTATCTTTTATATGTATATTCATCTCTTTTATATTATCTTTTTTTATAATAGCTTATCTTTTTATCTTTATTTTCTTTCTTTTCCTTTTGGTGATATCATGTATCGATTCATGCTAGCCGACCCCAATATAGTTTGGGACTAAGGCTTGGATGTTGTTGTTGTTGTATTAAAAACTCAACAAACTTTAATATGAACATGCCACAATCCCCCCCCCACCCCCACCCACAATCATGACATACCATTAAGAACAAAATCATTTTCTATTACATATTAATATTTACCTGCTAATACTGTTGAATTAAATATTTTCTAAGTCTAAAGTTACCCGTCATCTTGTTGTGGGCAGTCCTACATAGTTTCCAACTCCATCAATTTGTCACCCATACGCTCATACCCAATTTCTTCATAAACACCGTGCAAATCCAGTTTCTCGTAAACTTTAAGCCCTTCTGGTTTTGGAGATTTATACTATTATTTTTCTTTCTCTTTTTTACTTCCAAAAAAAGTAAAACTCAGTGGCTTCCAGCATTAAGAGGTAGGTACATGAATTCTGATTCTGACCAACTTCGATAAAATGGTGAAGCACTACCTTGAATGTCGCCTTCGAGTACTGCAATGTTTGCTTCCTTTTCATTCTCACATTTGTGTAACTTTTCATTCTCTCGCCTCAACATTTGCATAACATATGGCCGACATGTGCTATAGGGGTGCTTCACCTTGCGTTGCACTTGTTTCACATTGAAGTAGTACATTTCGATATACACATGCTGCAAAAAAATCATAAAAAAAACCAATCATAAATCAATAATATAGTACCAATATTTTTCTTATTTTTTCCACATTCAAATAAACTTTTCTATTTCTAAAAGCTCGGGATAGAAACATCACCATAGCGTCCAATCATTCTGGATTGACAAACAACTTGTATATTCATGTTTTTACTCTATTTTTGCCACATCCAAAATAAAGGGTACACCACTCATGTTTTCCTCTTCCTAGCAGGATTTTCTTGCCACCAACTTGCTTTGTGACTCTCTTCAACAGTCCAATTTGAAGATAATTTGTCACCTTCCTTATTTATTCTTGAGGTGGGAATTCAATTGGACCTTCCGCAAATGGTCCACACTTAGTTGCAGGTAAAAATCTATCCTCTTCAGATCTTTTAGTTCTTTCCTTCCTTCTCTTGACCACTGCACTCTTCTCTGGTGGTGTATATTGGTCCGGTGATCTTGCAATGCGTTTTGGTCTTTCAATGGATGCACAGGCGATCTCTACATGTAGGGTAACAAATGTATGCACAATAATATGTTTGAAGTAATTTTCCATCATTACGAATTTACTTTCACAAATATTTTGCACTGCCGCTTAAACTTTTCCTTTTCTGTCTTCTGCCTCCATCCTTGTATTTCATTTGTCTCCATTATCTCCATTTACTTGACCGGACTCTTGTAACTGCACATCAACGGTACTCCGTAACAAACATTTATTATTAATTATTAATTACTTTTACATTTTGTACTCTAATATATTTAAATTAACACTTCAAACGATTTTTTCACTTACCTCCCCTTCTAGATCATGTTCCTCTGGCTTCGTTCCCCTAATACAAGTTTTTCAACTTTATCCGCACTTGTGATCAATTATATTCAGTCACAAATTGTGTGTTCAAATCTTTTCAACATTCTTCCACATTAACCTCCCTTCTTTCATCATTTTCTTCCAAATCAGGCATCCCTTCTTCCTGACATTTTTTCCTTTCCCCCCTCTTCCTTTTCCTTACCTATTCTCTTTTTTTGGCCATTTCTTCATCCTTTTTTTCACTCTGACCTTCAGTTCCTTTCTCTTCTCTCAATTGAGGCATCATCATCTTTTTGTTCATATCTTACTTCTCCATCAATATCCATCTGTCATTTGTCCATTCCAACCACGCTTTCAACATCTTTATTTCACTCAAACACATTTGGTTCCCTTCTTTTGCGCAAGATTTTTTGTATTAGTTCTTCATAAATTTTTTCGTGTGTCTCTGGCGCAAAGATATTATAAGTGGGCATGCTATTGATCACAACATCTTCTTCTTTTGCACATGCACTGTCTTTTATTCCATTCACCTTTGCGGCCTCTAATCCCCCCCGCTTTTGTTTTATCATTTTGATTATTTTTTCTCTGTAACATCCTCACTCATTGAATTGTTTTATCATTTTGATCATTTTGTTTTGCTTTTTTCATAGGTGTTGTTGTTTTTTCTCTTGGCATCCCCCCCCCCCCCCCCCCCCCGAATACCTTGACCCCTCACCTCAAACTTATCTCCAACATCACTTTCCGGATGGTTTCTCTTCTTAAGTCTTAGCATTTAATTGGATAGTAAATTTGGAAATTTATCAATTTTCAAATTTGAGGGCTACATCGTTTCCCACTCAAACTGCATAAAAAAATAACAAATTATAGTTAGATGCAAATACTTGTTCTCCACATTTTACCTAGTAATTTAAAACCCAATCAGATGTACTACCGGTTCATTCTTGAAAATTATTTTGCTCAAAACTTCCATGGATGGTTTTTTTACCAGTGCCCACTTCATTGCATATCTCTGATTTTGCCAGCAGTGTAAATGTCTCAAATGCCCACACTTCTATGACAATCAAACACTTTCCAGTTGCATCTCTTTAAAGTCTTTTCATTGGTCCTCATGTTATCTACTAACTTACCCCAAACATCATCCCCATGGATATTCATTGAAGTCATCCAAATTTTCATTCAATTACTTTCATTTAATTGGTTACATGCCAAATTTTGTACTGCCATTTAGAAGGAATTACTTTCATTTAATTGGTTACTTATTTTTACCAAATGCCATACTCTTCAATTCTACACTGCAAGAAATGAATTCAAACTAATGTTCAATATTCTGATTTGTACCTTTCAATCGCTCAACTATCATAACTTCATTCCATTACTTCGTTGAGAAACTTATAAATAATGGCATTCACTTCCATTAAAGATGACGACAATGACGCCGACAAACATTGCACAGCTAAGTGGTCCTACAGAGACTATTATTATTGAAAGACGCCATATGACATGGTCACATCTCTTTCCTTCCTAAAAAAAAAAGTAATTTTGAATTGCAATAGAGGCTGGACTAAATTCAGTGATTGCCCTTTGTAACTTGATTCCTAAGCCTTGCGCCGGAAAAATATTCCATAATAATTGAAGTATATCGGTTCCATATATTTTCGGCCTCTCTCATCGCACGATGTCAGCCAATTTTTTCGAAAGCTCCCGTTTGCGGAAGAAACAATTAATTATTTTTGAAGGATAAAATTGGAAAACCATACCCTTTTAGTGTTACAAAACATTACTCACATTTCTAGTCCTGTTTGTGCACATGAAACTTAGTCCTATATAAGTCATTTACTCTTGAAGATATTCTTATAGTTATCTTCTTTTTTTTAGTTTTCTTCAAGTAATATTAACAAATAGTCACATAACTGGAAAATTATTTCTTAAGTCACGTTTTTGTGCAACTTTTGGAATATTATTAGTACGAGTAATATTTATAAAAAAAAAATTTGATCATACATTTATTATTTAAATATAGGGGGAAATTAGTAATCGATTAACTTTTGAAATACTTAAAGATATTCGTATTGTTATCTTTTAATACGGAGTATCTTTTAATTTTATTCAAGTCAAACCATTTTTATTTAACTTATTACACCTACTCAAAATTTTACATTTTGAACGGTCCACTTCTCACGTTTGCCAACGCACAAGTTTGACCGTTTATATATTTCGTTCCTTATTAGTAAAAAAATTTAAAAAAAAAAACAGATTTTGAAAATATATTATGAGAGGAATTTTAAAATATTTCCAAAAAAAATTTAATCCGTAATACATTCATAAATAAAATATTATCAAAACAAAATGTATGAATAGTGCAAAAAATCCAACATTACAATTAATAGAGAAGTATGATTTTTAGTAAAACAAAAAGGGAGACTATGTGTAGACCGATGGACAACCTGAAAATAGAGAATGGGAAGATATGAAAGGATTAGATGGTCAATATATTTTGGAAAATCATTTAGCAAAAGGGTTTTCAACTCCTCAATCAGTTTTGGCCATTAATCTCAAGTCTCAACCAAACTCTATTGATTGTGAGTCATGACAGAGTATACATTATTGATTGCCATATGTGGCGTTGCATGTGTTTATTCTTCACATCTCATCTTCCATCCAAATGCTTTCTCATGAATATTTACAATACATGCCCTTTGGCGGCCTTTGTGCTGAACTGGCGCTCCTTACAAGTTTTTTTTATAACTAGTTAATTATTTGAGTTAAAGAAACACATAAGTCCATTGTAACCTTGTAATTGGATATATGTCCATTCATTTAAAAAGAATTCACTTCGTCTGATATGGTTTACCTATAGCATTTTATTTTTGCACCAAACATTTAAAACTCGTTTGGTAACATTGAAATTGGTTCAATCGATTGATTCTGGTTAGATTGATTAAGTTTTGGTAGAAATGATTAAATCTGCTAAATTATGAAAAAAGTTGTATTTAAAAAGTACTACCTCTATCTCACAAACATTGAAACATGATGATGGACAGTGTATCCGGGGGTAGCTTATCCGAGGGTTTATTCGAGGAATAACCTAGAGAGAAGTCAGAGCAAACAAATAAGAGAGAGAGGGTCAGATGTATTAATGAAGTCTGATCTGGGATCCTTTACAAGAGGAATAAGGGCCCGTGCCATATACTCCATCACATGAGAAGATAGCTGATATTCAATTCATAAAGTAAGAACGATTTAGAACTACACAAATATTACTAAATTTGATTTGAGACAATCTTAGTTAGACAGACAAAAAAAGAAAAATGTGATAATCTTAGCTGGATGAAAGAAGTATATTTTATTAATCAATAAACATTTATTTATGTGAAAATGATTAAAATGCATGCTCCTTGCAATAACTTCAATAAAAAAAGTAACTTCAACTTTAATTATTTTTAATTTTTACATAATTCAGTGTGGAAAATCAAAAGTTAAGCTTTTTGTGGAAATGTTGGCTCATAAGCCAAAAATAAAGTTATGAAATGGCTCTTAAAAATAAAATTTTCCGTGGTTGTAACAAATATAGAGGTCGTTTGGCAACACTGTTTTTCGTCTTATCAGCCAACTTTTTCAACAAACACGTAATTTTTGCTTTCGCATGCAGAATTGAGTAATAAGCAGACAAAGTAAGGTTGAAGTTACTTTTCTGGTTGTATCGGATGAAGTTACTGTAGATGACCATTTTAGCTATTTTTACATATAATTTTTTCTTCATTTTATTAATAAAATATATTTTAATTTTTTTCTTAAATCAGCAGAATCAACCAATACAGACACTTCAGCCAGAACTTCATAAATTTCAACAAAATCAGCTAAATCATCCAATTTCGGTACTACTAAACGGCTCATACAATGACAACTACCTTCCCTCGAAGAAGTTTTTGTACAAAAAACACCACATTGGATAGGATAAGTTATTGTCTCACGAATGACGGCTTGTCGTAAGTTTCAAAGTGTCCATGATATCGAAAGATAAAAAATTTATTTTATGAGAGTAATAAATATGGTCCATGAGGTACTGTTTTAGAGTAAATGCAACCGCTTTAATTGTGGACGTGATTTCAATGTTACATTATTCTTTTTTGTTTTTTGAAGAGAGGTTACATTATTCTTTAATTAGTTGTTGATATGATGTTTTGATAAACTCCTCTTGGAACATCAACTTGCTCAATTGTCTTCTGTATCCAGGGGTATATGTTAATGATCATGTTTATTTCACTTAGCCTAATTCATTTGTCCAATTGTCCCAGTTTGTTGTCTCATTTCCCTGTTGGTATTCTAATTGCAATATGTTCTCTTCATTTTGATTGATCGAGATAAATCAACTACGTAGTACTTCATAATAGTAATTAATTGTTTGAAATCGAATATTCAAAAGAAATGGTGCACGTTTGATGTTATAATAGTAATTAATTGTTTGCCACCCTTGATTTAATCTTACATTTATGACAATTGATATAACAATGAATGTTGCGGACCGCCCAAAAAATGGCAGAGACAATGGGGTGTTTTGCTAAATGGTCAATAAACCATTTTAGGTATTTCCGGCTGACTTTAGGTGTTTGACTTTGTCAATCAGATATTTTAAAAGTTTGATAAATAAATTTTATATTTGGCTGTTTATTACGAAAAATAGTTACAGTATAATATCCTCGATCATAAATATGATCATAAATATAATTGCTACTCCATAATTTATAATATCATTTTACAAACTACTTAAAATAAATATATTTAAAATATTAATACTAAAAATAAATGAAATCATGTATACGCAATAGTTAATATTACGATACGTTCTACGGAGTATTTTAGAATATACTTCGATCAGTTTTTTTTAAGGAGAATATACTTCAGTTAAAAATAAATAAAGTATACTAGTATGTATTTGTGTGTGTTCTTATATATACTAAAAATAATAGTAGTAGTGGTTATATAAACTTATAAAGTACAGGGTAATAGTTAATGCACTTATCAAAAAAATATCTTATAAAAAGCTAAATTAAATTTATATATATATTTTTTAATCTGTATTCTTAATAGTCATTTTATGCAATCATGCCTCATTAAATTTAACCGGATTCTATACTTAATTATTCTAGCAAATAATCTGATTAAATAATCTATGTCCCTCAATGACAATTCTCTAAAAAACAGTCATGACACTAATTTAATCTCTTAATAATTAATCCCAATAAGGATCCCTAACAAACGTTAAGCACGTTTGTTATTAGTGATGAGTGATGACAATAGGAAGGGTATGGGTCATGGTTCGTTTCCATATTTGAATGCAGAGTATAAATTAAATATACTGGTAAAATACTTGATATATTTTAAATATAATTTTTCCCATAATGATTTGGAAGACTCGTTGCAATTTCCATGGCTAATAACCGTGTGCGACTTTCAATATTTGTTTGGACAATCTCTCGTTCAAACTTATGGTCAGATAATATAAATGGAGTGAAGAAAGTTTTCGATTTATCATAAATGTTTGTCGGAACGTCGGCCGGTCAGAAGGGTTTCACTGGGTGCACTGCCACGCACGATGCAGTCAAAGGCGGTGAACATGAACATAGGTCGTTTGATCCTGTCTATCAGAATCTAGCCTAGGAAAACAGTTCATGTTAATGTCGAGGCAGAAACCCATACCCGAGATGTTTCTACTGCTACCCGGAGGTGTGGGCGGCCCAAACCAACAGCGTGGCGTGCCCGTGGCAATGATGAGAGAAGCTACGACAAATTCGAAACTTAATTAAATAGGATGGTCTATTTGGTGACGCTGTTTTTCTGCTTATCGATTAGCGTTTCACTAAAAACAAACATTTAGAGCTTATTTGATAATCTTGTTTTTAGACTTATCATGCTTATCGACCAAATTTTTTATGAAACACGTAATTTTTAATTTCTCGCGCTGAATCGTGTAATAATAAGAAAAAATAAGGTCAGAGTTATTTTTCTAGCTGTATTGACTGAAGTTACAATAGATGATCATTTTAGCTATTT
This sequence comes from Cuscuta epithymum, assembly GCA_945859915.1. NCBI lineage: Eukaryota > Viridiplantae > Streptophyta > Magnoliopsida > Solanales > Convolvulaceae > Cuscuta > Cuscuta epithymum. The sequence continues at coordinate 186,101 of CAMAPF010000116.1, forward strand.
TATATATTTTTTCTTTATTTTATTAATAAAATACAGAGTATGTTTTAAAATATTTTTTTCCATAAATCAACGGAATCAGTCAATTCAGCCACTTCAGTCGGAGCATCATAAATTTCAGCAGAATCAATCAATATAGTCGATTTGGGTATTACCAAATGAGCACTTAATTTTGCATTTAGAATTGTGAAATCAACGCTTCACTATTTGATTTCACGCGGTCATAATTAGAAAAATAAGGTTGTCATTACTTTTCTGGCTATATTAACTGAAGTTACTATGAAGGAACATGTTAACTATTTGTTGATATATTTTTTTCTTTTATTTTATTCATAAAATATATTTTAATTTTTCCCCCATGATTTAGCAGAATCAATTAATTCAATAACTTCAAAAATAACTCCATAAATCTCAGCTAAATGAGTGAATACAACTGATTTGAATATTCATGAGTAAATCAAATCATTTGACTCTACTTTTATATATAATATATAAATATATAAATGGAAAGTATTACCCCACACGTAATTACTAAATTATTTCATGAATATCTCCGTTACCAAATCTTTATCATAATTTTAAAACGAGTAACCGATCAGATGTAGTTACCCGGAATATTCAATAATTGAAAACAACTTTGAATTGAATACCGTGTTCTATCAAATATAGTCATTAAATATGTGTATGCATGCATGTGTCTATGCATGCATCTTCAGGTTAATTTCGATCGAAATCTTTGAACCAATGAATCCAACGTTAGACCATTTGTAAAAATTGTTAAATTTGGATTCCGTCCATATGAAAACTCTATTTAGACTCCGTCAACATTATATTTTCTTGCATTCGTGCGTTGTCAATAAAATACACTCAGCATATATTTTTTACATATCAATTTAATAAAACATTAATTAAATTAGTATAAGTTATGTTTTACTTTTATTATTTTCTCTAAATAATTATGAAATAAAAAATACCCATTTCAATTTAAAAATAAAAAAATCAGTAATTTTTTTAACGTTTTTTGGTTAAAAAAATGAACTTAGATCAAGTAAACTGCGATTATGAAATATTCAGTTATTCGAGAATGCCTCATGAATTAAAAATTTGTGATTCATGTTTTTTTTGGACTCAGAAAAACTTCAACGTATTTAAAAATTGAGATTTTTATTTTATTTTATATATTACATATTGGTGTCATATGAAAGATCACGAAAATTCATGAATTTTGATATGTTATTTGAAAAATCTGGAATACAATTAAAAAAATTATAAGAGTTTTAAAAATTTTGAGGTTTAATGACACATGGATGACATCATCATTTGAGAGTCAATCCACCCTCTATTAATAAGACCCTCAACCCCTTTACCCACTTTTAAGTAGACCTCCCCCAATCCTCCACATTTAGGAGTCCAAAAGTTCCATTTTTAACTTTTTAGACTCCTAAAACCTCACCACTTGAAATGGTCTTATAAGAGTTTACTTGGTAACTTTTACGGAGTATTTTATAAGTCAGTCATGTTTATTTGTCAAGATTTTTATTAACAACCTAACTTTTCATTTTACGTGATAAACTTTACAAAAATAAAAATAAATAAGATTTAAGTTATTTTTCTGGTCGTTATCTTATCATATAATTTTTTTGTTATTTGATCAACAAAATACATTTTACATATAATTTCTCTACAATTCAGTAGATTGAACTAGAACTTCTACAATTTCATCAATTTAACTGATTCAATTAATTTTAGTGTTATCACACACCCTCTGAACTCTTTCAATATTTTTTTTGTTGAAAATGAAAAAAGTTAACTTTAGAACTAGATATTTTAATAAGAACCACACTATTCATTGAGAGTATCAACTTAAATTTATTTGAAAATATAGTTAATTAAACAATGTCATTATTTAATTTTTCGATCATACATGTACTACTTCATTATGTGTGCGTTTGGTAGCCACAAGTTTTGGCTTTTCAGGCTTATAAGCCAACTTTTTCACTAAACACGTATCTTTTAATTTTACGGGCTGAATTGTATCATCATAAGAAAGAGTAAGGTTAGAATTATTTTTCTGACTTTATTGGCTGAAGTTACTGTAGAGAGCTATTTTAGCTATTTTTTCATATAATGTTTCTCTACATTGTTAATAAATATATTTTATATATTTATTTTTCACAAATCTGCAGAATCAGTCAATACAGCCACATCAGTCAGAACTTCATAAATTTCAACACAATCAGCCAATACAGCCGATTTGGCTATTAACAAACGGGCTCTATAATACTCTAATTGGTTCACGTAATTAATTTATGTTTAAATTTGTGATTTCATAAACACTACAACCGAAATTGGACCCTTAAATTTGGTATATTTTAAATATATTACTAAGAGATCGAATATTCTTCCAAGCTTATTTTCTACTATTGACCAAGTAATTAAACTACAACCGAAATTGGACCCTTAATTTTGGTTTATTTATTAATAATAACTCATACGTTTTTATTGACCATATAAACCGAATAAACCGATAAAACAGGGGATGGGTGTACATCGTGTAATGATTTATTACAGGTTTATATTTGTTAATACCTTATACGTTTTTATTGACCATATAGGGTGTATAAAACAGGGGATCTGTATACGTTTTTAAACTTTTACCCGAATGATGGAAAACTATTAATTTAATATCTAAGTAGTCATGAATTGGATTGTTTTTTAATTTTATAAATTTTAAATATTATTTAGTTTTATTAAACTAATAAACATTTGTGAAGAACATTTTATTCAAAATTAGTAATGGAATTAATAAAAGATTAAATAAATCAAACGTTTCCATAATTGTTAATCATTATTATTTGTTCATATATTACGTAAATATTAAGAAACCGTGGTTCTTATTTCTGTGGGTAGTTAAACTTGTCAGATTAATTTGAGAGAGAATGGATTATTTTACTATTTTATGGCCAATTGAGGCGCCAAATACTCAAAAATGTACAAGTAATATTTCTTGGAAGTTGAAATCATAAGTGATAAGTGATTGGAGCAGCCCAAGACGCCCTACCATCGAGCGGCAGTGGGCCTCTCTCGACGTCGTCGTTTCACCTCTATAAAAAAAGAATCATTTGCACCCCCACAATAATTAATTTAACCATGGTAAAAAACAAAGGAACCATTTTTTAACCAAGGTTAACTCTTCTATTCATGCAAACCTCTCCCATCTATTTAACCGTTTTCTCACGCTCTTCGTCTCCCCTAACTCCGCTACATACCTTGCGCCCTACTACTTCTCACTCCATTTTCCTCTGAGATCAAAGTTCTTCAATCTTCATTTTCATAAATCAAAATAATGACACCAGAAGAGTTCTCCCTTCTCTTTGTTCCTGCTTCTGGGTTTTCATCCACTGTTCTCAGTTTTCCTCTCTTGCTCTGTTTCCTGGTTTTCCTGGCGGCGGTCGGGTTCTGGCTGAGCCCCGGCGGTCTGGCATGGGCTCTCTCCGGGAACAAGGTCGCCATTCCGGGACCCTCCGGCCTGCCTCTCTTAGGGCTGGTCCGGGCATTCACGGGCTCCCGCACCCACAGAGTCCTCCACAGGATTTCAAAGTCCTCAAAGGCGGAGTCTTTAATGGCGTTCTCCGTGGGTTTCACCCGTTTCATCATCTCGAGCAACCCGGAAACAGCGAAGGAGATTCTGGGTAGCTCCGCTTTTGCAGACCGACCCGTTAAGGAGTCCGCTTACGAGCTTCTGTTCCACAGAGCGATGGGGTTTGCGCCGTACGGGGATTACTGGAGGAATCTTAGAAGAATCTCGGCCACGCATTTGTTCTGTCCGAGGAGAATCGCATCTTTCGGGGGCTTTAGAACAGAGATTGGGTTGAAAATGGTGGATGAGATGAAGGCTGTGATGGAGAGGGATGGGCAGGTTGGGGTTAAGAGAGTTCTGCACTATGGGTCTCTGAACAATGTGATGAAGACCGTGTTTGGGAGATGCTATGATTTCAATTCGAAAGAAGGGTTGGAGCTGGAATGGCTTGTGAGTGAAGGGTATACCCTTCTGGGGATCTTCAACTGGACTGACCATTTCCCTTTGTTGGGGTGGATGGACTTGCAGGGGGTGAGGAGGAGGTGTAGGGCCCTTAGTGGGAAAGTCAAAGTCTTTGTAGGGAATATCATTGCGGACCACCGTACTAGAAGGTCTCAGGTTGGAGGGCGCCCCATAGGACACGAGTCTGCCAGAGATTTTGTTGATGTCCTTCTTGATATGGCCGAGACTGAGAATTGCCTAAGTGATTCTGATATGATTGCTGTCCTATGGGTACTTCCCTTCCCTATCCTTTTTATTCACACTTTCCCCATTTTTAACAGTGTCCTTTGTTACTATTTATTTCATATTCCTGTTGCCTTCATTTATTGTTTTGTCATCTATTACTCTGACCCCTACTGTATTCGTACTCTACTTTTCTTGTGCATATTTATGTTGCTTCAAGAATCACTTTTACTCGTTTTACTATCATCATTTCACTCATAAAAATCCAATCTTTTTTATACGGAGCATTCATTTGCATAAGTCCAATCTTGTGCATTTTTTTTTTTGCACAAGTCAAATATTAATTTCTAATCTCTTGGTGATCATACATCACCATTCAAGTGTTTGACAATGAAATAAAAAATTTAATTTTGGGACAGCCTGGAGTGAAGAATCATATGCCAAGCACATTTATTATATATGGTCCAATACAAATCACTGTTTTAACGTTTTTGTTATATCCCAAAATTTGTTAACAGAAATGACTTTGAGATGTTGGTTGGATTCCTCATCCTTTTATGCTTGAATTGATAGACGTATTTAGCATTATTGTCTGGTCTCATGTACCTTTCACCTCTTTTCAGCCCCTTTTAGCTTCTCACGTGGCCAATTTGCTTCTGTTCATCTGTTATGTCTTTTAATCTTTGTTTTTCTCCACAACAGGAAATGATATTCAGAGGGACCGATACGGTGGCCATCCTCCTGGAATGGGTTCTGGCAAGAATGGTTCTTCACCCAGAGATTCAATCCAAAGCCCAATCCGAAATTGACAGCGTTGTGGGCAAGAACCGGGCGGTATCTGATTCTGACCTCCCCAACCTGCCTTACCTGAACGCCATCATCAAGGAGACTCTGAGGATCCACCCGCCCGGCCCGCTTCTATCATGGGCCCGGTTGGCCATCCATGACACGCGTGTGGGCGATCACTGGGTCCCAGCCGGAACCACCGCCATGGTCAACATGTGGGCCATTACCCATAATGAGAGGATCTGGCCGGAGCCGGAGTCTTTCTTGCCAGAGAGGTTCTTGGAGGAAGATGTACCCATCATGGGGTCGGATCTCAGGCTGGCTCCGTTCGGTTCGGGTCGGCGGGTGTGCCCGGGGAAGGCCATGGGCTTAGCCACGGTCCAGCTTTGGTTAGCTTTGCTGCTTCAGAACTTCAAGTTCGAGGGCGTTGACCGTGGGGTTGACTTGTCTGAGGTGCTGAAGTTGTCTATGGAGATGAAGACCCCTCTGGTTTGCAAGGCTGTGGCCAGGGCTTAATTTTTTGATGACTGGAGAAATGACGGAACGGCGTTACGTTTGATCTCAGTTTTGTTCCATCCTGCTTTGGAGATCAACGGGCAAGAGAGTGATCAAGTTCTAATTACCATTAATAATTTATTATATTATTACTATAACTGTTTTTGGGTATAATTTGTTTAGTAACTTTGTTGATTAGGGTACACTAATGGCGCATCTGATTTGTTGTATCGGATGGTAGTGTTTGGAGGTTTTGGGCTTTGTTGTTACCAGCTTGCATTTTGCGTTTAGTAGTAAGTGGTTGTTTTCATTTGAGCCTAATACTCTTTTCATTTCATTCCATTGGGTAACAATTAACATGGCTTTTCTCCTCTTAGTTGTGAACCCCACCCAATTGTTTTGGTTAGGACAAAAGCTTCTCACAGTTGGATTATAAAGCGGCCCGTCCTTGTCTCACCATAATTTTAAAAGTGTAATTGGCTATGTTTGGGTTTTGGCCTTGAGTCAAAACACCATATAAGTTTTGAAATGTTGCAATTTGTAGCGGCTTGGGACTTAAGCGGCCAGAAACCAAACGAGCCCAACAACTTGAAATTAAACCATTAAGAGGTTGTTCCCATTTTCAGTTTTGGTTTGGGTGTTTTTCCATTGTGTATTAGGATGCTGGAGTTTAAATATTTTACACTATAGGTCTAAGATAAGAGATCAAATACCAACACCTCACATTTATAAATTACAAACACATTTTGTCATCCAATTAGTTGATCTAATGATAATAGGTGCACGATAACATTTTATCACTAATATTCGACACTTTGAACGTTAATATGCAATACATTGTTTAATTGTAGAATAAGGATGTTTTTACTTGGACTGTAATTTGCTGGTCTGGTCTGGTCTGGTCTGGTCTGGTCTGGTCTGGTTTGTTTTGGTCTGGTCTGGTCTGGTCTGGTCTGGTCTGGTCTGGTCTGTTTTGGTCTGGTCTGGTCTGGTCTGGTCTGGTCTGGTCTGGTCTGGTCTGGTCTGGTCTGGTCTGGTCTGATTTTTTTTTTAATTTTTTTTGCATAAAGATTTTATTTTTGATATATATTATAATCCATAAATAAATATATTTTATTCATTTATAATTAAAAATAATAATATTCCTTCCAAATTATCGAAAATTGGTATCGTTTTACTTGGATTTATTTCAATCCCAGACCAAAACAAACCAGACCAGACCAAACTAGACCAGACCAGCAAATTACAGTCCAAGTAAAAACATCCTAATACTACTACTACTACTAATAATAATAATAATAATAAAAATAATAATAATAATAATAATAATAATAATAATAATAATAATAATAATAATAATAATAATAATAATAATAATAATAATAATAATAATAATAATAATAATAATAATAATAATAATAATAATAATAATAATAATAATAATAATAATAATAATAATAATAATAATAATAATAATAATAAAAAAAAAAATTGTTTGGTCTGGTCTGGTCTGGTCTGGTCTGGTCTGGTCTGGTCTGTTTTAGTCTGGTCTGGTCTGGTCTGGTCTGTTTTGGTCTGGTCTGGTCTGGTCTGGTCTGGTCTGGTCTGGTCTGGTCTGGGACGAATTACAGTCCAAGTAAAAACAACCTAATACTCCGTATACAACACTTTGAATTTTGATATGCAATACAAATAACACAAAAATGCATGGTATAATTATTTGCACAAAAAGAATTGTTTGTTCCTGATCTGCCCTCATAGGTTCAAAACTATTATTGTTAGAAATTATATAACTTTGTTTATTAATACAAAGAACCTATCACTACTATCACTGGTAACCAAGTAGATTTATGGAGCATGCTCAATAATAATTAGGTTGGCGTGATCAACGACTAGAATTCATGCATTTAAAATATTTAGAGAATGTCAACTATTTATCGGGCCAGGTTAAGAATCTCTATATATTTTCTCACCACTAATTCCCGTAGTAAATTAAAGGGTAGAACCCCAATATGTAATCCTTATTTTCGAGAGAATAATTTGCACATTTTCTTTACTTAATCAACCTAACTTTATGTATGTTGATTTTTTGAAAATATTTAATCACCTTTATTTTTTTTTTTTGCTCAAGTATATATTTTAATTTTATTTTTTATTAAGTGATCAGTTAATAGTTATCATCTATATTGATCTTAGTTTTGGAAAGAAAAATTAGAGCCGTTTGGTTATCTTGGATTTCGAGTTATCAGTGTTACAACCAACTTTTTCACCAAACGTGTAACCTTTGATTTCGAGCACTGAATTGTGTAATAATCGAAATAAGTAAAATTGAAGTTACTTTATGTCTAGCTGGATTGATTAAAGTTACTTTGGACCATTTTAGCAAGTTTTTCTAATATATATTTTTATTTTATTAATATAATAAAATAGAACTTCACGCAGAACTTCATAAAGTTCAATAGAACCATCCAATTCAATCAATTTCAATGTTACAAAAATGACAAACAAGCTCTTTACTTCATTGTCACTTTAATTAAAGTACAAATTAGACATAAATTTGGGATGGTAGAAGTAGCTGGAGTAAGGGTGGGGTGATGTACAATAATAATACTCGGTACATTATTATGGGATGTTTGGCGTATAGCTATTTACACAATTACTCACTATATTGGACACACATAATAGGGAACCAAATACGAGTACTAGTGTACTACAAAACTTTTGTGCGAATTGTACTGAGTAAATCGTTTGCATCAAATTATCAAGTATCCACACATATGTAACATGCAACACAGTGGTAGAAACGAGGGATAAGAGGAGAACTTGGCCTTTGAGTAAAAAATGATTTATGCAGTGGCGGAGCCAGAAATACGGTCCAGGGGGGTCGAGAATCAACTTTATACAAAATGAAAACGGTGGATCGTTTCCAAACAATGTCCGAGTTGAATATTTTATATGTAGTTTAGATAAATAGACACTCGTAACAATAAAAGAGACTGTTTTGCTCTATTTTTGAGTCATGTCACGTAAGTAATGAGTTAATTATACGTTATTTTTAAAATTTGGGGAAAAAATCAATATTATTCATCAAATTTTGCTGATTTTACGTTTAGATAGTGCTGATTTTGCAGAAGTCATAACTTTTTACTCGTAATGAGTTACGGGGGTCATAATATATCAAATCGAAGATATTTCAAAGTTCTATGCTCTCAAACTTTCAACGGGGTCGACTGACCCCCCTGACCCCCCCTTGGCTCCGCCCCTGGATTTATGTATCTATCTAAGGTGTTAAAAGGTTCTTAGTATAAACTTTTCCTTAAAACTACAACTTAAAACAGGACTAAACAATAGTTAATTGCCTAAAATTACTCCATCGTACAATTTCCCCATGTCACATGATATATCACTTCCGCCGCCGCCGCTCGTAGATTTCCAACCGCCACCGGTAATCATGTTACTCAGCGGTCCTTTGATCGCCGCTGGAATGCCACCAGAAAGTCACTTACTCCGCCAAGCAGCCATCATTAAACTCTAAAAGGCTAATTAACCTAAACTCTATATGGGAATCGTGAGATTGATAAACCCTAAACACTAACGCTAAACGTACACTAAATCCCAATGGTATGTTTGGGAGTTTGGGGATAAAGAAAGAAGACTTTGAAGGTCCGTTGTTGGAGGAGAAAGGAAAAAAAAAGTGAGGAAACCGTATTCTTATTTAGGAGTACTAAGTTTGGAATATAATTAAAATTACTTCTAAGATATATTGAATTCAAATATGAATTGAAATTAAATTATCTAGTTAATTATCTTTCAAAACCTTCCATTTTGGAGTCACAAAACCTTCTAAAACCACTACTCCACATTTCTTAAACTCTCAAACACAAATAGTAAAGGGTCATAAACTCATCAACCCTTACATGTCTTTCCACCTTTCAAACACACCATTCTTTGCATTTGAGACTAATACTCGGATTTTTTTACAAGAATATTACTAAAATAAAACTTATTTACATAAATATGACTATTCATTACTACAACGTAGTGTTGTGGTAACTTAAGTTCAAAATTTGAACATAAATTACTATGATTTCATTACTACTCTAGTAACTAGGCATATTTTTGTAAATCATCTTTATTTTGGTCATATTTATGTAATTATTTCACTACTACATTTTGAATCGGTCACTAACAAATAATCCATTTAATTGATTTTTAAGACATAAATAGATTTCAATGTAAAATATAATAACTACGTTCATATAATTAAGATGTTTGGTAAAACAAGTAAAAACAAATGAAGGACGACAGATGGGAGGGTGGTGAACATGCTGCCCGTACCCTGCATGTTATATGAATTGTCGAGAACCCCAAACAAAAAACAAAAACTCTTCAGTTGTTTTATTGTCATAGTTCAATTCGAGTATTGATCGAAAGTAGGGGTGTGCACTATCCGGTTTAAACCGGAAAACCGAACTGGACCGGAAAAACCGGAACCGGATCGAACCGGAATGATATCCGGTCCGGTTTTCGGTTATAAAAATTTAGGAAACCGGTTTCCGGTCCGGTTCCGGTTTAAAACCGGATTATTCCGGTTTGAACCGGATTTAACCGGTTTTGCTATATTTTTAAAAATATATTTACTAATACTAATATAATAATAGTTATAAAATAAAAAATAATACTCCATACTAATAAAAATACTACGTATATAATAGCAATCAATTTCATAATGATTATAATATATATTATCCTAATATTATATTCATCCATTCATTTTTATTCTCGTAATAATAAAACTAACTCATATATATTATTCTAGTCTCAAGTTACTTCAATATTTGCTCACTAAAATTAATTAAAATGAGTTTAGAAAACAATAATAATAAAAGTAATATTTTTAATAATAAGTACTCCATCTTTATCAAATGATTAGTAGCTTTTTTAGTAAAGAAAAAAATTATTTATTTAGAAACCGGTTTTTCCGGTCCGGTTCCGGTTTTGAACCGGATAAACCGGTTCGGTTCCGGATAAAAACCGGAATACATCCGGTCCGGTTTTCGGTTTCTATATCATGGCAAATCCGGTTCCGGTTCCGGTCCGGTTGGGTCCGGTCCGGTCCGGTTTTGAACCGGTGCACAGCCCTAATCGAAAGCTACTGCCCACTCCGCCTACAAAAAAACGCGCTGTTGTCATCACTCATAAGTTGTACGTTACATTTTCACCTAAAAAAATTCATTTTGATTTATTTCACAAAAAATTAGGAAGGTCTTTGTTTTGCTATAATAGCATGGATTACGGCCATCGCCCAAGAATAAATTAAAGGGAAAAGGGGCAAATAAGGTCACGTACTAATAAAAAAAGGTCAAATAAGACCTTATTTATGAGGTTATGTCCGGCCTTTGCCATTTGGGGTGGTTCTCGGTGGAATTTTTTGATGAGTTTTTTTACCATCTTATTCATTAAGTCTAGTTTACTCATACTAAATTTCAGTTAACAATTCAATCGGGAAGGCATTCAAATGAATTCTTGAAAATAACTATGCTTTTAACTGCGCAGTTATCTTCAAGAATTCATTTGAATGCCTTCTCGATTGCAGTTTTAGCTGAAATTTGGTATGAGTAAACTAGACTTACTGAATAAGATGCTCAAAAAATTTCATCAAAAAATTCCACCGGAAACCACCCCAAATGGCGATGTCCGGACAGAGCCTCTTAAATAAGGCCTTATTTGACCTTTTTTGGTTAGTACGAGGCCTTATTTGCCCCTTTTCTCTAAATTAAAATGAAGCCATTACATGAGAATAGTGAACCAAGATCATTAATCAGGATTAATAGTTAGTAATAGTCATTGGGCTTAGCTTGAATAGGAACTCAACCCGCGAAAGAAATACACAATCAGGTCGGTCTGCATAGCAGACTTGCATGAGTGTGACTCGAGCGAGATCGAACTTATTCTAGGGCTTATGTGGCAGGCTATCATTCGGGTATAGCTATCTGGCAGCGGCGTGAAACTAACGGAAGAAACATGGATCTGGAAGAGTAATGATTGCACAGTAATCGAGATGCTACAAGACTCCTATGATAAATAAATGTATTAAATGCATCGGATTTATCTCCTTAAACGATTGTAACTCTGGCCTCTGGGTCTAAAAATACTTTCTATACATACCCTATAAAGGATCTGCCTCTGGAATAATAATACTGTCTTACGCTGTCTAAATTTCTCTACTTTTCGTAGATTAACTCTCGTATAGTAGTTAGAATTAAACTGCATCGTGTTGATTCCTATATAGCAATTAGCATATTAGCCGTTCGATGAATTCTCTAAATGAAATTTTGTAATTGTTTCAAGTGAAACAAATGGATTGTGAGTATATTTCTTATGGATGACTACATAAAGATATAATTCATCCATGTTGAACAGTTGAAGGAGATTGATGAGCTGAAAGAAGAAAATACTTCCCCAAATGACAAGGCTAAGAAGTTGGAATGAAAACTGAACAAGGTTGAAGAAGCCAAATAATATAGTAGTACTAAAATGGTTGATCAAACATTTTTCGGCTTATCAGGTCTATCGGAGTAGTATAATAAGATAAACGACTTGTTTGGAAAATGGTTGATCAAACATTTTTAAGCTTCTTTGACTAAAATTAATGGGTTTGACAATTGGAGACCGTTTGACAACACTGTTTTTCGGCTTATCAGGTTTATCGGACTTATCAGCCAATTTTTTCACCAAGCACGTTACTTTTACTTCCGCGCGCTGAATTGTGTAATAAGCAGAAAAAGTAAGGTTGGAGTTACTTTTCTGGCTGTATTGGCTGACGAAGTTACTATAGATGATCATTTTAGCTATTTTAACATATAATTTTTTCATAGTTTTATTAATAAAATATATTCAAATTTTTTCTTAAATCAGCAGAATTAACCAATGCAGCCACTTCAGCCAGAACTTCATAAATTTCAACCGAATCAACCAAATCAGCCGATTTTCGTGCTACCAAACAGGATCTTGAAAAAATCAAAAATATTGTTAGGCAAATAGCTTCTTCACACCGGCTGATTGGTTCTAAAAATGTTGAAAATGTAAACGCCACATAGGGCAACGTTTTGCCTATTCCATCTGCCTAAACCCTTCTCTACCCTTCATATGGGTACAATATACATGTTGGAAATCCGGACCGGCTCAGACCTCAATCACCAATAGCCCAAAGGCTAGCTCACATTCACCACCAAGGTTGCAAAAAAGGGAAACTGAAGGGCAACGATCAACTACCCTCACTCACAGTACCCAAGCCCCAACCCAGAAGCCCCACCGGTGAAGGAACTCACCACACAACCAGAACCAGAGTGAAGACCCCCACAGGAAACCCCAAAGCGTCACCGGAGTATAGCCAGAGCTAAGGCTCAGGTGAGGCTGGTACTCTCTCACTCTAGATCTAGGATAACCGACTGAGAAGCTTATCGGATAGAGAGAAGGAAGAGCGAAAGAAATAGGAGGTTCGAGAAGGAACCAGACAAGTATATCAAGGGCCACAAAGGGTCACGGGCTGGGTAGTGGACAAAAGGGGCATATGGGCTTGGTCTGGCAGACAGCCCAATTGGGTCAGGGATATTTAATAGGAGACCAAACTATTAAATGAGGTGGACCAAAGACAACATGGGTAAGGGTTAGGCCAAGTTGAGGTGGACCAATACCATCAACAATACATATGGAGTTTCATTCTAGTAAACGAATTTGACCCATTTGTTTTTCACAGAGTTTGAGAGAATTATTGTAGATTTTATAAAAAGTAAAAAGTTTTTTGTACTATAAATGTATTGTAACTATTTTTTAAGTGAGATTCTTTCCAAAAAAGGAAAGAAGATAATTAATTTGGTACCCTAAAAATGAAAGTGTGACAATTAAATGGATACGGAGGGAGTATTATATTTCTCAGTTTTAGATGCAAATCTTATTAGTTAATACCTTTTCTTTCACCTTTGGGTCAATTTATCACAACTATTTTTCAGATTCCGTGCCACAGTCTTTGTACTACGTACTTTTTTATTAACTTATCTCAAGTTAGGAGATGTAATTATGTAAAGAAGATGTTTGACTCTAGTTTATGATAACAAGTTATGGAATCATCTAGAAAGCTTTTTCTCCCTCTGAGACTTTGGTTCATGCCACATGATTTGTATTCTAGATTCTTGACCGGTCCAGACCCAATCCTCACATTTAATAGATATAAGACATATTAAAAATAAAGGCCCTTACAATTATTTTAGTATAAAATCAAAGTTCAATACATAAACAAAGTACATGTACAAAAAATTTACAAAAAACAGAATCCTCAATGTTCGACAAAATCGAATTCTAACCAATATATAACCTGCCACATAGGCCCGTTACATGCAAGTTCTGTTACGGTTTACATTTATCTATACCAAAAATTATGTTGAGTATCAAGAAATCACACAAATATCATATAAGACTGGATATATTTCTATTCGCGATTCTATATATGTTTACCCTTTAAGTTCATAATTTAATCCTCAATCTTTTCATTGAAAGCATAAGCTAAGTTTAATATACTTCCTTGTTGATCACCATAGTCACACACAATTAAATTATAAATGATAAATCACAATTTATTGATTCAGAACTATTATCAAATACTCAGTATGCGTATAGGTTCATTCCTAGGCTTAGCTAAAAATTTAGCCTATTGGGCTCATGCTAATTACAAAAGAGTATACAAAATGATGGAAATACAATAAATAATACCTAGAACCAATTGTAAGGAGGAAATAACTTATTCTCTGTGTTTTTGGATGTGCAAGTTTTCCTAATTTTGTTGCCAAATCTTCCAATAAACTCTCACTTCACTCCACGTATTGTGTTTTTCTTTCTTGGATATGCTCAAGGATACAAGGATTATCGGTGTTTAGATTATGTTTTTGGTAGGGTATATATTAGTAGGGATGTTTAATTTCATGAAACTGGTTTTATCTATTCCCAACTTATTTATTAGGCCAAAATATCCGCTGCTCCTATTCTACCTTCCCCATGGTTGCCGGCCTAGCCCGCGTCCCGGATGTTACCAGCACCAGTAATCCCTGTCCCAACCATACTCCCATCACACACACCAAGCTTCGCCTTATCCAGACTAGATGCCTCAATTTCGTCACCCACTTCCTCGACCGAGACCAACCCTTCACATCGTCCACCTGCCTCCGAATTTCCCAAGACTAGTTCTTCATCGGAAGCAGAACCCAATCCCTCATCCTCGCCTAATTGCTCCCCGCCTGCCAGTCTTCTAGTGTCTTCCCCTACTAATAGTCCGTTGTCTTCTTCTCCACTAAATATTCATCCCGTGCGAATTTGTGCCAAAGATGGCATTTTAAGCCTAAAATGATTTTTAACCTAAGGTTTTTTTTTCCCGGACGATCCTACTTGTTTTTCTCAAACACAAAAATATTCTATTTGGCGGGCTATCATCGCTGATGGATTTAATGCCTTGCTAATAAGACATGAAATTTAGTACCTTGGGATGACATTAAAAATGTAGTTGGTTGTAAGTGGGTATACAAGACTAAGTATAATTCTGATGGGTCTGTTGAGGGTCACAAGGGCCGTTTGGTTGCTCAAGGGTTTAAGCAACATGCTGGTATAGATTTTACTGAAACCTTTAGCCGTGTTGTTAAACCCACCACTGTACATCTTGTTTTATCTACTGTTGTTTCTCTTGGTTGATGTATTCGTCAGCTAGATGTCAAAATGCATTTCTTCATGGTCATCTTACTAAAAAGGTTTACATGCGTCGTCAACCCCCTTGATTTTATTCATCCCTCTTATCCTCATCATGTGTGTGGCCTCAAGAAGGCTCTATATGATCTAAAACAAGCTCTAAGGATTTGGTTTCACAAATTTAGCGGTTTCCTCTTATCCCATGGTTTTTCTGAGAGTAAGTTTGATTCATCTATGTTTATTTTTCTTCATTAGTCTCAGGTTATTTATATGTTTCTCTATGTGAGGAGACAATTCCAGAGAATTATTGTACTAAAAATGAGTTAAAAGTCCACAAGTATCCATGATTTTAGAAGTCAATAAGATTGAACGAAACTTTGAATACGCCAAGACTTTTATAAACTTTTACAAGTCTATATTGAATACACCTAGACTTTTGTAGACTTTTAAAAGTCTACATTGAATACACCAGAACTTTTAAAATCCACGGACTTTTAAAATTTTGCCACTAACTCCTAATACAATACACCCCCAAAATCTCACATCAAATTCTAAATAAAGTAATATGGGTATTACGTAATATCTAACTTTTACACGGTATTATTTTTACCTTATCCCCATAGACATTAAGGATGTTTTTACTTGGACTGTAATTTGCTGGTCTGGTCTGGTCTGGTCTGAGACATATTATAGTCCAAGTAAAAGCATCCTAAGTCATTAACCACAATTTTTATTACTACGTACTTCATCATTAGAAGAAGTCGTATATCGTACAGCCGGCTGTACGACTTGCACCGTACAGCCGGTGACATTTTGGTAATTTATGTAAAATTTGCGACTTCCGCTAAATGAGCATTAGTGCACGTGTAATGAGCATCAGATCTATTTGATTGAAAGAGTTTAATAATGAGCACCGTAATCCCTGCTTCATATCTTGTAATTCACATCCTTTTCTTATTTCTCAAAATACCTACAATGAACCCTTATGAGTCTATTATTTAATTCTAATCTAATACTCCCCTTGTATCTTAAAACTTTGCCAAATTTGACCAACACAGGAATTAATAAAGTAAAAACTGTGTGGTTGAGGTTTGTGCAGAGTAGAGAGAATTAACTGGAACCACACATTTTTTACTTAAAAGGGAAAGTAGCAAAGTTAGTGAGATATACAAAAAAGGAAATTTAGCAAAGTTTTAAGGGACGAAGGGAGTATTATACTTTTGAAATATGTATAGATAACATTTTAAAATGAACAGTGCACCAATACCAAATGACCGTACATAACTTACGAAATGAGCAACAAAAAATTCAAAAAGTTCATTTAAAACCTACAATACGCTCAAATTTTCATTTGTGTGCCTTATTTGAATTCTCTAGTATTCTCAACTTTTCATTTGCGTATTTTCATTTGATTTTTCTAACGTACTCAAATATTCAATTATATATGTTCAATTCTTTTAACCATTATGCACATTTATTATAAACACTATACTCATTTTCAATATAACATATAGTAATTAATTAATAAGATTTTTTTGAAAGAATAGTAATGAATAAGATGAAAATATTACGAAGTAACACAAAATATTATAGAATATTAAAATATAATATTAAAATATAAGATGAAGTTTGTCCTTTGGGATTCCAATCCAAAACTAACGTTAAGAATCTCAAGACTTTGCCTTCCGATCCATAGAAGGCCACAACCCGTATTCTTCTTCAGCTGGACTCTGTCACGGGCATAGAGTCTGGCGCAGCCCACAGCGCCCGTGCGGCGTCCCGAGGTCCCTCTCATCCCCGCAGACCAGCCTTGCTCTCATCAGGACCGGACTGGTTTCGCCCTGCCTTGGGCTCATCAGGGGAGCGGCAATAGCTCCCGACCAGTTGTGCCCTTAGATACGCCTTGTCTCCTTCATAGTCAAGCCCCACATGCCCAACTCGGCCAGACCCTAGCGTCTAAGGCAGAACTCCCCTTGACGCTATTGCCTTCCCCATGCCTCACTCGTCCGGCTAGCCAGTCGGTCCATCCCACTCATTGAGCCTAACAAGGTCACGAACAACGGTCCGTGACACTCTCCCACACCCAAACTCTAGCACGTCCTCGTGTTATGGGAGAGGACTCCGCCCAAGGACCGTCATGCTTAATATTGTCAACGCGCCTCATCATCAGGCCGCCTCCCCTCAAAGTAGCCCAACCGAGCTGGTGGCCACCCGAGTTCCCATTCCCTCAGGAACCCATCCGCCCCTGCGGACCATCAGGAGTGGAGCCGACATCAGCACGTACCGGCCCTAAAGCCACCATGCTCGCATAGTCCTCATCCCTCATGAGGACCCCACCATTACACGCGACAATATAAACATGACCTGCTCTGATACCATTTGTCACGGGCATAGAGTCTGGCGCAGCCCACAGCGCCCGTGCGGCGTCCCGAGGTCCCTCTCATCCCCGCAGACCAGCCTTGCTCTCATCAGGACCGGACTGGTTTCGCCCTGCCTTGGGCTCATCAGGGGAGCGGCAATAGCTCCCGACCAGTTGTGCCCTTAGATACGCCTTGTCTCCTTCATAGTCAAGCCCCACATGCCCAACTCGGCCAGACCCTAGCGTCTAAGGCAGAACTCCCCTTGACGCTATTGCCTTCCCCATGCCTCACTCGTCCGGCTAGCCAGTCGGTCCATCCCACTCATTGAGCCTAACACGGTCACGAACAACGGTCCGTGACAACTCCCAGCGAGCAACGAGTAAGTAGCATCGATCGGAAATCCAGACCGGACTTCAGCAAGTCAGCAGTATTGGTCGGCGCCTCCTTCAACAGCTCCGAGGACATCAGCGAGTAGCACAACATAGAAGATCTTTACCATTGGAGTTGTAAATAATTGCAAAAATGTGCGGTTGTACCATGCCTTAAGTACAACCGACTGTACGGTGTAATTTGTGTCATTAGAAGAGTGTTATCAAAGTGTATGTGTACTCATGCACGGAACGACTTCTTTTCTGTGACTTTCTAAAGAAGGGTTATAACAATAATTCTAAAAATAATAATTCACCGGTGGGCGTAGCTCAACTGGTAGCGAGGGAGTGCCACAAGGGTTAGGTCCCGGGTTCGAATCCCGACAACTGCGATGAGAGGTTACTATGCTAAAAATGCATAGGGCCTCTGCAAGTACCGGAGACAGAGTCCCACTCTCTATCTGTCAGATTGTGATTATAGTCCAATTTACATCTTCTCATCGTGTCGTCCGGTCGGTGTTGGGGGCCCTCATGGATGGAGTGTCATCCTGTTTTTATAAGAATAATTCTAAGTATAAAGTGTATGTACAAATCAAATTAAAATAAATTTGTGGACATAATTAACGTTGGGAAGGTAATTAAAAAAATAATATTGAGAGCATTCAACTAAAAGACAAAACTCAATTACTGCAAGTCTGCAACTGATAGATCCCAGCATCCACTTTGAGTGTGTCTCAATTAATTTTATCAATAACGGGACAAGCTAAGTATCGCACCTATAAGATAACTTTATTGTGACTACAATTAAATGATTTTGATCGACGACAACTTGAGTATATTTTTTCTCTTAATTAAATAAAACATTCAGCATTTATTGTGTCAAGTATAGATGAACAAATTCCCAAAAAATCCCTTTGTACACATTTTGACGGATAAAAAATTGTCTCCACAGACGTGTGTAAAAACGTGTAAACAGTAAGAAAAAAGTGTATAAGAAGAATTGTTCATAAATTCATACCTAAAATAAAAAATATCAATATAAAAAGTGATGCATTCACGAACTGTGTTAACTCGTTGTAGTTTTCTGTACTTGCGAGTTAAGGTTAATCCCTCGACAATATGACATACGGCTAATCTCAGGTGATATGGCTAATCTCACGTGATATGGCTAATCTCACAAAATTTGAGCTTTCTAGACATAACTTATGACCTGTTTGCAAACGCTTAAAAAAGCACTTCTCGCTTTTGACTTAATAAAAAGCTAAAATTGGTGTTTTTAAGTGACAACTTCTTAAAAAAGCGTTTGTCGTCTTTTGAATTGGCTGAAAACTGTTTCTATTACACAAAAAGCACATATTATATCATACATTACCAACTTTTACGATTCAAAATCATTTTTTTATGAGACACTATAAACTTTTAATATTAATCATTTTTTCCCAAATCGTTTAAAAAGTGCTTTTTTAAAGCAAGAATATTTAAGAGCACTATTTTAATGAATGAAAAAGTAAACAATCCTTTAAACTACGGAGTATGACATAAACTATGAATGACAAATACCAAGGGATTTCAAACTTTGGCCGCTCTTTAGTCCCCACTCCCCAGCTTCTCAGTATTTCCCGGCCCCTCGGTCCTCACAACCACAGTACAAAGTAATACGACAATCTCTCGTTGCTAGGAAAAGAAAGTCAAAATTTAAAACCAAAGCTAAGACGATTGCTATGCAGAGGCTCGTCTTCCTCAGGGGCCTCTCTCACCAGATCACCACAAATGTCTTCAAGCGCGGCCCATACCCCTCTCCGCCCCACCACCACCACCACTTCTCTCGCTTCAACGCCTCTTCAACACTCTGCCGTGGGCTGCTCTCAAGCCCATTTACCCAAAATCAAGCCTTGAGAAACGCCCTTTCGAAGACTGGTCAAAGCTATGGTCTTGCCGGAGTCAAGGTTGGATTCTTGAGGTCCTACCTTTCTCGGAGGGGATTCTCGTCTTATTCCAATCTTTATAACCATCGGTATTTACCCTTTCTCAGTTTCTCCCGTTAAGGGGAAAAGATTGTTTTTTTTTTTTACATTGAATGAGGTGGTTTGGTTTTCTTTATTTACCTGCAGTTCTTGCTAACCTAATCACGGGTTTTATTGCCTTCTCATTTGTCAGTGCATTCCCATTACTAATTCAAAAAAAAAATCACTGGCAAGTTTGTACAGCTGTGTTGAATAGGGTGTACCTTTAGTTCTATTCATGTGATACACATGACTTGAATTTCTCACTCTGTAGTTTATGACTCTAAAAGCTTCTGCATTCTTTAATCTTTACCCAAAGAAGTGTTTCTTTTAATCTTTTTACTTGAGGGCATGGCTCTTTCCAGTTAAAGGCACATAATGCATGCTTGATAAGAAAGTATGACATGCTACTATCCTTTAACCGTTCTGGATTATAATCAGTAAAACTTGCTACCCAGTATTTAATACATTTTTCTGGTTGGGGGTCTTTACTAACATCTTTATCATGTACTAGTAGTATTTCTCTATTGACCAAATGTCAAAGAGAACTAGAGTTATTTTGAAAGTTTATTTGTAAGTAGAATATCTCTTCTTTGTTTTGTTTGCTTGTTTGTTTTTGTTTATTGTTTCTTTTCCTCTGACTTGGAAATCAACAAAATGGCATTTCTCCTTAAGTGAGTATCTGCACTACAAGAAAGAAAAGTAATACGTAGTACTTGAAAACAAGCTTCCATTTAGGAATGGATAAAATCACTATATATTCCGGTTTTGAAAGATGCTTTATGCATCCAACTATTGAAGAATCTTAGTTTGGAGCAACCTTAGGTTGAGTGCTACATTGCTACCTTAATGCATCTTCTTCTCTTGTTAGGTTTTACACTTTTACCATGAACTTATGTGAAAAATAGAATGGTAGACATGTAGAAACAGGTTTGACCATTTAGCAGTATGAAAAAGTAATTGGTAAATAATGAACTGGAAAAACTAAATAGGATGGAATTTTGTATAGCCAAATACATTTTTATTATAAAAAATACTGACCTAAAAACCTAACACTTATTGGCATTTGGCAGTTCAGGGCGATTCCAAATTTAGGAAGCAGAAAAAAGCTGTTTTTTCTTTTGCTTTTATATTGGAAGTTCTCAAAACTAAGGTGATTAGTTTAAATGTCTGAGTGATTTGGCTTATTATACAACTTAAATCATGTAACTTTACAAAATAAAATTAAAACCGGTAACTCACAAGGTGTTGCATGCTGATTTGAATATATCTTTGTAGATAATTTTAGTTTTGTACTCTTGCATAAACAACAATAGTAATAGCAATTACTAGTAATACAATAGTAATTGAAGTGCCGATTGCGGTGTAGTAGATGAGGATAGTTAAAGACAGTACATCAAAATAAAAATATACCAATATCTTATAAATCATTTTACATGCTATCAACTAATAATAAAAAAAGAAATAATTGCCCAACATAAGATGATAAGAGGGTGAAATGCATAAATGGTACCTTTACTATTGGTATTGTTGCATTTTGGTACCTTAACTCTTAAATGAATCAAATCAGTACCATAGCTATGCATAGATGTTTCAACTTGTAATTTTATTCAAATTTGTTGCTAAAAAATCCTACATGGCGATCAAAATTCAATGTGTAGAGTCACCCTACAATGATGACATGAACAAAAGGAAGGTGAAATGGACCTTACGCATAAAATTCCGGCCGCCACATATGATTCATTAAAGAGTTGAGGTACCAAAATGCAACAATACCCATAGTTGAGGTACCATTTATACATTACCCGATGATAAGACTACAGCATAACAAATTTTCTTCAAATATGACTAGTTGACTAGGTGGGAGCCTTTGCGGCACTGGGGTAACGATGATGATGACTAGTTGACTACTGTATCTTTCTTCCCAAGACACTATCACTAATTAAATAAAAGAGATCATTAGTTAAAGGTCATATAAAGGAAAGATTACCATGGTGGTCATATTTAATGAAGCACCATTTGTTCAGTTTACAATATGCCGGCTAGGTCAATCGAAATCCCCTGTAATTTGTTAACTATCGGGGCCAAAGCAGGCCCATATGTAAATATTCAATCTTTTTTTTGGGGTAATTTGAGTTTGCACCCCATCTTATTGTCCAACTTGGACTTTGCACCCCGTTTTTTAAAATCTTTGTTTTTGGCACCCCAACCCTATATGAAAAGACAAAAATGCCGTCGACCAAGAATATGTTGAAGGCCAACAAAATTGTTATTGGAGGGGCATTTTTGTCTTTTCATATGGGGTTGGGGTGCAAAAACAAAGTTTTTTAAAAACGGGGTGCAAAGTCCAATTCGCACAATGAAATGGGGTGCAAACTCAAATTACCCCCTTTTTTTGAATGATGTAAATATTCAATCTTAATTCTTAACTTATCCATTTCTTTCAATCCTCTTCTATTTGTCTAATATCTACTCATCCTTTAAGGAGAATCATATGATAGAAATGCCCACTTTACTGGAAGCAGCTCCATGCCTTGTGTACCCTGTAAGGGTATCTGAATATAGTGCTCCCTCATCCTCACACATAAAAACAAAAGAAAAAAAGCAGAAAAGGAAAATTAAATAACATTCTTTTTTCGTTTGTAGGAGATCTTGGTTTCAAAGTCTGACGCCAGATGGAGTTGTGATAGGTTTGATTGTGTCTAATGTGGCTGTTTTTCTGTTATGGAGGGTTGCTGACACTAGATTCATGTTGAAGAACTTCACTGTGAGTAGATGGGAACTAATATACAGTATATCTGGTAATATGGAATCCACATTTATTCTTTATTACTTCTCAGATTTCAGTCGAGAACTTTATAAGTGGACGAGTGCACACATTAGTAACCTCTGCATTCAGTCAGGTCGATCAGTGGCATCTTATCTCTAACATGATTGGACTCTACTTTTTTGGGACAAGCGTAAGTGCTTATATAGAAAGTCTTAAGTATTATCCTTTCTGATCCAATTTTATGTCTACTTTGATTGTTAAAACCAATTAATCATATGTGACTGGTTTTTTTATAAAAAATGTCTGGGAAATAATGGTTCACGGTTAGTTTCTTTATTCTTATAGCTAGTTATCACAATGCTTCTAATATAAATGCCGACACTCAGTAGTTCCACAGATGTTATATGTTTTTTAATGGCTTTATAAATGACAAGTCTTAGTTCACATATGATTTGAGAAGATCAGCTTGTTTTAATGTGTCTTGCTACACTTGCCACCCATTTTTTTGCAGAAAACTTACACGCTTGATCCCATGACTATTTGGTTATTTTTGCTTTTAGTACTCATCTTTCACGTATTTGTGGACAACCGCGTATTGGTGCATTGGTTGCCACTTTCGGTCCTTTTGTACCACTCATTTCATTAATCTTTGTTTGACTTTCAACCTATCGTTGGACAAGTGAGTGGGAACTGGGAAATATTAAGACTTAGGGCTCCATTCTAAAAGTTTAAAGTAGTAGCACAAGGCCTTGTATGTAAGTTTACATCTTTATATTTAGCATTTTATTGAAGCATACTAATCATGAAGTATGTCCTTTGAGACATACTAGGGTCCAATTGTCAATAGAACTTAATAGGTTTTTATATAATATTGAGTGATATGAAGCGGGAAGAGCATGGGGCGAGACGGGCTTGAGCCCACCTTCGTGGGTTGGCTGCGGGCAATTTAATTAATTTTAATTATTCCTTTTATTTTGTTTCCTAATTTATTTCCTAATTTATTTTGTTTCCTAATTTATTTTGTTTCCTAGTATGATTTAATTAGTACTTCTATTAATTAGAGGTTTCCTATTTCTATTTAGTTTCCTTGAATGGTTTAATTAGGACTCCTATTATGTTTCTTACTAGGATTTAGTTTCCCATTCAGTTTTGGATGTAAGGGTTATATAAACCCCTGCCTAGGCTTATTCAAAGGGGGGATTAATAATATTGGTTTTAGCTGTTTAGCTCTGGGCAACGGATCCATCCGTTGATTATTTTGGGCAACGGGTTATTCCGTTGATTTTATTTTTCTGTTCTTATCAATTGGTCCGACCTGCCGGATCCCGTTCCGCCAAGATGACGAGATCTCAGAATGATCGATTGACAGAGCTGGAGAACGAACAAACTCGTATGAGAGAAGTGACCCGGATAAGGGCTGAACAGGCAGAGCATGGTGGCAAGCTGTCGGAGATCATCGCCTCACTAGCGGCGTTGACCCAGACGATGGTCCCGCCGGTCACACCGAAGAAAGCCGCGGATGACGTGGGTCGAATCCTGGCAACCGAGTTGCATGGAGAAGGCGTGCTGAGCAATCCAACAATAACGCTGCTTCCGTCATTCGATGGGGGAGACCCAATTGGGTGGATCGCTCGGGTAGAGCAACAGTTCAAATTACACAACACTTTACCGGAAAAGAAGGTGGCTGCCACGATGGTAGCTATGGAAGGAGGAGCGCTTTACTGGGTGACCTGGCTGAGATCGCGCAGGCCCGGGATGACTTGGGCTGATTTCAAGCAAGCCTTGGTGGACAGATTTGATTCTCGATTTCAGGGGAATAAGTATGAACGATTGTCTGGAGTCAGGCAAATTGGGTCTATAGAAGATTACAATATCTTGTTTGTTCAGCTAGCAAGCCAAGTTCTAGGGTTACCCGATGAGCACTATTTGGGATATTACATGAGCGGTCTTAAGGAGATAATCCGAAGCTCGCTGTGATTGCTCCGACCAAACAACCTGGAGATGGCTATGAAATTAGCTCGCGAAGTGGAGTATAATCTGTCCGTCCAAAGTGGAGAAAGTGGCAGCCTGAATTATCATTCATCAGGGGTATGTTCTAGCAGCCTTTTAAGGGCAAACACAGGTTCCCCGTTGACTGCCATTGGTGGTAGCTTACAGGGTTCGGAGGGTAGCTTTGCGAAAGATAGTGGACAGCCTCCGGGGACGAAGTCAGGGTTGTCTGGGCAGCCTACGACACGCTCTCAGTTCACTCGACTTCCGCCGAAAGAGTTTGCAGAACTACGGGCGAAAAGATTATGCTTTAGGTGTAAGAAACCATTTACACCAACACATGACTGTCCCTTTAAGCAGCTGCGGGTAATGATAGCTGAGGAGAATGAAGAGTTGGACCTCAAGCAGCATGAATTCTGTGAAATAACCGGCCAGGAAAAGGTCCCGGAAAGAGAAGAAGGATATTTTCCAGTCTATACTATGTCTGGAAATTTCAGTTCCCGATCCGCGAGTTTTCAACCTTGAGGACAAGGTTAATTTGAAGGAGGATGGATTGATATGAAGCGGGAAGAGCATGGGGCGGGACGGGCTTGAGCCCACCTTCGTGGGTTGGCTGCGGGCAATTTAATTAATTTTAATTATTCCTTTTATTTTGTTTCCTAATTTATTTTGTTTCCTAATTTATTTTGTTTCCTAGTATGATTTAATTAGTACTTCTATTAATTAGAGGTTTCCTATTTCTATTTAGTTTCCTTGAATGGTTTAATTAGGACTCCTATTATGTTTCTTACTAGGATTTAGTTTCCTATTCAGTTTTGGATGTAAGGGTTATATAAACCCCTGCCTAGGCTTATTCAAAGGGGGGATTAATAATATTGGTTTTAGCTGTTTAGCTCTGGGCAACGGATCCATCCGTTGATTATTTTGGGCAACGGGTTATTCCGTTGATTTTATTTTTCTGTTCTTATCATTGAGTCTCTAGGCTTTTTCCATCATTTGCAATGGAGGCATGGAGCCAAAGATTCATTATTTTTTGGCTTGAGAATATGATGTAATAAAGCAAAATGGCTCACTAAACTGTCTGCGCTTCTTTGTTATGAAGCAACGGTCAGTTCATGCAATTTTGGACGCGATTTTCATTATGGATCATCCGGAAATAGTCTCTCTGTGCTTTAGTACAGGGGTAAGACTGCGTGCATCCGACCCCTCCTTACCCCACCGTAGGTGGGAGCCTTTGCGGCACTGGGGTAAATGAAAATGATGATGATTGAATCTCTAGCTCCAACTTAAAAGATTAATATTAACCAGCTAGAAATAATAGTTCAAAGTCTTATAAGTTTGTATCTCTATGTGTAGCCGCCCTAGCCGGTGTTAGATGGTATAACAGAAAGGACCAAAATTGGCAAAAAAGTCCCAACACATGCCTAAATTCAAAAGGTGAAAGCCAGTCACTAAAAAGTAAGATTGGCTGAATATGTCTGGGACCAAAAGTGGATGTTATTTACTTATTTTAAAAGCAACCAACAGAGAATTAGTGAAATAGGCAACTTTGTCACAATTTCATACCTTTCTGTGAAGTCCTTATTCAGATTTTTTCTCTTGTGGGGTGCATGGCACCAAGATAATGACATATTAACTGACTTGAGTTCTTGGAAATGAAAATTCTACCTAGATGTTTAGTCTTGTAGTGTTAAGTCATGTACATACAAAGTATTGTTTGTTGTAAATATGGCTGTGTGTTGGGAAAGCTCTATTTTTGTCCTTCACTATACTAACTGGTTTTCCAATCTCACCTTGCCACATGCAGGTGGGAAGAATGTTTGGCTCAGGATACCTTCTGAAATTGTATCTGTCTGGGGCAGCTCTTGGTTCAGTATTTTTCTTGGTCTATCATGCCTTCATTCTTCCATCAACGCTGGTAAGTTTTTATATATAGACACACACACACTCAAATGGTTCCAGAGAGACATGTTTTTAAAGCTTGTTAGAATACAGAAAAGCATGATTTTCTATGTGTGTTTGATCTTATGATTGCTAAACATGGTTTCATAGGCTCACAGGAGCGGAATGGTGAGGAGCCCTTCAAGTATATATGGATTGGTACATTCTTGTTCCTCTTGTTGATTTATGTTTTAAACAATTATAGTCTTATTAGTTGATTATTATGTTTAAAGAGGGGGGAAATAATTTAAATACCCCAAACTTTGAAGATGTGTGATTTAAGCGCCCCAAACTTTCATATGTAATATTTAGAATGAATTCCACTTTTGGTCCTATGAGTTTTAGGTCAATTCCACATTTAGTCCACATCTTTCACTTTGTCCACTTTTGATACATAACTATTGTGTTTTGGCCCATATATGGTCCTTCCGGCATTGTTTTCGATTATTAAAATCGCTGGAAAAGGACCACAAACGGTTAAAAAACATTAGTCAAGTATCAAAAGTGGACAAAGTGAAAGGCGTGGACTAAATGTGGAATTGGCACAAAACTCGTAGGACCAAAAGTGGAATTACTTCTAATATTTATACCCCGAATTTTATATAAAAAGTAATATTATTACCACGAACATAGTTTTTTTTCTTTCGCAATGTAAATTTATGATACTCCGAGCACTACACCTATATAAATGTTTAAGTATTTTAAACCATGTGCTAAACACCATAAGTTTACATTTTTGAATAAAAAAATACATAGTAATGATGCTAACATAACTTTTTATGTAAAGTTTGGGGTATATATATTACATATGTAAGTTTGACGTGCTTACCTCACACCCCTTCAAAGTTTGGGGTATTTAAATTATTATCCTCTTTAAAGAGTTATAGTCTTCATCCTTTTATCCGTTTTATTTTATATACTATCGTATATTCTTTTTACCCTTTTTATCTTATCATTTTTTATCTTATCTTTATCTTCATCTTATCCTTCTTATCTTACATTATCTTTTTATACTCCGTATTTCTTTTCTTTTGGGCTCTGATATCATGTACCTATTCATGTTAGCCGACCCCAAAATCTCTTGGGACTAAGACGTGGAATCGTGGATGTGTTGTTGTTGTATAGTCTTCATACTGTATATATTTTGATAAAAGAAGAAGATGAAAATATATGACATGATGCATGTGTATCATTCTACGCTGTATCATTTAACCTTCCTATTATTTTTCAAAAATAAAGAATCAAATCTTTATTTTATTTGGTACAAAAATTGACTGTTGCAGTGTTGCCGAATTTCCAGTAAGCAATTAGTGAAAAAAGTTCATTCTTGGTCTAATCAATTTAGTTCTGCTCATATGTCTTTCAGGGAGCAAGCGGGGCAGTGAATGCAATTATGTTGCTTGATATATTCCTCTTCCCCAAAAAGACCCTATATTTCAACTTCATATTCCCAGTTCCTGCAGCCTTACTGGTGTGTAATTATAACTATATGAAGTAATATTTACAATCATAATAATTATTATAGTTCCACTAATTTCTGAAGGAATAATAATGATTTACAATGATGATTATGCGGTCAGGTCTTAATAATCTTATTCTGCTTGCTGTAATTGGTTTTCAGGGAATTTTTCTGATTGGAAAAGATGTATTAAGAATACTGGAGGTATGCTATTCATGCTCTAAACTTTACTTCTCATTCTGTATTGATCAATACATACAAGTGAGAGATTCTTACAACCATTCACAACTGATAAATCATGCGTTAAGGTCAATTTACCTGACCTTCAATGGAAGAAGTCAGTTCTGTTAGCTGGAGATGGGGGAATTTGTTTTTTGTTTTTTGCTTGTCAAACCCCATTTAAATATGCATAATAATATAGATATGTATTTATCTGAGTTTAATTATTTGAGGTACTGGGCCTGTGTTTATGGGTGTAGGGTGACACTCAGATATCGGGGTCTGCGCACTTGGGAGGCGCTTTTGCAGCTGCTATTGCTTGGGCGCAAATTAGAAAGGGTGGTGCTGGTAGACTCTTCAGATTTTAGTTAGTTCTCTATTGCAACTTTGCAACAATGTGTATCTATAGCGTCCAACAGAAACTTTTTATTTTATGTAAAATAGAATGCAATTTATATTTATTTGGTGGTTCTATTTTGCCACTCCTATAATTCTTTATCTGTAGATGCTCTTCACATTCACAAGCCCCACGGCTTTCTATATAAGCTGATATGGGATATTTGAAAGGGTGTGAGCCTGTGAGGTAAACATCTCAAACTTGTACGGAGTATATGTAATTTAAATACTTTAAACTATATATAAATAGTTATTTTTGCACCATTGTGATGTATTGTTTCTTGCAAAATAGAAATTTATGGGGTTAATTGCATAATTTAAAATAAAAAATTAAAAGTTTTGCAATTATATGGATTGGGGGTAACATTATTTATTTCGCAATACAAGTTTAGAATGTTTATTGAGTGTGTTCATGAATTTTAAAATATTTCAAATTATGCAAATAATATCGTAAATTTGCATTTTTGAAAGAAATAATACTTGAATATGGTGCTTAGATAACTTTTATATAAAATTTGGGGTATTTAAATTACATATGTAAGTTTGGGGTATTCATCTAACACCGCTTCAAATTTTGGTATATTTTAATTATTTTCACCTATTTTTTATGGACGCCTTTTAAAATTTAAACTGTGAATATATTGGTTTGTTGGTTGGTTATAACTTGGATTCTTGGAACATCATATCAACTGATACAAGTAATACAACCATTGCAATGGGCACTTTAAATCTAGAAATTATGACATATATAACTGAAATAAAGATAGTTGATAAAATGTGATTTCTTATATAAAGTGATTATACCATTAACCATAAGTGATTATTATATATTCAATTTTACATTATAATGATTACAAATTTATGAAATAATGGGCATTGTGAAGTTTGATGCGATTAGTTACCCTTATGTTCTGTAATTTGGTAGGTCTTAGCTTTATGTTCCCCTACCATGTATTCGTTTTCATTCAATAAAATGGTAAGGTGTTCTCCGACCCTGACCCCACCATGTGGAATAACATCGGGATTTAAAAAAAAATGAAATACAAATTTATGTATGAAAAACCCTTTAAATCTAACTACTTGAGATGTATGGTATAAAATTGTATAAATTAGTTAACACACAACTCATTAAACTCATGCGAAAGAAGATCCCGACTATTAGTATAAGTTGATAAGTTGAATGTGCATAGAAGTTGATAAGTTTATAAGTTGATAAGTTGAATGTGCACCAGCAGAGATCCTCGTGCATTACACTTCCATCCCACGCTCAGCGCGTGAGCCTGGATACGCTCCTCGCTACGTGTCACCCCTTTGTTGGCCCCTGAATCGGTTCCTCCCTTATAAATACTGGGGTTTCCCTTAGAATTAGGGTTCCTGATTTCTGCTCTCTCGCTCTAGGATCTCTGTTGCTTGGTGCTCTATTCATCCGCAAGGTTCATCGGCTTGTCCTCCTCCCTCCTCTAAGGTAACTTAGGTTCTCTTCCCCCTTCTCTATAATCCTTTTCTAACCTACCCAACGGCCTCCATGGAAATCTACTCAATTTATGGACGCCTTTTAAAATTTAAACTGTGAATATATTGGTTTGCTGGTTGGTTAGAACTTGGATTCTTGGAACATCATATCAACTGATACAAGTAATACAACCATTGCAATGGGCACTTTAAATCTAGAAATTATGACATATATAACTGAAATAAAGATAGTTGATAAAATGTGATTTCTTATATAAAGTGATTATACCATTAACCATAAGTGATTATTATATATTCAATTTTACATTATAATGATTACAAATTTATGAAATAATGGGCATTGTGAAGTTTGATGCGATCAGTTACCCTTATGTTCTGTAATTTGGTAGGTCTTAGCTTTATGTCCCCCTACCATGTATTCGTTTTCATTCAATAAAATGGTAAGGTGTTCTCCGACCCTTACCCCACCATGTGGAATAACATCGGGATTTAAAAAAAAAATGAATACAAATTCATGTATGAAAAACCCTTTAAATCTAACTACTTGAGATGTATGGTATAAAATTGTATAAATTAGTTAACACATAACTCAATAAACTCATGCGAAAGAAGATCCTGACTATTAGTATAAGTTGATAAGTTGAATGTATGCTATTGTCATGTCCATAAATATAATTACTACTCTTATCGAAAACATTAATAGAAAGGAGTTATCAGGGTATTTTTGTAAACCTATCAATGGGAAGTTAATTAAGGATATTTGGAACGGATTCTGTTTTTGCTTATTTTTTAAAAACAGAAATAGAATCAAATCAGTTTTTAAAAAACTGATCTCCCCCAAATTCAATATTTGTTTTTGTTCCTTAAAGGAGCAGAAACGATTTTAAGAAATAGATCCAAACACTATAGATAATATTGGTTGGTCCAAAAAAGGTCACACAGGGAAGTAAATAAGTAAGATAACACACCATTCAGATAGTAGGTAAAAAGACAAAAAGACTCCTCGCAACCGCCGACCCTTGAACCAGACTCAGAGTCTATCACCTCGAAAAAAGCAATATAACTTGTTGATCCATTACTGGGCACAAATGAGCCGAAGATGGTTAACCTCTGTTAACCGAAAGCTTACAGCAGAATAAAATAAAAAACCGAAAGTAGACAATAAACTTCAGACAATCAAAATAAATAAATGCGAAAAAATAAAATTTCTGTCCCATCTTCCCAATCACCACCATCTTCCAAGTTCCTCGCGTTGGCCTCTGTTTTAACAGCTTTGACGGACTTACACCTCGATGCCCGCCTCATCCCCGTTTTTTCCCCATCCAGAGCCATATTATCCCCCACTTGATTCTCTGTTTCCTGAGCCTCCCAGATGCGTCTTCGTTTATGCTCTTCAGAAACCTCCTCATTACTTCACAATTCCGCATCTTTTGTTGAGCTATTAACGTACCTGACGTAGACTCCTTCCAACCCCCTCCTGTTCTACCATCCGACTTGTTGTCCTCCTTATGTTGGGGATCCCGGTTCGAACTAGATGACCCATCCACCAACCACTTATTTCCTTCTGTAGGACTAGTCTTCACCCCACTACCTGCTCTAAGATGTACACCAAAAGTTTTTTTCGAGTGCCAGATTTTTCATATGCCAACAGGCAGAATTTATCAGAATGACCTATAATACCGCAAACAAAGCAGAATTTGAGCAACTTTTCGTACTTAAAATCCACCCAATGATCAATGCCTTCTTTTTTTAAGGATTGTACCCATTTTCAGAGATTTTTCTACATTCATACATACTCTTACTCGCAGGTAAGATTCTCACTTTTCACCAAATTGGTTATCATCATAACTAACGAATTTCCAATAAAGTTACCAACACGTCTGGCAGTGCCTAAATTCATCAAACTATAAGGGACATTATGAACTTGTACCCAAAATTCGGCTTCATTTAGATAAATCTTATGTGGAATATCATCAGGTCTAACTTTTTTCAGAATCAACAAATTCCTCTCAAATTTTCACGGGTCTCCATCAAGAACATGTTTCATATCAACAGTATGGTAGAAAGTAAAAAAATACCTCTTATCACCAATTTCTTTGATCGACACACATTTTCCCTACCTCCACAAGGAAGTCATAAGCTCTTTGAAAACCGGAAACTTGATTTTCCTGTATGTTAACAAGGCGCCCACAACTAGACAGCTCATCCGATTTTCCTCCATTGGAACATCATCGAGCTCGGTTTCATCCAGATCCAACTCCTTGGCTCCCTCCACTAGTAGAAAAGTGTCTTACAGTGACACTTTTTTTGTGACACTTTTTTAACAAGTGTCACGGATGGACGACTTATATTGTTTCTGACATATAAGTGTCACTGATGTGTGACACTATGACATCAACAAATAGCACTGATACTAAATATAAATTTAACATTTTATTTTCATTTTTTTGTCTTCAATTTTTTCCTAAACCTAAAGTTCTCTCCATAATTTTTATTCCCCCAAAACAATTACAATTGCCCCCAAAAGTATACTTGCATCGACCCCCCAAAAATCTAGCGTCTCTTTCCAATTCTACACTTATCATTGTACCCGATCCCTAAATCTGAAACCTAGCTATTCTTCTCCAATTCACGCCATAAACCCAACATCATATCTCTTCCGCTAGCCTCTTCCTTCAACCATGCATGGTTGTGGGAAACATGAGTCGGCGCGAAGGGCGGTGGGCGACCATGAGTCGGACAGCAACGCGCCGCCGAAGCTAGGCTGGTGATGAAGAATGGCGATAAAGGTAGTGAAGAACATGGATAAGGTCTACAGGGATTTTAGTCCACCAAGCTAAGTTTCAACTGCTCTGTCAAAAATTTCTCATTTTCATACCAAAATGTAAGCAATTCACACCCATTTAACATATTTTGTTTCATATATTACTAATATGACATCATTATTTTTTAATTTTTACAAATATTTGGTTTCAATGTGGCGATTTCAGATTTCATTTTTAGCCTTGAATTTGTTTTTCTTGGCCGAAATCATCTCTCCTAACCTATCTATGACTTTAACATCTTTGATGGAGTAACGAGGTAATACACTATCATTGTGTGTGATTTCCAAATCACGGGAAAAATCTGCTACGCCACCCGCTACAGCCCTCTACAGCCCGTTATTGACATTTCTGGCAGTACATCACGAACTGTTTGATGTGTAAATGTGTAAATGTTGTGTCAATGATGTCAAAAATACATGAAGTGATACTCAAAATTAAATGTTGTGTGAATGATGTGAAAAAATACATTTATGTTTTGCGCAATTGAAAATATTTCACGCCGCTGCAGCCGCTACAGTCGGCTACAGACCGCTATAGGCCGCTACTGCGATGACCGCTTCCGCTACTGCTACCGCTGCCGCTACGGCTATTTAAAACCTTGATTATTGCTATGTTTTGGCAGTATCAGACTTCAAACATGACAGTATTTTCCAAATTTGGCAGTAATTAGTCCCATTTTGGGAATAAATACATGACAGTCCTATTTTAGAATTTTGAAACTTTTTTAGTCCTATTTCGGGAACTTTCCCAAATAGTTACTACTATTTTGTATCTTACATTTTTGTGATGAAAATTTGTAGGGGGGAAACAACCCTTGCCC
The DNA here is from genome assembly GCA_945859915.1 of Cuscuta epithymum. Classification (NCBI taxonomy): domain Eukaryota; kingdom Viridiplantae; phylum Streptophyta; class Magnoliopsida; order Solanales; family Convolvulaceae; genus Cuscuta; species Cuscuta epithymum. The sequence goes on from CAMAPF010000116.1 coordinate 219,998, forward strand.
TGGGAAATGCTAGTAAGAGTGGCATATATGCCATATTGCACATACTCTGGAACATTGCAATGCTGAAAACAAGAAATCTATCATGATTTTAGATGCCTATAGATTTCTATTTGAAGAGGTATTGTGTAACCCTATCATATCTAGAAGGCCATTGAAATACCATTCATTTAAATGTGTGCATGTGCTTATTTGAATGGTTATTGATAGACTATTCAGGTGTCTTATTATACCCAAACATATGCTCAGAGTGTTGCTATTTGAAGTAGGCTTTTCCCTTATATGGACTGAAATACTCTTAATATAAATTATTTGTGTTAGTTCTTTCTCGCTATCAAATTGTATATGATTTAATTAATGGTGTGATGAAATGATATGTGATTATATTTGCAGATTTTAAGAGTTGGTTGGGATGAGTTTGCACGTGAGATATCCATTTTGAGCTAAGGAAAATGATGTATTACTAGCAAAGGTATTGTGCATTTTTTATATTCTTTAGGGATAGTGGACTAGTTCCATATAGTCACACATATTTCATGAAGTGGGTGAGGACTTTGCTTTTTTATAATAGAATTTTGTTATTATAGCATTTTCATATCCATTGGTTTTGCTATTGGAAAAAGTAGACGATCTTCAAAGTATATTTTTGACTCCCAATTAAACCTTCTCACTCGAAAATCTAGCCCCTTCATTTTCTTTCAAGAAATACTGTCTCGGGATTGATATTTGGAAAACTCCCCTTTTGATCTTTGACTTTCATTTTTCACTTTTGTTGCATGATTGTGAATTTTTTGCCTCATTTTTTCCTAATCACAGCTTATTCGTCACTTTTGGTCCTTTCAAGTCACTTATCCGGCAAAATCAACCAAGTCACTTATATATCCGGCTTAAGCATGTCCTTTCAAGAACATTCAATGTAAGGATTTGGCTAACTATATCCGGATAGCCAAAACAATAGGGAGAAACCTCACTGAACCCAGAGGATCATGCTTGGAACGTAACCTCAAGCGCGTGCGGCTCTAGGCTATGCTAGAATGGAGCCTTGTTAGAGCTGTTTAACACAAGTCCCCCAAATATGTTGTATTGAAGTGTTACAAGGAAGCATGAAGTATTTGATACCACTAGGCTTGCTCTCTCAACCTGATCTGGCAACGTTCAGGAAATACATAGTTTGAAATGCGCTTGACATAGTTACCTCCTGACTTAGTATGGTTACCTGTTGTCTTGAATAAACAATTGAGTTTTTGAGAAGGTTTGGAGTCGTATCCATACATCACAATGTAATGATGGTGGGGCATTCTGTCTTCATGTGGCCGTTGTCCCAAAGACGATCCTTGGTATTGTGGTGCTCCTTGATTCGCTAGGGAGAGGTGATTACACCTGTAATAAACCCCTTCCCAGCCACTTTTTCCTCCGCTTTCTTTGAGTTTTGTTGCAGAGGTTCTCTAGACCTGAAACATTGTTTTGGCAAGCATTATTCCAGCATCAAGACTTCCTTCTTGCCTCACTACTTCTGGATCCCCCATTATACAAAGAGGGGCACCTGACCATCAATGTACGGATCGTTCGAGCAATAGTCCAGAAGAATAAGTCCAACTTTTGGTGCAATATTGTTGCCGGAAGTCAGGGATAAAAAGTTTGATGATGTAGTTGTCGTGTGGAACTAGAAAGTTTGCTGTTTCATCTCATTCTTTTAATTTGCTTTCTTATTATTTTTGTTTCTATAACAGCAATATGTGCAACTGAGAGTCGGGAAACCAGTTCTCTTACAGCAGCCGCATCTAGAATGATTTTCCAAGAACTAAATGAGTACTTTCGTCCATACTATAAGTCTATAATGCTTTGGTACAAAAAAGAAAGTACATAGCTTTCTCTGAATTAACACTGTAGGGTTAATGATATCATCAAATGTGGGGAACAGTGGGTACCATGTTACTCAGGCTTTGCAAGCATATGTGGAGGTTCAGTGGAAATTGCATGAGCAGTTAGAGGTTTGTCTATGCCCTTGTGTCTTTGTTAAGTTGACTTATTACACTTAGGATCCATTTGGCCTGAGCAAATTTGTGATACAACGGATTAAAGATAACAATTCTTCTCCTGCGCCCTAGCCAAGCTCAAACTCGAACGAACTCAATCGGAACGGGAGCAAGAGCACCCATGCTATCGCCAGAGTCTCTCTTTGTTTTATGCCATGGTCAAGTTTTGTTCTTGCTTATAGTGTTCAACCACTGTTGTTCATGTATGAAAGCCATTTCAGATTTTTTTCAGGTATTTTATTTTAATGTTTCAATTAATCAGTTTACTAAAGATCTTTTATATACAATAATATTTTGTATTATAAATTTAGGACCGAGAGTATGCTGTTTTCCTTAATTTGAAGAATCCCAAAGGCCTTTGTTAAGAACTTCAAACTACGTATTGGCTGTCCAAACAGGCTCATTCTTGACAAATCTTCTTTAAAGAACTTCCAATTTCCCCAAGAGGTATGTTGCTTAATCTGGCTGGTGCTTGAAATTCCTTACATTATTTGGTTAATTGCTTAACTACTTAATTGATTCCTCCTATTTCAACAGGTTTGGCATTTAGAGTCCAGACAATATAGTAATGTCATCCCTATTTGAGCTGTTTGTAGGTACGTTTAAGTATGTGTATGTAGAATTATAGGCCATGTGTCTATAGCAGTTCAATGCTTTATTCATGTTCTTAATTTTGTTTATAATGTTTGTTTGTACAGAACTAGATGATTTGGTTGGAGAACTTTGCACTTTGGAGTAGGGCTCGATTGCTAGATGTTTGAAGAAATCCATAAATTTTGCTACTTAGTAATTTATAGCAGCTACAAGTGCTTGATGTATTATCACGGTTTTGTATTTTGGTGTATGCATTATGTAGTTTGATGAATTTGCAAGTAAATTTTAAGGATATATACCGCTAGTTGTGGATGAGTTTTTGGTGTGAATGAAGATTGTGAGATTTTCATATTTTTTTTGTTAATAGTTTTAGGTGTGTGTCTTGAATGATGTGTATATGTTATTCAAATATGTTTAGATTTAAGGATGTCAGGATACTGGGGATATGAATGATATATTTATGTTTTATAAAACGTAATGATACTATGGTGTTACAAAGTATATTGATGCCTTAGCATCATTTTTTTATATGATACTAATGTATCATGATTTTTTGTTTCATTACAGTATCACAAGTAATTGTGATACATGTGCGTCAAAATATCTAGTGATATTTGCGTGTCAGTAATTTGCTGACATTTAATCTGTGACACTAAACTTAGTGTCACCATTTCCCACCTTCTGCGATGAATGATATGTGTCACAGAAACTTTCTGTGACACAAAAATAGTGTCACTATAAGACTATTTTCTACTAGTGCTCTCCTATAGCCATCTTCTTGTACTGATCAACAATCTTTTCCATGCAGCCTCAATTGCCCCTTTCCCAACGATCGGAACCTCCTGGCGAAACCCCAAACTCCGCCCTCCTCCTCGACAGAAGGCCCTCGCTGCCAAACCGTCACAATCCGACCTCCTTGCTGCCGAAACGTTACGATCCGACCACCGCGCTGACCTCCTCTGCACTCTCCTCCTTCCAAAGCCTCTGACCGAGAATTAAAAGTCGAAGAGGCACCGCTCCTCAACAAAGTTGATAGCGAGCGAATAGCCCTAGCGGTGGAGACACCCTAGAAAGAGAGAAACCCAATGTCCTTGTCCTTTCCCCACTTTTATCAATTAGAAAACAAATAATATAAATTTTATCATTATTTCAAAACATGAAACTCGTGATTTGAAAACATTACATTTTGTTTTATCCTATTTAATGCAATTTCTTAGGGAAAGTTTCCAAAATAAGACTAAAAAAGTTTGAAAATTCCAAAATAGGACTATCATGTTTATATTCCCAAAATAGAAGTAATTACTGCCAAGTTTGGAAAATACTGTCATATTTAAGGTCTGATACTGCCAAAAATGACAATAATTAGTCTTATTTTAGGAATAAAAACATGGCAGTCCTATTTTGGAATTTTCAAATTCTTTTAGTCCTATTTTGGGTAATATCTCAATTTCTTAACAATTACCAAGTGATATTGACGAGAGTATATCAAAATAACACGGAGTACTCCGTAGTTTACTTACGTAGGATTTATTAATAAACTCGTAATTCTAGTAGTCTAGTAGGACTCTAGGAGATTAAATGATCATTAGTTTTAAGTGTTGTCTTTGTTTAATATACGTAGGAGTAGGACTTGTTAATAAACTCGTAATTCTTTCAAAAAAAAAAAAACTCGTAATTCAAACTGGTCTTCTTTCGAAGAACATTCAAAGTGACCTATTTTCAATCCGCAGATATTGGTTGTTTAATCCGATTGAGCCGTAAAATAAAAGAATATTCCTTGGAATTGCGCATATGATCCTCGGCTACTTAATGAGCAGAGAAGTGCCATTGATTGATGCTCTTCTCCGCCACATTTACAAAAAGGAGACTTTTATATCACTACCAGCAAAGTCAAGAGTTGGAGGAGACCCTGTCTGTCAATCTCCATGGCTGCGTTTCCAAGTGAGCTTTCACACCCCCAGATCGCAATTTCTTATTGTTTTTATCATAATGTTATCTTTTGTTGAGTTACTGTTCATTTGGTATTTGATAATTTGCATATCTTTTTCGTTTTGCTTCTTTCTTGAATTGGAATATACTTTGGGTTTTGGTCATAAAGATTGCATTTTTATATCCTTGTTTTCATTGCGTTTGGCAGGCGTTGCTCCATTTGTTCTTCTGCTACTATTTGTGGGATGCTCCGCCAGGCCTCTCTACCCTCTTCCTAGCCGAAGAAACGACCGAACCAAACAGCCCTTACAAACTTTTCGCCCATTTAACATCGCACACCGAGGTGCAAATGGAGAATTCCCTGAAGAAACCGCTCCTGCATACATGGTATACGTGATATACTAATATTATCACAGTGAAAAATCCTCTTTCTTGAAGTGATAGTTGTTAGGGAGCGTTTGGTTCAGGTTCTTTCATTTTATTGGTAATGTAAGATTACCTTCTTGCTTGTTTTATTGATTCTGATTACAAGGGTAATCTGAGATAATGTTGGGAGTGATTTAATGCACTGTTTTCTTAGTAACTTAATGTGATTGACCCAAACAGTGAGTATTGTATGACAGTGAAAAACTAACTAATTGGAACACGGTTTATTCATTCAATAAAAAAACTGATGTCTCTTAATATTAGTATATATTACTTAATGATACCACCATACAAAAATAAACTTTAAATTTTTTGCTCTGCCAAATTAAGATTGTTGATTCCGTACACAATAACTAGTACTAGTATCTTGTTATACATGACCACTCAAGCCACACAGACATCTCAATGGAAAAATAAAAGAAACTAGCCCCTGAATCACCTCAGGTTTCTTACATATATCGTAAGATTACCTTTGTGATATTTTTATACTGAACTTGACTCGTTAAGTAAAATCACATTATGTAACCAAAACCGTAATTCAACATTCCCTTAATCCCCCATTACCATTTAGAGCTAATCTATTACCAAAGATAATCTTACATTCTATGAGCTGAACGCCCCTGGTTAACGCTTCTGTTTTCTTAATGCAATTCGTAACTGAAACTATGAGTATCATGCAGAGGGCTATTGAAGAAGGTGCTGACTTCATTGAAACAGATATTTTGGCAACAAAAGACGGATTTCTAATATGTCATCATGATGTAACCCTTGATGATACAAGTGATATAGCTGATCATAAAGAGTTTGCAGACCGAAAGAGGACTTATGAAGTTCAATGGGTCAACACAACTGGCTTTTTCACTGGTACTCTTTCTACAGTTCTACCATGGTTTGTGGCTCACATAATAAATAATAATGTTCTATCAATAATAATGACATAGCATATCTTTCTTGAAGAAAAAATGACATGCCTAAAAAAGAAGCATTAGACATGATTTTTTTCACTCTTTACTCCCTCGGGTATCAAATTAGTGCCCATTAACTAGATGCATTTTGCTCACAAATAAGAGGCCATTTTGCAACCCAATAAAGTAAAAAAGAAAAAAAAAGGCAGCCCGGTGCATGTCATTTCTTCTTTGACAAGAGCGTATAAGGTGCGGGTCCGGGGAAGGGTCCAACCATAAGGGTGTATAAGGATCAAGCCTTCCATTGTCATTTTGACAAGAGGCACCTCTCAAGACTTCAACCTGTGACCTCCCATCACACAGCAACAGCGTAACCGGTGCTCCAACGTTTCCCTTCCAACCCAATAAAGTAAAACGTAGTAAATTTAGACAAAAAAGTGGCATTTAATTTGAAAATGATTAAGTTGACCTATGTTGTTTATTTCTCTTTTGATTGCGATAGAGTACTTTTAATACCTATAAATCAATAGGGATATATCTGTCAGTTTAGGACAAAATTTATGATCACCTTAAATAACACAATTTCTCCTTATTAGAAATCATTGTGTTGGATTATGGCATGCTTGTTTGGACTAAGATTCATCAGTCTACTCTAAACTGGTGTGTTAAGTTGGCTCAGGTCCTTTAGAAATTAGAACTAGTGCGATCTGTGATAGTTTGATATATCTGTATTTTATTACGATAGTATTATCTAATTCTAGTCTAGTCTGGTTAAGTTTGTTTAAGTCGCATGGTCTGGCATTGAAATGGGTCCAAGAGCACAAGTCACTATCATGTTCAACATTTTCATCTAAATTGTTTGACAGTATATGTACATAAGTTCCTTCTCCTGGAGCCATAGATCCCGGAAATAAATTTCCATATCTATTTATACCCTTTGCATAAAATTTTAGGCATCTAAAATCAGAGGCATATCAGCATATACATAGTTTATTTCATCAAATGCAGTTGATTTCACGCTGGCTGAACTGCAGACCCTTAAAGCAAAACAAAGATATTCTTTCCGAGATCAACAATATAACGGTTAGTACTTAATTTATTTTGTTATTGACATGTATCTTGAATTGAACAAGTTTTGTTTTTTGTCACATGTTTACTATATTTATTTCCAATCAGGAAAGTTCCCTATAATTACATTTGAGGAGTACATTTCAATTGCACTTGATGCCCCTAGAGTTGTTGGAATATATCCAGAAATAAAGAACCCAGTATTTGTTAATCAGCATGTGAGTTCTTTATTCCTTGGTGCTGAATTCAAGTATTAATTAGATTGTGATTAATTAGGTTTAACCTTAAAGCGATGCCTGCCTCAAACAGGTTAAGTGGTCAGATGGTAAGAAGTTTGAAGATAAGTTTGTTGAAACCCTTAGGAAGTATGGCTACAAAGGTTCTTATATGTCAAAGGAATGGTTGAAACAGCCTATTTTCATTCAATCCTTTGCCCCGACCTCGCTTACCTATGCATCCAACCTCACTGACCTGCCTATGGTCTTTTTGATTGATGATGTCACGATATTAACAGAAGACACACAGCAGGTAAAAACACAAATACTTTTATTCCCTTGTTTTTTCATTACAACTCTATATATATTTACCGTAGATATAACACCTTCAACAACTAGGCCTCATTAGGATTCGCTTCTAGTTCGTATGAATTCCATTGTTCAATGAAATAATCACATGTGACTAAAATGAAAGTAATAGAAGATATGTGACTTTTAATGCACATCCATGTACAATTTTACATTACAGTGACCCTGGTGTTATATTTAGAGTACTTTCAGTGACTATGTAGTCACTTTTTCCTCTATGTTTTAGTTGTAACTTTTAGAGAGAGAGAGAGAAAAAAGCTTATTAATTCCCAGTAATCCAGTTGTTTCCACTAAATAGATGCAAGTAATTCCAAATACTAGTCTTGTATAATATGTATAGTTATCATATTGTAGTAAACAGAGGAATGTATTTGAACATTATTTAAAGCAGGATATACTAGGCAAAATTTTTTTATTGTATTTTCTGGTGAGTGCTATTTGACTATTCATGGCAAATGATATTAAAATGAAGTTTGACATTTTTTATTATAAATGTGAAATGCCAGTCCTATTCGGATATAACTTCAGACAGTTATCTTGAATTCATAAAAGACTATGTGGTGGGGATTGGGCCGTGGAAGGATACCATAGTTCCTGTCTCAAATAACTATCTGCAGCCACCTACTGATCTGGTTGCACGCGCACATGCCCTCAACCTGCAGGTATTTTATATGTTACAGAAAATCAGAGGACCTCTAATGACCAAAGTGTTGTGTTCTAAATGTGTACCGTGATGAGGCATACTGTGTCCACGTAAAAGGCACTCTAAATATTAAGTTGTAATAGCCTGTTTTCATTCAGAAAAAGGCACTCTAAATGGAAACAGGCACTCAGTTTGTTTCTTGGAAAATGTTTTTGGATTTTCCCATGTTTGGCACATTGAAAAAGCTCTGGAAAATTTCCAGTGTTTATTTAAAGGTTGAACATTATATGTAGTACTATATACTCCATAAAATAATTCATTTCATCATAAAGTTACTTTCCTGCAACCAAATGGAGTAAAATAACTTTGTGGAAAATGCTCTCCAGCTCTCCTGTAGGAAAATAACTTTATGTGGAAAATGTTTTCTAGGAAATACGGAGTAACTTTCCACATAAAGTTATTTTTCTGCAACCAAATGGAGCCTAAAGTCTCAAGCATTTTGTTCCAAGAGTTGGGATGATGCATCATGTGTACTTGTATGGAAGTTCTATAACAGCTTTTCCCTGGGGATCATAGGAATGCCGAATGCCCCTATCAAAACATTTCAATGTTTATTAGTAGTATTTATTTATGCCTGATTCACTAGTTCTTGTCTATTAAACATGAAAGAAGATAATGGTCTTTACTTCTAGGTTCATCCATACACATACCGGAACGAACAACCATACTTGCACTTCAACTTCAGCCAAGATCCATACAAGGAGTTTAGTTGGTGGATAAACCAGATTGGCGTGGACGGACTCTTCACTGACTTCCCAGGCAGCCTCCACCAGTTTCAAGAGTGGACCAAGCCATTGTCAATATAGCATAGAAGGGAAGGGTGTATCTAAAGTGCTGCTTAGATTCTCCTGAATGATTTCAAAGTTTAGAATTGGTAGACTTGCAAATTAGGGAGTTTTCATTTCTTTTTAGTACAGTAGTTCTCATTGTGGGATAGTTCTTTCCACATATTATACTCCATCTTGATCCTTGCAGTTAAAAGTTTTACTGCCATTGAGGATATACCTTTTTCCAGTTTGTCATGCATTTTACATTTCTGTCACTGGAGCCTCCCCAGTTGCACTTAAAACTTTTCCATTTAAAAGTCTGGCTTATACGAAATATCTTGTTATACTACTTCCTACCAAAATTGTATCAACATATAAATCATTCGTAAATAAAAAATGAATTGAAGATTTTGTATTATCCCCAAATGGAAAAATTTGTGTTATCCCCGGCGCCCCGCAGTGCCTATAAAGATATGGAAGTAATGGAACTGAAGAAGTAATAAACAGAGAAGATTGAGTACTTAAATCATTGAGCTAAAAGTTTTCTCTCATGTGAGATGATCCCATTATAACACCTTTTCTGAATATTTAATTGGTTTTTCAATATATACTACGCATAAGGAAGTTTTTACTTCAACTGTAATTTGTCCCAGAAAAGACCAGACCAGACCAATTCAGACCAAACCAAACTTGGATAGTTATAAAAATACAAAGAAACCAGATCTTATCAGACCAGACCAGCAAATTACAGTCCAAGTAAAAACATCTAAATAAATGACTGTTTCATATACTTCGTACATGTCATGAACAAAAAAAAATCAACATGGTTTGAAGTTTGAACACCATGGCCACTGTTTTGTAAATTTGAACTTTATAACCACTAGTTCCTAAACAATATAGGACATATTTTTGTCTAATTTTTTAATTTTAGTCATTTATCACTATTCTTTGCAACTTATGCGCTACAATAAATTCATTTACTAAATAGCCATATTTATATAAAATTTGATGATTCTTCAAGAACTAAAAATGAAATAGTGAAAAGCGAATAGCCAAATTTGTTAGAGTATTACAAACAAGCAGCCCAATTTTGTGCCTAAAACAAGACAAAATGAGCAGCCTCCAGTCCTTTGCTCAGCTGAAGAAATCTTGGACTCCCATCCCGGCAAAGACCCTATCAGAAAGCTCAGCCAAAATGGCATTGACGGTAAGCAAAACTACACAGGATCCAGCAATAACCCCCAACACCACTCCAGTAGTACCCATAACCTTGTTGAAAGCAGGCCACTCGATCTCCCTTATCTCCTCCACCACTCCGCTCCAAAAATCCGGCTCCTTTGTCTCTATAGCTTCCCTTATTTTTGAAGCCAAACTCGATACGTCTTTGTCGTCTTTACCATCTCCATCAACAGCAACCTCAGCATCTGGTTTTGTCGGTTGAGATTGGTTTTCTGGGGGTCTTCTGTTGGATTCTGTGTCCTGAGTGGCGGCTCTAGGATAAAACCTTTTTGATGGGAAAAGGGAACTATTAGGTTTTGAGAAGTGGAGAGAGAAGCGTTTCGGTTTAATTGGGAAGCTCAAGGTTGGATTGTGGAGTTTTGAAGATGGTGGTGGGATGAAAGAGGGAGATGGTGAGGGGATGTGTAATTGGGAAGAGAAGCAAATTGGAGGTGCCATTTTGATATTTGAATTACGTGTGTGGACAATGGAGGCTAAAGCTCATCTGCACAAAAGAAGTAAAAAAACATGGGATATCAGTGAGCAAATTATAAAAAGGCATTTGATAGTGGTAACAAACTAATTATCATCTATCTAATTCTTCACTAGCATAGTAGCATCCATCATTTCAGAAGATTATATGGGCTTCAATAAATTCATACAAAAATCATCAAAAAAATAATTATCATATATAAAAAATGTGATATATGGCAAATTATACGAAAAAAACTATTAAGTACATATGAAGGTGGTGATAAAACTAATTATCATCTATGTAATTATTTAATAGCATTCATCATTTAGAATTCAAACAAGATTATGACCCGTCTATTTCTATCCACCAAAACTCATCAATTTCACGTGGATCAGTCCACAAAAATATTTAAGAATTCCATATATTTTGAATTTTATTGTGTATTATGAGTTAGTTCAATGTATTAGTGATTTACTATTATGAAAGGTTAAACTAGACAACATCAAATAACGAAACGAGACAAAAATGTAGCATTTCTAAAAACTTGAAGTATTGTTTTCAACTTATAAAGAATTACATTTTGGTCTTGCATTACTCATAAGAATATTTGCTCCAAAGCTGTTGTTTCAATGTAATACTAATAGTTGGGTTTCATGGTGAGATGGGACAACAAATGACATGAATCCACTATTTAAATATTAAGTAGTTGAAAGTGATACGGAGTAATTAGCTAAAAAGAAATTGCCCTAATCAGCAGTAAAAACAATGTAGTTTTCCTAACTAAGAGTACTATGTTTTTCCCTAAATACGGGATTATTACTACCATGCGTGGACAGTACTGTCATATTAAGGCAGAATGATTTGAGAATGACAATATTTTACTCCTATTTTTTTTTGGGGAGGGGGGGGGGGAGTACTCCTATTTTTGGGAAATTTCCCTAACAAAAATGCATTGCTCTCAACTCTTAAAGCAACACATTTTCATCTCATCTCATGTCAGACTGTCCCACAATGTTCTCATGTTGAAGGAATATGCATGTGTGTGCAAATCATCAAACCTAGTTATTTTGTCATGCAATTCACCAAAAAGGTTAAAAATTGTAGCTTAACCAAACATGATTGTTTATTAAGAATAGCACCTTTTAAATGTACTTTTCCTTTGGAAGTTAGCACAAGTAGATGCGCTAAAACTACTATTAGGCTTCATTTGGTTATGATCATAGTTTAAAATGACATTTTTGAAAAGTGCTTAAAGGCCCACCTCAATGTGAGGGGGTGGGAAAAAACTGAAGCTTAAGTCACAAGTGAATGAACTGGTGCATAAGATGGTTGAAGCATTTTGTGCGGTTCAAACATAGTGGAGTATTGCGAAAATTAAATCTCATATTTTTTTTCAAATTTTGCCTTGACTTGTTCTTAAATTTAAAGAAAGTTATACTGGGTCTATTATTCTTTATTAATGAGTTGATAAGCCCCATTAAATCCATAAAATCTTTTTTCAAAATCAACAACTATATCCACACAGCTCTACTTAGTTCAATTACTTTGGATTACCTACAAACTACTATGCACCCTAGCTGCCCTTGCAATCTTGCATAGGCGTCTCTCTTGTCTTCTTCCCAGGTAGGTTCAAACTCCAACTACAGTTTTACCTTTTGATTCAGATCATAACAATAGATGTAACAGCTACTTTAGTTTTCTTTTTATACAAAGTGCTCCAAAATATCAAACTCTCCAACAATTTCCTTTCTGTTTTCTCATTTGGATAACTTTTTCGTGTTCTTTTTTTCGAGCAAACACTCTTAAAAAGATCTTTAAAGAGTTAACTTATAATATTTGACTCATTTCATTTCATTTTCATTTACCCCAGTGCCGCAAAGGCTCCCACCTACGGTGGGGTAAGGGGGGGTCGAATGTACGCAGTCTTATCCCTGTACAAAAGCATAAGGAGACTGTTTCCGGATGACCCATAGTGAAAATTGTTATAATATATGATTGATAATATGTTATAAATTGTTAGCAGTTGCAACTTGTTACGGATGTTATGAACAACATAAAGTTTAAGGCTTACACACTAAATCACATGAGGCTTACATGTTACAACTAGCCTCACGAATACAAGACTCTTGAAGGCTTAAAAAAGACTTTATAAGCATTAGTTTGTAACTTTGTATGAAATTTAGTAAACCTGGATTTCGGGCAAACTGGGTGAACCCAGGTGTACAAAATTGAATTTGGACGTTATTAGGTCAGCTTATATAAATGTAATAAAATACCTTTGATTGGAGATTTGCCAAGAGCCCAAGATAAAAACAAAAATATTACTCCCTAGTTGAGACTCGAGAGGAGAGCTCCTATACACTGAGTGCGAGGTTTTCCGAGAATCTCCAGAGTGAACCTATGTTTTTGATACCCAGATTCACCCGAACAATATGAACATTAGTTACTGACTTGCATTCGTTTGAAATATTAACATATTAAATGAGATTGGAATGCCAAACCAATAGTGGTGCAAAATAGCATCTGAACTCTGTAGTAAAGTGGAATTATTATCAGAGAACTCATTGCCTAATAAAGATTAAGTGATTCCAATTTAGCATTTCAGACTTTCAGTTCAAGTATGAAGTATATATGCGAACCCAGTGTTTAATATGAATTCTCTATATTGGCAGAAAACTGGCAAAAATAATTATTCCCTGTGGTAAATAGGCACAATTTTTCATCTGAATAAAATCCACACCATGCCATTGAAAAAGTTAAATGCTTTGAACTGACCTTAGCTACAAAAAGCAAAGCTTTGGATACCTTGAAACCTTCTGCGTTTGAGAACACCGGCTGCCGAGTGAGCCTCTTGAGTTAAGACCGGCCGCAATGATGGCCGATAGCAGCACCGGCGACGAATAGAAGTTCTGGCTGCGATACCTTACCGGATGGCCGGTGGAGACGAGTTTGAATGGCGATGGTTCATTTGATTTGTTAGATTAACACGTTAATGCAACTCTAAACGGATTGTTGAGTAAGAAAGGGTAATGGACCAAGGTTATGGCGACGACTTTCACGAAGTTGAACAAAAAGGGGAAAGTGATCTTCGGGGGTCGACCTATGAGGGGCGTCGGCCAGTAGGGGTGCATTGACCAAGGAGAAGTCGACCTGCGGGGACTAACGTCAACCTAGAAGAAGTCGATGAAGTAGTTGGGGGTCGGCTCGACCTTCAAAAAGTCGACCTATTAGCGTTCTGTTAGCCAACTCAGCCGAATTAACATGTTAAATTAACGGGTGTACTCAATTAACACTAAAAACTCGAATTTGGGTACTTAAAAAGATCAAATTCAATATTGTGTACTCTTTACTCCATCTCATACAATATGATATACTCAATTGACCCAGTCCATATATCATACCACCGGGTGTACGTACACTCGACCCAACTGAGGAAGACAGTCCAATAACCAATACAGACCAAAAAAATTGGTGGCAATTTTGTAATTCAAGTGAAAAATCGCGACTTCCGCTAAATGAGAAATAATGTAATTTTAGTGAGCATCGAACCTATTTTATTGAGTATTAGGAGGCTAACAATGAGTAGCGTGATCCCTGCTTCATACGTAGTATCTTTATTTCACTTTCTTTTTCTTATTTTTATTTAATAAAAACTTCTTAAATTATATCTACATTCAACTCTTATGAATTTTTGTATGCAAATCTAATGTAATATGATAGTTTTCAAATATGCATTGATATAACACTTTACAACCGAGCATAACGTCAATATCAAATGAGCATAAGTAACTTACAATATGAGTATTACATACTTACACTAAGATAAAATGAGCATACATACTTACAAAATGAGTATTGAAAAAAATCAAAAAACTTACTTAAAATCTTCAGTATGCTCAAATAGTAAATGAGAATGCATAACCTATGAAATGAGCATCGAAAAAACTAAAATGAGCATTACACCAACATGCATGAATATGACATTTTGAAATGTATGATGTAATGCTCATTTTAAAATGAGTATTTAACCAATATCAAATGAGCATAGATAACTTACGAAATGAGTATCGAAATGATATTTTAAAATTATTAGCATAAAACCGATATCAAATGAGCATTTGTAACTTACAAAATGATTTATATTAAAGCAAAACATTAATACATAAAATATTTTATAATTGAATAGCATTAAAGTAAAAACAAACGAAAGGAGGAAACAAGTTAAGGCAGGAAAGGAATAAAAGAAAAAACAAAACAAAAAACGTAAGCAGAACAAAGCAAACATCGAAGCAAACTCTTCGTTGAAGCAGGCCAAACATCGGCACCTCCTCCGTCGATTCCCAGGACATCAGCGCGCGCAGCAAACATAACTCTTCGGCGACTTCTTCATCCCTAATCTTTACCATCTGAGTTGTAATTAATTTCAAAAATACCCGGTTGTACGGTGAGAACCGTACAACCGGGTGTACAATATATTTTACCTATTTGATTTGGGGAGGAGTAAGTGGTCTTCGGTAAAATACACCGTACAGCCGGCTGTACCGTGCGCACGGTACAGCCGGTCTTTTTTAGGACTTCTGCGCTTCTTCGATCTTCTTCCCTGCTTCTCGCCTGGCTTCTCCGATCTCCGTCCGTGCTTCGTCCTGCTTCTGCGGTGCTTGCTAAGAACTTCAAGCTCCAAGCAGGCAACTCCTCTGACAGCTCTCTTCTCCTCAAGCTCTCCTCTAGCCACTCTCTTCTCCTCTAGCAGAGCTACGCAAGAGACGGCGGCTCTAGGTGATTTCTTTGTTGGTCGGGAAGAAGTATGCAGGGAAGACAAATTGAAAGATGATTTAGGAGATTTGAGTTCATATTTCTTGATGACGAATCTGAAATGAGTTTATATTTAACTCAAATGAGTATAAGCTTAAAAAGAATGAACATACACAAATAAATATCGAGCATATTAAAAATGAGTTTTATGTAAAACTCAAATGAGTATACAACCGAAAATGAATGAGCATACACAAATGATCTTTTGAATTTTTTATACTCATTTTGTGATTTATGTATGCTCATTTGGTACCTCTTTATACTCGTTTCAAACGTATCATATTAATGTTAAACGCAAATGAGTATAAGGTCAAAATGAATGAGCATACACAAATGGACTTTTAAATCTTTTGATACTCATTTTGTAAGTTACATATGCTCATTTGGTGTTATTTTATGCTCATTTAAAAAGAACTGACTCAATGTTCATCACAATTGCATAATGAAAATCATTGGCAATACTTTTCAAGTTGATGCTCAATAAAAATGTCTTGATGTTCAATTAAAAGTACTTATGATTTTCATATCAATTCTCATTTTATAAGTTATGTATGCTCAACGGGTATTCATGTTATGCTCATTTGTAATATGACATAACAATGTATATTTCAAAAGTATCATATTGCATTAAATTCGCTTACTGGAGTTCATAAGAGTTGATTATAGATATAATTTAATAAGTTTTTTTAAAGAAAAAAAATAAGGAAAAGAAAGTAAATTCGAAGAGATGAAGCAGAGATCACGATGCTCAATGTTATGCTTCTAATGCTCAACAAAATATGTCACTTGCTCACTAGGCGTGGTTTAATACTCATTTAGTACGAGACGCGAATTTCATATAAATTACAAAAATGCCACCGGCTGTACGGTGAGCACCGTACAACCGGTGGTACTATATACGCTTCCGTGGTCTTCACTCTTGTGTGCCTGCGTGGGATATTCAAATCAATATCTTTGATTTTCTTTTGCAATCATTTTCTTTGTTTATATTTCAAAAACTTTGTCATCTTTTTTTTAATCAACTAATTTGTGATTACTGTTATATCTCTCTTCTCTGCACAAATCTCAACCATATAATTTCTACTTTATTATTCTTCGTGCGAGTCAAACTTGATAAAGTTTTAAATGACGGATGAAGTATTATATATTTGGATTGAATTTTTTAGTATGATCTTGTTTAATCTAGTCTAATCTAACCTGTAACTGAAATAAGTTCAAATAAATACATAAGTCTATCAAACATAAACGACAATTATACGGAGTTTTTAGAAACACAAAAAATGGGTATATATGGTGAGTTTTTTTTCTCAAAATAATGTCAAACAAAAAAATATTTCCCAAATTAATGTTGGGTTAAAAGTATTTCCCAAAATACCGCTCAAGTAATCTGAGTTAGAGAACCGTCACTTGAAGTGGCGGCTTACGCAAAGAGAGAGCTCGTAACGCGCAAAGCGAAAGCTAATAATGCGCAATGGCAAAGCAAAAAAAAAGGTAATGGTCCCACTCAAAATAAAATCTCCTATTTTTTTAAAGTGCCATAACTTTTTATTTGTACTCCGATTGTTACAAAAAATATACCAAATTCATAACTTTTTATTACCTTTCATTTGACACCAATATTGACTATATAAAAATCAAAAACTAATTTAACACTTTAAAAATTATTTGTTTTTTATAAATATATATCTTTTTTATTTGAATTCCGATTATTACAAAAAAAAAATATCAAAATTCATAATTTTTTATTATCTTTCATATAAAAGCAATATTTCATATATATATAAATTAACACTTGAAAAAGATACTATGTGCGTAGTATGTTTGTTCAAAATGCTACTCCCTCCTTCCTAAAATGGTGGTCCTGTATTTCCTTTTTGGGATGTCCAAAATGATGGTCTTGTTTCCCTTTGTGGTAAAGAACAAAAGTGTATTACCATTTATACTCTTCCTTTTTAATGAACAGTATGTAAAAGGATGAACAATATAATAAAGTAGGTTCTTTAGTCTTTCTTAATCTTTGTGCCCAAAAGAAACAAGACCATCAATTTGGGACATAGGGGGTATAACATTTTTATTTGTACTGCAATTGGTACCTTTCATATGACACCAATGTTGCATATAAAAAATAAAAAAAAAAATTATTACCTTGGACAGTTTATAATCATTTTTTATCTTGCACGCTATTAATATGGAGTGATAACGTAGAATGGAATAGCATAAACTCTCGTGCACGGTAAAAAATGATCCTAAACTAGACAAATTATTAGTTTTTTGTTTATTTTGATATATGAAACATTGCTTTCACATGAGAGATAATAAAAAAATTATGAATTTTGATATATTTTTTGTAATAATCGGAATACAAATAAAGAAGATATATATTTTTAAAAAACATATAATTTTTAAAGTGTTAAATTAGTTTTTTTATTTTTATATAGTCAATATTGGTGTCGAATGAAAGGTAATAAAAAGTTATGAATTTTGGTATACTTTTTATAACAATCGGCGTACAAATAAAAAAGTTGTGGCACTTTAAAGAAAATACGAGATTTTATTTTGGGTGGGACCATTTCCTTATTTTTTTTGCTTTGCCATTGTGCATTATGCGCTTTCTCTTTGCGACGAGCTCTCTCTTTGGGTCTGTTTGCAACAGCTACTGTTTTTAAAAAAGTGCTTTTTTAATGAAATGGGGAGAAGTGATTAAATAAAAGTTGATAGTGTTTGAGAAAAATGTGATTTTGAAAAGTAAAAGTAAGTAGTGTTTGGTAAAATAAGTGCTTTTTGTGTAATTGAAAAAGTAAAAGCACTTTTGACGCGGAAGCCGAGAAAAATAAAAGTTGTAGTGTTTGGGAAAAAATATATTTTTTTTAAAGTCAAAAGCTGAGAAGTGCTTTTTTAAAAGCAGTTGCAAACAGACCCTTTATATAAGCCGCCACTTCAAGTGGCTGTTCTCAGATTACTTGGGAAATACTTTTAACCCAATATTAATTTGGGAAGTATTTTTTTGTTTGACATTATTTTGAGAAAAAACTCTTAAATGGTACCTATATATAAGTACACAACGAATCAAGGATGTCAATGAACCTATTAAATAAATTGAGCTGAAGAAGTAAATGTTTGTTTGGATTCAACATAAATTAGATGAAAAAATTACATATAAATGGAATTATGTTATATAAACTTAGGGGTGTTTGGATCTAATTCTTAAAACTACTCATGCTCCTTCAGGAAGCAAAAGTAGAAGATGGGGTGTTTGGGTAAAGTGAAAAAGTATTTCTGGTGCTCTAATTTACTCCTAGAAGCAGTTTTTTTTGGAAGTTGGGGGAGATCAGCTTCTGAAAACTGATTCTGATTCTACTTCTACTTTAAAAAAGAAGTAGAAGCAAAATCAGTTTCAAACATACCATTAGTGACAAATTTTTGAAAAATATGAATCTGAGTTTGGGTATATATATTGAATATACTTTTGAGTCTACACTAGTTTAATGGTATTTAAACTTGCATTCATATGGAATTATAAGATCATGGATTGCAGAGCCGGCGTTTAGCATGTTCAACATGTTCTACAAAACAGGGCCTCCCGATTTCTGAGTCCCCAACTTTAAAAAAATTATTAGTATTACATAGTGAAAATAGAAATAAATACTAATGAATAAAATAAAGTTTTTGTCGGTAGTCTTATTCATGTGTTACTCAAATTGATTGAGTGATGAGTTGTGTTGCTTTAAATCAAGTTTTAAGCGATTTTTAGAATTTTTATTACATTATTTGACGAGTATTCAATTGATTTTAGTATAGATATTTCATTTTTTTAATTCTTAATATTAAAATGGGGCCTCGATTTTTTGGCCTCCAAATTCATTGATTGTTATGGACTTCTAATTCATTATAATTAACATTCCGTCTCTATTATTTTATCTTCCTCTCTAATTTTCACAAACTTTGTTTGTCCTTTACTATACGTCACAAGTAGGCCTGCATGAATCTGGAATAGGGCAATTGGTCTTGGTCATCCTGGACCAGTACCGGGTCATGGGGTATTGGGACAGTTTTAGTATGTAAGGTTTGCAAATCAAACTCATTTTTATTACCGAGTATTATTTTATAATACGATAAATAAATCTGAGATCCACTTCAATATAAATGCACAATATAAACATGATTTGTGTTTGCATAATAACTCTACATTATTATATGAATTACATATGTAGCATTTGAGATTCTGTTTATTGTTAATATTGCTTTTGTATAAACTACTATCCCTCATACATTTGATAAATATCATTCTTATGAAATTCATACATTTGTATAAATCAATGAATTCATTCACAAAAGTCTATGAACTTTTTCATAAGCCCACGGATTAAAAAGGCAACTATAATTCATTTTCTACAATTTGAATGTTCTCCCAAATCTGGTAATTGCATAAATTTGTAAGTTATTCGAGGCATTTATAAGTTCTTAGAAAATATAAGTTCTTATAATAAAATTGTAAACTCATAAGGAATTTCATAGTTAAATTGTGTTAAATACAAATAAAACTTAAATAAAGTATATAACTGACCACCATTGTTTCATTCTTAAAATATAACTCACCCAGTCCTAATCGACGAGATTTTATGCTTTTTACAAAATCAAATAAATTTTATTTTGGAAATAAAGCATAACTACTCTTCTTTGTACACTGTCTATTTTCACTCTTATTGGAATCAATTTATCAATTCAATATCTTTTAATCGCATTGAATTTTGCCAAATTTCTTTTTTTATTTTTCTAAAAACTTTGTCACTTTTCTTTTAAAATAAATAATTTATGTTTCTATTTATTTCTCTTTCCTCGACATACTTCTCAATCACATGGTTTTTACTTTTCTTATTTTACACATAATAAAACAAACTTGACAAAAAAAGTTAACATCTACGTATAACTAAGTTTCATTTAGTGAGAGACGCGGACGGGCCTAGGGTTAGGCAGTAGGTTGAACAACTTTGGTAGAAGACAGAGCAGACGGAGGTGCGGCCTGACTGGCGGAGAGGTCGGGAAGCGTTTCCACCAGGGCTCCGTCTGGGACTGGTTTGTGATATCCTTGGGTGTAGGAGAAGGCTCTCCAATCGGTTTGAGCTGCGGATGGCTGAGGGAGGGGGCAGACTTCGAGGTGCGACGATTCGGTTGATTTCGTTCAGGCCATTCTAAGGGCAGATGATGACGGCGAACCAGGAACAATTCGAGGTGGAGCAGCTGGCTCAGGCGTATGGCAGTATGGAGATGTATGGAGGAGACACGACTCCGTTGGCGAAAATCACGACTCCGGGTGTGGCGTATGAGAGTCTAGCGCTTGATTGGACCTTCACTTCAGAAAAATCGTGTTTGTCAGTGTTGAAGTATCAATCATAGCGGTCTTGATGGTCGGGCCTCCTCCTGAACCACCGCCATGGAATGTACGAGTTGGAGCTTTGGCTGTTTGTGGAAGGTCTCAGGTAGAAGGATCAAGAATAATGGAGTTTGGCAAGCACTAGCAGGCTCGTTTAGTTTGCAATTTAATCTTGTTATCTTCCAGTTTATTTTTTTGGACCCTTTGTTGTTTGGGTGTGCATGCTTATGAGGTGGGAAGATATTTTATGCTAAGAAGTAGAATGACTTCAAAAGCCGAAATATTCTTCATATCTCTCAGATGATTAGCGACTCGATCCGCTCTAGTTAAGGTGACGGCTTCTATAGCTAATCGGAGGGTGAGAGGGCCTTCGATTTATGGTAATTGGTAAATTTGATGGCAGAAGACTATTCAGTATTGAATATTGATAAGTTTGTAATGTCATTGGTTCTTGAATTCTAATATAGTTAGTCAGTTTCCATTCAAAAAAAAACTTGACAATGTCCAATGCAACAAATGTAGAAAAACGGAGGCTCATTGCAAAATAAAATAGAAATTCGTCCAAAGAATTGTACATTTGAACCACAATTTTGAAGGGACTAATGATTTAGCTAATGGGGGATTTTGTAATGAGGATAGTAGCACTCTTTCATCAAGTAATTGAAATATTACATTTATTCATTTCTAGATGTACTGTTTCTATTCATTTTGTCCAAAAATTGTTCACGTTTACAAAAATAAGATCTTGTTAATGCTATTTTTTTCTTTCTCTAAACAAATTTCAATCACATCATTTTCTTCCTTTTTAATATGT
Source organism: Cuscuta epithymum (assembly GCA_945859915.1). Taxonomy (NCBI): domain Eukaryota; kingdom Viridiplantae; phylum Streptophyta; class Magnoliopsida; order Solanales; family Convolvulaceae; genus Cuscuta; species Cuscuta epithymum. The sequence goes on from CAMAPF010000116.1 coordinate 241,697, forward strand.
CAAAAAAGAGAGGAAGAAAAGTAGAAACAAAGTATTTCTCACTATTTGATTTCTGGATTAGCCGAGTAAAATCAGTAATCATTTTTCACTTTCCCTTTCTAGAAATGTAGACAGAAGATGAGAAGATGGTTCTCATGAAAGAGGGTAAAACTTCGAGCATGTCCAATACTATAAATTAATTTTATGACAACTGACAAGTATACGCAAACATATTCATACGTGTTCATAACAGAATCATATTCATAGGTGTTCATAACAGAATATGTGATTCAAAGCAAATGAAATGTATATCCTACCACATTAGCGCCAAACTATAGGCACAATATGAGTATGAAGTACAATTTTCTAAATGTACAATGAGACTGGGGGGCGTGGAGCATCAAGTGCCAATAATTTCTTTTTTGAATAAATGAAGGGTAATGAAAGAGGAAAATATGACAAGTAAAAAATGAACGTCAGGAGTATTAATGTGATCATTGTTATTCTATAACTACATGGTAAAGACTTCTTTCCAGTTTTTACCTCGTATGTAAGTTTTTTCTATAGTTATTTCTTTGTTGAGATGTTTTTGAACTCTCAGGTCAATAAAGTGACAATTATGACTAGAGACACAAGTATAAACTTTGCTCTCGGTATCAAAATCTCCAGCTACGGCTCTGTCTAAACCTTCCTTCTAATGTAATGCAAAACCTTCGCAAAATTGAGTTTTTACTTTAACATTTGAAACTAGTAAAAAATTAGCTGAGGCAAAAACTCCCCTTCCAAGAAGAAAATGTACAAGGCCAACAAGAGAAATTAGAGAAGCAAGAAAACCAAGTAGTTTGGTCTGGCAATGGCTCTCCTTGACTGTTAGTTGGCTCAGATGGTTTTAATGATTCTTCCTTCTGTGGTAGTGGCTCTGACATTGGCTGTTGCCGCTGTTCTTGGCTCATTCGCACCCGACCATTGCCAATGCTATCAGCGCCTTCTTTATCGGTCTGCCCTGTCAATCTTCATTACATTCAAACTAATCAGATCATGTTCTCATCTGGATGCCATTAAAAATGTTCAAATTATAATATTATATGCACATTTATATCCAACCCCTGCTCTTCAGCCCAAATAGAGCATACTTTTCCACCTTTCTGCTTGAAAATTTGGCTTTTCTTCACACCAAGAACAATAAATATCAAGAATTGGGATTGCATATGAAAAGGTCAAATTAATAGAGTAATCAGTAATTCAAAATTTTATATGTTACTATATTCTTAAATTTAGACAGCATGAAATGGCTACAAATTCTTGCAGAAGATGGCGGCTCGTAAGAGCAACCAATATCTTGAAAGAAGACCAATCTTGAAATTTATACTCTTTTTTAGCCTTGACAGGATTGGTTGCTCGTTTGAACAAAATAGATTTTAATACCATATTAAGACTAGTTCATCTTAAAACATCAACTTCATATAGGAAGCAACCTAAGGTCTTACATGCGAGTTTGTATCTTTTTATATTATGTGGTATGAGATGACATAACAATAAACAACTACATTATCTAGTATCTACTAACAAAGGGGTGGTTATTAGTGTTAGAAAAATGAGGAAAAGAACATCAAAGCAGTTGGGTAGGAAAAACTGCCCACATCTGACAGGAGAGCAATCCTGGCTTATTTACAGAGATACTGGAGTGAAACTGGTGTGCATTATTAGAACTTAGCAGGTAGTTATGTTTTTAGGTATGAGGTGGAAAAACTAACCACAATTATGGAGTACTCACATTGGGAATGCAAATGATCTGTCACTGGTGATACTCTCCACAGAGTAATGAGAAATGTGTGTCTCCTCATTTGACTTTTTGGGATGATTGTGTTCCTCTTCCTCCTGTATGACCTCTTTCCAGACATCAGTAGTTGTTTGCAGTTTTTGTCCTACCTCGTGATTGTTTCCATCAGTAGTCATTTCATTGGTTGCAGCCTGGATTTGAAGAGGGGGATCAGTTGTCATTTCATTGGTCGCAGCCTGGATAGGAAGCGGGGGATCAGTTGCCATTTCATTGGTTGCAGCATGGATACGAGGAGGGAGATCACTCGTTATTTCCCCAGAGTAGCCAAAGAAATGATCCCTGGTGAAGCTCCCTCCCATTTGGATACTGAATAATGATTCATTGGAAGCTGAACTCCAGTCTGAGCATCTTGGAGGCGTATCAGGAGCAAACACGGCTGGTGGAATCCTGTTTGATGATGTATCTGTACAACTATCCATGGTTGATTCTGCAGTGGAATCTCCATTAAAGATGAATTAACCTATTTCATACTTAACAATACGGTTTTCTAATTGTTTCCAAAGGATAAGAGTTTGGTAACATCAATTGCAGTCGAAATATAATTTGGAGTTGGTGGTGGATTTTTTTTACTCGCAGGTCCCCTAATTATTAGGTAGGTTTCACTTATTTACCATAATCAAATCGATATGCCAATCAATTGAAAAATTCATCTTCCAGTCGGAGCTCATTTGCCTCCATTATCAACTACCAGACATTACTGCTTTGAAAGGAAGAAATTCCCTATCATTTAGCGCCCAAAGCCTAAAATGACGCAAACCTAAATTTCCTTACTAATGATAAAAACAATAATCTTCAATTCAATTACCAAATGATGCGTGAACCGGGTGTTCAGAATATCGAACCAAGGAGCGACTTGGAAGAGCCGGGCCGCCGGCACCGGGATATGGCCCGAACACTCACCGAACAAGCTTTCGTCTTCGGCGGCCTCGCATGCAATTTGCAGAGCAATTTCCCTACTAGAGTACTCCGGATTCAATCCAACCACAGCCGTGTACGAAGAGATCGAATTGAAAGCTTGCCCCGAAACTTATCGGCTAATCGGCCAAAGGCTCGCGGAATCCCTAACCGAAATATGCGCGCGCTTTCGTTTCTTCATACGGCCATACAATACTCCGTATTACAATATTGAAAATATGAATTTCAAGGGCAAAAACTGAAAAACATGACAAAGAAATAGAAATTTTGTAATCGTGTTTAATCTAATTTATTTAAGTTTTTTATCTATCTCTAATAGTATGGTCTACACTCTGCAATTTGGAAGTATGTTAGGTGAAAACTTCCTAAGTATGCAGATTTGTTCATGATTATATATAGGTTAAAGCGTAAAATAGGCCCTCGAATTAACAAAAAAAAGTATCATTCACCCCTTATATAGGAGACTTTGTTCGGCCGTCGACAATTTGGGTGGTTCCCGATAGAATTTTTGGATGAATTTTTTTGAGCATCTTCTTCATTAAGTCTAGTTTACTCATACCAAATTTCAGATAAAACCTAATAGGGCAGACAGTCAAATGATTTTCTGAAATGTATTGTGTTGTTTAACTGTCAGTTATCTTCAAAATTTCAATTGATTGCCTTTCTGATTGAATTTTTAGCTGAAATTTGGTATAAGTAAACTAGACTTAATGAAGAAGATGCTCAAAAAAAATCATAAAACAATAACACCGGGAACCGCCCCAATTGACGATGGTCAGACAAAGTCTCCTATATAAGGGGTGAATTGCACTTTTTAAATTAGTTCGAGGGCTCATTTGATCCTTTAATCTTATATAGTTGTATGTAATTGCACCAAATATATAAATTAAGGACATGATTGCACCAAAGTATTATCAAAATAATTCTGAATTATTCTTCTATTTTCCCTTCCATTCCATATTTCATGAATTTAGTTAGCATAATTCCTCAAATTATCGTCATTCTTTTTTTACATTGTTAATTTCTTTTTGGCGTCGTATAGAATACTTTTCAAGGGACAAAAATGAAATATTGATGATATGTATACTATTATTATTAACTAGCTTTCAAGCCCGTGCGATGCACGGGCATTACATAATTTAGTCAATTGTAAATTTGATATTTTCGAAATCATATACGTAGTATAATTTAATGTCCTGTAAAAGCAAAATAAACTCAGTCTCATATAAAGCCGTTTGATAATACCAAAATGAGTCGAATTGTCTGACTTTACTGTAATATAAATTAAATCTAACTGATTGGGATAAATTGACGGAATCTTCCAAATTATGAAAAAGGGATGGTTGAACCGTGTCATACAAATTAAAAAAAATGAATTAAATCAACTGTAACTAAATTTTATGAATGACGTACTTCATCATCTAAAATTTAGTTCTTACAAATAAATTTTCAATCTACTTTATTTTTTATTACAAATAAAAAAGGATGCTAATCCGTGTCATACAAATTAATACGGAGTAAGTAGAGGTTCTCAAAAAGTTACGTAGTATAAATAAGGTGGATTCTATATAATCGTACAATATTTTGTTTCCATATCAATATGCAATAAAAAATAGAATGTAATAAAATATAAAAAGCATAAAAAGTAATTAATAATTATTATATATGATGACATGGCAGGATTATGTGGCACACCGTATGCTCTTAAAAAGTTGTTCTTATATATATATATATATATATATATATATATATTGATTAATAACTATGTCATTTATTTTCTCTGAATTGTATACTCCGTATTTAGCTTTGATTTTGGAAAACATATGCAATAAAAAACATGTGCAAATTTGGGCTAACAAAATCCAAATTTCTCTTTTTAGAAAAATCAACGTTTAGCATTTCTAAAACAAAGAAATTTTTTAAGTAAGATTAACTATTTTTAAAATTACACGAGGCATTAAAAGCTCAAACTATTTTTAAAATTATCGATTGGTCCCAATGCAGTTTTACAATTTTATTCTATTGTGAAGTAGTTTTATTCTATTTTTATGTAATACAACAACAACAACAAACAAACACCCAAGTCTTAGTCTCAAAAGATTTTGGGAATAAAAATGAAACGGAACCGTACCTGGGGTGCTGCTTGCTTCGGTCCGGACTGAACGGTCCAGTTCTGGAAGCGGGTCTACCACTCTACCCTGGTCTTTTTGGGCTAAGCCAACCCAAAGGGAATGTTTTCTTAATTGATATGATGAATGATGATGTCTTTATTGTGTACAAACTTCTAATGAGAAGACTTATGTAAAAAATGAGAACTCAACAAAAAATGTATACAAAATCTTAACCACTTCATTATATAAAATCTGGCCACATCAAATCCCAATTTTGAAGTTCATTAACATCCATGCGAACCAATGCTTTCTGGGCACACAAAACTGCAGGAGGGCGTTTCCTAGCTTTCTGATCAATATGCTAAATCAAAACCTTTTTTATTTAGCAAAAATTGGGGCAAGGAAAAAATATGCATTCATATACATTTTTAAACAAAAAATCGAACAAGATAAAAAATAACCAAGCTCGGGGCTCAGTTCCCCCCTCTACGCCCATAATCAGAGGCTTCTGAATCTCGTCATCTTCTGGCTTTCTTACTTTTGACATTTCATCTTGAGCATCTGGCTAAATTCACGACCAAACATTTGGACGGTTAGATAATTCTATACAAGAATTTATTTCTTCTTCTACTTCCATGTACCGAACCTTTCTCTGGCTATTTTCAAGAGCTGTCTCAAGCTCCCTCACACGTTCTTGAAGTTGTGATTCAATGACCTCATGTAGCCTCAAGCAAAGTTCTCTAGGCGAGACAGCATAATTTGCCGAGGGAGGAGTGGATTTGTCACCTTCATCACGGTCTCCATAATGTAGAATACCCCTTCTATTAAAGGCCTGATCTAGTAACTCACCCTCCGGTAAATCTGGTATGAACTCTGGGTCAAGCTGTGAAGTTTTTTGGGCAACAGTAAGTAAATCCCAGATAAAACATGTTCGTCCATCCATTAAGAATTGAAAGGAAAAGGAGTGCAAAATCTTATATATTGATTTTGTATATTTATAGACACTAAGGGTGGGGATCACTAAAATCTTATAGTGCCACATTGTTAAACTTGACCAATTTTGAAATTTGTGTGCTCAATGTGTCTTAGTCAGATCAATTGCTTGTTTGACTGTTTGAAGATAAAGTTGTTTGAGGATGAAGGTTCTTACCATATAAAGATATGTGGTTCATCCTAAAGATCAACCTTATAGAATTAGTGACAGGTAAAATAATACCAAACAAATACCACCATATGAAGTCAACTCTATAGGAGTAACCCAATGAAGTATATGTTGGTTTGTTTATATGCATATTCATTCAGTATGTGATATTATTAATTTATTACATAATTAAGCAAACAAATTATATGGTTAAGTGTGGGTTACTACACAAGTAAAAATAAAATGAAAAGGTGTTACCTCATTTAGTTCCATGAATTTCCCTTCCAAATGAGATGAATCTATATTCTGTTCTAATCTCTCTAGTTCCATTTCAAGCTCTACTTCAATTTTACTCATTGGTTCTTCATCTGTGTGCTTCCATTGTTGTTCTTCAACACAACACTCCAATGTCTTATGATTCTGCTGAGAAGAAAGTGAATGCAACCCGTCATTGTTATAATCCTCAGCGTGAATTTCTTTCACAATTAATGAACCCTTCATTTCAAGTTCCTCTTGTAGATCTTGAACCAAATAGTTTGTCTCCTTCAGTATTAGGTTAAGTTTTTCTATTTCTTTTTTATATGCCACCATAGAAAAGAAAACTCCAATGTATATCCCAAGAGACAGAAGAAAAGCTTCATTAGAAAATCCTGAATCACAAAGAAAGTTAATCTATGAGCCAAAACTGCCAGAAGCAAAATACAAATTCAGGTCATCATGGGAACAAGCTTTTAAAATAAAATAAAAAATAAAAAAATAAAAAAGAGGAGGATAAGCTAATTTATGAAGGTAATATGCCTGTAACATCTTTCAAGATACGTCATGGTTTTTTCAAATTGCACAAAAACTGTGAATCAAATCATGAAACTCCTACACATTGGGAGAATGTATATATATTGTACAACAGGATGTCCTGTGTGCATAGTAAATCCAGATAGCATTCTTAATTTCTTCATATGTAAACAGTAAAATGGGTCTTATTCATATTCAAATGAGCATTGTATAAGAAAAAAAGTGAAGAATAATGCCAAAATGAGCATTTTCGGATTCAAAACGAGCAAATAAAAATCACAAAAATTACCTGGATGTAAAATGACATCCTGAGTGCACGGTATGTTTTGCAACGTATTGGGGACAAAACTGGGTTCACGTATTGGGGACAAACTGTCTGTGCTTCTTTGTTATGAAGTAACAGTCAGTGTATGCAATTTTCGACGCGATTTTCACTATGGATCATTCGGAAACAGTTTCTATGTGCTTTAGTACAGGGGTAAGACTGCGTACATCCAACCCCCCTTACCCCACCGTTAGTGAGAGCCTTTGCGGCACTGGGGTGATGATGATGATGATGATGATGGGGACAAAACTGGGTTCAGAGTTTTCCGTCTTCTAGTTTTGTTTGAGTTGGTTAAGGCCACATTGGCTTTGAAAATGCAAATAAAAAAATGAACTAAATAACACAAGTTGGTTTCATTTGGTCATTTTTTATTTTGGTTTTGGTTTTGAGAAAGTAAAATCTAGGCTAGGAGTGTCCATCTATCGGTCTGTATTTGGTTCAGTTAAGGTTGAATCAGTTTTGAGAAATGCAAAACATGAAACCAAACCGAATAACATAAGTCTGTTTTGGATTAGTCAATTGTGGTTGCCTTCTTTCAATTGAATCAATTTTCAGAGCCTAAACCTTAAGCTGCAAACTGAATCGCCTCTGATTAACTTGATTCAATTTAGATTGGTGCATTGGTTGGTTTAGGTGACGTTTTCTTAGTGTTAAATCTAGCCTCAAGAAGGTTAATTCAGGCCCTATACCTCCATCGCACAATGGTAGACTCAAGCGGTTATGCCAAACCCGCCCTAAGGGCTTGATTGATTTGGGGATTTGCAGGGGAGGAAAAACAAGGGGAGATTTGTTTTCTTCAAATTGTTTCTACATTAAGATGGCTGAAAAGAAAGCGAAGATACAAAAGTATATACAAACACAAGATCTGAGTATCTAACTAATCATATAGCTAATTTTACTCAAAAACTAACAATAAAGATGAATAAGTAAAATAAAAACCAGTCCTCTGTCCCCTTCCCTCCGTAAACCCTTATTTTATGAAGTTACTACCTTGAGATTGAATGCGCTTTTTGGTCATCTTTTTCCTGGAACTGCGATATAATCTGATCTGATTCTTTTTACCAACTCTTTCTTTTCTTTGGAACTTGCTGGACCCAATATTTGGCAGTTGAGGAACTCCATATAGTGTCTCCTGTTGTGGAACAATGCCCTTTTGAGGCGCGTATGGTGGTGGGCGTAAAGGAACTGAACCAAATATACACTCTTCCATTTCTGCCCGTTCGTGGATCAACTGGGCCACCAAACAATTTTCAAGAGAAGTCAATGGTTTCATGATACGTCTATCCGCAATTCTACTTCTTAGGCAGTTTCTATTCCTTGACCAAGAAATCATATAGGGACTATCAGAATAATCCATCACGAATATACCACTTTTAGAATTCATTTCCACCATATTATCATCTTCACGGACTAGTTCCTTTTCCCTAGACAAACCATTTTCATCAAATTTCTTTCTAAGCTTCATTCCCAGGGAAGGGCAGTCCTCATTAAGGGCTTGAGGAACACTCTGAGAAGAGTTATGCTTCAAAATTTCAGGAATTCCATTAGGTGAATCCCCAAGATTTTGTTTACACCGTAAAAGATCATTCCAATGTTGAGCAACATAACCAGCAATAGCAGTAATAGCTCCAAACCAAACACCCATTTTAATCTAATCCAATCCAATCCAATCAATAATGACTTAGGTCTCAAACAGCACTTTTTCTCTTTCCAGCAAACAGAGTTGTAAATGAACTTTCCCTTAACAGTCAACTAAGAATAGGTTTCTCAAAGCTTCAGGCAAATAATCAAACTCAGTACTCAATTTTCTATTCTCCCTGGACATAGAGTCCAATGGGAGTATAGTGAAGATTGCTACATTCGAAATTCCAAAATAAAGTGAACCAATTTCCGATAAAATCCTCCATCAACAAGAAACATTAAAGAATTCGACCAAGCAGGTTGATAAAAAGTATGTTCTTGAAATTACCCATTTCGAAGCCACAAAAATTGGGTGTCTCGCTTGAATCTTTCGTAGCCAAGGCACAAGTTAGAAGTCATGAATGCAGTCATGAACAAAGATGAGAGGAGCATAATAAGGCAATAAGCTACACATGGTAATTTAGAAGACAAATAGAGTGATAATAAATTGATTAGGGTCTGGTGAAATTTGATAAGGGGATTTTTTTAAAATAAAAAGTCGTCCTTCCCATCAGAATTCATAAGTAGGTGAAAGGAAGAAATTGGTAGAAATACATGTGAATTTGTTGAATTAATAAAAGGGGTAATTTGAGTTTGCACCCTATATTATTGTCTAAATTGGACGTTGCATCTCGCTTTAAAAACTCTTCGTTTTTGCACCTCAACCCCATATGAAAAGATAAAAATGCCCCTCCATTAACAATTCTGTTGACCTTCAACATATTCCTGATTTAGGGCATTTTTGTCTTTTCATATAGGGTTGGGGTGCAAAAACGAAGAGTTTTGAAAACGGGGTGCAAAATCCAATGTAGACAATAATATGGGGTGCAAACTCAAATTACCCCTTAATGAAATTCTAGGCTTCTAGGAATACTCTAACATGTGCTAATCAAGCAAGTTGGCAATTTAGGATGATTTTACTTAGAGCATCACCAATGCAATACTTTCTAGTTCAAATTATATGTGCCAAGTGCCAATTTAAGACTCTAATTTGATTATCTTGTCTGGTCTGATCTGGCGTGGTCTGGTTTCTTGGTATTTTAATAACTATCCAAGTTTGGTATGGTCTGGACTGGTCTTGTCTGGGACAAATTACCGTCCAAGTAAAAACATCCTTAGATGAACATATTTTTAAATATTTAGGTAATATTTTAGAAGTGGTAGTAGATTATGATCATCTTAGTTTTAAATAAAATTATATACCTAGTCAAAGATAGTCTAATTTGTATCAAAATTAAAACATTGATTTAATGTTTCATGAATATTTTATGATTGTCCATGTATATTTTAGAATGTTTTTATTTGGACTGTAATTTGATGGTCTGATATGAACTGGTCTGGTCTGGTCTGGTCTGATATCTTTGTATTTCTATAACTATTCAAGTCTGGTCTATTCTAATCTGGTCTGGTCTGGTTTGGTCTGGTCTGGTCTGGTCTGGTCTGACCTGGGACAGATTACAATCCAAGTAAAAACATTGTGATAGCAAATCAAATCATTTACTTAAAAAAAACATTTCCACACTGGAAAAAATTCGACTATAACTCAAGCTCGAACTTAAACTACCACTTTGACTTGACTGAAACTCATTTGTAACTCAAATTCACTCTTCTCGATCAAACACTCAAATCACATTTAAACTCAATCTAGACTCGCTTGATAGCACCTCTAGCTTAGCTGCATGCAGCCATGCATTACTACATGAGAATTGTGCATGTTTATTAGCTTGGACGCTTTCTATGGACATTCAATCAACCATGTCACAAATACATTGTATATGTATGAAGTAATACATATGAATGTGAGAATATCTAAATTGTTCACACAGACAATTTATATCTGACACCGACATTGATTTGTACGTCAACTTCACTTTGATTTATGCACTCATCATTGGAATTTGTAGAGGTTTATTTGTAGCAAAAAAAAAATGTAGACGTCCGAAAATATTCACACACGCCTCATACACGTTGCACGTTGTTTATGTGGGTATTTTGTTGTCTATGAACAATACACTCCCAAGACAAAAATACTCTCACAACATAGTATTAAGTGTAACATTGTATCCTAGAGATATATTGGTATTGTTCTCAAGACTATTACACATTAATAAATTAGAGAATCAATTGTAACTATCATTAATGTAATAGTGTAAAAGAATTGTGTGAGCCTTGAGCAACTTAATTTCAAAGGCAACCAAAACTATGAACTTCAACCGATTTACGTTATATCCCCCCTCCGTGTTAAAATAAGAATCCTACTAAGCTTTTCACGTATTTTAAGATAGTTTATAGGTTTATTGTACAACTAAAAAGAAACTAACTGAAAAGAAACTTTTGTAAACTTTTTTAATAACTGTTAACTTTTAGTGACTGAAAAGATCTTAAAAAAAAAGGGTTGTAATTGTTTGGTAAAAAACTGACTGCTTGATTTAGATCTGTTTGGTATACAAAAAATTAAGGGAAAAGTATGGAAAGGTACTTGTGGTTAAGCCCATTTTTCAGATCGGGTCATGTGTTTCATTCTTTATCAAAGTGGTTCATGTGTTTGAATTCCGTTATCACAAGAGGGTCACGCCGTTAAAAACATCTGAAAAAGACCGTTAAAATTAACTCTAATTTTCAAAAGTGCCCGAAAAAATTAAAAAAAAAAAATACCGGAAGGAGCGCTTCAATAAGACGGCCGCTAGGCCACCTTTCTTTTTTTGTTTTTAGCCACCCTTGTCACTGGAAAGTCCACCGGAAAAGTGATATTAGCGAAATCATTTTTAAAAAATAATTCAAACAGGTCTGAAAAATCCAAAGCCTAAGGTGGTTTGGAGGTCATCTTGATGAGGCGCACCTTTCGGTATTTTTCTTTTAATTTTTCGGGCACTTTTGAAAGTCGGGGTTACTTTTAACGGTCTTTTAAATGTGTTTTTAACGGTGCGAACCTCTTGCGATAACGGAATTCAAACACATGAACCACTTTGATTAAGAATGAAACACATGACCTTATCTCAAAACGGGCCCAACCACAAGTGTCTTTTCCTTACTTTTCCCAAAAATTAATACCAAAAGTCACACAATCTTCTCGGATGCTACTCCCTATAACATCTCAAAAAAAAGATCTTTAATATTTTGAAAAGCTCTTAAAATTTGTCATGTCAAACAAGCAACTAGAAGCTTTCAAAGACTTTTTAAATAGTATAAAAGATTGAAATCAGATACTTATGTCTGCCAAACATTCACTTAGTAGTGTAACAATATTGTTTATTTGATTAATTAAAGTGTACTTTGGTAATACAATTTTTTGATACGACGTATGTGTTTCTAATTTTCTCATGAATAAGAATTACTACCGTCCCGGTAGACTTTGTCAAGTACAAGTTAGGTGAGAAATAAGAATGGTAAAAACTATTAGGTTAAAATCTGTGCAGAGGAAAAAGAAATGTGCAAAAACAATTGGAGACTTTAGTTGCTATTTATTGGGAAAAAGGGGCAAAAAGACCCTCCAAGTTGTCACCAAAGGGCATCTAAGCCCTTAAACTATTTTTTTTTTTTTGCAAAAAGCCTCAAAATAAGTGAAAGGAGAGCAACCAGCCCCTTACTAACGCTGAAGCAGTTAACGGAAGTTGTTCCAAGTTGTTCCTTTGGTCATTTTAACCGTATGTTGCACAATTTTAATCTGACAATATTTTTTATATTTTTTCTTTTAATTTCAGTTTGTCCTCTATTAAAGAAGCAAATCTAGAATATTTTGGTCCTAAAATTATGACATATGTCATCTCTTTTTAAATAAGTGCAACATGCTGAATTTTACAATATTCGCATGCTCTACTTTAACTATGTTTGATTTATTAATGTATCAATGATTTTTTTTAAAAAAAAATTAAATTTGTCTCATTGTAAATTTACAATTTCTTTTATGTTTTGATTAATAGAGAATTACACTTGCTCCGTCCTTGAATTAATTTTCAAATTTCCGTTTTCGTCAGTCTAAAAAAAATGCAACATAAATTGTGGTTCAAAACATATTTTACACATTGTTACATGTTTCCAGTACAATCTCCACTGCACAATTTTTCTTTTCTTCATTCTCGTGCAAAAGCAACTTTGGAAGATAATTTAGGGATAAATGGAGTATATATTAATAGTCACAGTTATACATTAATAAATATGAAATGTGAACTTTGACACTTATTTAAGAACGAGAGAAGTATTACGAAGTATTACAAAGTATTACGGAGTTGTCAATTCCTCCGTTATTCGAAAACACACATGATGCGGTTGTGCCTATGTCCGTGAGTCCGTGACCCAAGAAAAAACATACTATACTTCAGTTTGATTCGGTTTGAATTTGTCACGTTTTAAAAATACAATAAGAATTTATTGATTTTTTAGTTCGATTCGATTTTATTCGGTTTTTAAAAATATACGGAATATTAAGAATGAGAAAGCGGTCCAACCGAGCTGGTCGCCGACTCACTCTCCCTTACGGGAGGTCTCGGGTCCGAAACTCAATGGAATGAGTTTCAGCCCCAATTACTCCAGGCCCCTCAGCCTCTCCCTCAGACGCCCTTTGAAGTAAAAAAGAAAAAAGAAAAAAATGGAATATTACTCCCTCCATTCCACTAAGATTGTCACAGACACTATTCACTTGATCAACACAAATCACTCTTAATTTGTTACTTTATATATTAATTTTTTTTATCAAATTTGATTCTGATTTTTGCGACTTTGTAAAGTTTTTAATGTAGTTTCTGAATATGTAATTTTTTTCTTAAAAAATTTGATTGAAGACATGAATTTGTTTGCTTTATTGTTGGTCAAGCATCGTAAACCGAATTGTCACAAATATAGTGGGACAGATGAGTAAGAATTTAGTGAAAATATCTTATCACAGAACAAGTGCTATCACGTTTATTGGGTTCACTGGATTATCATTAAACCAATTAATTTGTAGTGTATTTGTTTTTAATGGATATCTTGTATTTGTTAATCATGATAAATTGACAACCGCATAATACTTCTCCCGTTTTAAAATAAGTATCAAAGTTCACATTTCATATTTGTTATTGCATAACTTTGACAATTAATATTTTTTTCCCATAACTTTGACTATTACGTAGTAATATATACTCCATTCGTCCCTGAATTATCTTCCAAAGTTGGTTTTGCACGGCAATGAAAAAAGCGAAAATTGCATGATAGAGCGTTATACTGAAGAGCGAAGAACGTGTAAGAATGTGTAAAACATATTGTGAACCATAAATTATTTGCAAAAGAAAAGATTATTTTGAGACAAACAAAAAAGGATATTTGAAAAATTAATCCAGAGACGGAGCGAGTATAATTCTCTAGAAATAAAAAACAAAAAAAATAAAAATTTACAATGAGACAAATTTAAAAATATTTTTAAAAATAATAAATTATCAGTACATTAATAAAGAAAGTATAATTAAAGTATAGCATGTGAATATTTTAAAATTCAACATCTAACATTTTCAAAAAGAGAGCAAATATGTCCTCGTTGTAGGACCAAGCTAAATTAAAAGAAAAAATATACGTAGTAAATAACTTACCCAAAGGAAGTAAGGAACCAGAGCAAATATGTCCTCGTTGTAGGACCATGCTAAATTAAAAGAAAAAATATACGTAGTAAATAACTTAGTAAATAACTTACCCAAAGGAAGTAAGGAACCACTTCCGAAAGGAAGTAAGGAACCACTTCCGTTAACTGCTCACCGTTATAAAAAGGGGGATGATTGCCCTCCTTATATTGATTTTTAAGAGCCCGTTTGGTAGCACCAAAATCGGCTGTTTTGGCTGATTCTGCTGAAATTTATGATATTCTGGCTGGAGTGGCTGTTTTGGCTGATTCTACTGATTTAAGAAAAAAATATTTTAAAAATATATTTTATTAATAAATTAAAGAAAAAATTATATGTAAAAATAGCTAAAATGGTCCTCTACAGTAACTTCAGCCAATACAGCCAGAAAAGTAACTTCAACCTTACTTTTTTGGCTTATTACACAATTCAGCGCGCGAAAGTAAAAGTTACGTGTTTGGTGAAAAAGCTGGCTGATAAGCCGAAAACAGAGTTCTCCAAACGGACTCTAACCTTTTTCACCGTTATAAAGGGGATGATTGCCCTCCTTATATTGATTTTTAAGCTTTTTTGCACACAAAAATAGTTTAAAGGCTTAGATGCCCTTAAGAGACAACTTGGAGGGGTTTTTTGCCTTTTTTCCCCTATTTGTTTGCAAATTTAACGTGTACAAGGATTGAAATAAATGAACTAACATATAAACTTTTTCAGTCCTTCAAAGAGAACCCGTTAAAATTTTGGACTGGGCTTGTTGGGCTCCTATCGAAAGGAAGCCCTCCAAAAATGGGCGTATGTCACTGTTTGCGACGCACACACGGTATTCTTTAGTAAAAGGCGAAAGAATAGTTCGCTATGTGTGCATCGCGTGACTGCGTGAGGTTATATAGATGACATGTTCCGAGTTATATAATTGCTACGGGAGTGAATATTTCCAAAGCTACCGGTGTGGGAAACAATCCATATACTTCTGCGGCCTCCTACTCTCCTAGTACTTAACTCTTCTCTTGAATTCTCAGCCCTCCCTTCCAACTCTCTCTATCCCATCTCTTCTCCAAGTGCCCTCTACGTAAAAACTACATAACTATTAGTCAATTATTACTTATTAGAGTTAATATAGTTGATAATTTTTCATAGAAATTTGCAACAGTTTAAACAATTTTGTTTAATTTTATCTCGAGATTTGTCAGGATTTAATGTTAGTGCTGTCAATAGTATATTATATCCGGATTAACTAGATTTGCCGTCTGGACAAGCCCGTTTGAGGACCTTCCGGGTCTAGTTTTTTTATGGAAGTTTTTGAGCATGTTCAGTGTAGAACATCACCACAAAATTTTATCAAAAACTTCAATTGCTAAGTCAATCAAATAAATTATTGAAAAATACAATGATTTATGTATACATACATACAAAGCGCCGTGTTTTTCAATGATTTATTTGACTGCATTACGAGTGGAAGTTTTAGATAACAATATGTGGAGGTGTTCTACATTTCATGAAGAACATGTTCACAAAAATTTATCAAAAAGTTTGACCCGCAAATCTCTCAAACAGGCTTGGCCGGAGGGTGGTTCCCTTTAGTCTGCACTGACAAGATCATTTCTCGTACCTCTATAAAGCAAAATAGAAAAAATGGTCATTTATAAAATTAAAGTCCTAATATGTTGAAAATGTTGTGCATTTTTTCTCTGTTAACAATTTTAAATATTTTTTCCAATAAAAGTAAATAAGATATTATTGCATTCATCAAAGCATCTTCCATTCGATTGTGCAATCGGTTCTTTTGTGATTCCGTCATTCCTTCTTGCAGCGATTTAGAGTTGGACTATTGGAGTACGAGTTGTGCCACCCAAACTTTTATTTTGGGAAGACTCCTATTTTGAAAAGTTTTTATCAAGTATTTTTTCAAAGGACAAAATAAGTCTTATTTGGGGACTAAAACATACTTAGTCCTATTTTGAACATTGTGTATGTTTTAGTCTTATATTGAACAATTTCTATTTTTAAAATGGTGGTGTCAAGTTTAAATGGTTGAAAGATTACATACACCTACATGTAGGTTATTTTTCAGTGGTGTCAATTTTAAATTTTTAAAAAATTATATATACCTATATATAAAAAAGAAAATTTAATTGACACCACAAGTCTATAGGTGGCTCCGCCCCCGCTTCCAATGATTTAATCTTTGAAGAAATTAAATATTGGGTATTGTTTAAAGCACATTCGATGCATGCACAAGATGAGACTACTCCTTTAACTACGAATCAGTTAGCAACTTAGCATGAGGTTCTTTTCACCTAACAGAAAACATATATTCGTTCATGACTTCATTCGATTCTAATAGTAATTATACGAGTATGAAGTATGAGAGTATAGTAGTAAAACCAATTTTATGGTCAGCTTCAAATAAGTACTCCCTCCATCTCATAAAATAATTCCTGCATTGACTTAGATCGGAGTTTAAGAAAGTGAGAATAAAGTGGAAATGTATGGTTGCGGTTGAGTAAGAAAAAGGTAAATGAATGTGAGCCACATAAAACTTTCCAAAAGGGGAAATATGAACCAGTGGCGGAACCAGAACTTTATATGAGGAGGTGCTGGGATGGCGAGAAATATATTAAGAAAAATTCTTATTATACACACCGATTACAGATTTTTTTTGTATATGTTCCCTAGTTGCTTGTGTATACCGGCCCCAATTCGTAAAAAATCAGAATTTATAAAAAAGTGTGGAATTGTCTGTGTAGCGTGTAAAATTGGCATGCCCACGCCCATAAGTGTACACAAAACACAATTTATACATGAAACCTCAAAATTAGTAAGTTGATAAAAATAATACGGAGTAGAAAATAAACATATGTGGTTATAAATCTTAATGTTTACATCCATACATCGACAGAACTAACTACTCCGGAAAATAAATTCAACACGAGATTGTTTTTGCTCTTTTATTCTTTTCACTAGAAATAAAAACTCACCCATATGTATGAATTAAGAATTTTAACCTGTTTAACCTAACAAATTATACAGCAACAAAGTAATATAATAATTACATAACCTAAATTTATATTTAAGGACTAGTAAATAAATATATCACATAAGTTGTACGGAATAACATATATCCTAATTCAGAAATCATTAATACGGAGTACAAAATTACAAAGATGACATGCTTAAAAATCAAATTTATAAAGGCACATGTTAGTAGTACTCATACACTTGATGCACGGTAACACAAATTCATAAATTGATTTATATACAATAATTACGGAGTATAATACTCAGTATTATTGAATTACATAAAATAAAATAGTATGAGAATAAAACTCCAAAACTGATATGGAGTAAATGGAAACTTACCATCATAGAATCACAGCCTCACCCAACAAACAGTAACTTGCATAATTGCATGACTTGCATCGAAAATAGTAGTACTCCATATAACTTTGTAGAAAAATTGATAGTAATAATCTCTACTATTGGCGACCCGCTCATAATAATCTCAACTTTTGATTATTACAGAATAATCCCAACTTAAGGAACCTTCCGCCAATAATGGTACCTATGAATAAATTCTTGTAGTTTCTAAAGTGGGTGAAATGAGATATAACAAGTAATCCCTATAAATAATCTCAACTTTTAATTTTTATGCTTAATTTCTATTTAAAATTCACTTTTTATAGAGGTACTATATGTATGGTCATGGACCATTATTGGCGGATAATCTATATAGTTGGGATTATACAAAAATAATCAATAGTTGGGGTTATTTTCAGCGGACCAGCAATAGTTGGGATTATTATTTTCAATTTTTCCTAACTTTATTACTCCGTCTCTAGTTATTAGCTGTCGTTTAGTTTACATTAGGTGTCGTTTAGTTTGTGTGCGTATTCGTTTCACCTAGACAAACACTGTTGTATAAGTAAATGAAAGTTTTAAAACAAAAGATAAAAGAAAAACAGGTTATAAGCGTACGACAGCATCGCGAAAGAAGATGAAAGCTTCCGTTTCAGGGAAAGCGAGCGCCGGCGGAATAACACACCCATATACCTTAGATCTTCTGGCGAAGGGGGAGCGCCGGCTCGCCCCCTCTGGTTCCGCCACTAATGTGAATTATTTTTTGGGATAACCTAAAAAGGAAATCGGAAACTATTTTGCGGGACGGAGAGAGTAGTTTTTTGCATAATTGTTAATCATTGAATGAATTTTTGGTGGATTAGCCTAGCTAGTCGAATGTAGTCGAAGATTATTGATAATCAAACTAGGTCCATATATTATAATTGTTTAACATACGAATTTCATTTCTGAAGGAGGTTTTCAGTTTACGTTCTTCCATTGTTATTTGTGAGTATTGATTGTTCTTCTCTAAGATGAATCTAAACTTTCACACAACTTAAAATTTTCTATGGAATGAACCTGTAGTAAACCTAGAATAATCTAAATTGGTCCTAAACGAAGATCATAGGTAACTCAAGTAGGATATTATTTGTGCATAGTGGGAATTTGATTACAGACCACAAAACGGTGTTAAATAGTTAAAGACTTAAAGCTAATAATGTTTAAAAAGAAAGTGTTGTGTTTTAAAAGATGGGTCAATTTGGTAAAGCAAGTACTTATTTCTATAAAATATTTTAGAAAAAGTTACACTAGGTTTGAATTGCAGCTCGGTGTTAAAACAATTATGTTATGTTTGGCATGATGAGTACGTTCCAGCTAGAAATTAATACTCCCTCTGCCCCTTATATTGTCCCGTTTTACTTTTTTGGAAAATCTCACTAAAATTGTCTCATATCATATTTGATAAAGTTTGTGTGGTTCTAAATCATTCTTACTTAATTTTTACTTTATCAATTAATATCAACCACACAAACTCACTTTTCTTAATAAACTTGTCACCCTCTTCCGTCCCAATATAGGAGGGACGGAGGTAGTATTTGAATTGGAGATTATTATTATTTGAATTAATTGGTAATTATTGTCATTTATATTTTTTAATATTGTTGAAACAAACTACCTGTAGTTGCATATTTAAAAACTATTAAGTTAAATGACAAACACACTATTCTTATTGGATAAAATATATGGAGCACGCCTAGGTGTTCCGTAGTAAGCACGTTATGTGACATATTCCATATATTTTTCCAATTTTATTAGATATAAAAAGTATATATTGATCAATTCAAAAGAAGATCAGTAAAGAAAAAATTGTATGAAAAAACAACTTAAATGATCCTATACAATAAGTTTAGCTAATACAGTCAAAAAAATAACTTCAACCAAAATAATTTCAACCACGAATTTTTAGATAACTTAAAGATTTTTATATTGATAAAACAATAAATATTCATCTCAACTATATTACATAGAACATATATATTCATGAACAAATTAAATCAATAAATATATACAGTTCTATCTATCTCGCATACTCATATAATACAAGACTTATTTATCTCTTCTCATTTTTATTTTATTTGTTGTTGTATTGTGCTTGCATTCTGTATGTAATATGTTTGATCCCTCTAAGTATTAAATCAATTTGAAATCAAGTGAGAATTTTTTGGTAAAAAACCGAAACCGAAACAAACCGAACCAATCAAACCTTGGTTCCAAGTTTTGGAGTGTAAAACCGAACTGAAACCGAATCGAATTTTTTACTTTGATTCTATATTTGGTTTTAAATCAAAACCGAACTGCTAGAACCGAACCGACCCCTAGATGCAATTGTTATACGGAGTAATATTCACATTTTTATTCAAATGAATCATGTAAAAAAAATATAAATGTAATTTGTTATTTTTTATTCGCACAAAACATTTTTCATGTCAAAATTATTTATTTATCCTAAGTTGAAGAGTAAAGAAAAATATAGGGAAAACTGTCAAATAGGTCCTCGAACTTTCATAAAAATGTCAATTAAGTCCTTCTATAGGAGACTTTGTCCGGCCGTCGCGATTTGAGGCGGTTCCCGGTGGAATTTTTTGATGAAATTTTTTGAGCATCTTATTCATCAAGTCTAGTTTACTCATACTAAATTTCAGCTAAAAATTCAATTGAGAACGCATTTAAATTAATTCGAGAACGCAAAAATGCGCAGTTATCTTCAAGAATTAATTTGAATGTGTTCCCGATTGAATTTTTAGCTCAAATTTGGTATGAATAAATTAGACTTGATGAATACGATGCTTGAAAATTTTCATCAAAAAAATTCCACCGGGAACCTCCCCAAATCGCAATGGCCGGACAAAGTCTCCTATAGAAGAACTTAATTGACTTTTTTATGAAAGTTCGAAGACCTATTTGACAGTTTTCCCAAAAATATAAAGCCAGAGTTAAGAAAAATATTAAAGTAATTATATAAGGTACGGTTAACCCAAACAGATAATAACCAAGCCATTCGAATTATGGTTTATAACCAAAACGGACAAATCAACATTTGGGCTGGGATTGTTGGGCTCCTATCAAAAGGAAGCCCTCCAAAAATGGGCGTATGCCACTGTTTGCAACGCGCACACGGTATTCTTTAGTAAAAGGCGAAAGAATAGTTCGCTATGTGTGCATCGCGTGGCTGCGTGAATCTAGCCGTCATACCAGTTCCGAGTTATATACTAAATATACGGCAGAGAATATTTTTAATGTTTTCGGTGCGGGAATGTTTCAAATTATTTCTACTGCCTACTGCGGAGTACTTGTACTTCGCATCTATCTTCGAAGACTCTGCACTTGAATTCTCAGCTCTCCCCTTCAACTCTCTCGATCTTCTCCCTTCTCTCCAAGGGTCTTCTACATAAAAATTAAAAACTACACAAATCCACGCTTTGTAGTGGCTGCAGCTTCTTCCCTCACTCGCACCCCACTTGATCGATGAAATGCAACACAGAATCTGAAGTGAGATCAATGTACTGTTTTTGGCAATGGGTGGTTCACTATCATGAAGCAGGTTGCGTCAAAATGTTTTTGGTGTGAAAAAAATGTGTACAGTACTACGTGTTAGTCAATTACTGGAGTTAATATAATCGATAACCTGACATAGAAAATTGCAACAGTTTAAACATTTTTGTTTAGTTTATCTCGTCTTCTAATTCTACAAAGTGTATGGGTAGAACTGTATACTACTCAGGGATGGATTCAAGGGGGCACGGGGGCGACCGTCCCCCTTGGATTTTCAATTTTTTCTATTATATATGTAATATTTTCAGACTTTAGTTAGATATATATGTTTTCGTCCCCCTTGTCTTTTAGTTTTCAAAATTAATATATAAGCTCACATAAAGTAATTCTTAATTGTAGATTTAAAAGAAGTAAAATCTAAAATAACTTACATAATTTAAACAAATAAACAATAGAACAACTCATTGTTTAAGACTTGAGATACCTATTATATCAAAATTCTTAGTTTTGTAATGTTTAAATATCTTTATTAGATAATTAGTACTCGATTTTGTAAAATATCAATGATCTTAAATACCAGACACAATAGTTAAACAGTTTTTAGATGATGTAAAGTGAATCCAAAATATAAATGTTTGTTGACACTAAATTACACAATCAATTTACTTCTTACTTTGTAAAAACAATTTGTTGCATAGATAATAAACTTTAGAGGTTTTTCCTAAAATATTACTAAGAGAAAAGTCATAGATAAAAATGTGACTAGGTAACTTTTAGTGACTATAATTGTGTTCAATGTTTCTATCGTAGTCACTACATCATAGTAACTTTGAACGCAATTATAGTCACTAAAAGTTACCAAGTCACATTTTTATCCATTACTTTCCAAAGAGTAATGTTAGTGGAATTTTTTCTAAACTTTAACTTATTTTAGCATCAGTACAGATATAATATGCACCATGTATATATGAATTAACAATAATACGTATCGTATTATTCTAAAACTAATAATCTCATACATACTATTGTAATATTAAGAAAACTTCTCATGATCCATGAAGACCCTTCTTCGTAGACAAAAATTGCAATTGAAAAATTGATTGTTTATTCTAATAAGATTCATGTGGTTAAACAAAACAGAAATTATTTTAAGAGCATCAGTCCTTGTTGTACCTTTTAAACTCTTTACCTTCAAATAATTTGATAAAATGTTATATCATTTCTTATTTTCAAATAATTTTCTAGAGCACTGACAGTTTTTAATCAAAGTTATTTTTTCATTATGTAAAATTAGAATGTAATATAATAGAATTAAATTTCATCATGTATTTACTCATGGAGTTTTTGAACAAAAAGTAGTCACAGATTCCTACACTAGCGAAAAAATTGCGCCCCGCTACACTAGCGAAAAAAATTTCGACCTATTATACTAGAGGAAAAATTTTCACCCCAACACTAGTGAAAAATTTTTGCCCCCTTGACTTGAAATCCTGGATCTGTCCCTGATACTACTCATATGGGAGTTTATTTAAACCACATTCGATGGATGCAGAATGAATGGATTACTCCTTTAACTACAAATCATTTAGCACCAGGTTCTTTATTTTTACTTCTTTTCACCTCACAGAAAACATATTTGGCTGTTTGTTTATACTGATAGTAATACGGGTTTGAAGTGTGAGAGTATATATGATATTCTGAAGTAACTCAACCAATTTTATGGACTGTTCATACTAAAGTTCTAATCACTAGTTTTTGAATATTTTCAACTAATCATTGATTGGATCTTTAGTGGATAAGCCTAGTCGAATGTAGTCAGAGATAATTTACTAAATTTGTGGGCAGAGGCATTTTGAGTAAATTTATTCAAAATAGCCAAGTTCACTCCTCATACAACTTCATAAAACAAATCTTGCTCACTTTGATCCCAAAACTCAAGTACAAAAGACATTTATAATTAGTCATCAGAAAACACATGATTACATTTGATTAGACATACTTAAACTCGGATTCAACATCTTCTCGTGACTCAAATAGTGCACTACTCCATCAAAAGATCTATTTTTTTCAGAATTTCTCAATACTACTAAATGATCCGGTGTGACAAGTCGTGAGCTGGGGTTGAAAGTGACTGCACATGTGATTCTAATGAGAAATATCGACCATTATTTCGGATTGTGTAATGACACTTGCCTTATCTTCACTAAACTCAGAGCACATATGTGAAACAAATTTTAAGTATTTACTTAAAATTGATCGCAAATAATAATATGTGAGAATATCGGGTACAATCTCTAAATATGAATCCTCTGATTCTTCACTTGCAATTTGATATGAATATAATTAAAGAATTTAATTTAAAATTAAATCTCTAATTCTTCAAAACTCGAACGTTCTTCGATTCTTCAAATCTTCGTTCTTGAGATCTTCGAATCTTCAAACTTCGTTCTTCAGATCTTCAAATCTTCTTGAATGCAAAATTCAATATTGAAGGGCCTCCGGTTTCAAGTAGCTTGATCTTCAACAAAAGGGCCGTTATGTGGCTTGATCTTCTGTTAAAGGGCTTCCCAGGATATATGGCTTGATCTTCAATTGAATATTGATTCAATCTTCAAATGAATATCTTCAAATCTTCAAAGATTCGTTCTTCATATCTTCGAATCTTCAAAGCTTCGTTCTTCAAATCTTCGAATCTTCAAGCTTCGTTCTTCAGATCTTCGAACGTTCTTCAACTTTTGACTTTGTTTAATCAAGAATCGATGAAATCACAAAGGATTATTCATATATTCTTGACAAAAACATGGCTTGATCTCTTCCTCTTCTTCGGAATCCTTCAGAGCCTTTCGGGAGTTCTTCAAAACTTTGCTGCAGCGTTTCTTCAACTGGAAGTTCTCCTCTCTTCCCTCTCAACTAAGACCCCTATTTATAGGTGTGGAAGGGGTGAAAATATGCTTTAGGGTTGTGAAATTCGTCCATATGCTTCGGGCCTTAATTAAAATGGGCTTTGGACTTCATTTGCTTGCATTTTAATAGCTAGAAAGATCAGCATTTATGCAATGTATCTGGACAGCTTTTTTAACAAGGTTCTTGGCCATTTCCCATGCATACAGACATATTTCTTAACCAGATTCATTGATCTCTTTATCAATTGGATCATGCCTCATATTCATTGGGCCGCTATTTGATAATGGGCTCAAAATTAGAGAAATCAATAGGACCGGTTCATTCCTTAAAGGAAATAATTTATAATTAAATTAATAATTGGACATAATAAATAATCCAAATTAATTTAATCACTAAATTTCTTCTCAAGTGATCCATGTCTTTATCTTCTTCTTTTTTATAAGGCTCAAAGAGTATCACGAGTGACCTGGCAGAGTTGAACATTGACCCAATAGCATTCAAAGGAGGCCCAATAAAGTCGAAATAGTCTGATATCATTTGAAAGAAGCCCAATGAATATGACAAGCGGTTCAATATTTTTTTTAATGTCCACAACATATTCTCGAGGATCAGATGATGTCACGAACAAATGCAGGAAAAAATTACTTATTTCGAAAAACTTAGCTTGACTCCATCTAACGTAAAGTTGTCGTTCACATTTCAACATAGACAGCTCCTTTTGATGCTTAGTTACGCGATGACTATCAACAAGAGTAAGGAACAATCTTTGGGGGGTGCATTGTACGTCATTCGAATCTCACCCACATACAACTTTACATCGCGGTCTCAAGAGTAACGTCCCGTCTGGATTGAAGTTCATTATATGTGCTGATGACAGAAAACTGGTAAAGAAGATTATAAAAGTAGTTTACAAGGAAGCATATAATAATTTGTAATCTTTTTATCTTCATTTAGTTTTGTTCAAAACAATATATGCATTATTCTATCTTTACCATAACATTTTTATATATTCACAAATAATGTGTTATTGTGTTACTTACCAATAGCACGGTGAGGAATCTAGTTGATTATAAAACTAGGTCAATATATCAAAATTGTTTAGCATTGAAATGTCGACTATTTAACTAAGCACGGATTTCTCATAGAGCTTTTTAGGCTACGTTCTTCCTTGTGATTTGTGAACATTGAATGTTCTCTAAGATAAATCTAAACTTTCACACAACCTAAAATGTTCTCATCGTGGAGTGAACCTGTACTAAACCTAGAATAATTTAAATTGATCTTAATTCTTAAACGAAGGCCATAGCCCATAAGTAACTCAAGTCGGGTATTATATATGTGCTTAGTTAAATAGTTAAAGCTAATAGCGTTTTAAAAGAAAGTGTTTATAATAGAGGAGGAGTCCCTTTGGCTCGTTTTGTAAGTATATATTTCATCTTTTCATTGTCCAAAAAATATTTAAAAAGTAGTTTGGTACTCGTGTCATCAATGAATTACTCCCTCCTAGTATGTTTAGGATTTTCATAATTCTATCATTTTTCATTGATAATTTATGTTCAAATTATCAATGTGAGTTGCTACAAGAAGATATATTGTTGTTTAATTGTTATTGAATACATGACTCAAGTCGTAGATCTACTTTTCTCAAAGGTCACATTTTTTTCTCAAAATCATTAATAACACTATCGATGACCCGTCCCCCTCTCGAACCACCACCGTTGATTGGAATTGAAGGGTGGTTCTATATTTCTATATTTCTATCTACAGGTTCAGTGGAGTTAAACGAGGACGCTATTACTACATGATTGGACGTTGATGATTAGTTTCAATATTTACAATTTCTTTTATTTATGCCTTTTTGTTACTTGTTGTTCTTTCTTTTTAAGTTTTTAGGAAGCAATTATTACTCTTAAATAATAATTTAATCATCAAATATTAAAAGTAGTGCATCTATATATAACATCACAGTTATCATCAATGATCTCATATATTATATACTCATCAAAACTATTTATCAAGATATACTCGAATTACTTTATTTAATTATTATCTAAATAATTGTGTCACTTTACAATGAAGAATCTTAAACGAGACGGATGTAGTTTTTTTTTATATATAATATGTAAGTATATTAGAAACCGAAAAAAGAAAATAACAATTCAATGTTACAAGCAAAGTGCATATCCCAGTATATAGGATACCACAAAATCAAACATTCCCTCCTCCCAAATCAACATTTTGGACCCAAATACAGTAGGATCAAAAATAAAGTTCACACAAAAAATCAAGCTGCTACAACAGAATATTAGGAGTTCCTAATCTAAAGTCCAAAGAAAGCTCGGAAAGGAGAAGTGAACTTTGAGTCGAAACAAACCTCACCTTTTTTCTTAGTAACTTCCGGCATCCCCTCGAGACATTTGGCAGTGAAAGTAAGGCCTTTCCTATCCAAATCGTCTGTAAGTCGAAGGGAGGTATCCACTCTAATCACACTCGCGTGCACGAACTTAAATGGTTTCACAGCTAGCTTGAGTGTCTTACCGTTTATGACCGCACATTTGATGACAACGTCATTTAACTTCAAATCTTTTTCATGCATCACAACCCTTTCGGCATCTTCCAAACCGGCCTCGGAAACCTTATCAACAGTTTTGGATGGCGGGACAACATTGGGAGCGCGAGGCGTACCCCCGGCAGAAGCTGCAGAAGGTGCAGTTTGCCGCTGGAACCCGGGCGGGTTTTGGGAAGACCCGGGCGGGTTTTGGATCTGTGCAGTACATTTCCCCTGTGACCCGGTCGGGTAAAGAGGCAGCCCGGGCGGGTCAGTCCCCAGGGCAGTTTCTGCCCGAGCAGTAGCAGCATCAACCTCATCAATATTTTTGCTTGCAACATCAAATTTTTCCTTTTCTATGTTTACCCCACTCCCACATTTTGATAACTTCTTACAAATAAATGGGTGATGCCCTTTGCTTGAATACCTTTTGGGAAGGTAGTCGTATAGGAAACGAGAGTGGTGGTGGCTTCGAGACGTCGACCTCTATCAACACTCTAGCATAGTCGTTGTTGATCCTTTCTTGGGTGATTTTATCTGTGGTTATAGGAACCCCAACCATGGAAGCCACCTCACTCATTGCCTCATCATTCCATAGTTTCATTGGTAAATCATGAAACTTAACCCAAATTGGTACTTTTAGAAATTCTTCATCTTCAAACGAAAAGTTTTATGAAAGTTCCTTGAGCATTAAGAGTTTCCCAAACACGGTGAACGGTCCCCCAAGAAGTACTTTTGATATATCTTCTTCATTTTGAAACTTAAAAATTATCCAACCCTTTTTGTGGGACCTCACAAGACATTTAACACCCCAAGTAGCTTTAAGAGCATGAACCGCTTTGAGACCGGGGAATTTTCCGGTGAACTGTCCAACTAGGCAATAGCCCCACATTTCAATCATGGAAGGTAAAATAAGATCTCCAAAATCCAAAGTTTCACCTTTAGGAGGTATAAACCTTAATTTGATGCCATGCCTTGGGTCGCGATTGTCCTTAAACAAAGCATTCCAAGGTTCGGGAGTTGCTTTTTCAATCGGTTCCCCCCCTTCATTTACTGTTGCAGCAGTAAACCCCCCCTTAGCATTTGGTTCATGTTCTGCCCGTGGTACAACAGTCAGTTTCCCAGCAATTGGTAAGTCTGCTACACCCCCAGTAGCCTTAGCTACAACCTGCCCAGTTGGAGTTTTAGCAGCAGTGCTTTTCACAGCAGTAACCGCAAATACTGAAGTGGCTGTTACACACCCAGTAACCTTGGAAACCTGGCCAGAAGCTGGTGTTTTAGCAGCAGAGTGACCTGCAATTTTCTCTACATCAGCCGCAGGTTTTTCTCTACATCAGCGAGTGCAGGGAACTCCTCTTCCAGGTTTTTCAGCAACTCAAAACTTGTTGCCTTAGACCGGGTAAGTCTGGGCGTAGCTTCCCCCTTCCCTGCCTTCTTTTTGTTCATCGATTACAGCTAATATCACTGCCAGCCAAGATCAGAAAACAGAGCCACCAAAATCTGGTAGAAGCAAGGCTAACCCGCCCTAAATCCTTCTAATTTATAAAAATCCCCAAATGTAAACCCAGGGAACTGGTATGAATACAAATTACCTAGGGTCGATGTACCACAAATCCGAGCTTGGAAAAATACTCAAACAAGTTTTTTCAAACAAAAACCATGAACCAAACGAAGCTCATTTCAAAAATATTTGGACATCCGCGTTTGTTGTGTTCTTGACCGTAAACCATGGTTCCGATATCAAATCCAACAGCGAATAACAGATATTCAAACTAAAACATAGCAAGAACCGATCACAATTCAAAGAGGCAAACCAACCGTGAACTCCATCGACGGAAAAGAGCTGGGCGAAGTTCCCAAGAGAGAGAAGCTCTCAACTTTTCCTACCCCAACGTTATGATTTCTTTTACGGGACAGATGTAGTAGTTGAGTTAGACGGGGGCGGAGCTTGGGGAGGGCCAACCCTGGCCCTGGCCCAGACTAAATTTTTAGTGTAAAAAAATATGTGTAAATCTTTTTCCAAAAATATTTTTTGTATCGGCTCAGTCCGGTCCAGTGCCCTGGCTCCGCCCCTGGAGTTAGATATATCCATTTGGCAAAATGGTAGAATAGGTGTCAGAAAAAACAAGGTGAATGTATACACATGATTGCATAACATGATTCCATGGGTGTGATCAACCAATATCACATGGGAAATACAAATCAATCGAAATGAATTTGATATGATCATATTATTGAATTTCATACATATGAAAGATTGTCATTTATTTCGAGCTGAATACTTTAGTATTGTTGAAACAAATTACTTGAACTAGTTGCACATCTAACATATTTAGGAATCCTAATCATTCGTTACGCAAACCTGCTCTGTAGTGAGTATTTTAACGTCCTACATGTATTTTCTCACTCTTATTTGATGTAAAAATATCTTACACGTTATTGAATGCATCAATCCCTTACCATTCATATAAAAAATTGAAGAATTCAAAACCTCACAATACGAATTCAAAAACAAAAAATGAAGCAGTCTACGAATATGAAACGTAGTTCAAAACTCTTAGACCACCCAGTTTCCTTTCAGCACATTATTATGCATCGTAGAATTTACTCATCTGAAACTTCAACCGTGAGCGATACGATGATGTATTTTTGTGTTATGAGTTGCTCCCCGTAAAATTTGAAACAATACTCTTATTTTTCACAACTGTTGACAGGTCATTCATTACTTAGACAAAATTGAAATGTTATACTTCTTAAAAAATTATTACACAAAGTCACAAACCATTTAGGGAGTACTCCTTATTAGTTATTAGTTTATGTGTTTCTATCCGAGTACTCCGATAGTATTTATTTTCAAAATTGCTCACTATTGTCTCTAAAGTATTATAACCTTTGTTTTTTTCTTAATTGCAAGACTTTTATATTTGCCAATTCACGAATTAGATTATAATTTTATTAAATATTTATAAGTAAAAATTATAAAAGTTAATAATTTTGAAATTTATATAAATAGAAATTTTGCGCTATTCACGTACTCTAATTTGATTGCATTTTATTTATAAAGGCATTGAAAATTATTTTGGAAAAAACAAATTATAGTCCTGTTTATCAACATTATCATTGTTTTAATCTTATTTAAGGAAGTTTCTCCGTAGTAGATCATCAATATAGCTATATTATTATTGAGAGTGAAAGTGTAACTGCATTTATAAATTAAACTAGACCACAAATATATAATTTCACAGTTAATAGAAATACATACGTATATAACACAATATTAATTTTCTAGCAAAAGAAGAAAACTGTCATGAATGATTTTAGGATTAATGGTTAACTTTTTTTAAAAAAAAAACGATTAATGGTTAACTTTTAACAAATAAAATTTCACATGTCAAATAGTTGGATTGTGTTTTGCAAATAATAAAATTTAACTTTAACAAATTAATGAGAAATGAACATTACAAATGAACGTATGTCAATATTTTGGATCGATTTTTAAAATTCGCAGTACAAATGGACTCGGATTATTTCAAAGTAACTTTGGACTGGGCTTGTTGGGCTCCCATCGAAAGGAAGCCCTCCAAAAATGGGCGTATGCCACTGTTTGCGACGCACACACGGTATTCTTTAGTAAAAGGCGAAAGAATAGTTCGCTATGTGTGCATCGCGTGGCTGCGTGAGATTTATTAGCCAACAAGTTACGAGTTATATAATTGCTACGGGAGTGAGTATTTCTAAAGTTTCCGGTGTGGGTAAGTTTCCATTTATTATTCCCAACGACTTCGGCTCTTGAATTCTTATCCCTCCACCTCAACTCTCGCGCTCTTCACTCTTCTCTTCAAGGGCCTTCCACATAAAATTACACAAATCTACACTTTTGTAGTAGCTGCAGCCTCTTCCCTCAGTCGCACCCACTTGGTCGAATAAATGCAACAAAGAAGGTGAAGCAAGAGCAATGTAATTTTAGTGGGATCGATGGTGGACTGTTTTAGTGGGAGTATATAAGAGTCTATTTAATCTTGACTAAAGGGTCAAATAGGCCCTTGAACTGATTTAAAGTCTC
This sequence comes from Cuscuta epithymum, assembly GCA_945859915.1. Taxonomy (NCBI): domain Eukaryota; kingdom Viridiplantae; phylum Streptophyta; class Magnoliopsida; order Solanales; family Convolvulaceae; genus Cuscuta; species Cuscuta epithymum. The sequence goes on from CAMAPF010000116.1 coordinate 272,471, forward strand.
CAATTAGCCCCTTATATAGAAGGTTCTGCCCGGCTGTCGCCAATTGGGGTAATTCCCGGTGGAAGTTTTTGATGAAATTTTTTGAGCATCTTCTTCATTAAGTCTAGTTTACTCATACCAAATTTCAGCTAAAAATTCAACCGGGAAGGCAGTCAAATGATTTTTTGAAGATAACTGCGAAGTTAAACAGCGCAATACATTTTGGAAAATCATTTGACTGCCTTCCCGGTTGAATTTTTAGCTGAAATTTGGTATGTGTAAACTAGACTTAATGAAGAAGATGCTCAAAATATTTCATCAAAAAATTCCACCGGGAACTGTACCAATTAGCGATGACCGGGTAGAACCTCCTATACAAGGGGCTAATTGAACACTTTAATTTAGTTCGAGGGCCTATTTGACCCTTTAGCCTTTAATCTTTGAAGAATTTAAATACTTCCTATATGTTAAAGCTCTAACGGTGCACGTACAAGTGCAAAATAGTACTCGTTCATTTAGCCTAAAGTGTGCTTCAACGTGTAAAATACCAATCTTATCAGTTCGTGTACGGATAGACTTGATAGTCACACTTTTAGTCCTTGAAATAGTCACGAAAATGAAATGTCAGACCCGTATTTCTGATATTGTAAATGTCACCCCTCAATTGTCCAAATTGTTGTAATTGTGATCCTTTAAGGGGTGAAATATACGCTCGCCCACATTGTATATTTCACCCCTCAAAGGACCACATTTACGGCATTTAGGACAATTAAAGGTCGACATTTACAAACTTGAAAACACATGTATAACATTTTGATTTCGTGACTATTTTAGAGACTAAAAGCGCGATTTACAAACATTGTTGAAATAAGACTTATTTACAACATTACTACACGTTGTGATTAAAATTAGGGAAAGTTCCCGAAATATGACTAAAACAGTTTGAAAATTCCAAAATAGGACCGTCATATTTTTTTTCCCAAAATAGGAGTAATTACTGCCAAGTTTGGGAAATATTGTCATGTTTGAAATCTGGTACTGCCAAAACATGGCAGTAATTAGTCCTATTTTGGGAATAAAATCATGGCAGTCCGATTTTGGAATTTTCAAACCTTTTTAGTCCTATTTTGGGTAATATTCTCTTAAAATTATTACTACTATTGTCACTACACCTAAAAGGTCACATTTCTATAAACACCATATTTTAGTAATAAATTTGTAACTAGTTCTTGTTCATGTTCACGTTCTAATATGTAGTTTTTGAATCACTGCTATAGATTACCCTACAGGGATGTAGTCAAAGATTGTCCTGATGGGAATTTGTTGTTTCTGATGGAAGTGTTCAGGTTCACAAATTGTGAGTATTGCGTGTCCTCTAGGATATATAAAGGAATGAACACGTAGTTAAACATAGACTAGAATAGACTAAACTGGATCCCAAACAAAATAGAGCAAAGATAAGTCGACTAAGAGCCTATTTGGTGATCTAGCCTTTTGACTTATCAAACGTATCGGTCGACCTTTTCACCGAACACGTAATTTTTTATTTCGCGCGCTAAATGATGTAATTATAATAAAAGTAAGGTTAGAGTTACTTTCTAATTGTATTGGCTGCTGAAGTTACCGTAGGGGAACATTCTAGTTATTTTCATATGATTTTTTTTCATTTCATTAATAAAATATATTTTAAATGTAATTTTTTCATAAATCAACAAAATCAACTAATTTAGGCACTTCAGCTAACTGCATAAGTTTCAGAAGAATCGACTAATTCTGCCAATTTTGGCATTACCAAACGGGTTCTAAGTATTGTTTGAGATTGATTGTATTTTATGAAGTGGTTTGTGTTAGATCAATAGTATTATAATTGCGAGTTTAACCAGATAAAAAATCCCGAGTTTATACAAATCACCAGACAAACCACCAAATGCAAGAACAAAATAAAAAATAATAATAATTAGGATAAATTAAAATGGAAAAAGGAAAAGATAAGAAAACTTATCGTAGGATCGCCCGTTAAAACGGACTGGCCTTGAAGAAAGATAGCCCCCGTATCCCGATAGCTATTCGAACGGATCTGGCTAGCTCGCTCCCAGGATAATCCTACCACGTTTCAGACTCGTAGCTACCTTGACTGAAACCTTCGACCGTTGTCAAATTTTTGCCGATTGATAGAGTTAACTTGAACCGTGTATGAAAGCTATGACCAGATATTATGTATTCCTTTTAGTGAGTAAAAGAAATACGGATGAAAAGCATGCAACTCAAAATGATCAAGAAGCAAAAGGTATTTTCGTAAGATAGAATAATAGTAGCAGGAGAGAGACTTGTTTCTTTGCTTTTCTAAGTACGAATGGTTCTTCGATCATTCAGAAGCGTGAAAATAACTAGCCCCTTTACATACATAAATATATTTTTAAACATTAAAGAGGCAGCCACGCAGGGATTGCTTCAACGGAAATCTGAATTTGATGTTCATCAAATGCATGAAACGGAAACTTGACTTCAATGCTAATCCAAAACATTAAGCACCATTACGGATATAACGGCTGGACAAATTCAAGCAACTTATTTCAATTTTGAATTCAAAATTGAATACATTTGCTACCACGTATGTCTTGTTTTATTATTAAAAATAAAACTGTTCGGATTCAGCTAGTCTCAATTTTTGTCAAAACGCAAGCAATCCCTCAACTCAAATTATTTTAAATGATACTTGAACATTGTTCCTTATCAGATAAAATAATTTACTATGGGACCTTCTATTTTATAGGTGACAAAAATTCATCATATTAATACATCACTCTACCGCCTTTACAACTATGGATTATTTTGTTAGTTATAATCCAATCAGTAAGAGTTGTACTTTGATGTATAATATATTATTTCCAAATCATATTTGATACACTTATCCTTAGGACTCATAAATGAATCCCCTTAAAATTATATTTTCCATCATATTTCCAACAGTTTGACTGAAATAAAGATGAATAAAAAATGTGACTTTTTACACTATGATATTATATTAGTACGTAGTAATATAATATTTAGTTACATTATGTTTATGTGAGAATTTACATTGTACCGACTATAAAATTATACTCGAGTAATTTTGTTCACATTTTTAAACAAATTTATATTTCACACGTGATATTGTTTTTGTTGAAGTATTTTCCACATCAATAAAATATGAAGTAATAAAGTGTTATATTATGATCCTAGACTCCGAGTATTAACAGTTTTAGTACCATTTTTTTTTTTAATTTTTTATAGCATTTTAAACCTCTCTACCCTCTCCTTACTCTTTTTAGCTTTTAAATGGATTTAACTTACACCTCATTTAAAATGCTTCTAAGCCTTGAAATGTATTTACAAAAACTAAAAAGAATGAACCGGAGCAGGACGGCCGATTCCAATCCAAAAAATCTTACCCGGAACTAGCACCCTTTCATCATTATGGGAGCCGATCTTCTACCCAGATTAGGCAAACCGGTTCTAATTTGGTCCGGTCCGAGTAACCGGCCCGTTCCGGTTATGACCCTAGAGCCATGGATAAATGATAATGACCTAGAAGCACTAGAAATTGTACCAGCACCTACTGCATTTAATACAATAATCGATACTTGACATAGGGTAATGAACTAGATGCACAGTCCACTCCTTTCAAGCACCTATTTTTAGTAGTGTATTGTATCTGCTAATTCTTACTAATTGTTTGTGAGTTCAAATATAATACTACGTAAGGATTTGATATTCTTCAACGTTAAGGTGTTTCAGTGATGTCATTGTTCCCTATTGACCTATGGTTATAACTAATTAAAGATAAGACATAAGAGTTACTAACAATAAGAGTACTCTTCCGGTCAGGTATACCTGACCGGAGCCCCGTCCGGCCTCCTCCATTTGGGGGCCTTCCCGGTGGTAGTTTTTGCTCAAATTTTTTGTGTAGGTTCCTCATCAAGTCTAGTTCATCCATACCAAATTTCAGCCAAAAATTCAATCGGGAAGGTCGTCAAATGATTTTTGCAAGTTAACTGGTCCGGAAAATATATATTCCGGACCAGTTAACTTGCAAAAATCATGTGATGACCTTCCCGATTGAATTTTTGGCTGAAATTTGGTATGAATGAACTAGACTTGATGAGGAACCTACACAAAAAATTTGAGCAAAAAATACCACCGGGAAGACCCCTAAATGGAGGAGCCCGGACGGGGGGAGTGGTCCGGCCTGGCCGGACCTGAATAGTTGTGCTAACAATAATAGTGTTCACTATTATAACGGAGCAAGTAATAGGGCTACTAAATTTCTAACAAATTATAGAACTGAATAACTGATTGATTCAGGTGTAAATTCTAAGAATTTTATTTGTAACTATCGTCAATGTAATAGTATAAATTGTGTGACCCTTGTGCAAATTAAGAGCGTGCTTGGTAATACAAAAACCGACTGGATCGGCTGATTCTGCTGAAACTTGTTAAGTTTTGGCTGAAATGTCCGGATTGATTTGGTTATGATGTTTTATGTAAAAAACAATATATTTAAAATATATTGTACGGAGTATTAATAAAATAAAGAGAAAATTATATGGAAAACGTGCTCGCCAAATAGTCTCTAAGTTCATGGGCAACTGCGTTTCTTTCAAAAGTAAACTTCAAAATCATGCCCATTTAGTTTTTGTTTTTCTAATACTGTTCATAATTACTCCGTATGCATTTTCAAAATTGTGCTCTATTATATTGTTTCTTTTAAGTACCATTAAAATCAAGGTGACAACTTCGGTACTCATTTTAGAAAATAAGGTATCATACCTACCATGCATTTAATTGGTCCAAATCATTATATCCTTTTTAATTTAGATTTAAATAATGGTAGTTTCTATGGTACCCATAAGGTACCCATAAGGTACCATACCTTTATCCACACGAACCAATGAGATTGTTGCAGTTGAGTTATTTAAATCTAAATTAAAAATAATATAATGATGTGGACCAATCAAGTGAGTGGAAAGTACCGTACCCCGTTTTTTAACGGGGTACCGGAGTTGAAAACGGGGTACCGGAGTTGTCACCTTAAATAATTCAATTGCATCATTTTGATTTGTACCTTATATATACCATAGAATCTACCTTAAATCAAAATTCACATTCAAATACTCCATTTATCCAATATTACAATGCTTGTTTGAATATATTTAATGGCGAAATACGAAGTATATTTTTAGAATTTAAACTAAATACAAGTCAAAAAAAATGTCAGTGGAATCAAATTCAAAGTCCAATCTCACCCACAAGCTAGGATACACAAACTATGATAGTGTAACAGATTTGTGTGAGCGTTGAACAACTTATTTGATTTCTACGGGTGTGAGTATATTTAAAGTGTCCGGTGTGGGAAACATTCCATTTACTCCCGCGGCCTCCTATTACTTAACTCGATCAGCTCTTGAATTCTAAGCTCTCCCAACTACCTCGATCTTCTCTCTTCTCCAAGGGCCCTCTACATAAAAACTACATAACCGTTGGTGAATTATTAGAATTAATATACTCGTAATTGATAATTTCTCATAGAAATTTGCAACACATTAAACAATTTTGTTTAAATTTATCTCGTCTTCCAATGATTTAATCTTTGAAGAAATTAAATATTGGGTATTGTTTAAAGCACATTCGATGCATGCACAAGTTGAGATTACTCCGATCCTTTAACTACGAATCAGGTAACAACTTAGCATCAGGTTCTTTTCACGTAACAGAAAACATATATTCGTTCATGACTTCATTCGATTCTGATAATAATTATACGATCGAGTATGAAGCGTGAGTAGTAAAACCAATTTTATGGTCAGCTCCTAATAAGTACGGAGTGGTTTTTTGTTTATTTGTTAATTAATCATTGAATGAATCTTTGGTGGATTAGCCTAGCTAGTCGATTGTGGTCAAAGATTATTGATAATCAAACTAGGTCCATATATTATAATTGTTTAACATACGAATTTCATTTGTGATGGAGGCTTTCGGTTTATGTTCTTCCATTTTTATTTGTGAGTATTGATTGTTCTTCTCTAAATTGATCAAGCAATAGGTCACTCAAGTAGGATATTTTTTGTGCTTAGCGAGAATTTGATTCGAGACCACAAAAAGGTGTTAGATAGTTAAAGAATTTTTTTTAGAAAATATTCTTCTAAACCTATTATATAGTATGTGCTCTTTTTAAGAACAACTTCCTTGATTGGGATACGACTCAAACTTGCGACCTTCGACCCTCTTTACGAGATCAACAGTGATGTATTCAGACCACAGTGTACTTGGAAATAGTTAAAGACGTAAAGCTAATAATGTTTTAAAAGAAAGTGTTATATTTTTAATAGAGTCAATTTCGTAAATAAAGTACTTATTTCTATAACATATTATAGAAAAGGTTACATTAGGTTTGAATTGCAGCTCAGTGTTAAAACAAGTATGTTATGTTTGGTTCCAGCTAGAGATTAATATTTGAATTGGATATTATTATTATGAGAAAACTGTCAAATAGATCCTCAAACTTTCATAAAAAGGTCAATTAAGTCCTTCTATAGGAGGTTCTGTCCAGCCGTCGCGATTTGGGGCAGTTCCCGGTGGAATTTTTTGATGCAATTTTTTGAGCATCTTATTCACCAAGTCTAGTTTACTCATACCAAATTTCAGCTAAAAATTCAATCGGGAACACATTCAAATTAATTCTTGAAGATAACTGCGCATTTTTGCGTTATCGAATTAATTTGAATGCCCTCCCGATTAAATTTTTAGCTGAAATTTGGTATGAGTAAACTAGGCTTGATGAATAAGATGCTCAAAAAATTTCATCAAAACATTCCACCGGTAACCGCCCCAAATCGCAACGACCGGACAAAGTCTCATATAGAAGGACTTAATTGACTTTTTTATGAAAGTTCGAGGACCTATTTGACAGTTTTCCCTATTATTATTTGAATTGGTAATTATTGTCATTTATATTTTTTAATCTTGCTGAAGCAAACTACCTGGACCAGTTGCATATTAACTGCGCTTTTAACTGCGCAGTTATATTCAAAAATTCATTTGAATGTCTTCACGATTGAAAATTTAACTGAAATTTGGTATGAGTAAACTAGACTTAATGAATAAGATGCTAACGTGCAGCGTGTTTCGGACTAATTAGCCCGGAGTGGTTTGCTGGTTCGGCTCTGTTAACAGAGTGACGATCTCAATAAAAATCTTCCACATTATCAAATTAATCTCCAAATAAAATCAATGAGTATGCCTTAAGGTGATATCATCAAATTGATCTCTAAATAAACTAAGTGAGTATGCCCTAACATAATGAACTAGATGTAGGGGTGAGCAAATAACCGATTCAACCGACCTGACCGAAAACCAATGACTGAACCGACCGAAAAAATCGGTTTTCGGTCGGTTTTCGGTTATCATAAATTAAAAATAATCGGTTATTCGGTTATTCGGTTTTATTTGTCGGTTACCGACCGATAACCGTCCAATTTTTTGATTTTTTTTTGTAAATATTTAAGTAAATATACTCCATAATAAATTAACAACTCCATAATAACGATTAAAAAAAAGAACTCCATAGTAATGAAATATGAAGTCCAGTCCACGCCCATTGAACTCCACCTACAAAACTCATTAGTGGAATGCTATGGAGCTCGTTCTTCAATTATCCACTTCCCCATCTATTTACTTTGTATTCTTATAATCAATTCATGGAACACCCTGTTCAAAATTTCAAACCTCCACGTACACCTTCATTAGTTCTGGAGGAATCAACCCTGGTAGAGAAAAATCAACCGAAATCCATATTTAATCGTTGCGAAATTGCACACGTTTTTTCTTTTAATGTTTTCTAGATCCTTTATTATCTTACTCAACATGGCAGATCTTTTGATTTTTAATTTTTTTCTTTAATGTGATTTAAAATATTCAGAAACTTTTAGATGGGTTTGCTCATTTGGGGTGTAAAGATTAATAAGATATTAGCTTATTTATTTGCTAACATATCCTTTTTTATTTTGTTTTCATATTGAAAAAGACAATTGTGGAACAATGAAGTAGTTTCAACGTGGGATTTTTTAGTTTTTGTAATGGTATTGTGCTAAGAACAATTATTTACATTTGAATATGTTGAATCCATTTTGTTATTTATTATTTTATTTATTAATGTGCTATCTACAACTTTTATAATTTTGAAAAATATATGTTTTGGTCGGTTATGTTCGGTTATTCGGTTACCGACTGAAACTGAATGACATTTTTCGGTCGGTTTTTGTAATGTTGTCGGTCGGTTTTCGGTCGGTTATGAGAGGAAAAAACATTGGCCGGTTATTCGGTTATCGGTCGGTTATTTGACCGACCGACCGAATGCTCACCCCTAACTAGACGCAATATCTAGCAATTCTTATTAGGTGTGTGGTGACAACTTCGGTACCCATTTAAGAGAAATTACCCTAAATAGGACTAAAAGCACTTCTATATTCCAAAAATAGGACTGTCATGTTTTTGTTCCCAAAATAGGACTAATTACTGCCATGTTTTGGTAGTACCAGGCTTTAAAGAAGACAGTATTTTCCAAACTTGACAGTAATTACTCCTATTTTGGGGAAAAAAACATGACAGTCCTATTTTGGAATTTTCAAACTTATTTAGTCCTATTTCGGGAATTTTCCACTCACATGATTGGTCCACATCATTAAATCATTTTTAATTTAGATTTAAATAATTCAAGTGCAACATTCTGATTGGTCCCAGTGGACAAAGGTACGATACCTTTTTGGGTACCAAAGAATCTACTCCTGGTGACAACTCCGGTACCCATTTAAAAAATGGGGTACGGTACCTACCATTCACATGATTGGTCCAACTCCTCATATCATTTTTATTTAGATTTAAATAATTCAACTGCATCATTTTGATTGGTCCATGTGGATAAAAGTATGGTATCTTAAGGATGCCATAGAGTCTACCTTAAATTGATCTTAAACGAAGGCCATAGCCCATAAGTAACTCAAGTAGGGTATTATATATATGTGCTTACTGCTTAGTTAAATAGTTAAAGCTAATGACGTTTAAAAAGAAAGAATTTATAATAGAGGAGTCCCTTTGGCTCATCTTTTCAAGTATAGTTTTCATCTTTTCATTGTTCAAAAAATATTTAAAAAGTGGTTTGGTACTCATAGCCGCAGTGATTATTCCCTAGTATGTTTAGGATTTTTTTTATCCTATCAATTTTGAGAGACATTCTATGAGTAATTTCTAATCAAATTATCAATGCGTGTTACTACAAGAAGATATATTGTTGTTTAATTGCTATTGAATACATAAGCCCAATCGTAGATCTACTTTTCGCAAAGATCACCTTTTTTCTCCAAAATCATTAATGACACTATCGATCACATGTCCCCCTATCGAATCACCATCGTTGATTGGAATTGAAGGGTGGTTCTATATTTCTATCTGCAGGTCAAGTGGAGTTAAGCGAGGATGCTATTACTACGTGATTGGACGTTGATGATTAGTTTCAATTGTATTTACAATTTTTCTTATTTATGCTCTTTTTGTTATTTATTGTTCTTTTGTTTTAAGTTTTTAGGAAACAATTATTACTCTTGAATCATAATTTAATCATCAAATATTAAAAGTATTGCATCTATAACATCACAATTATCGTCAATGACCTCATAGATTGTATAATCATCAAAACTATTTATCAGGATGTACTTAAATTGCTTTATCTAATTATTATCTAAATAACCGTGTCATTTTACAATTAAATTTTTTAAACGGGGCGGATGTAGTAGTTGAGTTAGATATATCCATTTCGCAAAATGGTAGAATAGGTGTCAGATAAAACAAGGTGAATGTGTACACATGATTGCAAAACATGATTCCATGGGTGTGATCAACCAATATCACATGGAAAATACAAATCAATCAAAATGAGTTTGATATGATTAATTAAATAATTGAATTTCATACATATGAAAGATTGTCATTTTATAATTCTAGTTGAATACTTTAGTATTGTTGAAACATATTACATGAACTAGTTGCACATCTAACATATTTAGGAATCATAATCATTCATTACCCCAACCTACTCGGCTACTCTGTAATGAGTATGTTAACGTGCTACACTACTACATGTATTTTCTCACTCTTATAGTCTTATTTGATGTAAAAATATCTTACACGTTATTGAGTGCAATCAGTGCATCAATCCCTTACCATTCATATAAAAAAAACTGAAGAATTCAAAACCTCACCATACGAATTAAAAAAATGAAGTTAACGAATAGGAAACGTACTCATGCATTGATCCAATATTAGTTCTAAACTCTTAGACCATCCAGTTTTCTTTCAGCACATTCTTGTGCATCTGAGAAGTTACTCATCTGAAACTTCAACTGTGAGTGATACGATGATGTATTTTTGTGTTATGAGATGCTCGCCGTAAATTTTGAAATAATACTCTTATTTTTCATTACTTTTGACAGGTCTTTAATTACTTTGACAAAATTGAAATGTTAGGATAGTTTCTTTTGGACTTAAATTTGTTGGTCTGGTCTAATCTGGTCTGTTTAAATCTGGTCTGGTCTGAACTGGTCTAAACTGGTGAGAATTGCTCTAGACTGGTCTGTTCTGGTAAACGCCTGGTCTCAGTGTATTTTATAACTATGGAAGTCTGATCTGGTCTGTTTAAGTCTGGTCTGATCTGATCTGTTTAAGCATGGTCTGATCTGAGACTGAAAACGGTCCAAAAGAAAACATCCTTATATATACATCTTAAAATTTACACAAACCATTTAGGGAGTACTCCTTATTAGTTTATGTGTTCCTATTAGAGTACTCCGATAGTCTTTATTTTCAAAATTGCTCACTATTATTTCTAAAGTATTATAGCCTCCGTTTTTTCTTTATTGCAACATCTTCACTTTTATATTTGCCAATTCACGAATTTGATTGTAACTTTGTTTAATATTTATAAGTAAAAATTATAAAAGTTAATAATTTTGAAATTTATATAAATAGAAATTTTGCACTATTCATGTGCTCTAATTTGATTGCATTTTATTTATAAAGGCATTAAAAATTATTTTGGGAAAAAACAAATTATAGTCCTATTTGTATTTTATCAACATTATCATTGTTTTGATCTTATTTAGGGAAGTTTCTCCGCAATAGATCAATATAGTTGTATTATTGTTGGGATATATAATCATGGTCTATTATTGTTTAGGAGCTTAGGACTTTACATAGCACGGAGTCCGGTCAGTGAGGTCACATTCAACCTATCAGGCTTGTTTCGGCCTCTGGGCCCATCTCGGCCTGTTTGGCTCATTAGAGTGGAGAGCCCCCTTCCCCTTATCCCAATAAATTGGAGGCTTTCCCTCCATGTAAGGGGGTTCCTTTTCCCTTCTTCCCCATAGTTATTTCTTCTCCCTAGACTAGCTCAAGGTACTCCATTAATGAAAACTCAAATCGTACATTGTAATGGTGAGAAGAGACTAATGAGAAAGAGAGGGTTTGGACATTAGTGATGGATATTCTACCCGGGGGTGTCTTATCCGAGGGGTTATTGCGGGAATAACTAGAGAGAAGTCAGAGCGAATAGGAGGAGAGAGAGTCGATTTTATTAAATGAACTCAGCGTGGTTTACAAGGAGAAATGAGCTGCTATTTATAGCAGCAATAAATGTGATGAGAGTACACGTGGCGATAATCTAACGGCCGAGGGGTCACATCAATCGGGGGTGGCACTGGCTGTGGCATGTTCACCGCATTGAATGCGGTGGGTGGATGTGACGTCACATTAAATGCAGTGGTTGGCTGTCTCAAAAGTGAATCTTCGATGATTGAGTCCGTTTAGCCGAAGACTCCTCTCGTGGCCGAGGGCTCCGTGTGGCCGAAAGCTCTGTGTAGCCGAGGGCTTGGTTCAGCCGAAGACTTATATGATGTCGAGGGTTCCATCATGCCGAAGGCTCTCGTTTTCTGTCGTCTTCTCCTAGTAGTTTCGTATGCCCAAAAAGGCTATTCTGTGAGTTTTGGGGCCTTCGGTCAAGGTGGCCGAAGACACCCCAGTGTGTGTCTTGGACTTCCTTGAACTTGGGCCATTGTATTTGGGCCTCGGGTGCTCCTCGGGCTTGTTGGGCCTGTGATAGATTAGTAGGAGTCTGTGGGTCGGGGGTTCCTGGGCCATATACTCCATCAATTAGGCTAAAAAGTATTGTGGTTTTCTCCTTTCGGTTTCCATGTAAAGATCGGGTGTTTTTATCAAATTATATCTATATTTACTATATCGTGTTGAATTAAACTCAACGAGAATGAAAGTGTAATTGCATTTATAAATTAAACTAGACCACAAATATATGATTTAACATTTAATACAAATACATATATTACACAATATTAATTTTCTAGCAAAACAAGAAAACTATCATTAATGTTATTAGAATTAATGGTTAACTTTTAGTATATAAAATTTCATATATCAAATGTATTGTGTTTTGCAAACAAAATTTAACTTTAACAAATAAATTATAAATTATGAATAAACATATTTCAATAGTTTGAATCTGGTTTAAAATTCACATTAAATGGACTCTGGATAATTTCAAAGTAACTTGAACTATAATTGTTGGGCTCCTATGGAAAGGATGCCCTCCAAAAATGGGCGTATGCCATTATTTACGACGCGCACACGGTATTCTTTAGTAAAAGGCGAAAGAATAGTTCGCTATGTGTGCATCGCGTGGCTGCGTGAGTTTGGAAGGCCAACATGTTCCAATTTATATAATTGCTACGGGCATGAGTATTTCTAAAGTTTCCGGTGTGGGCAAGTTTCCATTTATTCCCAAAGACTTCGGCTTTTGATTTCTTAGCCCTCCACTTCAAGTCTCTCGGTCTTCACTCTTCTCTTCAAGGGCCTTCCACATAAAAATTACACAAATCTATACTTTTGTAGTAGCTGCAGCCTCTTTCGTTTAAGTTCAACAAAGAAGGTAAAGTAAGATCGATGTAATTTTAGTGGGATCGATGATGGACTGTTTTTGCAAATATTAAATATAAGAGTTTATTTAATCTTTGAAGAGTTTAAATACTCCCTATATGTTAAAGCTCTAATGGTGCACGTACAAGTGCAATCGTTTATTTTGCCTAAGGTTATGTTTAATAACGGTTAGCTTTTGGTGACTGAAAAGATTTTAAAAAGAAAAGGTGGTAGCTCCGTAGTTGTATGGTAAAAAGCTGACTGTTTGATTTGGTTCAGTTTGGTATACAAGCTGCTAGGGCTAATTAATACTAAAAGTCACGGTTTTTTTTTTTCCAGATTGTCCTGATGGGAATTTGTGATTTATGATGGAAGTTTTGAGCTTCACAATTGTGAGTATTCCGTGTCCTCTAGGATCCCAAGTAAAATGGGGCAAAGATAATTAAGTCGACTAAGAGCACATTTGCAAAGATAATATCACCCACGTAGACAATTAAAATTGCAGTCTCCCCCTTGCCTGAAAACTTCATGAATAGTGTATGATCAGCCTGAGCCTGATTGAACCCTTGCCTTTTCACAAACTTTGTGAACCTATCAAACCAAGCCCTTGGAGACTGTTTAAGTCCATACAAAGCCTTCTCTAATTTGCATACCTTGAAAATTGGAACCAAATCTGGTTTAAAATCCAGGAGGGGTTTCATATAAACTTCCTCTTATAGTTTCCCATTTAGAAAGGCATTCTTTACACCCAGTTGTTGAAGTGGCCAGTCTAAATTAGCAGCAAGGGATAAAAGTATTCTTACAGTGTTTAACTTTGCAACTGCTGCAAAGAAACTATAGTCAATGTCATGCCATATGTCTGTGTGAATCCCTTAGCTACTAATCTTGCCTTATACCTCTCAAGACTTCCATCTGCCTTAAACTTAGGGTAATTTGCAACCAACAGTTGGTTTGTTTTTGGGCAGCTCTACAAGCTTCCATGTCTAATTCTTTTCAAGAGCCCCCATCTCCTCCAAAACAGCTTTCTTCCACTCATGTTTAGATAGAGCTTCCTGTATGGTTGAGGGAATAGAAATAGAGGACACACTAGAAGTAAAGGTAGCAAAAGATGAGGACATTTTAGTATAAGAAACATGGTTTGAGATAGGGTATTTAACACATGTTCTTCTTTCTTGTCTGAGAGCAATTGGGAGATCAAGGTTACTTGAAAAGTTGAAATATGACCTTTTTCACTTACTGTCATTGAGTCAGAATCATGAATAGTGGTAGGTTCTTGGACTTCCTCATTGAGTCAGAATCATGAACAGTAGGTTCTTGGACTTCCTCTATCATTTGATTTGGAACTCTTCTCTCATAAACTTTGCCAAAGAACTTACTTGTCTGTTGATCTTTTCCAATTGGTTCAGTTGTATTTGTTTCATTATTTGTTAATTCTTGATCATTTTCAGATGTACTTACATTTCTTAAGGAATATTCATCAAGATTAATATCAAGAAAATTAAGATTCTCATGAATATGTGGCACAGTTTGAACATCTTCACATAAACTCACCTCCTGAAAATGAGTATCAAAAAAGGTTTGTTCTTCCACAAAAAAAGGCATCCTTTGTGATAAACATTTTTCTGGTGGTAGGATAAAAAATTTATATCCCTTTTGAGTGCAAGAAACCCCTAGAAAAACACATTTTGTTCCTCTACGATCAAATTTACTTGCAGACTTATCAGGTTTTTTTATAAACACCTTGCAACCAAATTTTTTTAAAGGAAGAGTACTAATCAGTCTGTTTGTGGGAAAGTATTGCTGGAGTGTGTTGATAGGACTTTTAAATCCTAGAATTTTGGATGACATACGATTAATTAAATAAGTAGAATGCAACACAGCCTCTCCCCACAGGTATTTTGGTATGTTTGTTAAAAACATGATTGCACGAGTGACTTCAAGTAAATGCCTATTTTTTCCTTTCTGCAATTCCATTTTGAGCTGGTGTATTGATACACGAGCTTTGATGGATTATTCCTTTTTCAGCAAAAAATATTGTTTAGGTCTTGAGAAAAATATTCATGGCCTTTATCACTTCTTACCATTTTAATTTTGGTATTGAATTGAGTTTGGACCACAGCATAAAAATCCCTAAACACTTTTTCTACTGCAAATTTTTCTTTGAATACAAAAGACCCATGTTACCCGTGTACGATCATCAATAATAGTTACAACCCATCTTTTTCCCTTTAAAGTTGGTACTCTAGATGCACCCCAAATATCACTACGTACCAAAGTAAAAGAACTAGTAGGTTTATAACTATGGGGAATATAAGAGTTTTTATGATGTTTTGCAAGTGCGCACATATCACAATGAAACAAAGAAACATCTTTATTTAGAAATAACTGAGAAAATATCTTTTTTTAAATAATAAAAACTAGGATGTCCTAGTATGTAATGAAGCAAATACAACTCTTTATTAATTGAAAAAGAAAAGGTTTGCAAACAAACATTTCTTGGACCTCTTTTATTTGATTGAGTCCCTTCATCAAAGATATAGAGTCCATCTTCCTCTCTAGCACTACCAATCATCTTCCCCGATGCCAGGTTCTGAAAAATGCAATAAGAAGGATAAAAAATAACACAACACTGAAGGTCTTTAGTTAGCTGACTAACAAAAGCAAGGTTGCAGGATAGATTAGGGACATGTAAGATTTTTGAGAGATTAACATATGAAGAAATATTAATATTTCTCATCCTTGCAATGGCTGATAAAGAGTCATCTGCCGCTTTGACCTTTTTGTCCCCGACACAGGGTTTATATGAAGAGAAAAGGTTGGAAATTGAGGTCATGTGGTCAGTAGCTCCTGAGTCAATGACCCAGGTACTTTTAGATTTCCCGGAACAAAAAAATTGATGAAATGGTACCATTCTGGGCATGGGAACAAGATGAAGATTCAGGATTGAAATTTTTCTGAGTATTTAGAAGATTAAGGAGTTGCTCTATCTGTTCCTTTGTGAAAGAAGGTCGCTTGAAGTTGACTTGTGGTTCTTGTTGAGTCTCAACCATAGCTGTATGTAGAGCATTTTCAAACTTCTTCTTCCATACTCTTGGTGGCTTCCCATGTATTTTCCAGCAAGTTTCCCTAGTGTGCCATAATTTCTTACAGTGGTCACACCAGGGTTTTTTCTTTTCTTCATTTCTGGGCACCATTGCTGAAGAGTCTCCAGGTACATCAGTCTGTACTGGAGTATTGTACTTGACTTTCATCTTATTATCTTCCATCCCGGTTTCAGAAAAAACTTCTCTGATTGAAGGCAGAGGGTTTTTTCCAAGTATTCTTCCCTTGACTTCATCCAAGTCTCTATTAATTCCTGCCAGGAACATATAGACCCTATCATTTTCCTCCCTCTTTTTGTGTCTCGCCAGATCCTTTGCACTCTCCCACTCTTCATCATCATAACATTGATCCAACTCATGCCATAGGGATACCATCTCATTATAATAAGAGATGACATCTCTGTTTGCTTGTTTGGACGGCCACAACTTTGTTTTTAATTCAAAGATTTGAGAAGAGTTCTCAAGATCTGAGTAAGTTTCTTTAATGGAATCCCATACCTCCTTTGCAGTTTTCAAGAACATGTGAGGTTTGGCAATTGATGTATCCATTGAACTGAGAAGTCAGGCTGTTACCAAGGAATTTTCTGACCTCCGGACACTGTAGCCATCACCACCACTTTGTTTCTCCTTTATTTCACCAGTTATGTATCCCAACTTTCCCCTTCCATCAATTGTCAGCTTGACAGACTGTGACCATTCAAGATAATTCATGCCATTCAATCTATGTCCAGTAATGAGCATAGATGAATGAACCGAGGCATGGTAGTTCGTCATTGAGCTAATTTGGGAGTTAGGGTTATAGGTTTGTGAGTGAAGGGAAGAGGAAGTGCCAGAGTGCTCGGTTTCCACCATTGTGGTGTTTAAATGGCCCGCTCTAATACCATGTAGGTTTTAGGAATAAAACTTCCTTGATTGATTATGCCAATAGGCCAGAGTATATATACAGTTGTACAAGTAACAACCTAAGGATAGATCCTAAAATTTAGGATCTTGATAACTACGAGCTTATCACTCATTAACAGTTGCTATTCTAATCTATTCGACTAAGTATATACACCAAACTAATCAGAATAAATAATATAACATTTTTACATAGAGTAACTACCCTATGGAATTTCAATCTCAAGAACAAACATAAGTTCCCGCCTCTATTGATTAGAACAAACTTAAACTCATGCCAACAACATTGTCACATATTTTGGAATTACAATCTTTAACAAACATAAATTCCTTCCTCTATTTTTCATTTTGTATTTTTAATGAATGTGCATGCGTTTATAGTTTTGTGTTTGTTAAATTTTGGCACATACGGATAATACTCCCTCACCATTAACAACGTGAAGGTGGACCTACACCTACGGATTTCTCCCGTGGTGACCCAATTATGAAAACATTAATTTTCATTTATAGTCCAAATATACTCTAAAAATATTTCTCAAGTTTTCCAAAATAGTTCCAATGGCATTAAAAATATTTAATACCTCAAAATACTAATTTTGAATTTCTCAAGATAATATAGATTTAATATCACTTCAATATAAAATACTCAAATCTTAAATATAATTCTCAATCACAACAAATAGGTGAAATCTCATTAATTAACTATCAAATACTCAAATAATTTCAAACAAGTAATCACAAATAAATATATGCGGTAAAGCACAAAATTTGGTTGACATAGTACTTAACTACTTACCTCAAATTGCAATAAGTCCTGAGCGAAGCCTCTATCTCAATCTTCACCAAAATCACCTTATAAGAATATTAAAATTCTAAAATCACTACTTTATTCGAACTAGTTAAACTCATCCACCCTTTATAAATTCCCTCTCTTACTATTAAATTTCTTCAATAATGAATTAATCTCTATTCTGGTTACCATTGTTATAAATAAATATCATTATTTATAACTTATATCTTTGTTATTAATATGGGCTGAACCAGCTAAGGCTAGCGGCCAGCATATATCATAATATTAGTTCTCGGCCCAGTTAATTCATAGTAGTCCGGCGACAACCCGGTCCTTTCATTATTTTTCCTTTCGTTAATAAACCAGCTCATATATTAATCGTAATAATACGTACGGAGTAAAAGAAAAGGTTGAGAGTCATACGTTCTTATTCGTCAAACAGTAGCATGGGAATGACGGGCTACAACGACACGTGCAACGATGTTCCTCCTCCGCCGCACAGCAGCTCTGGTGGGCGGTGGCGTCCAGGGAAGACAACACTACGACGCCTCTGCAACGGCACTGCGGCAGCTTCCTTCTTCCGTCCGGTGAATGAGTTTCTTCTCCGGCGACTGATTCAGTGGATTGTTGCGACGTCCTTTCCAAACAGATATCTCTCTGGCTTTGACGTGCACTTTGTCGTGATGTGCGTCAAAATAATAAATCAATACAACATTCATACGTAATATTAGCGTAGTATGGTTCGTATCCACAGGGAAAAGAGCTTTTCGCGTATGTGTAAGCGTAATAAATAAAAGTAACGGAAAGGGGAATTGGATATTTTGATAATTGAGAAAGCAAATAAAATACATAAATGAGTGAAATAAAATATCAAAGGTAATTAGTCTTGGTTTTGCTTTTATCCACTTAATGAAATGTTCGTCGATCCCGGTTATATCTTTAATTATCTTCCTCTCGAATACTCAATCGAGGAGTATATCCAGTTCATCGAAGGTAGTTATTAATAACGAGACACGTTCATTAATAAAACTTACTACCCAATTAATATAGAACACGCGTCGTATATTTACTCGATAGTAGCAATAAATTCAAGATGAAAACGATTGAAATTGATAACCTCAACACAGACGTTTTATTGGTTTAATCAATATAATTAATTCCCCTTAGATTATTAACCATGAGACGCATGCATTAATAATCCAAGTTTACTGCCGTGAAAAGATCAAACGATTAACAAGTGTATTCGTCGATCGATTCTAGTAATAATTGATATATGAGGCAAAACTAGTTGATCCTTTAAGTACTGCTCAAAATATTAAAATGAAATATGAATAGGAATTAATTAATATTCAAGGAAGAAGATTAAAGAAAATAACTCACAACTTACAATTCATTAAGCTTCAAAGTAGCAAAACCAAGATGGAAAGACTACCTAAATTACAAGAATAAAGTGTATATGAAAGAGGGGATTAATTTGGTCTCTAAAATAGGAAGGAAAGCGGTGTTTTTATAGGAGAAGTGAGGTGGTTGAGTCTAAAACATAATCTGATTTCCCCATATTCACTTGCTTTATTTGATCTCTTATGATCTCTGGGTCGAATCATATCCGATATTTCACACATCTTTGTCCTCCATGAAGCTTTCTCTTGTCTCCAATGCTCCTTCCTTATGCTCCCAAGCTCCTTCCTCTTCTTTTCATCATGTTTTTGCTTACATGTCAAAATATCTTAATATCTTCTAATTCTTCTTTAATTTTAGAAGATAAAGATTACACTGTAATTGTACAAAAGCTAAGTAAACATAATGTAAAACCATTCTAAAATGTGGTGTTTATGTACTACTAAATAGTACGCATCAGGCTTCGTCCAGACAGAATCTAGCATGATACATACAATTGGGTTTCTCCGATGTGAAAATCAGCCCCGCGAAACTCTGGTGAAGGATTTCTCCCTCTTCTGACGACTGTTTCTCTATTTCTCACTTTCTTTCGCTTACTCTCTTACTGACCAAAGCTCTGAAATAGTTTTTATCTATGGGTTTTGGGCATTGCGTAATTCCTGGAGCGTAGTTATATGTATGTATAACAAGAGAAATGGTCTTAAAAAAGACCAAAGCTTTATGTATATACCCATATAGGACCACATGCTTTTTAATACCTAAATAAGACTAATTATTTATCCAATGCCAAATTTGCCCCGGATTTAGATGTAGGATACACTTCCTTCATTTTCCGTGAGACGCATATTTCCATCTCTACCTTCTCCATTCTCTTGCCGCCTCATCTCTTATGTGAGATAATTAGAAGTGCATCAAGCTTCATCTCAGTCCTCTTTGTTCTGACGCGGACCAGTCCACCAGTGACGGCGACCGCGATTATTTTAGCTGTGAAATAATTGCACCTCCGGACTTCTTGAGTTCTTCTGTACGGAGAAATACAAAGCGGTGCATCAGATTCATCTCTAAATCTTCAGTACAGATCTAATGAACATCTCCTGAAGCAGCTCTCGGAATATAATTTTCTGTTAATTCCAGATTTGGCCTTTTTCATTTAGAGGATTGCCATGCTTCAATTTGGATGTAATTGTAAGTGAGGAAGGCCACCAAAGATGGAGGCCGCCACTGCAGTGCAGGGATGGAGGCCGTCGCTACAAGTGATGAAGGTCATCGGAGATGAAGGCCGTCGCTGCAAGTGATGAAGATCGCCAGAGATTTTCTTGCCGTGAAGGACTATTACTGATTCAATCTTTTTATTTAAAGCACTATAACAGATTCTGCTCGCTTCTCTTTCTCATTTTTAATTATTTTGATTTATTTTTTAAACTAAAACAATTTTTTTGTCAACGTTATGGATTTTATCTCATACTCCGTATGGAGTAGTAATATACGAAGTAATTAATTTACAATCACTTGACATTCAACTTTAGTTGACAATATTATCACCGTTTTTTCTTTTTTACAATATTATCACCGTATTTTGCAATATTATTGTGGCATTATGTCAACATTTTCTCCTACATCTTAGTGCGTAGTAATATTACAATATTTTAATACGGAGTAATATTTATTTTGGCAATTTTTGTAATGACAATGTTTGATATACTGACAATACTTGCAATAGTGTGATATTGATTAATCTAGCAATGTTTATAATGGCTCTATTTAACATTGTGACAATAGTATCATACAATGACATAATATGCCAAGTTGTCCAAAATAATTGTAATCTAAAGAACATAACTGCAAATTTGCCCTGTACAGATTTTAACGGAATAGATGATTGATGTGAGTTTTCTCGCACTTAAAAAAGATGTAGTAAAGTGGTTGAAAGTACGAATATCGTCTCCACAGGGACGGACAAAAGGGAATCAAGAATTAATTAAATTCAACGACTAAAAATAAATAAAATAAATGTGTCGTGCGAGATTGGTTGATGGAAAATCAAACTAATGGGAATGAGCAAATAAAATAAAAGTTTGATTTCTTTCTAATTAACGACGAAGGGGACATGGACTGATTCCGGGGTAACCGGATTTCTGGCAGATCAGGCCTAATTTCATGAAATTAATTTAATTGAGCCTAGCTTATCATTACTGAGTTCTTACCGCTCTCGCGGCGTAGAGTACAATAATTTACGGGACCAGGCTGATCTCTCATGCGACAGAATCCTAAATTATTGCCAAGACGAGCGAGCTTACGGCCCCTTAATCGCTACTAATCTCTTAGCGAACGATTAAGTGTGTGTGAATCTTACGGCCCCTACCTTGGCTCCACCCAAATCCTCGCCCACCCTACCGCCATCCTACCCCATGTAGGGTGGGGTAGAAGTGGGACCGACGTGGTAAGGGGTAGGGGGTTAGGGTAGGGTGGTAAGGGGTAGGGGTGGGGTCGGGGTGGTGCCAATGTGGTAGTGGTAGGGTGTTGGGGTAGGGGTGGGGTAAGGTAGGGTAGGAAGGGTGGGGATGGGGGTGGGCCCGTTGGGATAGGGTAGTAAGGGCCTGGGGTATGGTGGGGTCAGGGTTAGGGTCAATGTGGTAGGGTGGTAATAGGGTGGGGTCGGGTAGGTAGGGTAGCGGGTTAGGGTGGGGTAAGGTAAGGTAGGGTAGGTTGGTGTCGGGGTTAGGGCGTAGGGTAGGGTGGGGCCGATGTGGTAAGGGGTTGGGGTAGGAAGGGGCCCTAGGAGGTAGGGTGGGGCCGATATGGTAGGGTTGGGGTAGGTTTGGGGGTGGGGTAGGGTAGGGGTGGGTAAGGGGGTCGAGTAGGTAGGGTAGGGGTTAAGGTCGGGGTAGCGTGGGGCCGAGGTAGGGGTAGGGCCGAGGTGGGGTAGGGTCGTTGTAGGGAAAAGGGGTACACAGGGTGGGGGTGGGGTAATGGTCGAGTAGGGGTAAGGTACGAGGATGGATGGAGGTAGTGGGTAGGGTTGGGGTCAGGGTGGGGTCGGGTGGGGTTGGGGTAGTAGGGTAGGGCGGGTAGGGGGGTAACAATAAGGGTTAGGGCAAGGGGTAAATTCGGAAATTGGAAAAGCTTAAAGTGTCGCTTAATTAATACATGGGGGGTGGTATGCTTAGTAAGCGACACTTTAAACACCCATTTCGGTTAGTAAGCGGCTTTTTAAGCAGCGTGCATGTTTACTTCACCTGCCTTACTAACCTAACTGTGACTTTATCGGCGAAGTAAACGCCTCCTAAGTGTGTGTGAATGTGTCCTAGAATAAACTAGACCTCTCTTAATTTATTCTACAAGCAATTGTAATTCTAGCGGGCGTTCTAGGTTACAAAAGATATCAGTTAAATTATTCAAACACAAATTAAACGACATTCATGCAATTAATCCATAAAAAATCTAGCCATACATCATGATTAACCCCTTCATCAACCCCAAATCCCTAATTAAACTACTCACAATTCATAATTGAAGAATCAATAGAATTGGAATGAATAGAATAAGTTGTCATTAATTAAAAAGATGAACTTACAAATAATCTCAGGGTCTTCGAGTAAAATAGCGGAAAACAATGAATAAATTCGTCCCTAGGCCTCTCTGTAACGTTTGTAACCCTTAAACAGGAGAAGGGAGGCCTTATTTATAGAAAACAGATGAGTTCGGGTCAAATCGGGATTGGTGAGCGGGCGTCGAGCGCTTGGTGAGCGCTCTTTCTAAAGAATTCTGCCACCCCCCGCTTGGCGAGCGCCTATCGAGCGCTCGGTGAGCGCTTCTTCTAACTTGACATTTTAGCCGTTTTTCTTCCCTTTTCGCTTGCGATTACTTCCGTGATCAATCCAAAGGTCTTTTCTTCATCACATCTTCATCGTGAACCTCCTGGAGACCTTCAAAACTCTCGAATCTCTGTCGAATGCTCATCAACTCTTCTCGAATACTTCTAAAGTGCCGATGTCGGACTTTAATTTCCTGATTTTGATTCCAAACGACACAAAACTCGAACCAACGCCTGGTAAACACAACTTCAGCTAAAATTGAGACTTGTAACACCTTAAAGCTAGGAAAACCATCAAAAGCCAATCCCAACACACATCAAATGCGTGTCTAAATACGGAGTTATCAGATTCCCCCACAATTAAGCTTTTGCTTGTCCTCAACCAAATCGAACAACGGGACTTACGATAATCACCACACGGAATCAAAATCATTAGCATGCACACGTAGTTAAAGGGATATTCACATAACAGACAGTCTATACCAAGAAAGTTCTTCCCTAAACTACCTCTTTGTATACAGAGGGAGTAATTACGAAGTATAGTTTTGAGTTTACTCCTTTCACAAATTATTCACAACGTCCTCAAAGTAATGTCATCGTACACCAATAAACTAGCTATTGATCAGAAGGACTTGTGAAAGCGGTGGTGAATGGTCAATGGATAATAAACAATCCCTTTCTTGAGAGTTTGGAACATCCTAACATAGAATTAATGCATCGAGAAATTTCGGGGCTATCCTTAGGATCAGAGAACTTAGTAGGCCACAAATTAGGAACAATCATTTAAACCTATGCAAAGAGTAGACGTGGTGTACAACTAAGTTAAACCGTCGCGACACATTTGACGTATACTTGAAGTACGTGGAGGACTAAAGCTAATTTTTGCGATAACCTCCAAGTTCATTAATTATGTTTAGTTTTCCTTGTCATGTTGGCACGAGAATGCCATTTCTTTCGAAAGATACCTAAGTCTCATCTTACGCTTTTTGACCGGGGCTCCCATTCTCTTTTTCGCAAGGTAAGAGGTCTAGCTATAATAATTTTTCACCTTTCGGATTTTTACTAGACATTACCCCATTCTAAGCTCGGCCTCACCAAGGAAAAATAGCAATTAAAGATCATTTATTTCAAAGTGAATCCATGCCTACAATGCAATCCTCGAAAGTATCAAATTCCTAAAAAGTGACTGCTCTTACCCCATTTGGGGCATAGGAACAGTGCCAAAAGTGGCTCCTACACAAATTCCCCAAACTTAACAAATTCATCCCCTAGTTCCCTAAACATCAAGACCATGTCCAAAATATTCACGGGTAAGGAAACACAGGCCATTTTGGCTATGGAGCTCAATTAAGTGGGTAAAGAATAAACGGTTAGGCTCAAAGTGGCTTCTCCTAAAGGACTTATTCAAGTGAGATGGATGATTTTATGAATTGATTCAATGGGTGACTAATGCCTTCATCCTCTCAACAACTAGATTATAGTGCAAGCAATTTAAGCCTAAACACTTCAAGGATGTTCTAAAAGCATGGTTAAAACGTTAGCCAGCTCACAAGGACACAGTTTAAAGAAAAAAATTCAAAAATTTTGACATGACTTTTCTATGAATATACAACTAACACCTGCGCATGCTAACTCTAATAATCACATGTAACAACTACTGCCTGAATGCCCAATTCACTCCCCCACACTTAAACTTTGGCATCGCCCTCGATGACCAAATATGCACTATGCACAAGGGGGTAAAGAGGATAGGGTCACGTGTGCTCAACATAACTCAAGTCAATTATTACAAACAGGCGATTATTAGAGTCATAAAAACTTCCCTAAGGCGTTGGTCGGTGCAGAACTAAACTGAGTCAAGTGATCCTCAGCACATCATCCCCAAAGCAAGACCCTGAGATGCAAAAACAAAACACACAAACACAAAAACAAGCCCAAAAAAACACCCCGTTTTTTTTTTTGTTTTTTTTCGGGGGTTTTCTGAAAGCAAACAAACAAACAAAAAAATGCAGAAATAAGCTTGGGTTGCCTCCCAAGAAGCGTTATTTTTAATGTCGTTTGCCCTGGGGGCACTCTTCTTTTTCTTACCCTCACTTGCTCTCGGCTTGGTTCCTGGGGAAGGTCCAGCTGGGTTTTGCTGAACCATAGGAACCGTTCTCTTTAGCGACTCTTTATAGTCGATGACTGCCTTGTCCCTCGGGTTTGCTAGATCAAGCATGGAGTGTGGGATAGGCAGTGCTTCAGCCTTGTTGCTGTCTCTTTGGAAGTATTTGAGCTTGGGCGCAGTGAAGTGCTTGTCTTCCTTACGCTTAGGAATTGTAGGGGTGACTTCCATCATATTGTGGATCATCAGCGCCAGCCACCGAGCGTATGGGATGGTGCTTCCCGTGTTGTTCTCTTTTATCTTCACTTGATCCATCAGCTCTGTCCAGAAGAGCTGGGCCATGTCATACTGCTTGTCAAACGCGATCCCATGGAAGATTTGCAGGATTTGCTTGTTGCACTTATCATGTCCGGCGTGCTTAGGAGATAGGCACTTGTTGACCAGGCCGAACAGACTCTTCCATGGGTGGGGCAGGTTGGAGATAGTGAAATTTGACAGCAAGGGCAGTGGGCTGTCGTATCCAAGATCTTTCATCCCCTTGATCAGCTCTTCGTTTGAGGGGAGTGGTGCATAGTTCTTGAGCACCGAGAGCTTTAGTGTCTCCCTGATTGTGGAGGGTGTCAGCACCACTCTCACATCGTTCAATCTGGTCATGATCTTGGAGCGATCTTTCTCATTAGGTGTCTGCATTGAGCCCCAGAACTGTTGCAAGTATACCATTGGTACTGGTTTGGCTTCGCTGAATGCTAGCCAGAGGTAATGTTTCTGCAGTATGGAGAGAATGACTGGGTCCTGACACTTGAAAAGCTTCAGGTCCAATTGGAAGTTGTTGTCATAAAGTGGGACCCAGTTCTCTTTTGGGTACAGTTCATTGCTTGATTGTGTATTCTTGGTTGTTCCTGGCATGATTAGCTGAAGAAATTGGGTCAGCACATTGTTCAAATGAAAAGTTTTATTTTTGTTCTGTTTTTGCAAATTTTCTGATCAGGTGTGAATAAGTGGAACCAAAAAAAAATATTCTAAGTACCAACTGCGAGAACCATCTTCTCGAGATTTGAGTATTGAGAAGTAGGTTCTCGTTGTTTAAATACCGAGAAGCTCTTCTCGATACTCAAATACCGAGAACTTGGTTGTCGATATGGGAGTATCGAAAAGTCCTTTTCGAGATTTAAACATCGAGAACCCTTTTCTCGAGGTTTAGTATCGAGAACCTCTTCCCAGTATTTTAAACATCGAGAAGTAGGTTCTCGGTATTAAACATCGAAAAGTGTCTTTTCGAGGTTTAACATCGAGAACCGTCCCTCGAAAATCAAAATATCGAGAAGATGATCTCGAGTTCTAAACATCGAGAAATTGGATTTCTCGAATTCGTACTCAGAGGATATGTCGAGAACCACCTGCAATTTCACACAACATAATGATAAATCCATTTAAAGAGCTTTTCGATGTTCATGTTTTCGGTTCGAGAAAAATAAAGTTCGCGATATTCCAATTCGAGAAATTTCTTTCAAGTTTGGATTCGAGAGCTTTCACTTGTTTGCGAAAACCATTTTGAAGTATATTCGAAAGCCACATTACTACCTCTTGATTAATTCGAGAAGAGTTCAAAGAAGAATGGGGTCGAGAAGATTGCGAAAACTTTTTGCTCTGAACTTCGAGAACTGAGAATGCGAGAAGATGTGATGTTGGGTTCTCGAAGTCCCTTATATATGCGAGAAAATTGATTTTGGGCCTTGCGAGAAGTATTCTGGGCCCAAATGTTTGAGTTAGGCCCAGTTCAGTTTTAAACAGTTTTGGGACCCAATTTTTATTTATGTACAAAAAAACTCCCCCTCAAATTGTGCATGAGAGAGAAAAAAAATGTACACACATACTCACTCTTTTTCTTCCTTTTCAGATTTGCACACACACTCACTCTTTTTCTTCTTTTCTTGATTTTTACGCACGAACTCATCATTTTTTTTTCTACACACACACACTCTTCTTCTCTCTTTTCTGATTTTCTCACACACACACACTCTTTTTCTTTTCTTTTTCTTGATTTTCTCCACACACGCACTCTTTTTCTGTCACATTTTCTGAATTTCTCCCCCTCGAAGCATCAATACACTTCTTCTTATTCTCTTTTCTTCCTTTTTCTCCCCCTCAACACATGCAACGCACACCACACACACACTCTTTTTATTCAGACCAGTGAGACATACATAATTACAAAGGATCGAGGTTCAACATACCTAACTTAGATACTAGGAACTGGAATCTCTTGTCATCCGGTGCCTTAGTAAATATGTCAGCCAGTTGAAGCTCAGTGCATACAAAGTATAAATCAACATCTCCTTTCTCCACATGGTCCTTGATGAAGTGATAGCGTAGGTCGATGTGCTTGGTGCGCGAGTGATGAACGGGGTTGCTGGTTATGGCGATTGCGCTCTGAGAGTCACTGTAGATGGGGATGTGGTTGAACAGGAAGCCATAGTCTTTGAGTTGGGTCCTCATCCATAGGACTTGGGAACAACAACTAGCAGCCGCAACGTATTCTGCTTCAGCTGTAGAGGTTGACACACAGTTCTGCTTCTTGGAGGACCAACAAACGAGCTTCTCTTCCAGAAATTGAGCACCACCGGATGTACTCTTCCTGTCTAGCTTGCAACCTGCAAAATCAGCATCTGAGTATCCGACAAGGTCAAAACCTGTTTCCTTGGGATACCAAAGTCCTAAGTTGACCGTTCCTTTCAGGTATCTCAAGATTCTCTTCACTGCATTTAGATGTGATTCCTTTGGATTTGCTTGAAAGCGGGCGCACATGCAAGTTGCAAAGACAATATCCGGTCTACTAGATGTTAGATACAGTAAGGAACCAATGATAGCCCGATAGTTGGTAGCATCGACTGATATCCCGGACGGGTCAGAGTCGAGCTTCTGTTAGGGAGACATAGGGGTTTTCATGGTTGACTGCTATCCATCTTGAATCTCTTGAGCATTTCATGAATGTACTTTGACTGGCTAATGAGTATTCCGTCTGGCATTTGCTTGATCTGTAGCCCTAGAAAGAAATTCAACTCTCCCATCATACTCATTTCAAACTCAGTGCGCATCAAGTTGCTGAATTCTTCACAGGAGTTCGGATTTGATGATGCGAATATGATGTCATCCACATAGATTTGTATCAGCATGATGTCATTGTTCTCTCGCTTGATGAAAAGAGTTGGATCTATCTTCCCCTTCGAGTAGCCTGATTGCACAAGAAAGTCAGATAGTGCATCATACCAGGCTCTCGGTGCCTGTTTTAGTCCATACAAAGCTTTCTTCAGCTTGTAGACATAATGCGGACGTTCAGTATCAACAAAGCCTTCTGGTTGTGCCACATAAACTTCTTCTTTCAGCTCTCCATTCAGAAACGCAGTCTTTACACCCATTTGATAGACGGTGAAACTCTTATGAGTAGCATATACAAGGAACAACCTGATTGCTTCAATTCTAGCCACTGGTGCAAAGGTTTCATCATAGTCAATTCCTTCTTGTTGGTTGTATCCTTTTGCGACCAGTCGGGCTTTGTTCCTTATGATCACACCGTCTTCATCCTTCTTGTTCTTGAAGACCCACTTGGTGCCAATTATTGTTTTCTTCGGGGGCCTTGGCACCAGGGTCCATACATCTAATCTTTCAAATTGATTAATCTCTTCCTGCATTGCGATCACCCAATCAGGATCTGCTAGTGCTTCAGAAACTTTGGTTGGCTCAGATTGGCTGATGAAGCAGGAGAAGAGACATTCATTTGCTGTGGCTGTTCTCGTGCACACTCCACGACTCGGATCCCCAATTATTTGATCTACTGGATGTGCCTTCGTCCATTTCCGCTCATGAGTAAGAGGGATTGGAGTTATGATGGTTTGATCCTGATCCTCAAAGATAGCAGATGTGATTGGTTGAGGAGTGGAGTGTACAGAGGTTGATTCTGGTTATGTATCTGCTTGAGCTGGTATTTCTGGAATTGGTGCTGGTGAAGTTGCTTGTGTTGCTGCCGTGCCATGATCCTCAATATCCTCTTGATCTGATGTATGAGGTGAGTCAGCTTCTTCTTCACTGAGGTCAGGCATGAATGGTGGTTGTGCATCTTCAGTTGGTGATTGAAAATTGGCCGTGCGAGGATTGTCATAGAAATGTTCAAGCAAGGAGTCAAGCATCGCACTGTCAGCCGTTGTTTGCTTTGTTGCTCCAGCTCCATCAGGTTGCTTTCTTTGAGCAGAGAGTGTGGGTTCTATCAAGAAATGTTCAGAAGCAAAGTCAGCCATTTCATAGAATGCTACATTGACACTCTCAATGACTGTTCTGTGTTCACGTAAATAGACCCGGTATGCCTTTGATTGCGTGGAGTACCCAATGAATACTCCTTCGATAGCTTTCGGATCCATCTTGCTTCTTTCATTTCTGTCATTTAGAACAAAGCACTTACAGCCAAACACTCTGAAGAATGAGATGTCCGGAGTTCTGTTGAAGAGAATTTCATATGGTGTCTTGTTGAAGCGTTTGTGGATTGATGTCCTGTTTTGAGTAAAGCACGCAGTGTTGATTGCTTCAGCCCACATGAAATGGGGAAGCTTGGATTGTATAAGCATGGTGCGTGCTGCTTCAACAAGTGTTCTGTTCTTTCTTTCAACGACTTCATTCTGTTGTGGTGTTTTTGCTGCAGAGAATTGTTGTGTGATACCCTGAGTTTCATAGAAATCAGCAAGAGACTGATTCTTGAACTCGGTACCATTATCTGTTCTGATGATCTCCACACTCTTTTGCAGAAAGTTTTGGATTGTTCCGATGAAGGTTATGATGGTTGCAGCTGTTTCGTCCTTTGTCCTCAGAAATTTGGTCCATGTGTACCGAGAGAAGTCATCCACAATGACCAGTGTATATTTGCGTCCATTGATGCTTTGGACTCTCATCGGTCCACACAGATCCATGTGAAGTAATTGCAGCAAACGAGAGGAGGACGGAACATGTTTTAACATGTGAGAGCTCCTCTTCATCTTGCCTAGTCTACAGGCATCATAATGATTGACAGGGGAAGTCTTCAAAGGGGGCAGTCCTTTCACAAGTTTCTTGGAGGACAGAGTTGTGATTGCATTGAAGTTTAGATGAGATAAGCGTCTGTGCCATAGGCTGTTTTGTTCAGAGGAAGCTTTGGACAGCAGGCGGATGGAAGAAGGTAACTGCACACTCTTCAGATCAATGGTGTACAGGTTGGAAGTTCTTGTGCAGGTCAATAATACCTTCCCAAACCTGTCCAGCACACAACATTGTCTGGCTATAAACTTCACTTCCATGCCGCTATCACAGAACTGTCCAATGCTTAGTAGATTATGCTTAAGTCCTTTCACATAAGACACAGCCTTTATGGTGACGCTTGCACAGATGACATCCCCATATCCTAGGATTGGAGACGCTGCGTTGTTTCCAAATCTCACATTTCCTCCATAACACTTTGTGTAGTTGCTCAACAGCTCTTTTATTCCGGTCATGTGGGTTGAGCAGCCAGAATCTAAGTGCCACACATGACCGTCCTGCAAAACAGATTAAGGACTTTTAGGTACCCACCACAGGATGGGTCCTTCCTTATCAATTGAGAATATCTTTTTGAATTTTTCTTTCAGCTATGATCCAAGGTCAGCAGCCTTTTCAGACAATGTTCTTTGTTTTTCAAGTTCAGCTTTTGGTATCCATTTTTGTTTGATTTTAGGAGCAGAGGAGACAAAATGATTGCCTGTGGATGTGAATGGTTGGTTCGTGAGATATGGTTTGAAGATTTCTTCCTTAGAGAGACGTTGTAAATGTTTCTTTGAATGAACCTTAAGAGGATATTTTAAATTTGGAAAATTATAAACCCCCTCTACAGATTCGTTCTCAGATTGTTTCTTGTGTTTCCTCTTTCTCTCTTTTCTCTCACAAACAACATTCTCAGCACACTCATAGTTAGAATCATCAACACAGACAGTTCTTACTCTAGATGTATATAACTTATTATTGAAATAACACGGATCAGAAGACAATTCAGAAGGATTCAGCTTGGGACACAAGACTGAACTAGAATTACATGATTGTGACAAAGATCTAGATCTACACTTATTTGAATAGAACACAGCATTTGAACAAGATTTTTTATTTTCAGAAAACATCTTCTTCTTCCCTTCAGCAATTTCTTCTCTCTTCAACCTCCACTCTCTTCTCTTTTCCAGTCTCCTACTCACTTCATTTCCTGTTTTCAAAGGAGTCGTGGAGTGAGTGGTCGGTCTTTTGAAAACATTAGTTTTGTACAGTTTTTCTTGGTGAGAATTCGTATCACTAGATGATTGGGAAGTTGTGCTAGATTGAGAATTTTCTTTTAAAAGAGTCAGTTCTCTCAACAACTTCTCCCTCTCACTTTCAAAGCTTTTTCTTTCCTCTTCAAAACTTTTTCTTTGATTTTCTAAAGAAATGTGTAAGTTTTCAAATTTTCTGATTAGTGGAGGGATGTAAGGTTCTTCTTCACCTGAATCTGAGGTTGAAGGGGGTTCTGGGTCTGACACAACTTCCGTCTCAGAAGGATAAGGACTAACACTCTCATCATGTGAAAAAATTGGTTCTTTTGTAGCATAACTTTCGTTTAGAGAGTCATAATTGAATGGAACCTCAACTTTAGAAGGATTTGATCTCTTTGCCTCTTCTTCTTCAGCAGTTTCTTTTGCTCCAACAAAGAGCATCAACTTGGTCAATCCCAAACCCATGTAATTGATATCATAAAGCTGACGGCAATTGATCTTTTTCAAATTACGAGGGT
The DNA here is from genome assembly GCA_945859915.1 of Cuscuta epithymum. NCBI lineage: Eukaryota > Viridiplantae > Streptophyta > Magnoliopsida > Solanales > Convolvulaceae > Cuscuta > Cuscuta epithymum. Next base: position 304,379 of record CAMAPF010000116.1, read on the forward strand.
TTGTGATGCCAAGACCTTCTCTAGCATTGTAAAAACTAGTGTCCTTGTTTTGATTTAGAAAAATTGTTTTTCCTGACTGTCCTCTTTTGGCAATTAAATCTTCTAATTCTTTGATTTTCTTGTAAAGAATGCTGACTCTATTTAATAGCATCTCCTTTCTCGAGCAGGCTCTGATACCAGTTGTTGGTCCCAGATTTCTGTAGACTAACACACAGCTAGATGGATATCATCGATAAACAGAGAAGAACGATTACCCAGAAGGATTTATGCAATATCGAGAACTTGGAAATCGTCTTTCTATTATATCGAGAAGGATTTTGGCAGCGTAAGGCTAAAGTGTATTAATCGATATCGGTACCTGTACACAAGGCGCATATTTATAGGCGTTGTACAGGTTACCGATTTAGGTAAACCTTGAGGTTTGGGCCAAGGCCTTTTTGGGCCTTATTCCCTTTAACCCATTTATTACAAAATGATTACTATTCTAATACCATAAATGGTATAACTAGTCTACCTTATTAAACAAGACATTAAAGAAAAACTTGACTCAAAATAAAAGTTCTAACAGAAGAGAAGAGAAGAAGAGAAGAAACTGAGGAAGTAAGTATTCAATCGCCCACACTAATTAATTAAGTCCCACACCAACGCCGGATACCGAGCGACGCCTTGCCTGATTCTATAAATAACGTTGTACCGTTGCCGATATACTCACTAGGGTGGGCAAACGGGTCTTGGAACCGCGGTCTGGTCCGGGTAATGGCGGTTTGGGTCCAAAACGGGCCAGTTCCATTTTTTGTTGCCATAAAACGGTCCGGGTAGGGTCGGATAATTTTTTTCAAGGAACCGGACCGGTTCCAAAATTAAAAAATAACGGGTACCCGGCCTGGCCCGTTATATATATTGTATACTTGTATTAATTTATTAATAGTTTTGTGATAATCGGTTTTGAAATAGTTTTGTTTCCTTTGCTAGAAGTAGGATTTTAAATTGAGTTGCAGTAACATCATTTTGTTTTCAAATTATTGATTAAATGTTTCATAAATATCTTATTACTTTCTATTGTTATTGAATTATTCTTTTCTATGGAATTTAATTATTTGTTAAAAATGGTTGTATTATATTTTTTTTATATTGTTCTTAAAATATATAAATTGTGTTTACCACCCACCATGTATGTGTCAACTTTGGCTAATACTGGAAATTCAAAAATAAAAAATAAAATATATATATATATATATATATATAGGAAAAAGATCCTGTCCAGCCGGAGGGACAGGATCCTCCGTCCGGCCGCCGCCGTTTGGGGCGGTTCCCGGTGGAGTTTTTTGATGAAATTTTTATGGAATGTTCCTCATCAAGTCTAGTTTATCCACAAAAAAATTCAGCTAAAAATTCGATCGGGAAGGTAGTCAAATAATTTTTTGAAACATAACTGCGTTTTATATGTTTAAGTTGGAGCAGTTATCTTCAAAAAATTATTTGACTGCCTTCCCGATCGAATTTTTAGCTGAAATTTTTTGTGGGTAAACTAGACTTGATGAGGAACATTCCATAAAAATTTCATCAAAAAACTCCACCGGGAACCGCCCCAAACGGCGGCGGCCGGACGGAAGATCCTGTCCCTCCGGCTGGACAGGATCATTCCTCTATATATATATATATATATATATATATATATATATATATATATATATATATATATATATATATATATGTTTAAATACAAATGTTAGAAAATATGTATTTTGGCTATGTTGCATATTTTTGGAATTTCTTTAATTGTTTGAAACTTATATACATGAAATTATGGAGTATTGGACTTGTCGCTTGTGTTACATGTGCATCACTATGTTGTTATTTTGAAACTTGCTAATGTCCTATATTATTGATTATTGATTTTTGGAACTTCGTGAGTTTTTACTAATTTCAAGACATGAGAATAGAAATCACCCAAAAAAAGACATGAGAATAGAAACAGTAAAACCCGGTCCGGACTGACCCGTTTCAAATGGTCCGAGTAATTTCCGGTTCCTATTTTGAAAATTGTAATACCCGGACCGGACCAAACTGTACAATGGAACTGGCGGTTCCATTTTATTTTGCATTACCCGTCCCGACCCGGCCCGTGCCCAGCCCTAATACTCACCGTCTGGGACTGACCAAGTTCTGCTGGGTTGGGTATATCGAGCGACGCCTTGCCTGATTCTATAATTAACGTATGTCAATAGGAGCATACGGTGCAAAATCAAAATATCCCTAATTTCTACATTAAATAAATCTCAACAAAATTTAGAAAGTAACAATTAAAACGTGTATATATTACGTTTAAATGTTAATTTTGTATATATTTATACTGAAATTCCATAATCACTATTGATGATATTACTTAAAGGAGTGTATATACTATTCAAGATTCATCTAAAAAAACATTAAATTAGAAATTTAGATGAGAAATAATGAGGAAGTTTTCTTTTGGACTGAAATTTGCTGGCCTGGTCTGGTAAACGTCTGGTCTCTGTGTATTTTATAACTACGGAAGTCTGGTCTGGTCTGGTTTGATCTGATCTAGTCTGGTCTGGTCTGGGACTGAAAACAGTCCAAAAGAAAACATCCTCAAAATTAAAGGAAGAAAAAAAGACCGCATAACACAATATAACAAATTTAAAGTCCAAACTACCAACTATGAATGGAAAGTAGCTGATATGAAGTGATTTTTTTTTTGCCGGGAAACATTTACCAAGTTTTATTAGAAATGAAATGGTACATATGAAGTGGGGGACCAAACCAAAACCACTTCAAAGAGGCATTCCTCTCAGAAATACATTAGATAAAACGAACAGAAAGACAAGTTTGAGAGGACTAGACCTTACCCAAACCTGAAAAAAAAACAATTAATAGAATCTAAGGAAACTAAGCCCAAGCTTATCCGCAAGAAGAGACTTACGAATATTACAAGGTAAATCACTAAAATGGGAAATAACAGTAAAATCTTTAAAAATTAATTTAGACAACAGATGAGCCGGCCAATTTGCTTCGCGCATAACATGTCTGAACTTAATATCTTCTTCAACCATCCATCTTCTTCTTAACTCCACCAGCGACCTGCATCGCACCCCAGCTAAATCATTATTCCTAATAGCTTGAATAGCAATCAGAGAATCCGACTCCACCTCAAAATCCCTGAAACCAAGCTTAGACGCCCACGAAACTGCTTCAGCTAGAGCGAGAACTTCAGCCTCCAGAGCAGATCTGGCCAAAAGTGGAAAGCTCAGTGCAAAAATCAATTCCCCTGTACCGGAACGCATAACAGCGCCTCCTGCCGAGTGCTCCAAACAAAACGAGGCATCAACATTAAACTTGTATCTAAGCTCAGGTAATTTCCACTTAACTATCCTGATATGGAGTGATATATTTTGGTAGTATATCACGGCATTGATCCAAACTCAATACTCAATGCAAACAAAAAATGACCATGTTAAAATATTGCTTTTAACAGTTTAACCATTCGCCAATCTGTGCTCAAATAATTTATACTACGTACATCTCAATTTTGTTTTTGGTCATCAATGCATCTAAACATCATCCCTTTTGCAAATCTCAAGGTCGTTTGTTTGAATCCCTCTTTCAATTACATCATGTGTTTGATTCATCTTCATACATTAATATTGTATTTACATTATCATTTAATTTCTATCATATCAACCATTTGTTTGAATTTATGTTTAAACTTTACCGGTGGAATGTCGCAAAAAAACTTTACTGGTGGAAGTTTTTTTTCCATAAACAACATCTGAAGGCTCGATTAGCAAAATTTTTTAATATCGCGTGCTATGAACATTTTTAAAAACTTTCAGATCGCATTTTTAGGATCTTACATGCAAAAATAAGATTTACAACTTTTAGATGTGGAAAACGAACTTGATTTGCAAAAATCGGTTTATAATTTGAATGATGATAATCTTAATATTATTTTTAATTTAAATAAACTATATAAAGATTTTGAAACTTTCTAAATGTAAGTTATATGGTCACCGACTCGATCACACATACTCCGTAGATTATTTAGACACCATTCAAAAACCATTGAAATGTAATAGGGAAAAATAGGTTGAATTGCATTGGGCGATAACAAAAAACAAAAGTTGCAACCTGTAATCTGTTCCGCAACTTTTATCCCATTTCGATCGATTGGTTTCCGGAATGCAAGGATATCAACATGCAAGAGGATGACCTTCTATAGCGGAGTTGCTTTGTTAAAAGTTGAAGATATTTATTTAGGGGCGGATGCACATGTTGATGTATGGGGGCACATGCCCCCAATAAAATGTGAATTTGTAGTGTAAATAAATTATATTTTAATATAAAAAGTGAAAGTGCCCCCAATTAAAAATTAGTAGTGCCCCCAACTCTTGTATTACGAAGGAAAAAAACACTCCTAGTCTCACTATAACGATCATTCAAAAGCAACCACAGAATTAAAAAATCGTTCATGTTTTGTTGGGCTGGTTTTTATTAGTCTTTCGGTCTCTCCTCTTCTTTAGAATTTACTTTTGCATATTTTATAAAAATATGAATAGAGTTACTATGAGAATTATTTTGATATGTACTCTTGATTTCATTTTTCATTTAACGGTATTGTAAATATATTTCTCAAATTAAGATATTTCTTTCCAAGTGCCTTTAGTTGAGAAACAACGTTCAAGACTACCATTCATTCCTAAAAAACTTGCAACTATGAGTAGTGTCATGTTACTTAAGCAATTAAGCGTAAAAACGAACATATATTACTATACGTGAATTATATATATATATATATGTATATATATATATATATATAAAGTTTTAAATATTAAGCTCATAATTTTATGTATATATGTGCATTTATTAAAAATTAATCAAATATATATGATTAAATAAAGATACTTTAAAAAATTTAACCTCGTAAGTGTACATAATCAATAGACTTGTCACTTAAAGGTCACATTTTTGTAAAGTATATATCTTTATTTTGGTCATAAATAAATAATTGTTATTAAAATAAATGCATACACACACATTGAGCTTAATTTTTAAAATTTAAAAAGATTTAACTATGAGATTCATTTTAAGGGGTGTTTGAAATTGATTGTGCTTCTGCTTCTTTTTTAAAAGCAAAAGTAGAATGAAAGTCGGTTTTTCAGAAATTGGCCTCTCCCAACTTCTAAAAACTACTTTAGGGAGCAATTTTGAGCATTCAGAAGCACTTCTACAATTTTACTCAAACACTCTCATGCTAGATGAGCAGAAACTGTTTTAAAAAACAGACCCAAACACCCCATAAGTTTGATATATATATTTGAAATATATTTGTACTAAACCTTTTAAATGATGCCCCCAATAATAACATTTTTTTCTGGATCCGCCACTGTATTTATTGCATCGAAACATTGAGCCAGTAATTATTATCTGATGCAGCCCAATCATTGCTAGTCATTAATTCTCTTATTGAATAATGTAGCAATTCAGTTCATGACTTCATGGCCGCCAACCTTTTGGTCTTCTAATACTTTGTTATTCGGTGCTCTATTTATTATAAATTAAACTAAATACTAAGTATGACAATAATAGCGTTCCCACTAATTATTTACCCAAAATGCTACAATGTTCCCGCCCAAATCTATCTCTCACTATTCTGTTGTTATATATATATATATATATATATATATATATATATATATATATATATATATATATATATATATATATATATATATATATATATGGTAGAGATCGCATAAAAACACCTTCTAACATGAAAAATAAGAATGAATCCTGGACGTAGATACCAAGGAATCGTACGATCAACATCAAATATTGTTGAGTGATATGGTGGGTTGCACGTGACCAGATTATTCCCTTCCATACCCACTTTTAAAGAAGCACGTACGGGAGGTTATATTAGTCTTTCAATTTTATTTACCAATTTTAAAACAAATACACCGGTACTGATAATTCAGCCTTCCAATCTCTAATTAATGTGCCCTGGCTAAAGTAGGCAAGTTGAATTCGATTTAAATTTGCAGTTGCAGATTAATAGTTAGTCAAAATGTGTGGATAAGGGGACCGTAAAAGTGAACACGTATACACCACACCTACTGTGGAAGTGGATTATGAAATAATAGGAGTGGAGTACTGCATTCCAAAACCTTAATTTAGTGAATAGTGTAATATATTAGTGGATTGCATATTGGAATGTAGTGCTGATTGAAAAAGGTAAACATGGAGTATATATGGAGATATACAAGAGGCGTACGAATGTCATGAATGTAAAGTATTGAAATGGATTTTAATTTATAAAATATTGAATAAGTGGAAATGCATGCTTAATAATTGGAAATGGATTTTTGGGGTGGACATGCATGCTTAACAAGTGCATAAACACGTGGATTTTGTGGATGTTCACTGGTGCGTGTGTGTAAGGAGACGGTTGGAAGAGAAAATGTTGGAGCAACGAATACAAAGATGAAAAAGGACCAAAGAAAAAAGAAAAATAAAACATAAAGCTATGGAATAAGATGAAAATGCGTACGTGCAATAGAGAAAACGGAAAGTTATTAACCAAGCGGCCAATTAAATACACTTATGAAGTCGGAGCTGTTAAAAAACGGAAGGGAGTAATTGAGAAGGACAATAATACCCCTCTGTAATTCTTCAAATCAGGGCCATCATTTTATCTTAGTAATAAGGGATCCAAAAGATGAGATTACTTCTCATTTTTCATGGGAGGGAGTGTTTTTATATGATCCAAAATCTATATATATATATATATATATATATATATATATATATATATATATATATATATAGAATAGAGATCAAATACAAATTATGCTTAATTTACAAAGTACAAACTTATCTTGACCATCCGATGAGTTGATCTAAAGGATATAAAAGCAAGGTGGCATTTTTGTAATAAAACCTAACTTTTCTAGGGTGCAACTCGTTGAACGTTAATGTGCAACTGCTATTTTATGAGTATATAATATGCAACACTTTGAACCTCAATGTGCAATGCAAATAACGTCAAGGTGCATCGTACAAACATTTGCATAATAAGCACACTTTGTACTTGATCTTTCCCCTATATATATAACTTTGGCGGTCAATTCAAATTTTGCAAAAAGATTTCTATAGATGATCATTTTAGCTATTTCTACATACAATTTTGTTTTTATTTTATTAGTAAAATATATTTTAAAAATTAATATTTTCTTAGATTAGTCAAATCAGCTGATTTTGGTGCTATCAAACGGGCTCATAGAAAATTACGCTCAAATGAAAGATTATACTTCGTATTAATGTTGGATATTGTTGAACATCAAAGCTGTAATACAAAACTTTAGAGGTAGGTTAGCAGTTAACTAACAGAGTGAAGGGTTAATCCGGTATTAAATATGTTGGACAAACTAAGACACGTTGAATTCAGCTAAAAGTACAAGTTTATAATAGCATATGATTACACCAACACATTTTTCGTACCCATTGTATTTACCTTCATTCATCATTATAATATTTTTATTATTATTATTATTATTATTATTATTATTAGATAAGTCAATATTTTGTTCACCCGCTTCACCGTCCTTATTATTCATTGATTTTAATGCTCAAATACGATTTAGAAGTTAATAAATGAGAGTACATTTCATTTCAACAAAAAGAGAGCCGGTGTTCCCACTCCACTCGCACCGTCGCACTCCCACCGCCACTGAATCCGTCAACATCCTCGAGCATTTCCTTCCTTTCCTTTCGAAGTATTATCCAGCAGCCCGGAGAGAGCATCTACTATCTCATCCTCAGTCAGATCGACATTAGTTAGTATGGTGGTTCTTGGTCGGCGGCCGGGTGAAGCAATACCGGACCACCACCTCAGCTCATCGATCCGGCGGCGACTTAGGGCTCGTCAGGCTTGGTGGAGGAGGCCGGCCAGGGCCAGGGCCAGGGCCAGGGGAGGAGTGATAGAGGGAGCTGTTGGTTGCTGTGCTTACTGCTCACGCCGGCCAAAGAAGAGAAGAAAAATACTCCGTAGTAAGTATTCATTCATTAAACATTCCCACACCGGCCGCCTTGTCCGAGCTCTCCCTTGGGATTCTCTATAAGTACGAGAGCACAGTTTCTTAAGAACTCACCCTTCGGGACTAATCCCGCTGGGTTGGGCTGGCCACAAAGGCCTGGGCCCCGGCTCCCCTTTTGGGGGCCATTAGGCTTAGGTAGTAGTTTTAGGTTAGCGCTAGGCTAGGTTTAGGGCTAGGATAGACTAGATTAGGGTTAGGTTAGGCTTAGGGCGGTGGGGGCGTCATGCTGCCTCCATGCCGTCCTAGCCGCCGGGGGGCGTTATGCTGCCTCGGTGGCGCCGCGTGGCGCCAACCCTCCCCGTGGGGGGGGTAGGGGGGGCAGGAGTCGAGGGTAGGAGGGTAGGAAGAAGGGGGGAGTCGAGGGGGGGCAGGAGTCGAGGGTAGGAAGAAGGGGGGAGTCGAGGGTAGGAAGAAGGGGAAGAAGGGGGGAGTCGAGCGGGGGCAGGAGTCGAGGGTAGGAAGAAGGGGGGAGTCGAGAAGGGGGGTAGACTAGATTAAAAGAACCAGATTAAAAGATTAAAAGATAAATTGTAACATGGAGATATAATAATAATAATAATAATAAGAAGAATAATAATATTAAAGACCATCTAGATATTATTGGTGTATAGCATCTTATAAAGCATCTTTAATATACAGGGCCTTGACCCTTCAACGAAAAGTACTGAAAATCCTTTCCTCTTCAATATTATTTCTTAGTTTATATGCTTTATATTGCATCTGCCTTTCTACTTGTGGATTGATTTACCCTTTGCAGGCACGAGTCTATTTTTCTCTCGTCTAGTAGAATGGAAGGGGATTGCAGCCCCTTCCATCAATGTAATAGGGCAAGTCACGCGTAAAACATTTTGAGTTTATTTCAATTTCTAAAGTATAAACATTAAACAAGTGATGACGTGAGACGGTGAGCGAAGTGCATTCTGTCAAAGAGCCCTTTGTGTCAAGACCTATTTGGTCATTTTCAACCAAACTGAACTTAAATTTATATCGTGATTTATTTCTCCTGCCCTGATTATTCAGGTGTATTAGAAAGTCTTTACTTAGCAGGATGCCGTTCTCAGAGTGCAAGAATGAACTAAAAGACCACTTCACTAATTCTTATAGTTATTTTTTGTCTTTGTTCTACACGCCAGGATCAAGCTGATCATTTGCTTGTAAAATCGAATGGTGTACATCACCTATTAAGTTTGCTACCTCTGCTCGTCAGGAGACTTTTATAATCATGCCAACTACTAGTTGTTTCTAAATTGCTTTTTCAGTGCTTCACATTCATTAGTTGTTACTGAGGCCTAATTATTAGTTACTTTGACTTGTCACAGACGTATCATAGGCAGTAGTACCAGTTCCTCTTCTCTGCCTAATATTAGCCTTGGACGATCCAGTTTGTACAGCATAAGACAAGATGAGCGCAGGTATTTACAATTTACATTAGTTCTTGTTTAAACCTTTGATTGTTTGAACTCTTTGGCTTCCGCCTTAGTTTGACATGTCTTGATCTGATTTATGTGGCTGTTTCTGGGATTTTTCACAAGGAGTGTGAGTGACAATTTGCCCCCATTAATCAGTGAATATATATTTAATCGTATTGCTTAAACTCTTACATCCCGTGCAATGTGGCACGGGGGAAATTTTGAATCGCCACTACTAAGACTTTTCATCTGCGTTTCAGGCTGCTTTTTATTGAGACTTTTCATTAATGACATCATTAAAAGTATATGTTTGCAGCTAGTGTCCTATGTATTCATTAAGCAGATATCTAGAGCAGGATCTCGAGGTCGGCGTTATTAGTTTACTACTTCTGTTTGAATTTCTTTTACTTCTCTCAGTACAATAGATGGTTAGCAGATATCTCCATTCCCAGATATATTTGAGTCACCTATATACACATTATTCTCCCTACCTACCTATGTAGGATGCACAATTCTGCTCTGATGGATGAGTTTGGCTGTTTCAGAAATCCTTTAAGGCTTTTAACGTGTGATGCAATCTCAGGAAATGGCAGAAATGAGTTTTGGGCCCATTCAATAATTTCTTTCAACTAAGAAACATGTTTCTCTTCGAAGTTCGAAGTGGATGTTTTGGACACTGCGCTGCAAATTTCAAAACTTAAACCTGGGAAATAAGTTTTACCTTTTTTCCTTCCTTCTTCTTAAACATGTTTGACATCCTTTATTTTTTAAAATGCCAAATTGCATTTCTCGTTTCCATGTTACTTGGCTATCCACCTGCCCGTCTATTGATTAATGAATTCTTATTAATACAGAGTTGGTATATTGTCATCTTTAGAGAAGAGTTAGATTCAAACACGTGTATATATCTACATATTCCTATATTTTTATGACGGAGCAGGATCTCGAGGTCAGCGTTATTAGTTTACTACTTTAGTTTGCATTTCTTTTACTTCTCTCAGTACAATAAATGGATAACAGATATCTCCATTCTCAGATATCTCCAAACCTCCCCGTGGGGGGGGGGGTAAGGGGGGGGGGCAGGAGCAGTAGGGTAGAAAAAGCGGGGGGAAAGTGGAGAAAAATAGGAAAGAACAAGAAAGAAAAAAATAGGAAGAAGAAAAGGAAGAGCAAGAAATAAAAGGAAAGATAGAATAGGAAGAAGAAGAAGAAGAAGAAGAAGAAGAAGAAAGAAAGAACAGGAAAGAAAGGGAGAAAAGGAAAAGAATGAAAAGGAAAGAAAGAATAGGAAAGAAAGAACAGGAAGGGCAGTTTTAAGGAGCTCTTTTAGAAAAGGATAAGAAAGAGCAGATTTAAGGAACTACTCCTCCGAAAATCCGTAAGGCTGCATTAATGAAGCAGAAGAAAGGGGAAAAGGGTAAGGGGAAAGAGTAGAAGAGAGAGGGATCTCTGGTGAAGAAGAAGATTATCAGCCACCGCATGTCTTGAAATCAGTGTGTATAACTTTTCATATAATCATTCGTTAGAGTAATCTTTGGCTTCCGCCTTAGTTTGGCATGCCTTGATTAGATTTATGTGGCAGTTTCTAGGATTTTGCACTAGGAGTGTGAGTGACAATTTGCCCCCTTTAATCAGTGAATATGATAGTAATAGAAACAAAGTACAATTGAAAACTGAGATAGGAATGTTAGAAAACAATACCGAGAAGTAAAAGAAGGGACATAGATAAATCATGCAATCCAAAATGCTGCCAGGATTATCCACTGATTTCCTGTGATGTAGCGGAAATTATACTTCCCCTTCTATTAAAGATCTACTTTGGAGGTGATTCAGTTCAACAGCAATGTGGCACGGGGAAAATTTTGAATCGCCACTACTAAGACTTTTCATCTGTGTTTCAGGCTGCTTTTTATCGAGACTTTTCATTAATGGAAAACAAGTTTGGAGTAAAATAAAGAATTTATTCAGTATACTTTTGCTGCGTGCCCGTGGCAATGGTGTGTTTGATCCACTTGACATTTAAATGAATTATTAAACGTAGGACGTGTAGGGGCAATGAAACATTATATTACTTCCTAGATTCTCATTGCAGGCTTGCATCTCGAGAACTTATTTTGCAATTTCTTCTCTGGTAATGGTGTATTGGTGTCCGTTATAGCTGCACAGAACCATCCTATTTAAAACATCATGAAGACTTTACTCATTTGTAGATTGATTCATTCTATTTCAGCTACCTAGCGCTTTAAGTACCTGCCTTACTTTATCTTCAATCAATAGCATCATTTGATGACTGATGAGCATCTGTAACTTAGTATATAGGTAAATAATGAACAATGTTATTCTAGCTGAATGGATTTTGTCTGTCCTATGTAAAATATACCCCATTCCGGCATAGAAAGGGAAAAATAAGAACGACTCCAAGAACCTGCGGCGTCCAAGGAAGAACCTACCGCGCTCAAAGAAATTGCACTCCGGTGAGAACGCAAAGAGGCAATAGGCATGATAAGGAGAACAATTTGGTCAATCAATCATTACAAAACTTTTGAGGTAACTCCTATTCAGCATTCAATCCAGTACAGGGATCTCAACTGCAAGTTTATCTGAGATCATCTTTCTCCAACTCAAGGAATCGCAACTAGGTCAAGGAAGAAGATATTTATTAGGGTACTAAATTGGCTGTCCGAGTCTCTGTTCAGACTGTAATGTCATCAGAAATGAGTATTTGATAAAGGGTCCTGAGATGGGAGCATTTCATTCTAGAGTTCTATATTGCTGCTTGTGCATTTAGTGAGCAATGAAAGAAGTTTGACCCTGCTTTTCCTCAATGGTCATGATGCAGATGTCCAAAGCTTCTTGGGGTTTCTGCCACTGGAGTAGACGGTTATCTCTGCGTGGGTGGTGTAATTCCACATTTCCACCTCCTGGTTCTACTGTGGAAGATAATCATGAATATGCCGACAATGTAATAAAAAAGACAGGCTGCTTGGAGGAAGATGACATTGTTGATAGTGCTGCATTGGTTCAAGCTCAGAGATGCGAAAGGTGCCACTATGACTTCCACATTGTTTTATTAGGTGCACAGAAAGTTGACGGTAAATTGACATAGAATTACGATGAAATTGATAACTGTAAGAGAAAGATACAATGGAGACACTTCGAGTGGTCTCCTGCACTCCCAAGACCCAAGTCCCAAACTAATTTCTGCCTACCCTCTCCCTCTTCTATTTCCTCTATTTATTCTTTTCCAAATAAGGCTTCCCTCAATCTTTCTAATTACTAGGCCCAGCCCACTATTACATTTTATTAAAATATTAAGCCCAAAAGTCCAGGTCTCTATCATCACTCCCCCCTTTGACAACCACCTTGTCCTCAAGGTGGGGAGTAAGAAACAACCCTGACCAACCGCTTCATCCTTGCGCCTCTTTCTTCCCAGTACCTCACTCTCACTGACCTCACCGCCTCACCGCTTTCTGGACTAGGAGCTTCAGTGCTTGATCCTTCACAACCATAGATGTTTCTGCTGCAGAAGAGATGTGTAGTGAGGTTTCATTTTTTTCAGTATCCTCCAGGCACTCAACAGAGACAAATGTTCCCTTGTTTACATGAGGCTCCTCATAGTTTGATGTTAACTCTTCACCCTTCTTGAGGTCCCATATTACAAACAAACCCATGCAAACTTCTTCATTTACCATACATTTTTCTGTCCAGCAGTTAGGATTATAGTTGTAGTTTATAAAGCGTCCCAAGTTCCCTGTAGCACATGTATCTATTACCTTACTATCACTGAGTGTCATAAAGTAGAAATGTTGTTGACCATTCAGTGCATATTCTCTTTTCCGTGCCTCATAGGCATGCATATCAAGCATATCTCCAATGTATTCAATGGTAAAGCACCCTTCAGATACATCTTCCAGAACTTGCTGCTCATACCCTTTTTGGCCACCTTTAAACCACTTCAAGTTAGCATACTTCCATTTCTGGAACTGTTGGTTTGAACATTGCTCACCATAGTTCTCCTGTATATATAACCTGCTAGTCAACTCATTTCCTGGGTTCAGTTCAGCCCTCAGATCCACAAACCACTTTAACAGTTTGATTGGTTCACATTTAGGTACCCCCATTCTTCTAGAGCCTTTGTGAAGCCAATCATAGCACTCACATGCCCATTAATCTTGCTTATTGCAACCGCCTGAGATGTGGAAGGTGACTTTTGAGATGATACACATCCATAAGTTGCAGAGTGTAAAGCCAATGCTATCCCTTGGCTGCCTATCCAGCCAGCATCACGAATATCAAGGTTATCATCTAAAGCGGCAACGATTGCTTCAACAACAGCAAATCTAACGTTAAAATTGATGTTCGAAAGGGCTTTGAAGATTCCTGAGTTATCAGTCCATAATTCATATCAATAGTAATCCCATACGTCCTCTGCAGCTTCACAACTGTTTCTTCAAGCAAAGCAGTCTTTGAAAGTGAGCTGGCATCGGCCTCAACATTTTCTACCCCTTCCGGAATATCTGGTGGACATCCTGAGGGTTGAATCTCATCTTCGTTCGTCTCCATAAACGTGTAATGACTGCCATAGGTAGCAGAGAATGTGGGTAGGTTTGACTCCCCTTTTAATATGGAAGATAAGTGTTTGTTCTGCAGCTCCCAGACCACAAGGCTTTCGATATTGTTCCCTCCAATTGCTTTCAGCATCCCATCTGTGGTCCCAATAGTTAAGAACCGTTGAATAGGGTCAAAAGGATTCCAGTACATAACACCAACACCAAAGTAGTGATTATAATCCACATCATTATGGAATGTTTTTGCTAATTGATAAACAACCTGTTGTTGATCCCTATTAGCTGCCTCAATAAAATACTTGCTGGCTAGCTTCCAGTCCCTTTTAACCCCAAGCTCATGAAGATACATGACCCCAAGGTTGTAGAACCCACATGGCTCATCATTATCAGCACCCTTCTCAACTGTACCCACTTGTACACCCTCCTTGCTAACACACATCCATTCCTTCAAAGCCTTCCTAAATGCAGTAGTAGCTCTGGATTGCCAAGGTATCACCGTTCCTTCCAAAGCTTCAGGAACTACAGTTGGCATATCAACACCTAAGACACCACTCCCAACCAATTCATCATGTCCATCATATAAAGCAAAGGAAGAATTTGAGCTGTCCTGATTTGGAAAGACTGCATCTCTTGCTTCGCTATTAATTCCAGTTATAGAAACTGTATACGAAGTAGCTTGAGATTCTTCTGCTTGTCCAGTGTGAATTAAGATTTCCTTCTGAAAAACTTGTGTAAATCTAGCTGTCACGCCCCGGACCTACCCGGACACGTCAACAATCCGCCGTACAGTACGAATAGTCAATCGCAGTCCAACACATCCGTACTACCCAAGGCGTCTGAAATATCATTCACACATAGTACATCCATAAACAAACATAATGTAAAATATTCATTCAAAGCAGCGGAAACATTCAGTACAAGTGTTCATGCCACACTTTGGCAAACATGGGCATACAAGCCCCAAATAAATATTTAAAAATAGTATCCATGAGCATTAATTTGAAATGTTTGTAAAATAGAAACGGAGGAAGCACGAACCACGTCTCCTCTACTTGGATCCTTCCGAAGCAACGGCGATGGTAGCAACCTTCAAGTTCTACCTGAAACTGTGAGGTGGCCTCCCCCGTGAAGGGGAGGTCAGTACTTGGAAGCATTTGACAAGTACAATGACAACTATACTAAGTATAATCAAAGTTTCAATTTCCAAGACGCTCAATCTAGGGTGTTATCATTTTATAATTAACTCACGTTCCTTCATGCTAGAGCTCGGCTCATAGTCATACTAATTTGTGCTAGAGCTCGGCTCATAGTCACACTATATTTTGCTAGAGCTCGGCTCATAGTCATACTACATTTTGCTAGAGCTCGGCTCATAGTCATACTACATTTTTGCTAGAGCTCGGCTCATAGTCATACTACCACGTGCTAGAGCTCGGCTCATAGTCATGACTAATAAACTCTGTATTCAGTTTAGCTGTTATAGTTAGTTTGAGCTGTTTAGTTTCAGTTACAAGTTTGTTGAGCTACTACACTATAAATACTGATGTACTGGTATTATGTGGTTAATGAACTCCTTCTCCTTCATTCTATACTCTGGCTACTTTTCTAATAGATCTGAAAAGTCTAAGTAAGTTGTCCTGAAAAGTTCTTCAAGCACGGTAGTTTGCATTGTCATGTCGCAGACAATGTTGGCACTAGAAGTTCTTCGGCTGCCAAGGATTCCATTAATTGGGAAAAGTTCAGTCTGTTAATCCATTGTTGGCACTAGAAGTGGCTCAACCGACTACTTTAATGGCTGCAGTTTTAGTTGAACCTTCTGCAATGCATTTTGCAGTTTATGAAGGTGTAATTGGCTTCTTAACTTAAATCTGTATCTCTGAGAGGAGCGTGTACTGATATGTGGTAGTGTGAAATATTCCCTCGACGCCGGCAATGGAACTAAAACAATTTTTAGTGGGGCTCTTTGCGTCACGAGAATTATTTAAATCAATATATGCAAGGGCAGTAGAATAACAGGGATTACATGCATATAAATTATAGCCAATCAACTCCTAAAATAGATAGGCTAGTGAAGGCATTAAAATTACAATAAAATGCTATGTGTCAGGGTTCTTCGTTCATGGTATTGATTTAAAAGGACAGACCTGGGGGGTAGTGGACTTTAGGAAGTTTTCCTTCTCCTTTGGAATTTGGGAAGTCTCTTTTCTCCTTGATTTTTTTTTTTCTTCAAATTTGGGAAGGAAGAAATTCTAGCAAATCACTTCCTAAAATAGTTAAATATATGAGCTACTGAGCTAGTGAACCCATTGTCTGCCCTATATAAAATATACTTCATTCCATTTTATTATATGCATTAGTACACTTTCTCTTTTCAGCTAACCTTCACCTTTTCACTTAGTGGGCCACGTATTTTTTAGAAAAATAAAGAATTTATTCAGTATACTTTTGCTGTGTGCCCGTCAATGGTGTGTTTGATCCACTTGTCATTTAAATGAATTCTTAAACGTAGGACGTGTAGGGGTCTATGAAACATTATATTACTTCCTAGAATTCTCATTGCAGGCTTGCATCTCGAGAACGTACTTTGCAATTTCTTCTCTGGTAATGTTGTATTGGTGTCCGTTATAGCTACACAAAACCATGTTATTTAAAACATCATGAAGACTTGACTCGTTTGTAGATTGATTCATTCTCTCTCAGCTACCTAGTGCTTAAGTACCTGCCTACTAGTTCTGACTTCTGACATTGCTTAACTTTTGGTTGTTAGGTGTTTGAGTTGAGCTCAACGCAGGGGCCGGGCGCTGGGCTCTTTTTTGTATTGTTGTCCATTATAGCTACACAGAACCATCCTATTTAGAAAAATTCATATTGCAAAACATCCAACATCGGTATTTCTTTAAAGAATATACCAAACCCATATGTATCTTACATAATTGACGGAGCAGGATCTTGAGGTCGGCGTTATTAGTTTACTACTTCTGTTTGCATTTCTTTTACTTCTCTCAGTACAATAAATGGATAACAGAGATCTCCATTCGTGGATATATTGGAGTCAGCTATATATACTTTATTCTCTCTACCTACGTATGTAGGATGCACAATTCTGCTCCGAGGAATGCATTTCCCTGTTTCAGAAACCCGTTAACGTTTGTTGCAATCTCAGGAAATGGCAGAAATGAATTTTGAATCCATTCAGTAATTTTTTAAAGTACGAAACATGTTTCTCTTTGAAGTGGACGTTTTGGACACTGCGCTCTAAGTTCCAAAACTTATACCTGGGAATTAAGTTTTACCGTTCCTACTTCCTTCTCCCTAAACATGTTTGAGATCCTTTATTTTTTAAAACACCAAATTGTGTTTCTCATTTCAATGTCACTTGGCTATCCACCTGCCCGTCTATCCATCAATTCATCTACCCATCTGTCTAATTTTACATATATCTAACATTTTGTCTTTATATTATTTGGTGTCCTGGAAGTTTCCATTGAGTTGTGTTTGTAGCAAGTGACCTTTTAATACAACATTACTTATACATAAAAATGGAGCATGTCGATTACTATCTCGAAATTTAGGTTATTTCTGTGCAGGGGTTGGTTGTGATGTGGAGGCTGCATTGGAAATACATAATCTAAGGGAGGACTGAGGAGAACCCAGAAAAATTCTACAATCAGGTAATTTAGTTGCTTTATTATATGTTCTTTATGGTGTCCTAGGAGGGGGAGAGGGTGTTTTTGCTTGTTTGAAAACCTTTTAGCACACAATCACTTTACTAGTTAAGTACGGCAATCGCTTTACTGGTTAAGTACCGCTGCCTTTGGGTTTGAATGGATTTGAATTTGTGTTTTAATTAAGCATTCAAATGTTTTAAACCGAATGTGGCTTTTTTTAGTTATATTCCCAACTCCTAAATGCATACTAAATTTATTATATCTGAAACGTTATGCAAGTGAGAAACGCCTCATCTTTGTTTTATGTTTCTTTCGAGTTTGTGTTATCTTTCGACAGTTTATGCAGGTGCGTTTTTTTTTATGTGAAATTTGTTTGTAGTTTGACAGCAACTTATGATGTTAAACTGTAAATAATATGATTGCAGTCCCTGAACAAAGTTCTCAATTTGAGATGTGTATTTGGGATTGTTTATCTTTTAGTGATACTCAAAGACAACACCATAAGCTGCACTAATGCAACCTTTGAAATGGTAGCAAAACAACCCAAATTCAGCACCACAAGTACCAAGACAAAATTTTAAAAAACAAGAAATTAACAAGTTCAAGATATTGTAACATATAAGATTGATAGACACACCACTTACTTGATACAACAAGAGCTTGCTAGATTTTTCAAAATACTAGGGTCACTAGAAGAATAAAACTCATTAACATACAAAATTAGAAAAACATAACAAGAAAAAAGATGCATAATGACATTAAAAATAATTACACTTATTATTTAATCCTATTATTCAATACATAGTTATATAGTCTATAAAAACGTCTACGTAAATTGTCGGAAAGAACCTCCTCAACTCCGCATAAGATTCCTCATTGATATGCTTGAAACAGACAACTATATATCGAATTATGTTTACCGGGTGTTTATATGGTTTTACGTGCACGAGGCCGTGTTCAACTTGAGTTTGAAAAAATAATTAAGTAAATGGGCCAAAGATGACTTCAATCAACTTGTTAACAAAGTGAAATTTGTTTTAAGACTTTCCGTACGAGATACTAAGAAGGATGGAAAAATTCTACTAAAAGATCTCCTGATAGAACTAGAGAGGTTGCTAGATTTTTTTTCAATTTAAGTTAGCGCAAGTATCTATTGATCTTATTCTAGTTTTTTTTTTAATTTTATCTACAATATTTGTTATAATAGTATGTAACTTGTTATATTTCGTCTTATTTTTTTTATCAGGAAGGCATTGTGACTCGTTAATTACCCTTTTTTGTTACCAAAGGAGAGGTACAACTTCGTATATGAAGTTAATTCTTTAAAAAGAGAACAACGTTTGAGCTCAATATATTTGAACAGATGTGTGAAAAAAATTGTTATGTTTGTGGAGCGTGAAAATGGAAGAAGTACATTAATAAAGTGATTTTGCAAAATTGTATGAAAAATGAAATGGAAACCGAACAGTTGCACATGATATCGTGCACGTAAAACCATATAAACTCTCAATAGACATAATTCGTTATATAGTTGCTTGTTTCAAGCATATGAATGAGGAATATTATGCGAAATTAGAGAACACAGGAGGAGCACCCATACCGGAATCAGCCTTGGTTCACACTACATCCATGTGGGACTAGTGAGCGGATGAAGATTCTTTTTACTAGGGACACGTCTCATTTGCACTTGGTGGAGTGGCTGTTCATAGATATATGGTCTCTTGGTTCTCCTTTATTGCAACAGTTTTTGGTCTCAAACTTCCCTTTGGAATGTTTGGGAGTATTGACAATAACTATTGTCAATACATACACAATAGTTATTGAGATTTTCCGCTTTTGGTTCTCTAAAAAAATTTACTCCATTCCATTTTAATTACATGCATTAGTACACTCGCATTTTCCCTGTTCCCATTTATGTTCACCGGCCAAATTTAAATGAAACATTATATTGCTTCTTACATTCTCATTGCAGGCTTGCATCTTGAGAACTTATTTTGCAATTTCTTCTCTGGTAATGGTGTATTGGTGTCCGTTATAGCTATCTATAGAGAACCGTCCTATTTAAAACATCATGAAGACTTTACTCGTTTGTAGTCAAGTGTTTGAGTTGAGCTCAACGCAGGGTCCGGAAGCTGAGCTCTTTTTGTTCAGAAGGGTACCAGGCTTCAGAATTCTAGTTTGTGGAGCAGATGGTACTGTGGATTAAGTTTTAAATGCCACAGACAGGGAAGACTTTGTTTCACCCCCACCAATGGAGATACTTCCAGCTCGGACAGGAAATGATTTGGCCAGAGTTCTCTCTTGGGGTGGTTGTTTGTGTTCAATTGAGAGACATGGTGGCTTTGATCACTTTTCCGCGTCACAGAACAAGACAAGCTGATTCAAGCTCTTGAATTTGTGGACAATCTTATCGGTCATCATCATTTCATCATTTTCATTTACCCCAGTGCCACAAAGGCTTCCACCTACGGTGGGGGGTAGGGGGGGTCGGATGTACGCAATCTTACCCCTGTACTAAAAAGCACAGAGAGACTGTTTCCAGATGACCCATAGAAAATCACGTCCAAAATTGCATGGACTGACTTTATTATCTTGACCACATACACTTGTTAAAAGTAAGTATGCATGCTTTATGTACACAAATAATTGTTATAATAACTATTTAAAGATACACAATTCTGTGAATTGTGATTTAAGTATATGTTTGCAGCTAGTGTCCTATGTATTCATTAAGCAGATATCTAGAGCAGTTTACTACTTTTGTTTGAATTTCTTTTACTTCTCTATTCCCAGATATATTTGAGTCACCTATATATTTGAGTCACCTATGTACAGTGTATAAATATCATATATAGCTATATATACATTAGCATAAAAATATTTATTTATTTTGATCTTGCAGGGGAACTGCGGGATGTTTGTGATCAAGTTTGCTGAGTTCCTAATGCTTGATCGAGAGGTTATTGAGGTTTCAAATGAGGACATGGAGATGTATCGAGAAAAGATGCCAACGGAACTACTTTTGTATGCATCAACAAAAAAGTAGATTTAGTAAATGGTTCTTGATATATGTATCGTAAACAAAGCACATTTATGCTCTTTAATATGTACTTTTAATGCATGTAATTCATATTTGGATGTATTTGGTTAAACTGCACTTATGCAATCAAACATATTATATGAAGATGCATATTAATGTCTATTTTAAGTCACTGTGCAGACACTAAATTACGCTTAATGCCTTGTATTTTTTGTTTCACATGTCCAAATCCAACTACGTAGATTTAGGAATTAATACCATGTCTTTTATAGTCAAATTGTTCAAAGAGGGAGAATGTGAGCTCGGAAATCATCCGGAGAAGGCAAAATGTGAGCCTGACCTCGACCTCCCCCGAGGTCGGAAAACATCAACCTGAGATTTCAACTAAACTTGACGAACACTGAGCCAGACCTCGAGGTCGCTAAGACCCCCGAGGTCGGTCAAACATCGAGGTCGGTCAAAACTTCGACCCTTGTGGTTTGTGTGAGGTCAAACAAAGTAGGCGAAAGTTTTACACACAAAAGTCAATATTGTATATTCAAAATGGGTTCTCACCTTAAGAGCCCGAGCTTCGCCGAGCTCGGGGTCAGTATTCTATTGGACTTTGTTTAAGATTTCAATTTCGAGAGAAAGACTTGTGTCCTCTCCCACCTCTGTAGACAGTAATTATATTAACTGAGTCAATATTTAGACATTAAATAGACATTAAAGATATAGAGTCTCTAAAGTAGTAACAATGCCAGATTAAAAAAAGTGACAACGGTAATATATATTGGTAAAAAACATCAATAATAAGTCATTCCATTGATTATCCATTACGTAGAATAACATAAATGACATTAATGTCATAAAACAGAATGACTTAGATGATAGTAAATCTTTGTTAAGTACAAAAGTTCATATAAGAAACAATACTCAACTGGGAATAGACATATTAAGCTCTTGAAACAGATATAGGATTTGTGCAAGATTTTTTGTTGTGGCCACCTTTCTTGCATCGAGAACAACGTTGACGTGATGGAAATTTACAAGTTGAAGGTATGTGCTTCTTTTTGGGTCTACCAAGAGGACGTGTCAAACATGTAGGTGGTTTGCACACAACTGATTTCACATGATCTGGAATCTCCCAATCAAACCAAGAACCAATAAGGTGCATCTCTCCACTATATGTGCTAAGACATGCATGTGTGAAATAATAGTTAGAGATGTAGTCATAACATGATAAACCTCGACGGTGACCAACTGCAGCAACCCCGTGAACACATATAAAATGCTCCAGTTGAAAAACACGACATGAACATGTATTTTCTTTCAAATTAACAATAAAGATTCTGGAGGTTTGTCCACAACTTCGAACTCATACGCACTGGCAGGCTTCACCTAAACATGAATAAGAAAGAAGGAATACATTAAATAAAAGCCTATTATTATAAAAAAAAATTAAACAACAACAATCAAAAGGATAAATACGTAATTAATTTACCAGCATCATAGATGACTGAGCATGAAAAGAACATAGTTTGGTCTCAAAATATTCAGAAAGAATAGTTTTATTCTTTTCAGCATTTTCTCGACGCTAGCAGAACCATTTCTGCATCATGCCCCGAAGGAAATCAATCAACTTTGCTATAGGGTACTCCCGAGGGATACGATCTAGAGAATTGATTGACTCAGCATTGTTAGATGTCATCACAGAGTACCTAGTGCGCCTACTGTAACAACGGGTCCACTTCTCAAAACCAATAGCACTCAAATAAGGACGAATACCCGCGTCTTCAGAATCCAGTAAAGCTAAATACTCTTCAAGTTCAGCAGGAGAGGCAGCCCTGGCTGCCTGGTTAAACTTCCATGCCAACCCATCACAACCTTTAAACTTTGTTCTAATGTTCCCTAAAATGTGTTGAACACAATATCCATGTTCAGCGTGTGGAAAAACTACCCTTGCTGCATGAATAATCCCCTCATGACGATCTGAGACAATAAATAAGTCAACTCTATGAGCAAGAGTTTCCTTGAGCATCTTAAAAAACCAAAGCCACGTGTCCTTTCGTTCAGTGTCACACACACCAAACGCCAACGGGAAAATCTGGTCATTAGCATCATGGGCACATGTTAATAAAGTGCCTTTATAATAAGACTTCATGAAGGAACCATCAATAATAAGGACTGGAACACAATGTTTCCAGCCTTCAAACCATGGATGTAATGACATGAAAAAAATACTTAAAACGATCATGATCACCAATAATAAGTGATATCTTTGAGCCTGAATTTTTTTCTCTTAGAACATGTGTAATGGATGGCATAAGCTGGTGAGACTTCTCATCGGACCCCATTGATTTTATCTGAGCCTTTTTGTTCGCATTCCATGCTTTTTTTGTAAGGAAGCATCACACCATAGTCTCTATTCATGTCTACAATAATGTCAAGAGGAGCATACGGTGCAAAATCAAAATATCCCTAATTTCTACATTAAATAAATCTCAACAAAATTTAGAAAGTAACAATTAAAACGTGTATATATTACGTTTAAATGTTAATTTTGTATATATTTATACTGAAATTCCATAATCACTATTGATGATATTACTTAAAGGAGTGTATATACTATTCAAGATTCATCTAAAAAAACATTAAATTAGAAATTTAGATGAGAAATAATCAGGAAGTTTTCTTTTGGACTGAAATTTGCTGGCCTGGTCTGGTAAACGTCTGGTCTCTGTGTATTTTATAACTACGGAAGTCTGGTCTGGTCTGGTTTGATCTGATCTAGTCTGGTCTGGGACTGAAAACAGTCCAAAAGAAAACATCCTCAAAATTAAAGGAAGAAAAAAAGACCGCATAACACAATATAACAAATTTAAAGTCCAAACTACCAACTATGAATGGAAAGTAGCTGATATGAAGTGATTTTTTTTTTTTGCCGGGAAACATTTACCAAGTTTTATTAGAAATGAAATGGTACATATGAAGTGGGGGACCAAACCAAAACCACTTCAAAGAGGCATTCCTCTCAGAAATACATTAGATAAAACGAACAGAAAGACAAGTTTGAGAGGACTGGACCTTACCCAAACCTGAAAAAAAAACAATTAATAGAATCTAAGGAAACTAAGCCCAAGCTTATCCGCAAGATGAGACTTACGAATATTACAAGGTAAATCACTAAAATGGGAAATAACAGTAAAATCTTTAAAAATTAATTTAGACAACAGATGAGCCGGCCAATTTGCTTCGCGCATAACATGTCTGAACTTAATATCTTCTTCAACCATCCATCTTCTTCTTAACTCCACCAGCGACCTGCATCGCACCCCAGCTAAATCATTATTCCTAATAGCTTGAATAGCAATCAGAGAATCCGACTCCACCTCAAAATCCCTGAAACCAAGCTTAGACGCCCACGAAACTGCTTCAGCTAGAGCGAGAACTTCAGCCTCCAGAGCAGATCTGGCCAAAAGTGGAAAGCTCAGTGCAAAAATCAATTCCCCTGTACCGGAACGCATAACAGCGCCTCCTGCCGAGTGCTCCAAACAAAACGAGGCATCAACATTAAACTTGTATCTAAGCTCAGGTAATTTCCACTTAACTATCCTGATATGGAGTGATATATTTTGGTAGTATATCACGGCATTGATCCAAACTCAATACTCAATGCAAACAAAAAATGACCATGTTAAAATATTGCTTTTAACAGTTTAACCATTCGCCAATCTGTGCTCAAATAATTTATACTACGTACATCTCAATTTTGTTTTTGGTCATCAATGCATCTAAACATCATCCCTTTTGCAAATCTCAAGGTCGTTTGTTTGAATCCCTCTTTCAATTACATCATGTGTTTGATTCATCTTCATACATTAATATTGTATTTACATTATCATTTAATTTCTATCATATCAACCATTTGTTTGAATTTACGTTTAAACTTTACCGGTGGAATGTCGCAAAAAAACTTTACTGGTGGAAGTTTTTTTTTCCATAAACAACATCTGAAGGCTCGATTAGCAAGATTTTTTAATATCTCGTGCTATGAACATTTTTAAAAACTTTCAGATCGCATTTTTAGGATCTTACATGCAAAAATAAGATTTACAACTTTTAGATGTGGAAAACGAACTTTATTTGCAAAAATCGGTTTATAATTTGAATGATGATAATCTTAATATTATTTTTAATTTAAATAAACTATATAAAGATTTTGAAACTTTCTAAATGTAAGTTATATGGTCACCGACTCGATCACACATACTCCGTAGATTATTTAGACACCATTCAAAAACCATTGAAATGTAATAGGGAAAAATAGGTTGAATTGCATTGGGCGATAACAAAAAACAAAAGTTGCAACCTGTAATCTGTTCCGCAACTTTTATCCCATTTCGATCGATTGGTTTCCGGAATGCAAGGATATCAACATGCAAGAGGATGACCTTCTATAGCGGAGTTGCTTTGTTAAAAGTTGAAGATATATTTATTTAGGGGCGGATGCACATGTTGATGTATGGGGGCACATGCCCCCAATAAAATGTGAATTTGTAGTGTAAATAAATTATATTTTAATATAAAAAGTGAAAGTGCCCCCAATTAAAAATTAGTAGTGCCCCCAACTCTTGTATTACGAAGGAAAAAAACACTCCTAGTCTCACTATAACGATCATTCAAAAGCAACCACAGAATTAAAAAATCGTTCATGTTTTGTTGGGCTGGTTTTTATTAGTCTTTCGGTCTCTCCTCTTCTTTAGAATTTACTTTTGCATATTTTATAAAAATATGAATAGAGTTACCATGAGAATTATTTTGATATGTACTCTTGATTTCATTTTTCATTTAACGGTACTTGTAAATATATTTCTCAAATTAAGATATTTCTTTCCAAGTGCCTTTAGTTGAGAAACAACGTTCAAGACTACCATTCATTCCTAAAAAACTTGCAACTATGAGTAGTGTCATGTTACTTAAGCAATTAAGCGTAAAAACGAACATATATTACTATACGTGAATTATATATATATATATATATATATATATATATATATATATATATATATATATATAAAGTTTTAAATATTAAGCTCATAATTTTATGTATATATGTGCATTTATTAAAAATTAATCAAATATATATGATTAAATAAAGATACTTTAAAAAATTTAACCTCGTAAGTGTACATAATCAATAGACTTGTCACTTAAAGGTCACATTTTTGTAAAGTATATATCTTTATTTTGGTCATAAATAAATAATTGTTATTAAAATAAATGCATACACACACATTGAGCTTAATTTTTAAAATTTAAAAAGATTTAACTATGAGATTCATTTTAAGGGGTGTTTGAAATTGATTGTGCTTCTGCTTCTTTTTTAAAAGCAAAAGTAGAATGAAAGTCGGTTTTTCAGAAATTGGCCTCTCCCAACTTCTAAAAACTACTTCAGGGAGCAATTTTGAGCACTCAGAAGCACTTCTACAATTTTACTCAAACACTCTCATACTAGATGAGCAGAAACTGTTTTAAAAAACAGACCCAAACACCCCATAAGTTTGATATATATTTGAAATATATTTGTACTAAACCTTTTAAATGATGCCCCCAATAATAACATTTTTTTCTGGATCCGCCACTGTATTTATTGCACCGAAACATTGAGCCAGTAATTATTATCTGATGCAGCCCAATTATTGCTAGTCATTAATTCTCTTCTTGAATAATGTAGCAATTCAGTTCATGACTTCATGGCCGCCAACCTTTTGGTCTTCTAATACTTTGTTATTCGGTGCTCTATTTATTATAAATTAAACTAAATACTACGTATGACAATAATAGCGTTCCCACTAATTATTTACCCAAAATGCTACAATGTTCCCGCCCAAATCTATCTCTCACTATTCTGTTGTTATATATATATATATATATATATATATATATATATATATATATATATGGTAGAGATCGCATAAAAACACCTTCTAACATGAAAAATAAGAATGAATCCTGGACGTAGATACCAAGGAATCGTACGATCAACATCAAATATTGTTGAGTGATATGGTGGGTTGCACGTGACCAGATTATTCCCTTCCATACCCACTTTTAAAGAAGCACGTACGGGAGGTTATATTAGTCTTTCAATTTTATTTACCAATTTTAAAACAAATACACCGGTACTGATAATTCAGCCTTCCAATCTCTAATTAATGTGCCCTGGCTAAAGTAGGCAAGTTGAATTCGATTTAAATTTGCAGTTGCAGATTAATAGTTAGTCAAAATGTGTGGATAAGGGGACCGTAAAAGTGAACACGTATACACCACACCTACTGTGGAAGTGGATTATGAAATAATAGGAGTGGAGTACTGCATTCTAAAACCTTAATTTAGTGAATAGTGTAATATATTAGTGGATTGCAAATTAGAATGTAGTGCTGATTGAAAAAGGTAAACATGGAGTATATATGGAGATATACAAGAGGCGTACGAATGTCATGAATGTAAAGTATTGAAATGGATTTTAATTTATAAAATATTGAATAAGTGGAAATGCATGCTTAATAATTGGAAATGGATTTTTGGGGTGGACATGCATGCTTAACAAGTGCATAAACACGTGGATTTTGTGGATGTTCACTGGTGCGTGTGTGTAAGGAGACGGTTGGAAGAGAAAATGCTGGAGCAACGAATACAAAGATGAAAAAGGACCAAAGAAAAAAGAAAAATAAAACATAAAGCTATGGAATAAGATGAAAATGCGTACGTGCAATAGAGAAAACGGAAAGTTATTAACCAAGCGGCCAATTAAATACACTTATGAAGTCGGAGCTGTTAAAAAATGGAAGGGAGTAATTGAGAAGGACAATAATACCCCTCTGTAATTCTTCAAATCAGGGCCATCATTTTATCTTAGTAATAAGGGATCCAAAAGATGAGATTACTTCTCATTTTTCATGGGAGGGAGTGTTTTTATATGATCCAAAATCTATATATATATATATATATATATATATATATATATATATATATATATATATATATATAGAATAGAGATCAAATACAAATTATGCTTAATTTACAAAGTACAAACTTATCTTGACCATCCGATGAGTTGATCTAAAGGATATAAAGGCAAGGTGGCATTTTTGTAATAAAACCTAACTTTTCTAGGGTGCAACTCGTTGAACGTTAATGTGCAACTGCTATTTTATGAGTATATAATATGCAACACTTTGAACCTCAATGTGCAATGCAAATAACGTCAAGGTGCATCGTACAAACATTTGCATAATAAGCACACTTTGTACTTGATCTTTACCCTATATATATATAACTTTGGCGGTCAATTCAAATTTTGCAAAAAGATTTCTATAGATGATC
Source organism: Cuscuta epithymum (assembly GCA_945859915.1). Classification (NCBI taxonomy): domain Eukaryota; kingdom Viridiplantae; phylum Streptophyta; class Magnoliopsida; order Solanales; family Convolvulaceae; genus Cuscuta; species Cuscuta epithymum. The sequence continues at coordinate 332,546 of CAMAPF010000116.1, forward strand.
ATTTTAGCTATTTCTACATACAATTTTGTTTTTATTTTATTAGTAAAATATATTTTAAAAATTAATATTTTCTTAGATTAGTCAAATCAGCTGATTTTGGTGCTATCAAACGGGCTCATAGAAAATTACGCTCAAATGAAAGATTATACTTCGTATTAATGTTGGATATTATTGAACATCAAAGCTGTAATACGAAACTTTAGAGGTAGGTTAGCAGTTAACTAACAGAGTGAAGGGTTAATCCGGTATTAAATAAGTTGGACAAACTAAGACACGTTGAATTCAGCTAAAAGTACAAGTTTATAATAGCATATGATTACACCAACACATTTTTCGTACCCATTGTATTTACCTTCATTCATCATTATAATATTTTATTATTATTATTATTATTATTATTATTATTATTATTATTATTATTATTATTATTATTATTATTATTATTATTATTATTATTATTATTATTATTATTATTATTATTATTATTATTATTATTATTATTATTATTATTATTATTATTATTATTATTATTATTATTATTATTATTATTATTATTATTATTATTATTATTATTATTATTATTATTATTATTATTATTATTATTATTATTATTATTATTATTATTATTATTATTATTATTATTATTATTATTATTATTGTTATTGTTATTGTTATTGTTATTGTTATTGTTATTGTTATTGTTATTGTTATTGTTATTGTTATTGTTATTGTTATTGTTATTGTTATTGTTATTGTTATTGTTATTGTTATTGTTATTGTTATTGTTATTGTTATTGTTATTGTTATTGTTATTGTTATTGTTATTGTTATTGTTATTGTTATTGTTATTGTTATTGTTATTGTTATTGTTATTGTTATTGTTATTATTATTATTATTATTATTATTATTATTATTATTATTATTATTATTATTATTATTATTATTATTATTATTATTATTATTATTATTATTATTATTATTATTATTATTATTATTATTATTATTATTATTATTATTATTATTATTATTATTATTATTATTATTATTATTATTATTATTATTATTATTATTATTATTATTATTATTATTATTATTATTATTATTATTATTATTATTATTATTATTATTATTATTATTATTATTATTATTATTATTATTATTATTATTATTATTATTATTATTATTATTATTATTATTATTATTATTATTATTATTATTATTATTATTATTATTATTATTATTATTATTATTATTATTATTATTATTATTATTATTATTATTATTATTATTATTATTATTATTATTATTATTATTATTATTATTATTATTATTATTATTATTATTATTATTATTATTATTATTATTATTATTATTATTATTATTATTATTATTATTATTATTATTATTATTATTATTATTATTATTATTATTATTATTATTATTATTATTATTATTATTATTATTATTATTATTATTATTATTATTATTATTATTATTATTATTATTATTATTATTATTATTATTATTATTATTATTATTATTATTATTATTATTATTATTATTATTATTATTATTATTATTATTATTATTATTATTATTATTATTATTATTATTATTATTATTATTATTATTATTATTATTATTATTATTATTATTATTATTATTATTATTATTATTATTATTATTATTATTATTATTATTATTATTAGATAAGTCAATATTTTGTTCACCGTCCTTATTATTCATTGATTTTAATGCTCAAATACGATTTAGAAGTTAATAAATGAGAGTACATTTCATTTCAACAAAAAGAGAGCCGGTGTTCCCACTCCACTCGCACCGTCGCACTCCCACCGCCACTGAATCCGTCAACATCCTCGAGCATTTCCTTCCTTTCCTTTCGAAGTATTATCCAGCAGCCCGGAGAGAGCATCTACTATCTCATCCTCAGTCAGATCGACATTAGTTAGTATGGTGGTTCTTGGTCGGCGGCCGGGTGAAGCAATACCGGACCACCACCTCAGCTCATCGATCCGGCGGCGACTTAGGGCTCGTCAGGCTTGGTGGAGGAGGCCGGCCAGGGCCAGGGCCAGGGCCAGGGGAGGAGTGATAGAGGGAGCTGTTGGTTGCTGTGCTTACTGCTCACGCCGGCCAAAGAAGAGAAGAAAAATACTCCGTAGTAAGTATTCATTCATTAAACATTCCCACACCGGCCGCCTTGTCCGAGCTCTCCCTTGGGATTCTCTATAAGTACGAGAGCACAGTTTCTTAAGAACTCACCCTTCGGGACTAATCCCGCTGGGTTGGGCTGGCCACAAAGGCCTGGGCCCCGGCTCCCCTTTTGGGGGCCATTAGGCTTAGGTAGTAGTTTTAGGTTAGCGCTAGGCTAGGTTTAGGGCTAGGATAGACTAGATTAGGGTTAGGTTAGGCTTAGGGCGGTGGGGGCGTCATGCTGCCTCCATGCCGTCCTAGCCGCCCGGGGGCGTTATGCTGCCTCGGTGGCGCCGCGTGGCGCCAACCCTCCCCGTGGGGGGGGTAGGGGGGGGCAGGAGTCGAGGGTAGGAAGAAGGGGGGAGTCGAGGGGGGGCAGGAGTCGAGGGTAGGAAGAAGGGGGGAGTCGAGGGGGGCAGGAGTCGAGGGTAGGAAGAAGGGGAAGAAGGGGGGAGTCGAGCGGGGGCAGGAGTCGAGGGTAGGAAGAAGGGGGGAGTCGAGAAGGGAGTCGAGCAATAATAAAATAAATAAAGGGAACTATTATCAATTTAATACTCGTAGTTTAATCCTTTCAGGTCTTTGATTTATTTCTCAATCCTCTGTTTTCAAAGCACATGTCTGTCATCTAAACCTATTCAGTCCAAGAACCAGATTAAAAGATAAATTGTAACATGGAGATATAATAATAATAATAATAATAATAATAATAATAATAATAATAATAAGAAGAAGAAGAAGAATAATAATATTAAAGACCATCTAGATATTATTGGTGTATAGCATCTTATAAAGCATCTTTAATATACAGGGCCTTGACCCTTCAACGAAAAGTACTGAAAATCCTTTCCTCTTCAATATTATTTCTTAGTTTATATGCTTTATATTGCATCTGCCTTTCTACTTGTGGATTGATTTACCCTTTGCAGGCACGAGTCTATTTTTCTCTCGTCTAGTAGAATGGAAGGGGATTGCAGCCCCTTCCATCAATGTAATAGGGCAAGTCACGCGTAAAACATTTTGAGTTTATTTCAATTTCTAAAGTATAAACATTAAACAAGTGATGACGTGAGACGGTGAGCGAAGTGCATTCTGTCAAAGAGCCCTTTGTGTCAAGACCTATTTGGTCATTTTCAACCAAACTGAACTTAAATTTATATCGTGATTTATTTCTCCTGCCCTGATTATTCAGGTGTATTAGAAAGTCTTTACTTAGCAGGATGCCGTTCTCAGAGTGCAAGAATGAACTAAAAGACCACTTCACTAATTCTTATAGTTATTTTTTGTCTTTGTTCTACACGTCAGGATCAAGCTGATCATTTGCTTGTAAAATCGAATGGTGTACATCACCTATTAAGTTTGCTACCTCTGCTCGTCAGGAGACTTTTATAATCATGCCAACTACTAGTTGTTTCTAAATTGCTTTTTCAGTGCTTCACATTCATTAGTTGTTACTGAGGCCTAATTATTAGTTACTTTGACTTGTCACAGACGTATCATAGGCAGTAGTACCCGTTCCTCTTCTCTGCCTAATATTAGCCTTGGACGATCCAGTTTGTACAGCATAAGACAAGATGAGCGCAGGTATTTACAATTTACATTAGTTCTTGTTTAAACCTTTGATTGTTTGAACTCTTTGGCTTCCGCCTTAGTTTGACATTTCTTGATCTGATTTATGTGGCTGTTTCTGGGATTTTTCACAAGGAGTGTGAGTGACAATTTGCCCCCATTAATCAGTGAATATATATTTAATCGTATTGCTTAAACTCTTACATCCCGTGCAATGTGGCACGGGGGAAATTTTGAATCGCCACTACTAAGACTTTTCATCTGCGTTTCAGGCTGCTTTTTATTGAGACTTTTCATTAATGACATCATTAAAAGTATATGTTTGCAGCTAGTGTCCTATGTATTCATTAAGCAGATATCTAGAGCAGGATCTCGAGGTCGGCGTTATTAGTTTACTACTTCTGTTTGAATTTCTTTTACTTCTCTCAGTACAATAGATGGTTAGCAGATATCTCCATTCCCAGATATATTTGAGTCACCTATATACACATTATTCTCCCTACCTACCTATGTAGGATGCACAATTCTGCTCTGATGGATGAGTTTGGCTGTTTCAGAAATCCTTTAAGGCTTTTAACGTGTGATGCAATCTCAGGAAATGGCAGAAATGAGTTTTGGGCCCATTCAATAATTTCTTTCAACTAAGAAACATGTTTCTCTTCGAAGTTCGAAGTGGATGTTTTGGACACTGCGCTGCAAATTTCAAAACTTAAACCTGGGAAATAAGTTTTACCTTTTTTCCTTCCTTCTTCTTAAACATGTTTGACATCCTTTATTTTTTAAAATGCCAAATTGCATTTCTCGTTTCCATGTTACTTGGCTATCCACCTGCCCGTCTATTGATTAATGAATTCTTATTAATACAGAGTTGGTATATTGTCATCTTTAGAGAAGAGTTAGATTCAAACACGTGTATATATCTACATATTCCTATATTTTTATGACGGAGCAGGATCTCGAGGTCAGCGTTATTAGTTTACTACTTTAGTTTGCATTTCTTTTACTTCTCTCAGTACAATAAATGGATAACAGATATCTCCATTCTCAGATATCTCCAAACCTCCCCGTGGGGGGGGGGGGTAAGGGGGGGGGCAGGAGCAGTAGGGTAGAAAAAGCGGGGGGAAAGTGGAGAAAAATAGGAAAGAACAAGAAAGAAAAAAAATAGGAAGAAGAAAAGGAAGAGCAAGAAATAAAAGGAAAGATAGAATAGGAAGAAGAAGAAGAAGAAAGAAAGAACAGGAAAGAAAGGGAGAAAAGGAAAAGAATGAAAAGGAAAGAAAGAATAGGAAAGAAAGAACAGGAAGGGCAGTTTTAAGGAGCTCTTTTAGAAAAGGATAAGAAAGAGCAGATTTAAGGAACTACTCCTCCAAAAATCCGTAAGGCTGCATTAATGAAGCAGAAGAAAGGGGAAAAGGGTAAGGGGAAAGAGTAGAAGAGAGAGGGATCTCTGGGGAAGAAGAAGATTATCAGCCACCGCATGTCTTGAAATCAGTGTGTATAACTTTTCATATAATCATTCGTTAGAGTAATCTTTGGCTTCCGCCTTAGTTTGGCATGCCTTGATTAGATTTATGTGGCAGTTTCTAGGATTTTGCACTAGGAGTGTGAGTGACAATTTGCCCCCTTTAATCAGTGAATATGATAGTAATAGAAACAAAGTACAATTGAAAACTGAGATAGGAATGTTAGAAAACAATACCGAGAAGTAAAAGAAGGGACATAGATAAATCATGCAATCCAAAATGCTGCCAGGATTATCCACTGATTTCCTGTGATGTAGCGGAAATTATACTTCCCCTTCTATTAAAGATCTACTTTGGAGGTGATTCAGTTCAACAGCAATGTGGCACGGGGAAAATTTTGAATCGCCACTACTAAGACTTTTCATCTGTGTTTCAGGCTGCTTTTTATCGAGACTTTTCATTAATGGAAAACAAGTTTGGAGTAAAATAAAGAATTTATTCAGTATACTTTTGATGCGTGCCCGTGGCAATGGTGTGTTTGATCCACTTGACATTTAAATGAATTATTAAACGTAGGACGTGTAGGGGCAATGAAACATTATATTACTTCCTAGATTCTCATTGCAGGCTTGCATCTCGAGAACTTATTTTGCAATTTCTTCTCTGGTAATGGTGTATTGGCGCCGTTATAGCTGCACAGAACCATCCTATTTTGCAATTTGTAGATTGATTCATTCTATTTCAGCTACCTAGCGCTTAAGTACTTGCCTTACTTTATCTTCAATAGCATCATTTGATGAACGACTCAAAGAACCTGCGGCGTCCAAGGAAGAACCTACCGCGCCCAAAGAAATTACACTCCGGCTAGAACGCAAAGAGTCAATAGGCATGATAAGGAGAACATTTTGGTCAATCAATCATTACAAAACTTCTGAGGTAACTCCTATTCAGCATTCACTCCAGTACAGGGATCTCAACTGCAAGTTTATCTGAGATCATCTTTCTCCAACTCAAGGAATCGCAACTAGCTCAAGGAACAAGATATTTATTAGTGTATACTAAATTGGCCGTCCGAGTCTCTGTTCAGACTGTAATGTTATCAGAAATGAGTATAATTGATAAAGGGTCCTGAGATGGGAGCATTTCATCTAGAGAGTTCTACATTTTGGTGAGCAATGCAAGAAGTTTAACCCTGCTTTTCCTCAATGGTCATGGTGCAGATGTCCAAAGCTTCTTGGGGTTTCTTCCACTGGAGTAGACGGTTATCTTTTCGTGGGTGGTGTAATTCCACCTCCTGGTTCTACTGTGGAAGATAATCATGAATATGACGACAATGTAATAAAAGAGACAGGTTGCTTGGAGGAAGATGACATTATTGATAGTGCTGCATTGGTTCAAGCTCAGAGATGTGAAAGGTGCCGCTATGACTTCCACGTTGTTTACAACATATCTTATGGGGTTCCTGTGCTATACTTCTGTGCATATTGGAGTGATGGACAATTTGGCATTGCAACTTGCAAGAGCTGGAAAAGAACATCCCTGAAAGCACAAGGCAGAACTGGCAGTACACAAATGGACCTGTATAACACAGGAGGAGCACCCATACCGGAATCAGCCTTGGTTCACACTACATCCATGTGGGACTAGTGAGCGGATGAAGATTCTTTTTACTAGGGACACATCTCATTTGCACTTGGTGAACTGGCAGTACACAAATGGACCTTTATAACACAGGAGGAGCACCCATACCGGAATCAGCCTTGGTTCACACTACATCCATGTGGGACTAGTGAGCGGATGAAGATTCTTTTTACTAAGGACACATCTCATTTGCACTTGGTGGAGTGGCTGTTCATAGATATATGGTCTCTTGGTTCTCCTTTATTGCAACAGTTTTTGGTCTCAAACTTCCCTTTGGAATGTTTGGGAGTATTGACAATAACTATTGTCAATACATACACAATAGTTATTGAGATTTTCCGCTTTTGGTTCTCTAAAAAAATTACTCCATTCCATTTTAATTACATGCATTAGTACACTCGCGTTTTCCCTGTTCCCATTTATGTTCTCCGGCCAAATTTAAATGAAACATTATATTGCTTCCTACATTCTCATTGCAGGCTTGCATCTTGAGAACTTATTTTGCAATTTCTTCTCTGGTAATGGTGTATTGGTGTCCGTTATAGCTATCTATAGAGAACCATCATATTTAAAACATCATGAAGACTTTACTCGTTTGTAGTTAAGTGTTTGAGTTGAGCTCAACGCAGGGTCCGGAAGCTGAGCTCTTTTTGTTCAGAAGGGTACCAGGCTTCAGAATTCTAGTTTGTGGAGCAGATGGTACTGTGGATTAAGTTTTAAATGCCACAGACAGGCAAGACTTTGTTTCACCCCCAACAATGGAGCTACTTCCAGCTCGGACAGGAAATGATTTGGCCAGAGTTCTCTCTTGGGGTGGTTGTTTGTGTTCAGTTGAGAGACATGGTGGCTTTGATCACTTTTGCGCGTCACAGAACAAGACAAGCTGATTCAACCTCTTGAATTTGTGGACAATCTTATTGGTCATCATCATTTCATCATTTTCATTTACTCCAGTGCCAAAAAGGCTCCCACCTACGGTGGGGGGTAGGGGGGGGTCGGATGTACGCAGTCTTACCCCTGTAGGCCTGTACTAAAAAGCACATAGAGACTGTTTCCGGATGACCCATAGTGAAAATCACGTCCAAAATTGCATGGACTGACTTTATTATCTTGACCACATACACTTGTTAAAAGTAAGTATGCATGCTTTATGTACACAAATAATTGTTATAATAACTATTTAAAGATACACAATTCTGTGAATTGTGATTTAAGTATATGTTTGCAGCTAGTGTCCTATGTATTCATTAAGCGGATATCTAGAGCAGGATCTCGAGGTCAGCGTTATTAGTTTACTACTTCTGTTTGAATTTCTTTTACTTCTCTCAGTACAATAGATGGTTAGCAGATATCTCCATTCCCAGATATATTTGAGTCACCTATATACACATTATTCGCCCTACCTACCTATGTAGGATGCACAATTCTGCTCTGATGGATGAGTTTGGCTGTTTCAAAAATCCTTTAAGGCTTTAACGTGTGATGCAATCTCAGGAAATGGCAGAAATGAGTTTTGGGTCCATTCAATAATTTCTTTCAACTAAGAAACATGTTTCTCTTCGAAGTTCGAAGTGGATGTTTTGGACACTGCGCTGCAAATTTCAAAACTTAAGTTTGCTATCTCTGCTCGTCAGGAGACTTTTATAATCATGCCAACTACTAGTTGTTTCTAAATTGCTTTTTCAGTGCTTCACATTCATTAGTTGTTACTGAGGCCTAATTATTAGTTACTTTGACTTGTCACAGACGTATCATAGGCAGTAGTACCAGTTCCTCTTCTCTGCCTAATATTAGCCTTGGACGATCCAGTTTGTACAGCATAAGACAAGATGAGCGCAGGTATTTACAATTTACATTAGTTCTTGTTTAAACCTTTGATTGTTTGAACTCTTTGGCTTCCGCCTTAGTTTGACATGTCTTGATCTGATTTATGTGGCTGTTTCTGGGATTTTTCACAAGGAGTGTGAGTGACAATTTGCCCCCATTAATCAGTGAATATATATTTAATCGTATTGCTTAAACTCTTACATCCCGTGCAATGTGGCACGGGGGAAATTTTGAATCGCCACTACTAAGACTTTTCATCTGTGTTTCAGGCTGCTTTTTATTGAGACTTTTCATTAATGACATCATTAAAAGTATATGTTTGCAGCTAGTGTCCTATGTATTCATTAAGCAGATATCTAGAGCAGGATCTCGAGGTCGGCGTTATTAGTTTACTACTTCTGTTTGAATTTCTTTTACTTCTCTCAGTACAATAGATGGTTAGCAAATATCTCCATTCCCAGATATATTTGAGTCACCTATATACACATTATTCTCCCTACCTACCTATGTAGGATGCACAATTCTGCTCTGATGGATGAGTTTGGCTGTTTCAGAAATCCTTTAAGGCTTTTAACGTGTGATGCAATCTCAGGAAATGGCAGAAATGAGTTTTGGGCCCATTCAATAATTTCTTTCAACTAAGAAACATGTTTCTCTTCGAAGTTCGAAGTGGATGTTTTGGACACTGCGCTGCAAATTTCAAAACTTAAACCTGGGAAATAAGTTTTACCTTTTTTCCTTCCTTCTTCTTAAACATGTTTGACATCCTTTATTTTTTAAAATGCCAAATTGCATTTCTCGTTTCCATGTTACTTGGCTATCCACCTGCCCGTCTATTGATTAATGAATTCTTATTAATACAGAGTTGGTATATTGTCATCTTTAGAGAAGAGTTAGATTCAAACACGTGTATATATCTACATATTCCTATATTTTTATGATGGAGCAGGATCTCGAGGTTAGCGTTATTAGTTTACTACTTAGTTTGCATTTCTTTTACTTCTCTCAGTACAATAAATGGATAACAGATATCTCCATTCTCAGATATCTCCAAACCTCCCCGTGGGGGGGGCAGGAGCAGTAGGGTAGAAGCGGGAGGAAAGGGGAGAAAATTGGAAAGAACAAGAAAGAAAAAAATAGGAAGAAGAAAAGGAAGAGCAAGAAATAAAAGGAAAGATAGAATAGGAAGAAGAAAGAAAGAAAAGGAAAGAAAGGGAGAAAAGGAAAAAATGAAAAGGAAAGAAAGAATAGGAAAGGCAGTTTTAAAAAGCTCTTTTAGAAAACGATAAGAGCAGTTTTAAGGAGCTACTCCTCCGAAAATCCGTAAGGCTGCATTAATGAAGCAGAAGAAAGGGGAAAAGGGTAAGGGGAAAGAGTAGAAGAGAGGGAACTCGCGGGGAGAAGAAGATAATCAGCCACCGCATGTCTTGAAATTAGTGTGTATAACTTTTCATATAATCATTCATTAGAGTAATCTTTGGCTTCCGCCTTAGTTTGGCATGTCTTGATTAGATTTATGTGGCTGTTTCTAGGATTTTGCGCAAGAAGTGTGAGTGACAATTTGCCCCCATTAATCAGTGAATATGATAGTAATAGAAACAAAGTACAATTGAAAACTGAGATAGGAATGTTAGAAAACAATACCAAGAAGTAAAAGAAGGGACATAGATAAATCAGGCAATCCAAAATGCTGCCAGAATTATCCACTGATTTCCTGTGATGTAGCGGAAATTATACTTCCCCTTCTATTGAAGATCTACTTTGGAGGTGATTCAGTTCAACAGCAATGTGGCACGGGGAAAAGTTTGAATCGCCACTACTAAGACTTTTCATCTGTGTTTCAGGCTGCTTTTTATTGAGACTTTTCATTGATGGAAAACAAGTTTGGAGTAAAATAAAGAATTTATTCAGTATACTTTTGATGCGTGCTCGTGGCAATGGTGTGTTTGATCCATTTGACATTTACATGAATTATTAAACGTAGGACGTGTAGGGGCAATAAACATTATATTACTTCCTAGATTCTCATTGCAGGCTTGCATCTCGAGAACTTATTTTGCAATTTCTTCTCTGGTAATGGTGTATTGGTGTCCGTTATAGCTGCACAGAACCATCCTATTTAAAACATCATGAAGACTTTACTCATTTGTAGATTGATTCATTCTATTTCAGCTACCTAGCGCTTTAAGTACCTGCCTTACTTTATCTTCAATCAATAGCATCATTTGATGACTGATGAGCATCTGTATTTGAGTATATAGGTAAACAATGAACAATGTTATTCTAGCTGAATGGATTTTGTCTGTCCTATATAAAATAAACTCCATTCCGGCATAGAGAGGGAAAAATAAAAACGACTCCAAGAACCTGCGGCGTCCAAGGACGAAACTACCACGCCCAAAGAAATTACACTCCGGTGAGAACGCAAAGAGTCAATAGGCATGATAAGGAGAACATTTTTGTCAATCAATCATTACAAAACTTCTGAGGTAACTCCTATTCAGCATTCACTCCAGTACACGGATCTCAACTGCAAGTTTATCTGAGATCATCTTTCTCCAACTCAAGGAATCGCAACTAGCTCAAGGAAGAAGATATTTATTAGTGTACTAAATTGGCTGTCCGAGTCTCTGTTCACTTGTTCAGACTGTAATGTCACCAGAAATGAGTATTTGATAAAGGGTCCTGAGATGGGAGCATTTCATCTAGAGAGTTCTACATTGCTGCCTGTGCATTTAGTGAGCAATGGAAGAAGTTTGACCCTGCTTTTCCTCAATGGTCATGGTGCAGATGTCCAAAGCTTCTTGGGGTTTGTTCCACTGGAGTAGACGGTTATCTCTGCGTGGGGTGTGTAATTCCACATTTCCACCTCCTGGTTCTACTGTGGAAGATAATCATGAATATGACGACTAGACCTGTCAATGGGTCGGGTCCGGGTCGGAACGTAGTGTTCCAGACCCGGACCCGCTAAGTAAATAAAGGACCCGGACCCGACCCGTTTACCCGGCGGGTCTAAAAATTTGGACCCGGACCCGGACCCAATGGGTCTCGGAACCGGGTCGGGTAGACCCACCAAGTATCATATGCACAACATTATATAACTTTTTTTTGACAGAACATTATATAATTTTTTAAAAATAGTAAAACATGTATATGAAATGTAAATCAAAGTGCACAAATTTAAAAGCAAAATATATCTTCACTTTTCAAAAAAAAATCAAGGTTTATCATAGAAAATTAGTACTTTTATTCAATAAAATATCGGTTCTTGTAGATGCGTACAATTCCGCACTTTGTGTCTCTTTGTCTCCCACAGAAAGCTCGTATATTAGACTAGAAATTAGGTCAAAAAAAGTTCTTTTGGACTAAAAGCATATTAAATACTACGTACTATTATATTATCACGTATACATTAGGTATGTATTAATTTGTTTCTTTTTAATCAAAGAATTAAAACTAATCACTTTATATATATTAGTTTGTATTTTTATTTGAAGTATTATAACTAATCTCTTTATGTATTAGTGTGTGTGTATAAATACTAATAAGAAATTTTAAACGGGTCCGGGTCCTTAACGGGTCGGAATCATAAGTACCATACCCGACCCGTTTATTAAAAGTACTAACGGGTCTGGGTTCGGGTCCGGGTAAACGGAATAAAATAAGGACCCATACCCGTTAAAAACAACCGGGTCCGGGTCGGGTCCGGGTCTAGACCCGACCCATTGACAGGCCTAATGACGACAATGTAATAAAAGAGACAGGTTGCTTGGAGGAAGATGACATTGTTGATAGTGCTGCATTGGTTCAAGCTCAGAGATGCGAAAGGTGCCGCTATGACTTTCACATTGTTTACAGCTTATCTTATAGGGTTCCTGTGCAACCTTTGGCATTGCAAGAGCTGGAAAGGAACCTCCCTGGAAGCACAAGGCAGGAACTGGCAGTACACAAATGGACCATTATAACACAGGAGGAGCACCCATACCGGAATCAGCCTTGGTTCACACTACATCCATGTGGGACTAGTGAGTGGATAAAGATTCTTTTTACTAGGGACACATCTGCATTTGTACTTGGTGGAGTGGCTGTTCATAGATATATGGTCTCTTGGTTCTCCTTTATTGCAACAGTTGTTGGTCTCAAACTTCCCTTTGGAATGTTTGGGAGTAGTGATTATCATATTCTAGCCCCTAGCTAAGTAGAATGTCAATACATACACAATAGTTATTGAGATTTAAATGAAACATTATATTACTTCCTACATTCTCATTGCAGGCTTGCATCTCAAGAACTTATTTTGCAATTTCTTCTCTGGTAATGGTGTATTGGTGTCCGTTATAGCTATACAGAACCATCCTATTAAAGACAGCATGAAGACTTTACTCGTTTGTAGTCAATACATACACGTTAGTTATTTGAGATTTTTCACTTTTGGTTCTCTAAACTTAATACTCCATTCCATTTTCTTATCCACATTATCCTTTCAGCTAACCTTTACCTTTTCACTTAGTGGGACACATATATTTTAGAAAAATTAATATTGCAAATTAGCTAACATCGGTATTTCCTTAAAGAGCATACCGAATCCATGTGTCCTACATAGTGGGATTTGACAGCGCAGGATCTCGAGGTCAGCGGTATTAGTTTACTACTTCTGTTTGCATTTCTTTTACTTCTCTCGATACAATAGATGGGTAGCAGATATTTCCATTCCCAGATATATTTGAGTCACCTATATATACTTTATTCTCACTACCTACCTATGTAGGATGCACAATTCTACTCTGATGGATGAGTTTGGCTGTTTCAGAAATCTTTTAAGGCTTTAACGTTTGATGGCAGAAATGAGTTTTGGGTCCATTCAATAACTTTTTTAAACTAAGAAACATGTTTCTCTTCGAAGTTCGAAGTGGGTGTTTTGGACACCGCGCTGCAAATAAGATTTACCTTTTGTACTTCCTTCTTCCCAAACATGTTTGACATCCTTTATTTTTTAAATGCCAAATTGCATTTCTCGTTTCCTTGTTACTTAGCTACTAGTTCTGACTTCTGACATTGCATAACTTTTGGTTGTTAAGTGCTTGAGTTGAGCTCAACGCAGAGTCCGGACACTGAGCTCTTTTTGTTCAGAAATGAGCACTTCAGAATTCTAGTTTGTGGAGCAGATGGTACTTTGGGTTAAGTTTGAAATGCCACAGACAGGCAAGACTTTGTTTCACCCCCACCAATGGAGATACTTCCAGCTGGGACACGAAATGATTCTCTCTTGAGGTGGTTGTTTGGGTTCAGTTGAGACTCGAGAGACATGGTGGCTGTGTCCACTTTTGCACGTCACAGAACAAGACAAGCTGCTTCAAGCACCTGAATTCATGGATAATCTTCTTGGTATGTTGACATTATTATCTTGACCACATACACTTGTCAAAAGTAAGTATGTTTGCTTTAAATACACAAATAATTATAACAAAAAAACCAAGCTGTAATAGTAAAACGTTATCGGCTATATGACCCAATAGAATACACACAGAGGTCGTCCCCTCAAACCCTCTCCCTTGTATTCTTACACATATCAGCCATCTGTCTAACTATTTAAAGATAAACTTTATATTGTCGGTATTCTGTTGATAGAGATCAAGGCAACAGCCTACTCTTAAAGATAGCAGTACGGCCATTACCTATTATGAGAAAGCATAAAATAGAAGGGGATATGGGACTAATACATAATTAGATTGTTTGTATATGGGAGCGGGAGTTGGCTATTATAAATAGGAGGTGTTATGGTTAGTTAGGGAGGCTGGTATTATTTTGTTGGATTGGGACTAGGAGAGTTGGCACACTTTAACTGCCTTTGTATTTCTCTCTCTCTTTTCTGTTATACGAAGCTTTCTATTCTTACGCCCATCTCTTTTCTTCCCCAAGCCTCTCTCTCTCTCATTACTTAAGGAGCCTCTCACAAGGCTTTCTCTAGGCTCACCCTCAAAGCTCTCACACTTATGAATGAGGAGTCCCACCCTATTTATACAACTCTCTTTAAGGCTTCTCTAGAACTTTCTATACATCACTACACTTTTAGATTCTTCCAAAAAGTATCCACAAGCTTCTCTAAACTTCTACAAGATCTAGAGAACTTCACACTACGTCAAAATGTTTTAGAGGCTTCCACACACTTTCGCACGATTCTAGAGAATACCACACTTCTCTAGAAAACTCCACAATGTTCTAGAATATTCTACACTCTTCTACACGCTTCTAGATAATTCCACGTCTCTCTAGAAAGCTCTTGAATATTCTAGAACATTCAAAACTTCTGTACACACCTAGAGAATTCTAGATAGAATTCTAGATATGTCCGCTGTATTCTAGAATTCTCATGAGCTTCTCAAATAAGGAGGAACCCAATAGTATGCATCGATAGGCTTCTCCTAGAAAATCAAGCTTTCCCTCAAGCTTAAAAACTTGAAGCTGGCGCTGAATATTTACCCTAATAAAAAGTGCCAGCTATCCTTGTATTCTTGAAGGGGATGGCAAGTTTGTTGTAGAGGTGAACTAAAGTGAAGGTGAGCAAAATCAATAAGAAATTCCATTGAGAGACAATGAGAAACTGGAATGATTTTTCTGGACCAAATGGATCTGAAAAGTCTAAGTAAGTTGTCCTGAGAAGTTCTTCGAGCACGGTAGTTTGCATTGTCATGTCGCAGACAATGTTGGCACTAGAAGTTCTTCGGCTGCCAAGGATTCCATTAATTGGGAAAAGTTCAGTCTGTTAATCCATTGTTGGCACTAGAAGTGGCTCAACCGACTACTTTAATGGCTGCAGTTTTAGTTGAACCTTCTGCAATGCATTTTGCAGTTTATGAAGGTGTAATTGGCTTCTTAACTTAAATCTGTATCTCTGAGAGGAGCGTGTACTGATATGTGGTAGTGTGAAATATTCCCTCGACGCCGGCAATGGAACTAAAACAATTTTTAGTGGGGCTCTTTGCGTCACGAGAATTATTTAAATCAATATATGCAAGGGCAGTAGAATAACAGGGATTACATGCATATAAATTATAGCCAATCAACTCCTAAAATAGATAGGCTAGTGAAGGCATTAAAATTACAATAAAATGCTATGTGTCAGGGTTCTTCGTTCATGGTATTGATTTAAAAGGACAGACCTGGGGGGTAGTGGACTTTAGGAAGTTTTCCTTCTCCTTTGGAATTTGGGAAGTCTCTTTTCTCCTTGATTTTTTTTTCCTTCAAATTTGGGAAGGAAGAAATTCTAGCAAATCACTTCCTAAAATAGTTAAATATATGAGCTACTGAGCTAGTGAACCCATTGTCTGCCCTATATAAAATATACTTCATTCCATTTTATTATATGCATTAGTACACTTTCTCTTTTCAGCTAACCTTCACCTTTTCACTTAGTGGGCCACGTATTTTTTAGAAAAATAAAGAATTTATTCAGTATACTTTTGCTGTGTGCCCGTCAATGGTGTGTTTGATCCACTTGTCATTTAAATGAATTCTTAAACGTAGGACGTGTGGAGGTCTATGAAACATTATATTACTTCCTAGAATTCTCATTGCAGGCTTGCATATCGAGAACGTACTTTGCAATTTCTTCTCTGGTAATGGTGTATTGGTGTCCGTTATAGCTACACAGAACCATGTTATTTAAAACATCATGAACACTTGACTCGTTTGTAGATTGATTCATTCTTTTTCAGCTACCTAGTGCTTAAGTACCTGCCTACTAGTTCTGACTTCTGACATTGCATAACTTTTGGTTGTTAGGTGTTTGAGTTGAGCTCAACGCAGGGGCCGGGCGCTGGGCTCTTTTTTGTATTGTTGTCCGTTATAGCTACACAGAACCATCCTATTTAGAAAAATTCATATTGCAAAACATCAAACATCGGTATTTCTTTAAAAGAATATACCAAATCCATTTGTATCCTACATATTTGACAGAGCAGGATCTTGAGGTCGGCGTTATTAGTTTACTACTTCTGTTCGCATTTCTTTTACTTCTCAGTACAATAAATGGATAACAGTGATCTCCATTCTTGGATATATTGGAGTCAGCTATATATACTTTATTCTCTCTACCTACGTATGTAGGATGCACAATTCTGCTCCGAGGAATGCATTTCCCTGTTTCAGAAACCCGTTAATGTTTGTTGCAATCTAAGGAAATGGCAGAAATGAATTTTGAATCCATTCAGTAATTTTTTAAAGTACGAAACATGTTTCTTTTTGAAGTGGACGTTTTGGACACTGCGCTCTAAATTCCAAAACTTATACCTGGGAATTAAGTTTTACCGTTCCTACTTCCTTCTCCCTAAACATATTTGAGATCCTTTATTTTTTAAAACTCCAAATTGTGTTTCTCGTTTCAATGTCACTTGGCTATCCACCTGCCCGTCTATCCATCAATTCATCTACCCATCTATCTAATTTTACATATATCTAACATTTTATCTTTATATTATTTGGTGTCCTGGAAGTTTCCATTGAATTGTGTTTGTAGCAAGTGACCTTTTAATACAACATTACTTATACATAAAAATGGAGCATGTCGATTACTATCTCGAAATTTAGGTTATTTCTGTGCAGGGGTTGGTTGTGATGTGGAGGTTCCATTGGAAATACATAATCTAAGGGAGGACTGAGGAGAACCCAGAAAAATTCTACAATCAGGTAATTTAGTTTCTTTATTATATGTTCTTTATGGTGTCCTAGGAGGGGGAGAGGTCGTTTTTGCTTGTTTGGAACCTTTTAGCACACAATCACTTTACTGGTTAAGTAAGGCTGCCTTTGGGTTTGAATGGATTTGAATTTGTGTTTTAATTAAGCATTCAAATGTTTTAAACCGAATGTGGATTTTTTTAGTTATATTCCCAACCATACTAAATTTGTTATATCTGAACTGTTATGCAAGTGAGAAACGCCTCATATTTGTTTCATGTTTCTTTCGTGTTTGTGTTATTTTTCGACAGTTTATGCAGGTGCGCTTTTTTTATGTGAAGATGTAATCAATTTGTTTGTAGTTTGACAGCAACTTATGATGTTACAGTGTAAATAATATGATTGCAGTACCTGAACAAAGTTCTCAGTTTGAGATGTGTATTTGGGATTGTTTATCTTTTAGTGATACAAAGTAGTTTAATACGTTCAGATTTCCAGAATGGACAAAATCACAATTCAGTGTTTTCATCTTCATTTAATACGTAGCACACTGTTTTATTATGGTTATGGCCTTAAGGGTGGTACCAGTAATATAACACAAACGTGTTTCCTGTTGTTGGAGTGCTATTGAAGTGTAAATTTGAAGTCCCAAAAATCTATCAAGATCAATTATCACGGTGATATCATAATCCATTACATCTCTCATCCCTGTACAAAACCAGTTTGCTGATATTTTTACAAAGAACTTGAGTTCTTTGAGATTTAGTTTGTTAAAGTCCAATTTGCGCATTTCCCCAACAGAGATTGATGGGTTATGATAGTGAGATTATTAAAGAGTTATTGGTCACTGGTGGTAAAGCTGGAGGGAGTGTTTGCAATGAGAAGACGGTCATTGATGTTATTTCCCTCTTCGGGTGTCTTTTCTGGAAGGACAAAATAAGGACAGCTTGATTATAGAGCGTGCCTCTCAGGACGAGGCTATAGATAGTTCAGAAGATGATGAATCCACGGGTTATGATTATGATCAGGAGAAGTGCTCGACTTCAAGCAAAGATTTTAGCTATTATGGGTTAAATGCTTTAGGGATGTTGGTCCATTTGGATATTAGGGAGACAGCTTGACGGGATGATGTTGATCGGATGAGGCTTAGATCTCTTTAGTTTTTCTTTCTTTGCGTCTTTTTAGTATTCATCTCTACTTCTCTTCTTTAACTTTTGACCTTCATTGGCACTTTGTATTTCTCAAACTTTTTTTTATTCAATAAAATTCGTTTTTAATGCCAAAAAAAACTTGCATTATCTTATTATGTATTTATAATGGAGTCAAGCTTGGGTCATCACACTCGAAGAGTGAGCAAGAACGTGATTAGTAAAGCCTTGCGACTAGCCGCATTAACATGATGGAAAGCTACAAAGTCAATCAAGGAAAATCAAACCTCTTCTACTTAGGGATGGACTCGGGCCGGGCGGCCCGGCCCGGTTACTGTTTGAACCGGCCCGGCCCGGGAACTGGTCCGGGGGGCGGTTCGGGCCGGCCCGGCCCGGTAGGAAAGCGGTTTGGGCTCGGGCCCTAGGATTGGTGAACCGGCCCGGCCGGTTCGGGCCAAATTAATTAATTTTTTTTTTGAATTTTTTTTAAGTTTTTGGGTTGGGCTGGGTATTTTGGGCCATTTGAGGTGGTTTGGGGGCGAAGGAGGAGGGTTGGGGGTTAATTAGGAAAAGCCAAAAAAAAAAAAATAGAACCGAGGCCCGGCCTGGCCCGGACCCGGGATTACCCGGGCCGGTTCCGGGCCTCCCATTCTTGAACCGAGGCTTGGCCGGGCCCAGGCCCGAACCGGGCCCGAACCGGAACCGGTCCACCCCTACTTCTACTCCCTTTCGGACCCATGTGCTTACAAGTTATGACTATGAGTAAAATCTATTTATATATAAGAAAAGAAATAGCTCATAAAAATACAATTTTACCCTTAATGAAATCTATGTGTCATTCTTCCCACAATTCACTCCTTTACTCTGCAAATGACACATGGCAAATTGAAGGATAATACCGAACAACAACCAAAATTCAAAGGAAGGGAAGCATTTATATACACACAAGAAGAAAAGAAACGTACGTGGTATGAGTTTATGGGCCCTATAAATAAAAAAACACCATTTTCTTTAAAGTGTTTTAGCTTTTTCATCTTTTATCTAACTTTTATAAAAAGTATATCAAAGCTCATATTTCTTTAGGATCTTTCATATGACACCAATATTGCATATATAAAATTCTACAAAAAAAATATGAAGTTTTTTTAAACAACCTTCTTCTTTTCTAATATATGACCAAAATAAAGATAATGGATACAAAACATGACCTAACAATTTTTAGTGACTATATTTATGTTTAAAATTATATCCATGTGACTATAAGGAAAACATCTCAAATAAATATTTGTGGACAAGAAAGTCACGAAATTTGCTACGACTACACTTTTAGTCACTGTGATATATTCTGTCATATCCTCCGTTTCTTATAATTGCAACATGGTAATTTTTTACCATTCACATATTCTACTTTAACTATATTTTGTTTGTTCATGTGTGAGAATTATATTTAATCCAAATACGAAAGCAAACTGATCGATATACAATAATACAACTAAGGAATAAATCTCTCAAAGTTCACTATTTCAATTTGATTTACTCAATCCCAAGAAGCAACAGTGGAGAGAGAAAAAGAGATGCAAATGAGATAGAGGAAGAAGAAGAACAGAAAAATGAAAGAAAAAAAAGAGAGTACAGATGGTAAAAGATGAACTTATAAACATATAGAGAACCATGAAAAAACAATAAAAACTTCATTTTAAGCTCTTCTACTATTTTCAATCTATTACTAACCCCTGCACTAAAAAGGTATCATATAAGTAAGTCTATTTTTAAAATATTAAGTATAAGGCAAGATAAGCATCTAACAGTACGTAGTATTATTTAACTAATACGCAGTATTTGTTAATTTTAATATTTATTGTATTCACTTTTTTAGAATACTATTGAATTTTAAAATTAATTTAATCATTAAAATTAATAAGTAGAAATTCTAATGAGTGGTGTTAATTAAGTTTTCCTAATACACTCTTCATTGAATATTTATTGAATGGGCTTATACTTTATGTTATTAGCTTATTGTACTCTTATTTTTCGATAATGTAAAATCCTACAAAGTTATTTTTATTTTAATACTACCTCCGCCCCAAAAAGATTCGTCATATTGACTTTTCTTGGTCAACAATGGCAAACGTTGCATAATGATTACAATTATTATATTTGTATATAATCTATAATTTTTATACTTTTATGAAAGTATCTCGAATAAGGAACATTTTGATATAACTTTCATATTCAAAATTATTTCCTATTAAAAACATCATTAGTCAATGTTGATTGTCATTGATTTAAAAAAGTCAATTTGTCATTGATTGTCATTACACATTTGTGGAAGATGTGGAAGAATTTTCTCTCTCACATATAGTGGTTTTTAGTGTTAGATAAGTCGGCTAACAATTGAGTTTCAAGATCTTTTCTCTCATATCTAGTACTTTTAGGTATTAGAAGATAAACTTGCAACAATTGAGCAAAGGGATTTGGGGGGGGGGGGATTTTGCTCTCTCATGTGTAGTGATTTTAGGTATTATTAAACGATAAGCTTGCTAACAATGGAGCAAGATAACTTTCTCTCTCTCATATGAGTTCTTTTAAGTATAAGATGACATAAGTCGGCAAACAAGTGAGTGGGATAATTGTTTCTTTGATCATTTGTACCGCTTTTAGGTATAAATTAGCTAAAAAAGATAAGCTTGCTAACAATTGAGCAGGAGAATATTTTCTCTCATATGTAGTGGATTTTAGTACTCTATATAAGGTAGGATAAGCCATCTAACAATTGAGCGGAAGAATTTTTTGTCTCATATGTTGTGCTTTTAACAATAAGAAAGATTAAGCCATAAGCCGTGTAACAATTGAGTGAGAGATTTTTCTCCCTCATAAGTAGTATTTTTAGGTATAAAATAATCCAGCTAATAATTGAGAGAGAGAACGTTATCTATCATATATAGTGCTTTTACGTATAAGATAAGTCGGCTGACAACTAAGCGAAAGAACTTTCTCATACTTAGGTATTAAAAGATAAGCTTGCTAACTAGCTAACGTAATAATTTTCTCTATCTCATATGTAGTGCTTTTAGGTATATCGGGTAAGCCGGCTACGATTGAGCGAGAGGACCTTCTCTCTCATATGTAAGAGTTTTAGGTATATATAAAAAGATAAGCTTGCTAATAATTGAGCAGGAGAATTTTGTCTGTCATATGTAGTTCTTTTTAAGTATATACGGAGTATAAGGTAGTCTAGCTAACAATTAAGAAGAGTATTTTCTCTCCCATATGTAGTGCTTTTAGATATAATATGTCGGCTAACATTTGAATGGAAGAACGGAAGAATTTTCTCTCTAATATGTAGTGTTTTTAGATATAACAAGATAAGTTTGCTAATAATTGAGCGGATGAATTTTCTATCATTTGTAGTGCTATTAGGTACGGAGTATATTACAAGATAAACTTGCTAACAATTGGACGGGAAAATTATCATATATGTAGTTCTTATAAGTATTAGATAATTCGGGTAACAATTAAGTAGTAGATTTTTTTTCTCATACATAGTGCTTTTAGGTATAAGTTAATCCGAGTAACAATTAAGTGGGAAAATTTTCTCTCATATGTAGTTCGTTGTTATATAAGATAAAACGACTAAGAATTAAATAAGATAATTTTCTCTCTCATCATATGCTAGCATTAATTTAACTAATAATTAGCAATTTCTTATTTAAATAATACGCAGTATTCATTATTTTGAATATTTATTGTATTAAGTTTTTTAGAATTGTATTGAATTGTAAAATTAATTTAATCATGAAAATCAATAAGTAGTATATTCTAATGAGTGGTGTTAATTAATATTTATAATATACTCTCATTGAATATTTATTGCATGGGCCCATACCTAATACCAAGAGGCTTATGGTATTAGCTTATTGTACTCTTATTTTTTGAAAATATAGAATCCTACAAAGTTATTTTTATTTTAATATTTAATTAGATAATGAGTAAACTTTTATAGTGGGAAAAATATAATGTAACTAAATTGGCTATGAGTACACTTTTATAGTCGCTATAAGATAAAATAAAAAATAAGTATAATTACCAAAAGTTAATAAGTTACAATGTTATCCACTATCCTTATTTTGGAAGGTCTATATACATTATAAGCGTATTAGGAATTTTTTTAAATGTTGCAATATTATTTATAAAGTATTTAAAAAATTTGAAAATTTTAAAGCTTTCTCGGGTCGGGCAGTCCGGTGGACTACCCGGCCCGCTCTTACGGGTGGGTACGAACATGGGGTTAGGCCCATTTTGCGGGACAGGCGGGCCCGCCCACAACTGCAGGTATATTACGTGGCTATCTCGCATGCCACATCTGCACCGTGCACATTGTAGCATTGAAGATGTTCTAATATAAGTTGGCTAACAATTGAGCAGAAGAACTTTCTCTCTCATATATAGTGCTTTTAGGTATAAGATAAACCGAGTAACAATTGAGCAAGAAAATTTTCTCCCTCTTATGTAATGTTTTTAGATATTAGAAGATAAGCTTGCTCACAATTGAGAAAAAGAACTTTCTCTCTCATAAACTTTTTTTTATAAGTAGAAGATAAGCCGGTTAACAATTGAATATAAGAATTTTCTCTCTCATATGTGGTGCTATTAGGTATAAGAAAATAAACCGGCTAACAATTGAGTGGAAAAAGTTTCTCTCTCATATGTAGTGCTTTTGGGTATTAGAAATAATCTTTCTACAATTGAACGAGAAATTTATCTCTCTCATATGTAGTTCTTCTAAGTATAAGATAAGGCGACTAACAATTGATCGACAGAATATTCTCTCATATGTAGTTCTTTTAGGGAAGATAAGTTGACTAACAATTTAGCGAAAACATTTCCTCTCTCATATGTAGTGCTTTTAGGTATTAGAAGATAATCTTGCTAACAATTGAGCGGGAGAACTTGATCTCTCATAATCAGTTCTTTTAAGTATAAGATACGTCAACTAACAATTGAGCGGAAGAATTTTCTCTCTCATATGTGGTGCTTTTAGGTATAAGATAAGCCGGCTAACAATTGAGCGGAAAAATTTTTCTCTCATACGTAGTGCTTTTAGGTACTATAAGATAAGCTTGCTAACAGTTGAACGGGAAAGCTTTCCCTTTCATACGTAGTTCTCTTAAGTATAAGATAAGCCGGCTGACAATTGAGCGGAATAATTTTTCTCTCATATGAAGTGTTTTTAGGTTAAGAAGAAGATAAGCCGGCTAACAATTTAACGGGAGAATTTTCTCTCTCATATGTAGTGGTTATAGGTACAAGAAGATAAGTTTGCTAATAGTTGAGCGGGATAAATTTCTCTATCACATGTAGTGATTTTAGGTATTAGAAAATAAGCTTGCAAACACTTGAGCAGAGAATTGACTGATAATAATTTTCTCTCGCACATATAGTGCTTTTAGGTACTGCAGAGTAGAAGATAAGCTTCCTAACAATTGAGCGGGATAATTTTCTCTCTTATATGTAGTGCTTTTAGGTATAAGAAGATAAGCCAATTAACAATTGTGTGGAAGAATTTTCTCTCTCAAATGTAGTAGTTTTAGGTATAATGAATAAGATCAACTTGCTAATAATTTAGCGGGACAAATTTCTCTATCAAACATAGTCTTTTAGGTATTAGAAGATAAACTTGCAACCGATTGAGTAGGGGAATTGAGCAGGATAATTTTCTCTCTCATATGTAGTGTTTTTAGGTGTTAGAAGATAAGATTGCTAACAATTGAGCAAGTTAATTTTCTCTCACATGTAATTCTTTTAAGTATAAAATAAGTCGGCTAACAATTGAGCGTGATAATTTTTCTCTCATATGTAGTGCATTTAGGTATGAGGAGATAAGAATATAATAAGCTTTCTAACAATTGTGCGGGAGATCTTTTTCTATCATATGTAGTTCTTTTTAAGTATTAGATAATCGGGCTAACAACTTAGCAAGAAAATTTATCTCTTATATGCAGTGCTTTTAGGTATAAGATAAGTTGGCTAACAATTGAGCGAAAGTATTTTCTCTCTCTTTTAGTTAAGAAGACAAGATATAAGATAAGTTGACAGAAATTGAGCGAAATAATTTTATTTCTCATATGTAGTGTTTTTAGGTATAATAAAGAAGATAAATTTGCTAATAATTGAACAGAAGAGTTTTCTCTCACATATGTAGCGCTTTTACTTATTTTATACCTAAAAGAATTACATATATGAGAAAATTACCCTCTCAACAGAAAACAATATTATCTTAATTTTTAGCCAGATTTTCTCTCATATGTTAGCACTAATTTAACTAATGATGAGCAAGTTCTTATTGAACTAATATTCATTAATTTTAATATTTATTGTATTCATTTGAATTTTATGTCATTCACTTATTGTACTCACTTTTTAAGAATAGTATTTAATTTTCAAATTAATTAGATCATGAAAATTTATAGATAGCAAATTCTAATGAGTGGTGTCAATTAATTATCCCTAATATACTCTTCATTCAATATTTTTGTATGGCTTATACTTTATGATATTAGTTTAGTGTACTTTTATTTTTCGAAAATAACTTTCAAATATTAAAAGTTATTTCTATTTTAATATTTAATTAGATAATGAATAAAAACATATGCACCAATTGCTATTTCGTCCCGTGCGTATGCACGGGTACTATACTAGTAATAAAGGAAACCAAAAAAAGAACGATTGAAGATAAAATATACTAGAAATGGATAATAATTACTCGATTTTTATCTCATTTTTACAGTAGTAGAGAAATTTTTATCTTATCATTTAGGATAATACGTAGTACATAAAATTAGGAGTTATAAGTTGTAACACACAATGACCACAAAAGTAAATGTAATATTCTGAATATGTGCAATTTTAGATTGTAATGTCTATTAATTAGCTAATTGTAAATGTTTCATGTAGACCAATATGTTCTATTCAAGTAATCTATAAGAAAAGACACCTCCTTTTCTTTTTCGGGATCCCAACCTAACCTAGTAACCTGAAAGAACATGAAAGAAATGCGTGCAATCAAAGATGGTAAATCACAATCGGCCGACATATATGCACTAGAGACCAGTATGGTCCACTTGTAACTAGCACAACAGTATGCCTTTGCGTTTGATTTTTCTCTGTGAAGATCCCTTACTTCCCAAACACACCTTTCTCACTGCATCTTCACTTCCACTTAGTTAGCTTGCAACCTTTTCTTTTCATTCAATCGAGGCTCGGTATAGTATAGTATGGTATATAGCGTTTGTTATAATAACGAACACTTAATAGCGTATTCATAACTGGCCTAGCATATCATGACTACTACTTCTTCTTCTTTAGTGTTTGCACTGCTTCTTGCAGCCATTTCTAGTCCATCAAGTAAGATCTCATCTTCTTTTTTATTTGACCTTGTTTACTTGAATTTTAACAGTTTTTTTGGGAAATTTCCCAAACTATGAGTAAAAGGAATGTTGAATTTCAAAATATGAGTGACTATGTGTTTATATTTTGTACCCTTAAATAAGAGCAATTCTACTCATGTGTAGCCATTTCTGTTTTTTTCCCCTTTCAGAAACACCACAAGGAATTATATAGTACATATTTATCTTAAGTTTGTTGAATTGATGGGTTATTAGATTAATCTCTCATTGCATCAGCCTTAAGTTAGCATTTCTCTTTTATATTAATCTAGCCCCCCGTCTGTGTCTCACTTTATAACATTTTATTTTGGTTTTAAGTATGTTGTTTCTGGGGATATATTTCATTGTAAAATGCATTCTGGATTTGTCAGTGTTTGATTACATTGGGGAACATATTTCCTCCAAGGGTTTTGTCTTATTTGGCACTGAAAACGTTTTATTTTTGCTTTTCTGTAAGCTTCTTTGAAAAGAAATTAAAGCCAGTTTCTCGATATAGTTGGGATTTTTCTATAGATTTGTTTATGAGTGTATTTATGTAGTACTATCTTCCGTTCTTATAAGTTGCAAGACTTTCACGTTTGTCAACACACAATTTTGACTGTTATTATATTTAATTACGTATTACGGAGTAGTAAACATTATAAAGTTAATATTTTGGAAATTCACATTAATAGAAAGTTAATAACATTTTGTATATAATAATTTGATAAAATATATTAGTAGAAAATTGCGAATAAAGGAAGATACGTAAATAGTGTAAAAATCACAATGTTGCAACTATTAAAGAACAGATTAAGTATTATATACGTAGCACTCCGTATGTTATATGATGGGCAATCAATGATATACATAAGACGATACATAGCTACTCTATATTGTGCAAGTCCACGACTCTACACCACAGGACAGGTAGGGTTGACCTGTTTGACAACTCTAAATATAATCAGCTCTAAATATAATCATCATAGATAAAAATCACACTAATTTTCAAAAAGCTTAAAAAATCGACTATTATGGATATTTTTAGTTGGACAGAAATTTTATGATATGGTCTGATTTGGTCGTTTTAAGTATTTGATCTAGTTTTGTAAATGTCGGGTGTATGAGTTTATCTGTATTTCATAATCGTTAAAGTCTAGTCCGATCTGCTCAAATCTGGTCTACTCTATCTGGTCTGGTCTGAGACTACTATCAATCCAACTAAAAACATAATATGTGGTTTTTTATCATTGAGTTTTTTTTGTATATAAATGCCAATGGGCAATGCCATGATGACTAATAGCGGTAATAGTTTTTTCATGACTTTTCAGACATTTTTTTAATACAACGTCTATAATTTGTTGTGTCTACAAGCGGTGAATTAGGGCAGTCGGATGCATGATGAATGGGAAAAAAATTGATTTTGGATTGCATAATCATTTAGTTTTTGACATGACAAACTCTAGACAAAATATCTATATGAGTAATTGAATTGGTAGGTGCAACATGGTGCATATGCAAACAAGGAATAAGTGATCAAGAATTGCAAAAGACATTGGACTATGCGTGTGGGACAGGGGCAGATTGCAACCCCATAAAGCCAAATGGACAATGCTTCTACCCCAATACCGTTCTAGCTCATTGCAACTATGCCGTCAACAGTTATTTCCAGAAAAAGGCTCTCATTCCTGGCTCTTGTGACTTTGCTACCACTGCCTTTGTCACCACATCTAACCCAAGTATGCTCACCCCCACTCGAGAAAAAACTATCCTAAATTACTTTATTAGTCAGTTTGGTTCCCTCGACTATTGTGTCAGTGTAATTTTTGGTATTCTCGACTTTCAATTGCGCGATAGACATTTTTAATTCCCAACCTTAAAGTTTCTTACACTATGATTTTGACAATTTAAATCCTTACAAATTGTCAAATTTGTAATCCTTACACTATGATTTTGACATTTTTAATCCTTACATTTTTAATCCTCGGAGTATTATCAAATTGACAATTTAAATCCTTACACTATGATTTTGACATAATAAGTGGATGACTAAAAGTGTCACTATTATAATAGTTGAAGGATAAAAAATGAATCATTAAATATAAAATTTTCATAGATGAATATCAAAGATGTCGTGCACAATAGTGGGACTAAAAGGGCAAAAACTCCTACTTTGTTTCCTTTTTAATATTTTGCCTCTTTTTAAAATCATTTGTAGGTGTAGCTGGTTGTGCTTACCCTACAAGTGCAAGGTATGGTGGTCATATTTGCTAGGCCTCATTTTGGTAGTCAAGTCTTCTATGACTTGTCCGTAATTAGTACTTTCAACCGATTTAAGTTTCTTAGGCATAATTTTTGCAGCTAACTTAACTCTGTTATCGTTACTAATTAAATTTATCCGTATAATACTAGCTCCATTTGTATCAGCCTAGCTATAACTTGATTTGCGCAGAATTCCATATGAAGTACGGAGTAGTACTTTTTTTTATAAGGTGAAAGTTATTTTTATCATCATTACGTCGTTATAACCCGAAAAAGAAACGTTAAGATAGGATGAAGTAGTAGTGTACTTATTATTATTTTTTATTAAAGTGGATGTTGCCATAATAGCAATTAGCATGGTCCATTGGTCCATTCATTCTAATTTTTTGAATAATAGCATGGTTGTGATCTAGTTTCCCTTCGAGTAAATGAGTCGTTGCTTTTTCACATTTGAAGTGCTATTCAATAAGATTACTAAATAATCAAATGAGCTAAATATGCATATCTTTATATCTACATTCTACACCATGACTATGGAATATTTAGGGTGTGTCATTATGAAATCTAAAGTTGAAGCGGCTTTGGGTGGCCCCTCTAATCCTCTTTATTATTCTTTAGTGGGACTCAAATCGGAATAAAGGTTCATTAATAGATATTGCATTATTAGTTGCACAATAAGGCTTTCATTTTGTGGTTCCTTAAACCTTGGTATGACTTTAGTAGGCTATTTTGTATCCCGTTTCATCAGTCAAAGAGTGAAGAATGCCTTTGAGCTGAAAAGGTTTAAATGGTTATAATAAAGAAAAATGACATTCATACACGTTTTGTCTTACACTTTTTGTTGTTTTGTACACATAGGTCAGATCAAATCATAGACAATCGTTTTCTATGGAGTTTGATCACTGAAAAGATAAATCGAAAAAACTTGTAAATTGTTCACACACGCAACTAATGTTTGTGTATAAACATTTATTTACGTACCGCTCACATGGGTTTGTGTGTTGTATGTGCAATTTGCACAATTGTTAATGTTTAGTTGCAGGAAAACCAATGCTTATACCTGTCATATTATTTCCACAAAAGACAAGAAATGTTTGTAATCATCTTGTAGTTTTCCAACATATTTACCTTTTGTCTAATGTCAGTGTACACAGACATTGGTTGTCTGTGTAGACAAAAAAAAAAGTGTTGGTGTGAAAAAATTAGTTGGAAAACAAGTGTCGGTGTACATAGACGTTAGTTGTCTTGTAGAAAAATGTGTCTGTATATATACAATTTTTGTCTGTGTACACAAACATTAAATCAAACCAGTGTCGGTGTGCATAAAACGTAAAAAGAGAGAAGGAAAGAAAAAGAAAGCAGAAAGAAAGAAGAGAGGAGTGAGGGAGATCCGTATGGTCCAAATGGGAGAGAAAAGTTGGGAGGGGATATATAGGGTGTACACCGAAGATCCACCAAAAGAAAAATTCGTTGTTTTTATCATTCAAACAGTAAAAACACTACTCGTATTAGCTAGTGCAAAAGGTTTTGTTTGACTACTACGGTATTTTAAATGCACCATTTTTAGAGCAATACTACAGTATTTTAAATGCAGTATTTTTATAGCAATACTTGATGTATAATGAACGTTTAGGATAAAATTACGGATAATTTTTGCATCATTTGATGAAATGTATGGGACGTGTACACATGGCACTTTCTATGCGAATATGGAGTAAAGGGTCAGATTGGTCCTCAAAGTTGCATAAAAGGAGTCAAATAAGTCCTTATATAGGAGACTCTGTCCGACCGTCACCATTTGGGGCGGTTCCCGATGGAATTTTTTGATGAATTATTTTTTAGCATCTTATTCATTAAGTCTAGTTTACTCATATCAAATTTCAACTAAAACTTCAATCGGAAAGGCATTCAAATGAATTCTTGAAGATAACTACACGGTTAAAAACGCATATCTTCAAGAATTCATTTGTATGCCTTCCCGATTGACATTTTAGCTGAAATTCGGTATGAGTAAACTAAACTTAATAAATAAGATGTTCAAAAAAATTCATCAAAAAATTCCATCAAGAATCGCCCCAAATGGCGACGGCCGGAGAGTAAGGACTTATTTGACCCTTTTATGCAACTTTGAGAACCAATCTGACCTCTTACTCCTTTCTATGCTTTTAATCTTACTTTTCTTTTTTTCTCATGAATAGCAGTGGCATAAGCACGGGCACAACACCAGTGACAACTAATCCCACTACAAGACCACCACCAATCGGCATGCCATCAACCGCCACCGCCACCGGCGGTAACTCAATCTTCACACCTCCTACCACGGGTGGTGTCCTCGGAGTAGGTATCAACACCCCTACACCTGCTGCCGGTATGAACAGTGACGTGAGCCACGGTGGGGTTTCTCTCCAATGCACATTAGTACTTCCCTTTCTCACCGCACTCATAACCTATTTAGTAGTGGCATCACATTTGTTGCAATGATTCAATTATTACTAGTACTGTATCTATATTTTGAGGTAGTGCTCACATTATTGTGACAATGAAAGTTTCAGAATTCTGTTTTGGTTTTGTTAACTTTCCATTGTCCAAGTGTTATAATGGTCACACTTTTGAAGTTTTGATACTCATTTTTTAACTTTTACTTTTTTGATCATCTAACCATCGTGAGAGTGACAATTTTGTTACTCATATTTAGACTTTGGCACAATGATTGGAGGATGTACTAATCAGTAGTTTTGTGCAAAATTTTGTGAACTAGATTAATGGGGTAAAAATCTGCATTTTTTATTGGTGGATGCGTCTGCCTCCTAATTGTGTCACTACTTTAGGGTGTTTGAATCTGATTCTAAAACTCCTTCAGAGAGCAGAAGCAAAAGTTGGAGTATTTGGGTGAAAGTGCAGAAGTGATTCTGATGCTCTAATTTACTCCTAAAAAGTTGCTTCTGCTTCTAAATAAGTTGATTCTAGTGATTCTAATTTTTATTTTGCTTTTGCTTTAAAAAAAGAAGCAGAAGCAGTTCCAAACACCCTCTTAATACTTGAAAGTTGAAGGATATAATGGAGTTCCACTAGCATTTACTCATTTAGTATATGATTTTAAGTGATCTTTTTATTTTCCAAAACTTTGCTCCAGTCCGAGGCTAGTTAATGCGCATCTAACTAAAGCATGAGGAGAAATTGAAATTAGTCGTCTTAAAAAACGAGAATAACAGACCCAGTTGAAAGGCCAAAACAATGTTAGAATGGTTTCGGTTGTTTGGTTCGAATTTCCATACTTAGGGTACTTTGAGAACCGAGATACTATAAGTCAACTAGTCAAGTATATGAAAATGTGACATTACAGCAATGTAATAATGACATGAAAACTAGTCACATTCTCCTGAAAATCTTAGTGACAAAATTGAGTGGTTTAATGCACCAAACCCCTCCTGATATAGAAATTCAGCGCATTAACCCATTGTGATAATTAATCATGCACAAAACCCCTTTTATGAATAAATTTAACGACTTGGAAATCACTTTTCCTAATATTCTGATTGAATATGCAAGTAAATATGTCAAAATCTCTAAATCAGACAAAAATGTTAATCATTTTTTTTAATTTGACAAACGAATTTGTTCATAGAAGGGATTTTGCGCATAATTAAATAAAACACAAGGGGGTTTGACACATTTTTTAAATCACAGAGGGCTAATGTGTCGAATTTCCATATCACATGGGAGTTTGGTGCATTAAACCCCAAAATTAAGCAAGTAATAATCTCATTCCAAATAAACAAAAACTATTTGAAACAATTATTTACTTTCAAAAAATCCAAAAAAATAAAAAACATCAAATAGAAGTAGCGAGTTACAATGATATTTAGTTAAGCCAACAAATAAAATCAAAACATATATTTTTCTTAATTTATAACCTTAATTAACCAAAATTAGAATGGTATCATGATCACAATAACCCTTTCCGGATAGAGTTCCATATTAGTATACCGCACTGTTCAATGTAACATCCATTCGCGCACTTTTTCACATTACGTTCCAGGAAGTAATCATATTATTTACGTAGATCTTGCATTCTGTTTTCCAAAAAGACCATTAGCATAAAATATCATTTCTCAACTCAAGAGTGATCTAGATGTTTGAGCTGAAATAATATGCTTTAATCTCCTACAATACCGGGTCAATGCCTTGGCATAAGATGTCGGTCAGAACAGTCTTAACATATATTGACAAAAGTACCCATCATGAGAATAGCAGCAGAGTATGAAGTGGAGGATAGAGTGTTTTAGGAGACCTCTTGTAATGAAGAATCTTTTTTGTCAATCGACATACTACTATTACTCCCAGTCAGTTTGTTGCTGTTGTCCAGCCTTTCATTAAATGTCTCTCTCAGCAATTCGACAGCCATGAAGGTTAGTGCTGATGCCGGGATGTACCATGTAATTCTAGGAATGCTACCTCTGAACATCCCCCTCAAACCCTCAGTCACCCATATCTTATGAACGGCATCGGACCAACCACTATACCTGGAGATCATACCATTTGAATATATGGTCAATTGGTACCTTGGCAGTCATCGCAATTCCCAACGCTTAGCAAGTTATAATGCATGGAGAAAAATAATAGTGTATCTATCCCAAAAATGATGTTGGCCCAAAACTCTTCTCGTTTCACTCTCTGCAGCTTCTCAATGCTTTGTTTGGTTGAGCAAAGATATAAGAGAGGCATAGAATAATAAGAGAGATGTAAATAACACTCTTCTATTTCTTCTCATATTAGGAGAGATTTTATAAGGTGTGTCCTACCTCCTACACTAAATTCAGTCCTAAACCAAATTAGAGAAGTTGATCATTTCTCTTCTATAGTTCTATTTCTTGCCTCTGATTCTTTCTTTCCAATCTTTACTAAGTGAATAAAACATATACAAAAAAACACAAATCCATTGTTTTCTTCCTGAAATAGGACTCAGTCACCCCTAGAGTTAGGGGAGTTTTATATTAATAGGATCAAATAAGTACTATTTTGGGAATATCTATGTTTTAGTCCTATTTAAAGCAATTGTTTATAAATAAATAAAACTTTCTTTCCCATTTATACTCCACTAAACAAAGCAACACGTGAATATTAACCCTCAAGGTTGTCGGAATATCCATTTAGATTCCACTATACAAAGGCTAAACGTGAATTTTGACCCCCAAAACGTGATATCCACTTTCACATAGTTCCTAACTTGAGATGTTAATGTCTTGGCAAGTTGCCAACAATATTCTGCAACTTGGTGTCCCAAAATATGACAACGATAGCGCTAATAGGTCTGAAACTGCGAAATACCAAGGGTGTTTTCACCCCAAGAGTTTAGGAGAGTAGCTTAAGTTTATGTTTGAAGCTTGGTAAATACTCTGTATAAAGGAAAGAAAACGACAGTTTTTCCCCTGTTCAGTTTTACCTTAGCAATTTGGAAGATAAATTAAATAGGGAAAAGGGGCAAATAAGGCCACGTACTAACAAAAAAAGGTCAAATAAGACCTTATTTAGGAGGCTTTGTCCAGTCGTCGCTATTTGGGATGGTTCCCGGTGGAATTTTTTGATGAAATTTTTTGAGCATTTTATTCATTAAGTCTAGTTTACTCATACGAAATTTCAGCTAACAATTCAATCGGGAAGTCATTCAAATGAATTCTTGAAGATAACAGCGCTTTTAAATGTGCAGTTATCTTCAAGAATTCATTTGAATGTCTTCCCGATAGTCATGGACCCAGTTCGGGCCGCCCGGCCCGGGACAGACCCGGCCCGCCACTGTGCGGGCCCGGAACCGGCCCGGTTCTCGGGTCCGGGTCCGGGTCGGGCCTAGGCTTGGTGGGGGGCGGGTCCGGGCTCGGGCCTTGTATTTGGCGAACCGGCCCGGCCGGGTCGGGCCCGGGCCAAAAACTGTTTTTTTTTATTTTTTCATTTTTTGGGCTTTATTGAGTTGGGCTTGATGTTTAGGACCGGTTTGGGGGGTTTGGGGGGGGGGGAGAAAAGAAAAAAAAAACTAACCGGGTGGCCCGGCCCGGTCCGGCCCGGAACCAGTGGCCACCGGTTCGGGCTCGGGCCCAACAAAACAGATCCGAGGCCCGGCCGGGCCTAGGCCCGAACCGGCCCGGGGCCATCCCTACTTCCCGATTGAAGTTTTAGCTGAAATTTGGTCTGAGTAAACTAGACTTAATGAATAAGATGCTCAAAACATTTCATAAAAAAATTCCACCGGGAACTACCTCAAATGGCGATGGCCAGACAAAGCCTCCTAAATAAGGCCTTATTTGACCTTTTTTGGTTAGTACATGACCTTATTTGCCCTTTTTCTCAATTAAATATGAATACAGACTATAAATGTTTCATTTTTAGGTAACTTTAAATTTCCTAGCCTACAAACAAACAATAAATGAATAAATAAATGAATTCATAAATGAATAAATAAATGAAGTTATTTGACTTTCAGCTAATTTTTGTTTCCTTTGCTTTAAACTTTCCTCTAGGTTTTCCTTCTATTTAAAAAAACATAGGCTAAAGGGTCAAATAGGCCCTTGAACTAACTTAATGTGTTCAACTAGCCCCTTATATAGAAGGTTCTGCCCGGCCGTCGCCAAATGGGGCGGTTCCCAGTGAAATTTTTTGATGAAATTTTTTGATAATCTTCTTCATTAAGTTTAGTTTACCCATATCAAATTTCAGCTAAAAATTCAACCGGGAAGGCAGTCAAATGATTTTCCGAAATGTACTGTGTTGTTTAACTGTGCAGTTATCTTTAAAAATTTATTTGTTTGTCTTCCCGGTTGAATTTTTAGCTGCAATTTGGTATGGGTAAACTAGACTTAATGAAGAAGATTATCAAAAAATTTCATCAAAAAATTCAACTGGGAAACGCCCCAGTTGGCGGCGGCCCGGCAGAACCTCCTATGTAAGGGGCTAATTGAACACTTTAAGTTAGTTCAAGGGCCTATTTGACCCTTTAGCCAAAAACATATTACCAATTTATAAACGGAGACAATTGTTTTCATCCAAATATTTAAAAAATGATATACGTTTGTGATTTGCCTACTTCTAGAGTTCCATCTGAAGCATATTTGAGGGTCCATGAAAGAGGGCCTTGGGGAGGAATTAAATCAAGGAGCGCAATGAGCCAATGATTGCAGGAAATAGGAATACCTTAATATTTTCCCCTGTACTTGTAATCTTGTTTTAACAACATCAAAGGGTGTGGTTAGATATGCACTTAAACCTGTAATGTAAAGTGAAATCAGAATGAAACATCTGTTGCATGGCACTACATAAACAATATACAGCACATAAGTGTACATTTGGCAGCAACACCAAGAGATGCTTACCCCCAGCTAGTCCTCCCAACAAGAGCCCCTCTACAGAGCTATTCAATTGAAGATTTGAGTTGGGAAACCATTTTTGTTTCCCGTACTCTGTCATATTTTTAAAGGCCTCATAGAAAGTAACCTGTAGGTGAGAATTAACAGTTCAAACAGAAGATAATCAAGAATTCAAGATACAACAACAACATCCAAACCTTAATCCCAATAGATTTGGGGTCGGCTAACATGAATCGATCCATGATATCGAGATATGGAAGTAAATTTCATTAATTAGCTCTAATATAAATATAAATAGGGTGACAAGAAGCTGGACCATTACAATAATCATGCCTTCTTTGGGCGAAATAAGGCCACTAATAGGCTGTGTACAATACTTGGTAAATACAATGAAAAATACATTCTGCCTGGACAAAGTCCGGACGAGGCGGTCCATGGACGACGCGGTCCATGGACGATGCGGTCCATGGACGATGCGGTCCATGGACGATGCGGATTCTGGGCTCCATCCAAAGAATCCGGGTGATATCTTCTTCTGTGAACGTCGCGTGCCTTTGGCCGATGCGGGTATCTTGCTGGTGTCTTTTGGGCCAACGAGTATGTGGGCCATGGGGTCCAGGCCCATATACTCTATCAGTATACAATAACATATATTAGCCCGCAGGTTTCATACTTTCATTAGCACATATTTTCAGTACATCTGATGTACTGAAAATAGGCACACCTCACTAAACGCCCTATTGGGTATGCAATATGTGTACGCCTAAGCTGCAATTGCGCAAGTTTCTATATTGCTTAAATCGGGATACGCCTCCCATCCTACATAGGCAAAAAAATGCCAAGGTGCGCATTGAGGCGGTAAGGCATTGAGCAATTTAAAACAATGGTACATTAGGGCTTCATGGCTTCACTCCATTATGCTACTCAGGATCCTGTTTACTTGCGTCTTCCCTAAATCCTTTCTTCTTTCTACTGTTCTTCATGCCTTCACTCCATTGTGCTTCAGAATCTTAACAGATCTATGAACACGGTTCTCTCTTGCCAAACTTAACAGATTCTTTGATGTCTCATTATTTTGAATAACTCATTGGGTTCTCCTAATCTTTTAGGCTTTGCTGAATACACATGTAGCCTTTGTTTCTTGTTTTTAGTTCTAAGATAATTGATTTTGTTATTCATTTGGGTAAATCTTATGATTTTTTTAATAAATATGTTTTTACACTCTCACGTCATACATCTAATTATATTTGGATCTTCTTGTCTACTCTGTATATATTATCGCTACATATATATATAGTATATAGAACTCACAAAAATTAAGAATAATGCATAGAACCTTTTCCTCATGCATTTACACCATTCGAATAAAACATTTTGTGCATTGGTGTATCTGTATAAAGCTGATTCTAGGATCTGTTTGGGCTAATCTATCTTCGGTTATGTTTGGCTATACGGTCACCGATCAAAATCAAGTAGCGGTCATTTGGTTGGTTATAGTGATAATGTTGGTCGGTTTTGGTCAGTCATTGAAGGCTTGGAGCTCTAATTTTTGTCAGCTATTCAGTTATCGCTTGATTATTTAACCGAACAGCTGAATGCTCAGCTCTACAGTTAGGTGGACATTTGCTGCTGGTCAACCTTACCCATTAGTCAGTTTTTTCACCAAGCAATGCTGAAGTTACTTTGTGGTTAAGAATCTTAAGATGGCTGACTTTAAACTTCAACTTTCATTTTAGATATTATTATTTTCTTTATATGTAATTTGCATATCCAGCCACAACTACAGGGGTGCAGCCATTTTAGGCCTTACCGGGGCTCTAATGCTTCTATTTCCCTTCTCTGACAATCCAAATGCATCACTCTTGGCCAAATTCATTAGCCGTGAGTTCTTACTTACATGAGTTACATCTACGCTAGAAGACTACACTGCACAGGGAAATAAATGCAGTTTCTACTTCACAGGTATGTTTTGCATCAGGCCTCATCAGAAGATATACAACATGTTTGTTACATAACTAAAAAGGAATAAAAATGGATTAATCATATACACTTAGAGCAGTAGAGTTGTACCATTAAGCCAGCAAAGGGCACATCTCTAGCAAGTGTGGACCAGTATCTGCAAAAGTAAGCGCAAGGAAATTTACACCCACATACAGAATCAACTTCTGAATTAATTTTGTATTCACACTTTCACCCTTTGCTATCTAACATGTTCAGAAGAGCAGCCAAATAGATAAGTAAATAAAAGCAATACCCTGCATATAAACCCTTTGGCCCCTGTTCCCTCCAAATAGAGCAGCCAGCTTGAAACATTCCTGAATAGTAACCATATGTGTTCAGGCCGTGTTCCATATGGGCACCATCCTTTAACAAAACAGAAGTCCAATACTTTCTTGTGCCTTGGACCTGCATGCGTTGCTTTATCACTTCACACGGGACATATACAAATGAGCCTAATGTATCACCTAAACAAAGGAATATTAAATGCTTTACTTTTGAGTTCAACGGCATGAAAGAAATCCAATAAACGTGTGTATGACTAATGACCATCCAAACCAAAGTGAGAGGGAAAAGAATAGATAGAAAGGTTTACCTATAGCTCCAGCAATGAAATATGCCCAATGGCCACTAAGACTCGGATGAGTATGTTCAATCCACTTCTTTGTTGACTCTATGACCCCAAAATAAGTAGCTCCAGTCGCCAAAGACCCAGTGATCCCTGGTGCTACTCCTCGATAAAATCCTGCCATGAAAATCAACCAAATGCTATAACGAACATTGGATGATTGAGCATCATTGGAATTGTCCAGAGAAAACAACGAGAGGGAATGGAGTACCAGCTAAACTATCTGTAGTCCAGACAGTTTGGATCATTTGTAACACGCTTTTCTGGTTCTGGAAATAGCGAAGTGTGACACATTACGTTAGGATTGAATCCATCAGCATTTCTTGTTAAAGCATCTCAATCAATCATAGGAGTAAAGCTCAGCAAGTGACGACCAAATGCAACTAAAAAAATCAATCAGAAATGAATCATTCTGCATTCATACCCGAGATCCACCAAGAATGGCCTGGCTTTGAATGCGAGTTTTGATAGTATCAATCGGGTGCATCATTCCTTCCCCAAAAGCTCCGGCAATTGCACCCCATACGAACTCCCTCCAAACTGGAAATGAACACACACATAACTAACGAAAAAGGAATTCGAGCACTGCGCTAGCGTATTTTACCTCAAATAAGCTAAAATATAAACGCCAGAGCTAAATCGTCGACTGTACAATTGGTGTACGGAAACGAACCAACGGCATATATAAACATTGGCAACACTGCTTACCGAAAAACTGGTTGTTGGGTATATTGTTGAGATGAGCTGTCAACACTTTTGATGAATCCACGGGAGTTGGATCGGATGACGCCATTGATGATCTGTGGTTCTGAGAGGAGACGTACGGTTTTGGAGAGGTTTAGTCACTGTTGTGTTTTTATGGAAGAGTGTACTCTCCACTCTCTAGCAAAACAGATTAGGGCAGTAACCACGCGGGGAAGTCCACTCTAGAGTCAAACGAAGTGTATAACCTCTCTATCGGACCTGCTCCATCTCCCGTGACCGGATTCTGAGTCAAACCGACCGATCTGGTCTGATTCTTAAACATAACGTCTACAGTGTAATCTAGCAAGGTTGGCTACCGGGTGGACCTAAGAAATTTATCTTGAGGGTTCAAAATATTTATTGGGGCAAAAATTATTTTTTTAGAAGATGAAAATTATTTTTTGAGTCTCTACTACCCAAGATCTGGCGCAAATTATACTGTACGACCGGCATATCATGCTCATGGTATGCCGGTCCAAATACGCTATCGTTTTTATAAAATAAACAAGAAACCCTCTTCTTTAGTTAGCCGTATTCGCTTCGTCATTTTTTTTCTCCACCACCGTTTCTCCATCACTGCTTCGTCTCTATACCATGTCATGTTTCTCCATCTAAGTCTTAATCTCTATTCTCTATATCGTGTAGTGCATATGGGTCTGCCACAATTGCATTGGTCAAATAAACCATCAAAACAAATGATTATCCATCCACTCAGAACAAAATCCACTCAAAACAAAATTCATCCATGAAAAATAACATAAATTGATTTATTGGTCAAATAAGCACATCCATATGCAAAAACGATTTTTCTTAAAAATATTTTTATATCCTTAATGTTAAAAACAAAACATATTATATGTTTTTGAACAATTAAACTTGTTTTTATTATTTACATATGATATTATACGAAGTTACATCTTCTTATACGTAAGTTACATTTGTTTATGTATGGGTTACATCTCAATGCACGCAAGTTACACCACAAAATAAACCCCTCCTAATGATCAAAAAATAATTTTTTTAACTATATCATTTTTTGTAGACCTAATATTAAAAAAAACATATTCACTATTCACCAATAAATAATTGGGCAATTAAGATCAACTTTTTATTGTTTACATTGAAATCAATGTTTATAACATATATATAAGATAGTTTACATTTCAACTTTTCTAGATTTACATTTTAATGTACGCGAGTTACATTTTATTGTACTCGAGTTACATCTTAATGCACGTGAGTTACACCATTAAATTCACCATGCGAATGATCAATTTTTTTTTAACTAAATCAATTTTTATAGACCTAATGTTAAAAATTCAAAACATATTCACTATTTATGAAGAGTAATTGGGCAATCAGGATCAATTTTTCATTGTTTACCTTGAAATCAGTGTTCTTTTCCTTACATTCCGTTTTAGACAACTTACATATCAACTTGACTCAAGTTACATTTCCTATCAACGTGAGTTACATTTTTGTAAACGGGAGTTACATCACCCTGCTACTGAAACACAAAAAAAAGTTATTGTTCATCCGCGGGTACTGTTCATCCGAATTTTACTCCTGAGAGCATGATGCTCATTGTGCGTCGGTACCACGGTATACGAACTGAGATCTGGTCATTTTTTGTTTGTATTGGGTATTGAGTTTGGATCGATGCGGTGATATACTACCAAAATACTACTATATCACTCCCTATTAGCTACTTTGCATTCATAGTTGGTAGTTTGGACTTTAAATTTGTTATATTGTGCTATGCGGTCTTTTTTTCTTCCTTTAATTTTGAGGATGTTTTCTTTTGGACGGTTTTCAGTCCCAGATCAGACCAGACTTCCGTAGTTATAATATACACAGAGACCAGCCGTTTACAAGACTAGCCCAGACCAGACCAGATCATACTAGATTAGACCAGACCAGACCAGACCAGCTAATTTAATATTTTAGGTGGGGAAAAATACTGAAATTTCGGTATACCGGACTTACCATATCGAAAAATATCGAATTTACCAAAGTGTTTGGTATACCGACACTTTTGGTACGGTATGATACCATACCGAATTACTTCGGTATGGTATCGGTATATATTTTGGAAATTAACGGTATACCGTTATACCGTCATACCGTAGTTCCAAGCCAATAAATTCTTTAAAATTATAAAAATAACTAGAAACACAACATTAATTCAAGGATAATGACTTTATATCCATGTTTCTTGAATTATTTATACTTCTTGTTGGAGATCGATGTTATTTCAAATATATTTTTGTTGTTTTAATTATTATTTTAGCAGAATGTGTTGTTATCTTCATATATCATGTGTTGAAGTATCCGTACATATTTATAATATTTTTTTGTTCAAAGTTGAATAGAACACAAATAGGTTATCACTGGTATTTTATAATTAATTTCATTAATAATTTTAGTATATCACTATTAACACTGATTTTCTATATTTCATTTGATATATAATAATTTGATATTAAATCGTGATAATTTACTGATACCGTAGCTTACCGTACCAAAATTTTGGTATACCGAAACAAGGTATACCGAAATTTAGGTATGGTAACGGTATGTATTTTTGCATACCGAAAGATTACGGTATGGTAAAGGTATGAGATAAAATTTTCGGTATACCGTACCGAACCACTCCTAATTATACACTCCTTTAAGTGATATCATCAATAGTGATTATGGAATTTCAGTATAAATATATACAAAATTAACATTTAAACGTAATATATACAAGTTTTAATTGTTACTTTCTAAATTTTGTTGAGATTGATTTAATGTAGAAATTAGGGATATTTTGATTATGAATCATGTTTTTCGGGTGATATTGGACTTTGTAGCCCATTTTCAAAAATCTTAGACTTTGCACCCTATTTCCTCTAAAATGTCTTTGTCTTTGCACCTCATTCATTAATTTTTCTTCACAAAATGTTGTTCATAGAGTAACTATTTATAAATATCATATGTAGGTATTATAAATAACTAATACTAAATTGTACGTAATATATGCAAAAGAATGTCATGATTGAATATATTTGATTAACAATGTTAGCTCATGTCTTATGATGTCGTAATTTATTGAATTAATTAAGTTTTATTTATTAAAGTTACTTTATTTTTAAAAATTGTTTTTGGGAAGTACATTCAAAGAGTAAAATAATATCTCGTGCATCGCACGGGTCAGTTGGTATACCATGCAACCTGCCCACAATCAGTTGGTATTGAAATCGTGCTCCTGCCCTCAAAACTACGCCGTTTAACCATGCTGATCCCACGTGTAAAAAATCGTGTGTTACTGTTCACGCGCGTGAACAGTAACCCCTGTTTTTGTTTTTTCATTGTCCAGGCCAGAATGATGTAACTCGTGTGTAATGAAATGTAACTCTCGTTGATAGACAATGTAACTTAAATCCCGTTGAAATGTAAGTGTCCAAAATGGAATGTAAGATGTAAGACATTGATTTCAATGTAAATAATGAAAAAAATGAGTCTAATTGTTCAATTATTTTACGTAACTAGTGAATATGTGTTAGTTTTAATATTAGAACCATTAAAATTGATTTTAAGAAAATTATTATTGTTTGTGTCAATAAAGAGTTTATTTTGTGATGTAACTCACATTATAGCAAATGTAACTCTCATTTATAGAAAATGTAATTCATGTGTATGTAAAGTGTAACTTGCTGAAACAAGTTTAAATGTAACTCACTGATACAAAAATGGAAATCGTGCATAAAAATTATGTAACTCCATGTGTTTTGATATGTAACTAGATAAGTTAAAATAAATTTTGTGATTAGATTAAAGTGGGGGTTTTGCCAGAATTTAAAGTTGGCCTGTAAAATGGATGACCCATTGTTTTGCCAGTTGATTTTTGGAGTAGTTTCCATCCATTAATTGGTGATGAGTTGAGATGATCGTTTCAGTGGACTATTTGATCAGAAAATCCTTCAAAGAAATCTGCTAGCTAAAACAGATGGTCTTGTTGCGGCTAGAACAGAGAAAGAGGCAAGCCGTCAGTGCAAGCGGCGGCGGGTAAACAAAATTTGGCCCTATCCTCTACCTCGCACATGGCTATGGGCCTATGGCAACACTGATTAGTGAAAATTAGTACCCAACCACCTCTTCTCCATGGAGGCTCCCTGATATGAGCCATGTAGCTTCTCCATGAACGGCGGCACAGTCCTGTTGATAGTGGCAGATGCGATTGTGGGTGAAGAAAGAGACTGTCTCCTTGAAAATAGTAAAAGCTGGCTGTTGATTTGAAAATAGTTAGGTCTGAGGCGATCAATCCACATTTCTTACGTTTGGAACGACACCGTATAGGTACCGGTATACCATGCGCATGGTATACCGGTCCTACGGTATAATTTGCCCGCACAGGTACTATACTAGTTCTTTCAAAGGTATGGAGTATCAATTTGTACGTGCACAATATATCTTTCCAGGGTTTAATGCACCAAACCCCCCTGTGATTTGTAAATTCGGCGCATTAGCCCCCTGTGATTTAAAAAATGCGTCAAACTCCCTTGTGTTTTAATTAATCATGCGCCAAATCCTTTATGTGAACAAATTCAATTGTGAAATAAAAGAAAAATGATTAACATTTTTGTATGATTCAGAAATTTTGACATATTTATTTGCATATTCAATCAAAATATTAGGAAAAGTGATTTTCAAATCGTTAAATTTATTCATAAAGGGGGTTCTGTGCATGATTAATTAAAACACAAGGGGGTTTGATGCATTTTTTAAATCACAGGGGGCTAATGCGCCGAATTTCCAAATCACGGGGGGGTTTGGTGCATTTAACCCTATCTTTCCATAGTGTTATCCATAAATGATAC
The DNA here is from genome assembly GCA_945859915.1 of Cuscuta epithymum. NCBI lineage: Eukaryota > Viridiplantae > Streptophyta > Magnoliopsida > Solanales > Convolvulaceae > Cuscuta > Cuscuta epithymum. Next base: position 376,349 of record CAMAPF010000116.1, read on the forward strand.
CATGCATGTAAACGCTACAACGATTCAATCATGTCATAAATAAAAACATTCCATAATTAATATTTGCTCATATTTATGGAATGCACAATATTCCTATATATCATGTGTATAAAGCTCCATAACATTTTACAACTATAATACCACAAATAAATTCGGAATCCCTACTAAAAAAATTTGAGTAGGATTTCACATTTTCTAAATTTTATTTCTTACTCCCTCCGTCCCACTATAATTGTCCCATTTTACCTTTTCGGTCCGTCCCACTAAGATTGTCTCATGCTTTATTTGGTAAAATTTGTGTGGTTCTAAATCATTTTTACTTTATTCTTACCTTATCAATTCAATATCAACCACATAAACCCACTTTTATTAATAACTGTGCCACCTTCTCTTGTCCCAAACTTAGGGGGACGGAGGTAGTAAAACACAACCATATAACATTCCTACTAATAAAATTCATTTTAAAAATCACAAAAGCTTAGGGCCATGAATAAAATTACCCATGTCTCATTAGACATTGTCAATTTTGGGTTGAGTGTGAAATAAGAAAAGTAAAAAAGTGTTAGTTCCGTTTAAAATAACTTTTAAAATAAATTAGTTCAGCTTATATTATAAAGATATCAAAATTTAGTGCCGGTTTGATAACCCATAGTTCCGCCTTTAGGTTAAAATACTTTTCTAGTTGAATTGACTTAAGTTACTATATATAGAGCCATTTTAGCTATTTTAATAAGTTTTTTTCTTTATTGGGTAAATTATATTTCAAATATAATTTTCTACAATTAAGCATATCACACAAATTAAGCTAATCCAATAGAAAAATCATCAATTTCAATAGGTTCAGTCATTTAAACCCATGCTCATTTTATAAATCGGGCTTGGAATATTCATCAATTTCAACAGATTTACCCGGTCAGTCTCCCTCGTCTTAGCCACCTCAGCCAGGACCTTTCTCTCTCTAGCTCTCACTTCTCTCTAGATCTATACTCTATCACACATATTTAAACATATTACACCAAATTACACTATACTTGTCAAGACGTTATTAGGGTATACCCGGCCATGAAAACATACTACTAATTATAAAAATGTACTCCGTAATATATTACTCCCGGCCAAATTACCAAATTGGTAAAAAAAAAGAGGGTCCTTGAACATATTGGTAAAAAAAACAATTGAGACAAATTGGTAAAAAAAAAAAAAGAAGGCCTAGTGACAAATTGATCAATTTTTTGTGAGTGATAAATTTTTGATCCTCGACTTTATAATTTCCGACATTTCATATTCTAAGTATTTTGAAATTCACATTTGCGGCCCTTTTACTTTGATTTTGTCATCAAAAGTGAAGGTCTAAAATGTCAATGACCGTGTTTGATAATATTAGTTGTCTGCTAGCTAATAGCCGGTTGAATCAGCATATCGACGATTCTATAGCTTTTATAACTACCCACTTTCATTAATTTTTGAAAATATTATTTGTAATTTAATTGTTTGCGATTAAATGTTAAGACGTAAGATGACCATTAAAGATATGAATCCAAAAGTATATATTTTATCTTAAATTTATTTATTTTATTTTTAATAAGTCTTTGAAAAAGTTTTAAAAATTATATTTACGTTTATTATAAATTACCAGAGTAATTTTTTAAAAACACTAATAAATAATCATATGGAGTAGAATTCTAGAGTAGAATTTTTAAATGGAGTAGACTTTAAAAAAACTAATAAATAGTCATATTAAAAATATTATTACTAAAAGTATATGAATATATATGTGTGTGCTCGCATTAATGTACATATCTTAAAAATGATATTGTTAATAATTATTTAAAATAAACGTAAACATAACTTTTAAAACTTTTTTCAAAACTTATTAAAAATAAAAAGAAATAAAGTTAATTAAAATATATAAACTTTTAAATTCAATTTTAATGGTCATTCTACGTCTGAAAATCTAATTGCAAATTTTAAGTTACTAACATTTTATTTCAAATCGCTAATGAAAGCGGTTAGTTAAAAAAGATAATGAATCCGCTAATATCAATCTGTTAATTCAACCGGTTATGAGCTAGAAGACAACTATTATTATCAAACACGGTCATTGACATTTTAGACCTTCACTTTTGATAACAAAATCAAAGTAAAAGGAGTGCAAATGTCAATTTCAGAATACTTAGAATATGAAATGTCGAGAATTATAAAGTCGAGGATCGAAAGTTTATCGCTCACAAAAAATTGACCAATTTGTCACTAGGTCTTTTTTTTTTTACCAATTTGTCTCAATCGATATTTTTTTTACCAATCTGTCCAAGGACCCTCTTTTTTTTTACCAATTTGGTAATTTGGCCTATTACTCCCTCTTTCCCGCTAACAATAGAACAAAAGGGAGTGTCACGCAAACTAATAAAAAGTGAGTTATGTGGTTGATATTGTATACATAAAGTAAAAATAAAATAAGAATAATTTGGAGCCACACAAATTTTGCCTAATTTGGTATGGGACAATCTTAGTGGGACGGACCGAAAAGGTAAAATGAGACAATCATAGCGGGACGGATGTAGTAATAACTAATAACCACTATTACTACCAAAATATAAGTTCATTTTGTTAATTTGTTTGTTTTAAATTTATGAAGTAAAACTAAACTTTAGGTAATGTCACCATCTCATATAGGGGGGAAGTTTTATGGAGACTCGTATGATTCCCTTATGGAGTCATATGAGTATTGTGGCATATTAATAAGCACTCATTTTTTGAGTGGAATACCCCACTAAAAATGAGTGATTATTAATATATCACAATAATACCCCATATGACTTCATAAAGGAGTCATATGGGTCTCCTTAATATTTTTGTATATAGGGGAGGGTCACTTCTTTTTTTAATGGAAACAAAAGCTTTTATTGAATAAGAAAAATTTGGTGGAAATATCCGGTGAAGTCCACCTTTTCTAATTACATTTCGTTTATGTCTCCTGAGAATTCACTTTTCATTTGTAGACTTTCACTTTTTCATTTTTAATTTTATATTTCAAAAATGACCTAAGTCTTAAATAAACTCCCCAACCAGATCTCGTTTTAGAGATCGTTGAACAGAAGATTAGATTGAGACATGGATGGAGGTTCCCTCCCTCCGCCCAGTACCGGCTGCGTCTTCAACCTCCGCCCTCGGCGGCTCCATACTCCACCCTCTTCGGCTTCTTCCTCCGCCCTCCGTCCTCTGCGGCTCCACTTTCCATCATCTGCCCTTCGCCTTTGCTTGCTCGGCTACTCTGATGCTCGCTGAATCTCGGCTTAACTGTGTATTGGTTTCCGGTTTGCAGGTATGGACATTTCAATTCATCACTTGGATCTCCAATTTGAACAATTTTTCCTGGTGATTATGATTTTTTTTTGTGGTTCTAAGATAAACAGCATTAACCCCTGTTTTCCGTAATTAACGAGATTAGATACGTTGTGACAAGTAATCTGTATCCCCTAGACTAGAGGTAATATTCCATGATGGTTTTTATTTTAAACTGTAATTGAAGTACTTCGTTTAGCTTTTTGTTCACAGGTTTCCAGTGTTTTTTTGCTTGGGGAGATAATTGTGGCTTTGTGAGTTCTCCATTCTTCATCCAGACCATTGAGACTCTATCAGTTGTTCCATCTTCTGAAATGGCATTGAGGTTGTACTTGAAGTGTACCGAGGTACTTAATTTACCTATGTTTTGCTATATTTTATTTAAGGGTCATGGATGAATTTAAATGTATGAGTAAAATGATGTCTTGAATAACTACATTTGCTATAAACTCTCGACTTACAACTTCTTATTGTTTTCTCACAACACATAAGTTGCTCATGGAGAAACATTCTTTATAGGTTTCTGATGATATGCACCCGAGGTGAATAACTTTTGGTTTCTGAATAACTAAATAGTCTGTTTAACATTTTTTTCTTTCACAAGGATTTGCATAGTTTGTGGCTGTAGCTAAAGTAGTGAATACAGATTTGAGTAATTGGACTTTGTATTTATCCAAATCTTATTCTCATTAATAATTTTGTCATGGAATGGACTATAGAGTAATTGGACTATGTTTGTAAATCCAGTTCTCACGTATTTCTCAACTTGTCTTTTGTGATGGTTGAGAGCAATTACGTTACTTATCCTCATTGCTTTTAGGGATTTTTTCAAGCTTTTTTGATCTTATGGACAATGGTCTGAAACCAAAGGCCGGTGAAAAAGGTTTGCTATAGTTGGTGGAGGTTTAATGGGATCTGGAAAATATCTACAACACTTGAAGGGTTTGAGGTGGATCTTAGGATTTTGATTAATTGCACTTGTCGCTGTAAAGAATTTAACATTTGATTTACTGTAAACCTAATGATGGTTCTAATATTACAGGTTGCAATTGATTATGCAGCAATTTTGCTATTGTGGCTAATTTGGAGGACTTCGATCGGGCTAAAACAATGAATTTGGAAGCACTTTTTTGTCCTACTTGAACCTTGAATGTTGCGACATGTCAATAGGATGCTGATATAAAGCTCAATCCAAAGTTGCACAATTGGTTTCTGCGAAGCTGCTCATTTGACATGCCTATTGCATTCTTTTTAGTGTTTATTTGTTGATGTACACTTGTAACAGTCCTTTAATTGCTGATTTCACAAACATGCACCGTTCAATCCACGCTCTTTCTGCATCTTGAGCATACGTTTACTTACAATGGCATCAAAATAATAGATTCATTATATATTTATTCTGATACTTTTATATATTTTTTGTTTCTTTTTGTTGCATTGTGTGTGTTGCTTTTTGTTGCACCATGTTGCTTTTTGTTGCATCTTGTTGTTATTTGTTGCAGAATGTTACTTTTTATTGATTTTTTGAACTATAGCTTTTTTATTTATGTTATTTATTGTTTATCTATGTTTTCATTTGTATGTACTATGTAGTAACTTTTTCTGTATGCAATATGTATATATATGAACAGCTAAAATGATAAATTTGGAATTATCAATATAAGAAACAACTAGAAACACGGTGAAACAATAAAAAACCAAATCAAATAAAAATTATCAACAAAAAAAACACAAGGAAACAATATTCTATTGAACTAAAAATAAGATGATAATCATATTTTAAAGTATTGAAAGATTATTGAATAGAAAATTAAAATTTTCAATTGTATCACTTTTGATTTTTTACATGTTCAACATTTTAAAGTCTTCATTTTTTTTGAATTTCTATTTTAATATTTAACATTTTTATAATTTACATTAATTTTCTGATATTGTATTCAACTTTACGAATTATATTTTTTATTTTTGTACTTTGAAAATTATTCTAGATTTTTAATATTTTAAAATTATATATACATCTGGATTTTATAGATTTTTTACTATGGATTTATTCCAATTTAACAAAAATATATTCTTTCAAAAATATTTATAATTACATTTCATACTTTTTAGTTGTTCCAAAATATTTTAATCTAATTTTTACATTTTTATAATTTTTTAACTATTTTAAACATTTATATATTTGTTACCCAGTTTATTATGTTTTAATTTTCTATATTTTTTCTGATTTTTTTGAAACTTAAACTAATTTTATTTTAGTCTTTAAATTTAATTTACATTTTTTAACTTTGAATTTTTTTATAATGTTTTTTTTTTCATTTTTTTCGTGACTTTCAACATTTCTTTCAATTTTTAACTTTTGAAAATTTTACTTTAACTCTTCACTTTTTCTTTTTTATTAGTTTTTTATGACTTTTGTTTCTAGTTTTTATTTTCAAAATTGAACATTAAAATCTATGTATTTTGTTGTTAACCTAATTTTTTATTTTGACTGTTTTATAATTTTACAATTTTTTAATTACTTTTCATATTCTTTTACCATTTTTTCGTTTTACTATGATGTAATCAAATTTTTCTACGATTCTTACATTTATAATACTTCGGTTACTTTTTAAAAAGTTCTTCTCAATTAATTATCCTCTTACCGTTCAATTGGTTTGAGATGCGTGGACATGCTTTGTTAAAGGTGTATGGACGTATGGTTACGGTTTTAGGAGGACTGGAGCAGGTTTTACACATTTAGACCATTATTGAAAAGAAACGCGTGGTGAGTCCATTTTTGAAATCAAATTTGATAAGTGATAAAAGTGATATTATTTTATCCTTTTAGCTTGTTTGTGTAAAATTCCCAAAAATTTGAGTACGAGAAGTTATTGAAAAACAACAAAACAAAATAAATAGTGAATACAATGAAAACCTTAGGCCCATGGAAATGTATTTTTATTGGTCTTGACTCTTGACATAATGACTTATTTCCCCCTTTGACCCATTTTATCATTCATTTTTTAATTGACCCATTGTATCATTTATTGTTTAAGCATTCCTCTTTTTTATGACGAAAGTAACATTAATATTAATATCTTGTAAATCAATCATTTTCTCATCTGAAACCGCAAATAAATAAATTTTTGCTTATAATTTTACTAAATCTCACAAGTAACATTAAAAATATCATATTCAATTCCATTGAGTTTATTAACCATGTTATTTACATAATTATTTTTAAATGCAATTTTTTCAAACTCTATACTCTCTCATCTTCTTTGTCACTAATAAAGAAGAACATTTTTATATTTAATTCAAAGCACCAGAATTCTATTTATCCAATTGAGTTGTCTTTGGTTTCAATTTTTCAAACTAATTATTCTTCGGATGGGAACAAGTTTCAGCAAAATCAGTCAACGCAATCGATTTGGGTATTATCAAACATGCTTTTAGTCTCAAAAGGGACTGTGGTTGGTCCCTAAAAAAGAAAGAGTAATAGATAAAAAAAAGAATGGCAAAAATAATAACTTAGGATTAGAATTCGTGTGGACAAAAATAGGAGTAGGTTCTAAGACAGACAAAAATATGACATGTATATGAGTCAATAGTCACAAAGATAAAGTAGAAGTTAAAAATAAGATAAGATTAAAAAAAAAAAGATAAAAGGATAATGCAAATCAGAAGAAGATAAAATATCTATTTTAAACATTTTACAAAAAGAATCTCAATTGAAAAATTATTTATGTACATTTTTTAAGCATGTGATACACTCTTTTTGAACATATAAAATGTTAGAAAATGTCTTGGACACTCTTCTTTTACAAAAAAAAATGTCTTCTTTGAACACTAAATTTTGTGTCACTTGTCCCGCTTTTCTGTGACACATTAAGTGTGTCATTAAATCGTTTAGTGACACTAATTTAGTGTCACTGTATGCCGTTTTTTACTAATGTTAGGTGGGTGTTTGAGGCAAGAAAGATGCAGAAGTACAAGCAACTAAATAAGAGGCAAATTAAAGGTGGATCCAATTCTATGTAAGTCCTTGGAATAATCACAACACTAATACTGAGCCCGAGCCCCTAGATCAAGTTGAATGCTACAGAACAAGTAGAGATAAGTCTAATGCTAAGAATACAAGTTTGTCAACCATTTACAATGCAACAAATGTTGCTATTTATATTACAAGGTAGTAGGTGATGGGGGGTGATGTGCTCAAACCTGAGTGGCTAACCCCCAACCACAAAATCTATATCTAGTACATTAAATGGGCTTCCCGCCAATTCCAGTTCTTCCGCCAATTGCTTGGGGGGCGCTGCCTTGAGTGACATCTACAATGGATCCAGCTTTGAATGTAGGTGATTCAAACACAAGGAACGAGGCTTATGGGCAGGCATGGACTCGAGCCGGTTCAGGCCCGGTTCGGGCCTAGGCCCGGCCGGGCCTCCGGTTCTGGAATGGGGGGGGGGGGGGGGGGGCAGAACCGGCCCGGGTAATCCCCGGTTCCGGGTCAAGCCGGGCCTCGGGCCTTGGTTATTTTTTTTCTCTTTTCCTAGTTAACCCCCAACCCCCCCCCCCCCCCCCCCCCCCCACACCCCAAATGGCCCAAAATACCCAGCCTAACCCAAAAAGAAAAAAAAATGAAAAAGGCCCGGAACCGGGCCCGAACCGACCGGGACGGTTCGTGATTTGGGGGGCCCGAGCCCAGACCGGACCCCCAATGGGTCGGGCCTAGCCGGACCGTGCCGGGCCGAAATAGTGCCGGGCCGGAACAGTGTTGGGCCGGGCCGGTTCCGGGTCGAGCCACACGGCCCGAGTCCACCCCTACTATGGGACATGTTCATCATGTAAAAGATTAAATTTTATTAAACTTGTGATAGTCAAAGAATATATTATCCTTGTTTGACCGTCCTAAAACAATCCTCCTCTTTTCCTATCATTTCACACATTTCTAATCAAATTTCAACCGATCTTTTTCTTCTCATGACTGAACTACATTTAGGGACCAATGGAGTATTAGCTTAGCTCATGGATGAAAGATTATGTATTAACCAAGCATTCTAGCCTAGCTGGTTGTGAGGTTAATGTGCTTAGTGGAAGGTCTCGAGTTCAAAACCCGCTAGGTACATAAGGGTTTGAAACTCAATGGAGTGAATTTCAACCCTGATTACTTCAAGCCTCCCCAACCCCCCTCCCCAACCCCTGGAGGCCTGGAGTAAAAAAAGAAAAAAGAAAGATTATGTATTTCATTATCTATTCTGTCACGTTGTTCTTACTTCTTAGCATTTCATGGATACAATATATTAGTATGACCTTGCGTAGTCATGATTCATGAATTGGGAAATACGAAAGGGGGTTGGGTTACTGTGTTTAAAAGCAATACAATTCCAGGAACATGGCTCACATTATTTTTATACATATTTTTTAGTACCACTTTTGATTACAGAAAAATAGTCACCAACTAACCCTATGAAATTAATAACTCAGAACCAGCTAGGCTAGAATGCTTGGTTAATACATAATCTTTCATCCATGAGCTAAGCTAATACTCCATTGGTCCCTAAATATAGTTCAGTCATGAGAAGAAAAAGATCGGTTGAAATTTGATTAGAAATGTGTGAAATGATAGGAAAAGACTCAAAAGAGGAGGATTGTTTTAGGACGGTCAAAAAAGGATAATATATTCTTTGACTATCACAAGTTTAATAAAATACATCTTAATAAGAGAATAAGATCTATAACGGTCTCCTTATATACCAAAAATACGAAGAGAATGTGAGTGCAGGGGAGGGTTCTAGTGAGAACCCCTCTTAAAATGAGAACCCGTGAGAACCGGTGGTATTTTTGGCTGAATTTTTTTGTGTATGTTCCTCATCAAGTCTAGTTCATTCATACCAAATTTGAGCAAAAAATTCAATCGGGAAGATCGTCAAATGATTTTTGAAAGAAAACTGTTCCGTAATATACATATAAAACGCGGTTTTCTTTCAAAAATCATTTGACGACCCTCCCGATTGAATTTTTTGCTCAAATTTGGTATGGATGAACTAGACTTGATGAGGAACATACACAAAAATTTTTAGCCAAAAATACCATCGGTTCTCAGGGATTCTCACGGGTTCTCATTTTAAGAAGGGTTCTCACTAGAACCCTCCCCTGTGAGTGCAAACACAAAGATATTTCATATTCAAGTTAATGTTTCAAATGCCCATTTGTTAAATCACCGAATGAGAAAATATACCTCAAAATAGGCTCCATATCTTGCGGAAAGATCTCTTTCTGATCTTCTCAAAAGAAGCATTATTCTTCGTTAAGCCATACAACCAAGCAACACTGTGTATATCCTTCTATTTAAACGACAAAGCTTAATCTAGGTAATAGTTAACTGAGGATATAACATAGTTATAGGAGAAATAAAAAGGAAGTAGAAGCAAACTAATCATTTTCACTTCTAATTTTAAACGCATGTTTGATGCCAAGAAATTTCTATCTAACATGTATTACTAAATAAAAATCAAAACTGTCTGATTTGAATCAAGTCATTACAACAATTACAGATTACAACTTCTTTGTGGTCTTACACAATAGTATATATATGAAGATTATAAGGTACCAATCCATTTCTCTTGAGCCATCTTGATGAATTTTCTGCAAATAAAAAAGAGAAGGAACCAACATCAACAATCGATAACGAAACAGCAAATACAACATCATCATCATCAACCGATAAAGATTATAACTTCTCTATAGCCTCACACAATAGTAAAGATAATGAAGACACCAATACATCATAAAAAGAAATAGACTTGAATAATGAAGCAACAAGTGGTTATTTTGGGACAGTAATAATTATACTTTAAAGTACTTTGGTAATATTTGTTTGAGGTTTCATCTCATGATCATGGAGAAAAGCGTAAATAAAATGATACAAATAAATCATGCTTAATATAAAGGTTTGCCCTACACTTTTCCAAATCAAATGGGAGAGCGTATAACACACCTTTGGAATTTTGGTCCCCTTGAGCTGCTCACATGGGATGAAGTAAAAACTGACGGCATATCTAGATGCGAAACTTACAGAATTTAATGTTTGAGTTATGCGAGCTGACTTGACAGGCTTATGTATTGAACACGGGGGAGTCCTGCAACCAAGTGGAGCAATATTAAAAACTTACAGCTGCATGTGAAGGTGAAAAGTGGGTAAGGCTAAAGCAATAACCGTCTAAAGATTGAGGTCCAGAAAGTCGCCAATAGAATGTTACACAATCATACACCGTATCTTTATCGGTTGGGGAGGTTCAAAATTAATTCCCAGGAGCATAAATGTGAGAGGGAACATAATATCCGCTGCTACCATAAATTAGACTCATATATACTTTGTTGTTAAAATTAAATGAAATAATTTTTATTTTTAGAAAAGTACCTTGTACATGTCATGTTGCTAATAACACGCCACATGACATCTACAAAAAAGATTTTATAAACAAAATATAGTAATAATAAGTCATATAATAAGGTAAAATGAATAAAAAGGAGAACTTTCATAAACATACTACTTGTGGCTAATGGCACTCCAAAAGGAGCATTTTTTAGAAGTTCTTTTTATTTGAACCACACCACACACACACATTCAAGAATCATAGCTAAGACCTACATCTTTCATGTAAAGCTAATCATGCTGCTTTTTTACAACTGAAATTGAGGGTATCTGAGAAATGGAAAGATCAATTTAAAGGAAAGAACTTAAGTACTCTACAATAGTGATTCTTAGGAAAACATAATACTTTGTTGTAGTCACTATTATTGATGTTTTTTACCAATATAATTACCGTTGTCACTTTTTTTAATCTGGCATTGTTACTACTTTAGAGACTCTATATCTTTAATGTCTATTTAATGACTAAATATTGACTCAGTTAATATAATTACTGTCTACACTCTACAGAGGTGGGAGAGGACAAAAGTCTTTCTCTCGAAATTGAAATCTTAAACAAAGTCCAATAGAATACTGACCCCGAGCTCGGCGAAGCTCGGGCTCTTAAGGTGAGAACCCATTTTGAATATACAATATCGACTTTTGTGTGTAAAACTTTCGCCTACTTTGTTTGACCTCACACAAACCACAAGGGTCGAAGTTTTGACCGACCTCGATGTTTGACCGACCTCGGGGGTCTTAGCGACCTCGAGGTCTGGCTCAGTGTTCGTCAAGTTTAGTTGAAATCTCAGGTTGATGTTTTCCGACCTCGGGGGAGGTCAAGGTCAGGCTCACATTTTGCCTTCTCCGGATGATTTCCGAGCTCACATTCTCCCTCTTTAAACAACTTGACTATAAAAGACATGGTATTAATTCCTAAATCTACGTAGTTGGATTTGGACATGTGAAACAAAAAATACAAGGCATTAAGCGTAATTTAGTGTGCACAGTGACATAAAATAGACATCAATATGCATCTTCATATAATATGTTTGCTTGCATAAGTGCAGTTTAACCAAATACATCCAAATATGAATTACATGCATTAAAAGTACATATTAAAGAGCATAAATGTGTTTTGTTTACGATAAGTATATCAAAAACCATTTACTAAATCTAGTTTTTTGTTGATGCATACAAAAGTAGTTCCGTTGGCATCTTTTCTCGATACATCTCCATGTCCTCATTTGAAACCTCAATAACCTCTCGATCAAGCATTAGGAACTCAGCAAACTTGATCACAAACATCCCGCAGTTCCCCCTGCAAGATCAAAATAAATAAATATTTTTATGCTAATGTATATATAGCTATATATGATATTTATACACTGTACATAGGTGACTCAAATATACATAGGACACTAGCTGCAAACATATACTTAAATCACAATTCACAGAATTGTGTATCTTTAAATAGTTATTATAACAATTATTTGTGTACATAAAGCATGCATACTTACTTTTAACAAGTGTATGTGGTCAAGATAATAAAGTCAGTCCATGCAATTTTGGACGTGATTTTCACTATGGGTCATCTGGAAACAGTCTCTATGTGCTTTTTAGTACAGGCCTACAGGGGTAAGACTGCGTACATCCGACCCCCCCCCCCTACCCCCCACCGTAGGTGGGAGCCTTTGTGGCATTGGGGTAAATGAAAATGATGAAATGATGATGACCGATAAGATTGTCCACAAATTCAAGAGCTTGAATCAGCTTGTCTTGTTCTGTGACGCGGAAAAGTGATCAAAGCCACCATGTCTCTCAATTGAACACAAACAACCACCCCAAGAGAGAACTCTGGCCAAATCATTTCCTGTCCGAGCTGGAAGTATCTCCATTGGTGGGGGTGAAACAAAGTCTTCCCTGTCTGTGGCATTTAAAACTTAATCCACAGTACCATCTGCTCCACAAACTAGAATTCTGAAGCCTGGTACCCTTCTGAACAAAAAGAGCTCAGCTTCCGGACCCTGCGTTGAGCTCAACTCAAACACTTGACTACAAACGAGTAAAGTCTTCATGATGTTTTAAATAGGACGGTTCTCTATAGATAGCTATAACGGACACCAATACACCATTACCAGAGAAGAAATTGCAAAATAAGTTCTCAAGATGCAAGCCTGCAATGAGAATGTAAGAAGCAATATAATGTTTCATTTAAATTTGGCCGGTGAACATAAATGGGAACAGGGAAAATGCGAGTGTACTAATGCATGTAATTAAAATGGAATGGAGTAAATTTTTTTAGAGAACCAAAAGCGGAAAATCTCAATAACTATTGTGTATGTATTGACAATAGTTATTGTCAATACTCCCAAACATTCCAAAGGGAAGTTTGAGACCAAAAACTGTTGCAATAAAGGAGAACCAAGAGACCATATATCTATGAACAGCCACTCCACCAAGTGCAAATGAGATGTGTCCCTAGTAAAAAGAATCTTCATCCGCTCACTAGTCCCACATGGATGTAGTGTGAACCAAGGCTGATTCCGGTATGGGTGCTCCTCCTGTGTTCTCTAATTTCGCATAATATTCCTCATTCATATGCTTGAAACAAGCAACTATATAACGAATTATGTCTATTGAGAGTTTATATGGTTTTACGTGCACGATATCATGTTCAACTGTTCGGTTTCCATTTCATTTTTCATACAATTTTGCAAAATCACTTTATTAATGTACTTCTTCCATTTTCACGCTCCACAAACATAACAATTTTTTTCACACATATGTTCAAATATATTGAGCTCAAACGTTGTTCTCTTTTTAAAGAATTAACTTCATATACGAAGTTGTACCTCTCCTTTGGTAACAAAAAAGGGTAATTAACGAGTCACAATGCCTTCCTGATAAAAAAAAATAAGACGAAATATAACAAGTTACATACTATTATAACAAATATTGTAGATAAAATTAAAAAAAACTAGAATAAGATCAATAGATACTTGCGCTAACTTAAATTGAAAAAAATCTAGCAACCTCTCTAGTTCTATCAGGAGATCTTTTAGTAGAATTTTTCCATCCTTCTTAGTATCTCGTACGGAAAGTCTTAAAACAAATTTCACTTTGTTAACAAGTTGATTGAAGTCATCTTTGGCCCATTTACTTAATTATTTTTTCAAACTCAAGTTTAACACGGCCTCGTGCACGTAAAACCATATAAACACCCGGTAAACATAATTCGATATATAGTTGTCTGTTTCAAGCATATCAATGAGGAATCTTATGCGGAGTTGAGGAGGTTCTTTCCGACAATTTACGTAGACGTTTTTATAGACTATATAACTATGTATTGAATAATAGGATTAAATAATAAGTGTAATTATTTTTAATGTCATTATGCATCTTTTTTCTTGTTATGTTTTTCTAATTTTGTATGTTAATGAGTTTTATTCTTCTAGTGACCCTAGTATTTTGAAAAATCTAGCAAGCTCTTGTTGTATCAAGTAAGTGGTGTGTCTATCAATCTTATATGTTACAATATCTTGAACTTGTTAATTTCTTGTTTTTTAAAATTTTGTCTTGGTACTTGTGGTGCTGAATTTGGGTTGTTTTGCTACCATTTCAAAGGTTGCATTAGTGCAGCTTATGGTGTTGTCTTTGAGTATCACTAAAAGATAAACAATCCCAAATACACATCTCAAATTGAGAACTTTGTTCAGGGACTGCAATCATATTATTTACAGTTTAACATCATAAGTTGCTGTCAAACTACAAACAAATTGATTACATCTTCACATAATAAAAAAAAAACGCACCTGCATAAACTGTCGAAAGATAACACAAACTCGAAAGAAACATAAAACAAAGATGAGGCGTTTCTCACTTGCATAACATTTCAGATATAATAAATTTAGTATGCATTTAGGAGTTGGGAATATAACTAAAAAAAGCCACATTCGGTTTAAAACATTTGAATGCTTAATTAAAACACAAATTCAAATCCATTCAAATCCAAAGGCAGCGGTACTTAACCAGTAAAGTGATTGCCGTACTTAACTAGTAAAGTGATTGTGTGCTAAAAGGTTTTCAAACAAGCAAAAACACCCTCTCCCCCTCCTAGGACACCATAAAGAACATATAATAAAGCAACTAAATTACCTGATTGTAGAATTTTTCTGGGTTCTCCTCAGTCCTCCCTTAGATTATGTATTTCCAATGCAGCCTCCACATCACAACCAACCCCTGCACAGAAATAACCTAAATTTCGAGATAGTAATCGACATGCTCCATTTTTATGTATAAGTAATGTTGTATTAAAAGGTCACTTGCTACAAACACAACTCAATGGAAACTTCCAGGACACCAAATAATATAAAGACAAAATGTTAGATATATGTAAAATTAGACAGATGGGTAGATGAATTGATGGATAGACGGGCAGGTGGATAGCCAAGTGACATTGAAATGAGAAACACAATTTGGTGTTTTAAAAAATAAAGGATCTCAAACATGTTTAGGGAGAAGGAAGTAGGAACGGTAAAACTTAATTCCCAGGTATAAGTTTTGGAACTTAGAGCGCAGTGTCCAAAACGTCCACTTCAAAGAGAAACATGTTTCGTACTTTAAAAAATTACTGAATGGATTCAAAATTCATTTCTGCCATTTCCTGAGATTGCAACAAACGTTAACGGGTTTCTGAAACAGGGAAATGCATTCCTCGGAGCAGAATTGTGCATCCTACATACGTAGGTAGAGAGAATAAAGTATATATAGCTGACTCCAATATATCCACGAATGGAGATCTCTGTTATCCATTTATTGTACTGAGAGAAGTAAAAGAAATGCAAACAGAAGTAGTAAACTAATAACGCCGACCTCAAGATCCTGCTCTGTCAATTATGTAAGATACATATGGGTTTGGTATATTCTTTAAAGAAATACCGATGTTGGATGTTTTGCAATATGAATTTTTCTAAATAGGATGGTTCTGTGTAGCTATAATGGACAACAATACAAAAAAAGAGCCCAGCGCCCGGCCCCTGCGTTGAGCTCAACTCAAACACCTAACAACCAAAAGTTAAGCAATGTCAGAAGTCAGAACTAGTAGGCAGGTACTTAAGCACTAGGTAGCTGAGAGAGAATGAATCAATCTACAAACGAGTCAAGTCTTCATGATGTTTTAAATAACATGGTTTTGTGTAGCTATAACGGACACCAATACAACATTACCAGAGAAGAAATTGCAAAGTACGTTCTCGAGATGCAAGCCTGCAATGAGAATTCTAGGAAGTAATATAATGTTTCATAGACCCCTACACGTCCTACGTTTAAGAATTCATTTAAATGACAAGTGGATCAAACACACCATTGACGGGCACACAGCAAAAGTATACTGAATAAATTCTTTATTTTTCTAAAAAATACGTGGCCCACTAAGTGAAAAGGTGAAGGTTAGCTGAAAAGAGAAAGTGTACTAATGCATATAATAAAATGGAATGAAGTATATTTTATATAGGGCAGACAATGGGTTCACTAGCTCAGTAGCTCATATATTTAACTATTTTAGGAAGTGATTTGCTAGAATTTCTTCCTTCCCAAATTTGAAGGAAAAAAAATCAAGGAGAAAAGAGACTTCCCAAATTCCAAAGGAGAAGGAAAACTTCCTAAAGTCCACTACCCCCCAGGTCTGTCCTTTTAAATCAATACCATGAACGAAGAACCCTGACACATAGCATTTTATTGTAATTTTAATGCCTTCACTAGCCTATCTATTTTAGGAGTTGATTGGCTATAATTTATATGCATGTAATCCCTGTTATTCTACTGCCCTTGCATATATTGATTTAAATAATTCTCGTGACGCAAAGAGCCCCACTAAAAATTGTTTTAGTTCCATTGCCGGCGTCGAGGGAATATTTCACACTACCACATATCAGTACACGCTCCCCTCAGAGATACAGATTTAAGTTAAGAAGCCAATTACACCTTCATAAACTGCAAAATGCATTGCAGAAGGTTCAACTAAAACTGCAGCCATTAAAGTAGTCGGTTGAGCCACTTCTAGTGCCAACAATGGATTAACAGACTGAACTTTTCCCAATTAATGGAATCCTTGGCAGCCGAAGAACTTCTAGTGCCAACATTGTCTGCGACATGACAATGCAAACTACCGTGCTTGAAGAACTTTTCAGGACAACTTACTTAGACTTTTCAGATCTATTAGAAAAGTAGCCAGAGTATAGAATGAAGGAGAAGGAGTTCATTAACCACATAATACCAGTACATCAGTATTTATAGTGTAGTAGCTCAACAAACTTGTAACTGAAACTAAACAGCTCAAACTAACTATAACAGCTAAACTGAATACAGAGTTTATTAGTCATGACTATGAGCCGAGCTCTAGCACGTGGTAGTATGACTATGAGCCGAGCTCTAGCAAAAATGTAGTATGACTATGAGCCGAGCTCTAGCAAAATGTAGTATGACTATGAGCCGAGCTCTAGCAAAATATAGTGTGACTATGAGCCGAGCTCTAGCACAAATTAGTATGACTATGAGCCGAGCTCTAGCATGAAGGAACGTGAGTTAATTATAAAATGATAACACCCTAGATTGAGCGTCTTGGAAATTGAAACTTTGATTATACTTAGTATAGTTGTCATTGTACTTGTCAAATGCTTCCAAGTACTGACCTCCCCTTCACGGGGGAGGCTACCTCACAGTTTCAGGTAGAACTTGAAGGTTGCTACCATCGCCGTTGCTTCGGAAGGATCCAAGTAGAGGAGACGTGGTTCGTGCTTCCTCCGTTTCTATTTTACAAACATTTCAAATTAATGCTCATGGATACTATTTTTAAATATTTATTTGGGGCTTGTATGCCCATGTTTGCCAAAGTGTGGCATGAACACTTGTACTGAATGTTTCCGCTGCTTTGAATGAATATTTTACATTATGTTTGTTTATGGATGTACTATGTGTGAATGATATTTCAGACGCCTTGGGTAGTACGGATGTGTTGGACTGCGATTGACTATTCGTACTGTACGGCGGATTGTTGACGTGTCCGGGTAGGTCCGGGGCGTGACAGCTAGATTTACACAAGTTTTTCAGAAGGAAATCTTAATTCACACTGGACAAGCAGAAGAATCTCAAGCTACTTCGTATACAGTTTCTATAACTGGAATTAATAGCGAAGCAAGAGATGCAGTCTTTCCAAATCAGGACAGCTCAAATTCTTCCTTTGCTTTATATGATGGACATGATGAATTGGTTGGGAGTGGTGTGTTAGGTGTTGATATGCCAACTGTAGTTCCTGAAGCTTTGGAAGGAACGGTGATACCTTGGCAATCCAGAGCTACTACTGCATTTAGGAAGGCTTTGAAGGAATGGATGTGTGTTAGCAAGGAGGGTGTACAAGTGGGTACAGTTGAGAAGGGTGCTGATAATGATGAGCCATGTGGGTTCTACAACCTTGGGGTCATGTATCTTCATGAGCTTGGGGTTAAAAGGGACTGGAAGCTAGCCAGCAAGTATTTTATTGAGGCAGCTAATAGGGATCAACAACAGGTTGTTTATCAATTAGCAAAAACATTCCATAATGATGTGGATTATAATCACTACTTTGGTGTTGGTGTTATGTACTGGAATCCTTTTGACCCTATTCAACGGTTCTTAACTATTGGGATCACAGATGGTATGCTGAAAGCAATTGGAGGGAACAATATCGAAAGCCTTGTGGTCTGGGAGCTGCAGAACAAACACTTATCTTCCATATTAAAAGGGGAGTCAAACCTACCCACATTCTCTGCTACCTATGGCAGTCATTACACGTTTATGGAGACGAACGAAGATGAGATTCAACCCTCAGGATGTCCACCAGATATTCCGGAAGGGGTAGAAAATGTTGAGGCCGATGCCAGCTCACTTTCAAAGACTGCTTTGCTTGAAGAAACAGTTGTGAAGCTGCAGAGGACGTATGGGATTACTATTGATATGAATTATGGACTGATAACTCAGGAATCTTCAAAGCCCTTTCGAACATCAATTTTAACGTTAGATTTGCTGTTGTTGAAGCAATTGTTGCCGCTTTAGATGATAACCTTGATATTCGTGATGCTGGCTGGATAGGCAGCCAAGGGATAGCATTGGCTTTACACTCTGCAACTTATGGATGTGTATCATCTCAAAAGTCACCTTCCACATCTCAGGCGGTTGCAATAAGCAAGATTAATGGGCATGTGAGTGCTATGATTGGCTTCACAAAGGCTCTAGAAGAATGGGGGTACCTAAATGTGAACCAATCAAACTGTTAAAGTGGTTTGTGGATCTGAGGGCTGGACTGAACCCAGGAAATGAGTTGACTAGCAGGTTATATATACAGGAGAACTATGGTGAGCAATGTTCAAACCAACAGTTCCAGAAATGGAAGTATGCTAACTTGAAGTGGTTTAAAGGTGGCCAAAAAGGGTATGAGCAGCAAGTTCTGGAAGATGTATCTGAAGGGTGCTTTACCATTGAATACATTGGAGATATGCTTGATATGCATGCCTATGAGGCACGGAAAAGAGAATATGCACTGAATGGTCAACAACATTTCTACTTTATGACACTCAGTGATAGTAAGGTAATAGATACATGTGCTACAGGGAACTTGGGACGCTTTATAAACTACAACTATAATCCTAACTGCTGGACAGAAAAATGTATGGTAAATGAAGAAGTTTGCATGGGTTTGTTTGTAATATGGGACCTCAAGAAGGGTGAAGAGTTAACATCAAACTATGAGGAGCCTCATGTAAACAAGGGAACATTTGTCTCTGTTGAGTGCCTGGAGGATACTGAAAAAAATGAAACCTCACTACACATCTCTTCTGCAGCAGAAACATCTATGGTTGTGAAGGATCAAGCACTGAAGCTCCTAGTCCAGAAAGCAGTGAGGTCAGTGAGGTACTGGGAAGAAAGAGGCACAAGGATGAAGCGGTTGGTCAGGGTTGTTTCTTACTCCCCACCTTGAGGACAAGGTGGTTGTCAAAGGGGGGAGTGATGATAGAGACCTGGACTTTTGGGCTTAATATTTTAATAAAATGTAATAGTGGGCTGGGCCTAGTAATTAGAAAGATTGAGGGAAGCCTTATTTGGAAAAGAATAAATAGAGGAAATAGAAGAGGGAGAGGGTAGGCAGAAATTAGTTTGGGACTTGGGTCTTGGGAGTGCAGGAGACCACTCGAAGGGTCTCCATTGTATCTTTCTCTTACAGTTATCAATTTCATTGTAATTCTACGTCAATTTACCGTCAACTTTCTGTGCACCTAATAAAACAATGTGGAAGTCATAGTGGCACCTTTCGCATCTCTGAGCTTGAACCAATGCAGCACTATCAACAATGTCATCTTCCTCCAAGCAGCCTGTCTTTTTTATTACATTGTCGGCATATTCATGATTATCTTCCACAGTAGAACCAGGAGGTGGAAATGTGGAATTACACCACCCACGCAGAGATAATCGTCTACTCCAGTGGCAGAAACCCCAAGAAGCTTTGGACATCTGCATCATGACCATTGAGGAAAAGCAGGGTCAAACTTCTTTCATTGCTCACTAAATGCACAAGCAGCAATATAGAACTCTAGAATGAAATGCTCCCATCTCAGGACCCTTTATCAAATACTCATTTCTGATGACATTACAGTCTGAACAGAGACTCGGACAGCCAATTTAGTACCCTAATAAATATCTTCTTCCTTGAGCTAGTTGCGATTCCTTGAGTTGGAGAAAGATGATCTCAGATAAACTTGCAGTTGAGATCCCTGTATTGGATTGAATGCTGAATAGGAGTTACCTCAAAAGTTTTGTAATGATTGATTGACCAAATTGTTCTCCTTATCATGCCTATTGACTCTTTGCGTTCTCACCGGAGTGCAATTTCTTTGAGCGCGGTAGGTTCTTCCTTGGACGCCGCAGGTTCTTGGAGTCGTTCTTATTTTTCCCTTTCTATGCCGGAATGGGGTATATTTTACATAGGACAGACAAAATCCATTCAGCTAGAATAACATTGTTCATTATTTACCTATATACTAAGTTACAGATGCTCATCAGTCATCAAATGATGCTATTGATTGAAGATAAAGTAAGGCAGGTACTTAAAGCGCTAGGTAGCTGAAATAGAATGAATCAATCTACAAATGAGTAAAGTCTTCATGATGTTTTAAATAGGATGGTTCTGTGCAGCTATAACGGACACCAATACACCATTACCAAAGAAGAAATTGCAAAATAAGTTCTCGAGATGCAAGCCTGCAATGAGAATCTAGGAAGTAATATAATGTTTCATTGCCCCTACACGTCCTACGTTTAATAATTCATTTAAATGTCAAGTGGATCAAACACACCATTGCCACGGGCACGCAGCAAAAGTATACTGAATAAATTCTTTATTTTACTCCAAACTTGTTTTCCATTAATGAAAAGTCTCGATAAAAAGCAGCCTGAAACACAGATGAAAAGTCTTAGTAGTGGCGATTCAAAATTTTCCCCGTGCCACATTGCTGTTGAACTGAATCACCTCCAAAGTAGATCTTTAATAGAAGGGGAAGTATAATTTCCGCTACATCACAGGAAATCAGTGGATAATCCTGGCAGCATTTTGGATTGCATGATTTATCTATGTCCCTTCTTTTACTTCTCGGTATTGTTTTCTAACATTCCTATCTCAGTTTTCAATTGTACTTTGTTTCTATTACTATCATATTCACTGATTAAAGGGGGCAAATTGTCACTCACACTCCTAGTGCAAAATCCTAGAAACTGCCACATAAATCTAATCAAGGCATGCCAAACTAAGGCGGAAGCCAAAGATTACTCTAACGAATGATTATATGAAAAGTTATACACACTGATTTCAAGACATGCGGTGGCTGATCATCTTCTTCTTCCCCAGAGATCCCTCTCTCTTCTACTCTTTCCCCTTACCCTTTTCCCCTTTCTTCTGCTTCATTAATGCAGCCTTACGGATTTTCAGAGGAGTAGTTCCTTAAATCTGCTCTTTCTTATCCTTTTCTAAAAGAGCTCCTTAAAACTGCCCTTCCTGTTCTTTCTTTCCTATTCTTTCTTTCCTTTTCATTCTTTTCCTTTTCTCCCTTTCTTTCCTGTTCTTTCTTTCTTCTTCTTCTTCTTCTTCCTATTCTATCTTTCCTTTTATTTCTTGCTCTTCCTTTTCTTCTTCCTATTTTTTTCTTTCTTGTTCTTTCCTATTTTTCTCCACTTTCCCCCCGCTTTTTCTACCCTACTGCTCCTGCCCCCCCCCTTACCCCCCCCACGGGGAGGTTTGGAGATATCTGAGAATGGAGATATCTGTTATCCATTTATTGTACTGAGAGAAGTAAAAGAAATGCAAACTAAAGTAGTAAACTAATAACGCTGACCTCGAGATCCTGCTCCGTCATAAAAATATAGGAATATGTAGATATATACACGTGTTTGAATCTAACTCTTCTCTAAAGATGACAATATACCAACTCTGTATTAATAAGAATTCATTAATCAATAGACGGGCAGGTGGATAGCCAAGTAACATGGAAACGAGAAATGCAATTTGGCATTTTAAAAAATAAAGGATGTCAAACATGTTTAAGAAGAAGGAAGGAAAAAAGGTAAAACTTATTTCCCAGGTTTAAGTTTTGAAATTTGCAGCGCAGTGTCCAAAACATCCACTTCGAACTTCGAAGAGAAACATGTTTCTTAGTTGAAAGAAATTATTGAATGGGCCCAAAACTCATTTCTGCCATTTCCTGAGATTGCATCACACGTTAAAAGCCTTAAAGGATTTCTGAAACAGCCAAACTCATCCATCAGAGCAGAATTGTGCATCCTACATAGGTAGGTAGGGAGAATAATGTGTATATAGGTGACTCAAATATATCTGGGAATGGAGATATTTGCTAACCATCTATTGTACTGAGAGAAGTAAAAGAAATTCAAACAGAAGTAGTAAACTAATAACGCCGACCTCGAGATCCTGCTCTAGATATCTGCTTAATGAATACATAGGACACTAGCTGCAAACATATACTTTTAATGATGTCATTAATGAAAAGTCTCAATAAAAAGCAGCCTGAAACACAGATGAAAAGTCTTAGTAGTGGCGATTCAAAATTTCCCCCGTGCCACATTGCACGGGATGTAAGAGTTTAAGCAATACGATTAAATATATATTCACTGATTAATGGGGGCAAATTGTCACTCACACTCCTTGTGAAAAATCCCAGAAACAGCCACATAAATCAGATCAAGACATGTCAAACTAAGGCGGAAGCCAAAGAGTTCAAACAATCAAAGGTTTAAACAAGAACTAATGTAAATTGTAAATACCTGCGCTCATCTTGTCTTATGCTGTACAAACTGGATCGTCCAAGGCTAATATTAGGCAGAGAAGAGGAACTGGTACTACTGCCTATGATACGTCTGTGACAAGTCAAAGTAACTAATAATTAGGCCTCAGTAACAACTAATGAATGTGAAGCACTGAAAAAGCAATTTAGAAACAACTAGTAGTTGGCATGATTATAAAAGTCTCCTGACGAGCAGAGGTAGCAAACTTAATAGGTGATGTACACCATTCGATTTTACAAGCAAATGATCAGCTTGATCCTGACGTGTAGAACAAAGACAAAAAATAACTATAAGAATTAGTGAAGTGGTCTTTTAGTTCATTCTTGCACTCTGAGAACGGCATCCTGCTAAGTAAAGACTTTCTAATACACCTGAATAATCAGGGCAGGAGAAATAAATCACGATATAAATTTAAGTTCAGTTTGGTTGAAAATGACCAAATAGGTCTTGACACAAAGGGCTCTTTGACAGAATGCACTTCGCTCACCGTCTCACGTCATCACTTGTTTAATGTTTATACTTTAGAAATTGAAATAAACTCAAAATGTTTTACGCGTGACTTGCCCTATTACATTGATGGAAGGGGCTGCAATCCCCTTCCATTCTACTAGACGAGAGAAAAATAGACTCGTGCCTGCAAAGGGTAAATCAATCCACAAGTAGAAAGGCAGATGCAATATAAAGCATATAAACTAAGAAATAATATTGAAGAGGAAAGGATTTTCAGTACTTTTCGTTGAAGGGTCAAGGCCCTGTATATTAAAGATGCTTTATAAGATGCTATACACCAATAATATCTAGATGGTCTTTAATATTATTATTCTTCTTCTTCTTCTTATTATTATTATTATTATTATTATTATTATTATTATTATTATTATATCTCCATGTTACAATTTATCTTTTAATCTGGTTCTTGGACTGAATAGGTTTAGATGACAGACATGTGCTTTGAAAACAGAGGATTGAGAAATAAATCAAAGACCTGAAAGGATTAAACTACGAGTATTAAATTGATAATAGTTCCCTTTATTTATTTTATTATTGCTCGACTACCCCCCTTCTCGACTCCCCCCTTCTTCCTACCCTCGACTCCTGCCCCCGCTCGACTCCCCCCTTCTTCCCCTTCTTCCTACCCTCGACTCCTGCCCCCCTCGACTCCCCCCTTCTTCCTACCCTCGACTCCTGCCCCCCCTCGACTCCCCCCTTCTTCCTACCCTCGACTCCTGCCCCCCCCTACCCCCCCCACGGGGAGGGTTGGCGCCACGCGGCGCCACCGAGGCAGCATAACGCCCCCGGGCGGCTAGGACGGCATGGAGGCAGCATGACGCCCCCACCGCCCTAAGCCTAACCTAACCCTAATCTAGTCTATCCTAGCCCTAAACCTAGCCTAGCGCTAACCTAAAACTACTACCTAAGCCTAATGGCCCCCAAAAGGGGAGCCGGGGCCCAGGCCTTTGTGGCCAGCCCAACCCAGCGGGATTAGTCCCGAAGGGTGAGTTCTTAAGAAACTGTGCTCTCGTACTTATAGAGAATCCCAAGGGAGAGCTCGGACAAGGCGGCCGGTGTGGGAATGTTTAATGAATGAATACTTACTACGGAGTATTTTTCTTCTCTTCTTTGGCCGGCGTGAGCAGTAAGCACAGCAACCAACAGCTCCCTCTATCACTCCTCCCCTGGCCCTGGCCCTGGCCCTGGCCGGCCTCCTCCACCAAGCCTGACGAGCCCTAAGTCGCCGCCGGATCGATGAGCTGAGGTGGTGGTCCGGTATTGCTTCACCCGGCCGCCGACCAAGAACCACCATACTAACTAATGTCGATCTGACTGAGGATGAGATAGTAGATGCTCTCTCCGGGCTGCTGGATAATACTTCGAAAGGAAAGGAAGGAAATGCTCGAGGATGTTGACGGATTCAGTGGCGGTGGGAGTGCGACGGTGCGAGTGGAGTGGGAACACCGGCTCTCTTTTTGTTGAAATGAAATGTACTCTCATTTATTAACTTCTAAATCGTATTTGAGCATTAAAATCAATGAATAATAAGGACGGTGAACAAAATATTGACTTATCTAATAATAATAATAATAATAATAATAATAATAATAATAATAATAATAATAATAAAATATTATAATGGTGAATGAAGGTAAATACAATGGGTACGAAAAATGTGTTGGTGTAATCATATGTTATTATAAACTTGTACTTTTAGCTGAATTCAACGTGCCTTAGTTTGTCCAACATATTTAATACCGGACTAACCTACCTCCAAAGTTTCGTATTACAGCTTTGATGTTCAATAATACCCAACATTAATACGAAGTATAATCTTTCATTTGAGCGTACATAATTTTCTATGAGCCCGTTTGATAGCACCAAAATCGGCTGATTTGACTAATCTAAGAAAAAATTAATTTTTAAAATATATTTTTCTAATAAAATAAAAACAAAATTGTATGTAAAAATAGCTAAAATGATCATCTATAGAAATCTTTTTGCAAAATTTGAATTGACCGCCAAGTAATAAAACATGTATATATTACGTTTAAATGTTAATTTTGTATACATTTATACTGAAATTCCATAATCACTATTGATAAAAAAAGATGAGAAATAATCATATGTATATATATTTTTTTCCATAATCACTATTGATGATATTACTTAAAGGAGTGTATATACTATTCAAGATTCATCTAAAAAAACATTAAATTAGAAATTTAGATGAGAAATAATCAGGAAGTTTTCTTTTCGACTGAAATTTGCTGGTCTGGAAATTCACGACTTAGAATAAAGGCACACGACTAGAATTTTCACGTCTAGACCAATTGAATAGGAACACAATTGTTTGGGATCCACCATTCTTAATGAAGATAAGAATGGGAGACCAAAATTACTCTTTGGGACGGCATGTGAGATCCAAGTTGAAAATTTATACACTAAGACCATGTTTCGGGAGTTCCAAAATGAGCTCCATAAATGTTTCACGTATGGGATTGAGATACACAATTCTGAAAGTGATAATACATTTTATAGCTTATCTTATCGAGGCATGTCACTAGATCCTGAGCTTGTGCGACCAAGATGTGTTACTTTTAATAGTGAAATCAAAGTTGCAATGTGTTCATGTAGCAAGTTTGAGTTTGAAGGGATCGTATGTGCGCATATATTAAGGGTTTTTGATACATTGAGCATACATGAACTTCCCGAGTATTATATTTTAGATAGGTGGAAGAAAGGATCACGTAGGGGAGCAATGAAAGATGCAAATGGTATTGAAATTCGTGAAGATCGTAGGAGGGCTTTATCCAGGGGAATGGGAAAGCACTTGATGCTTTTCTTAGCGGATATTATGATTTGTCAGCCGAGTCATTAGAGGATCAGGAAGTTGGCCTCCTTCTCCTCGAGGAGTGGCGATTGAAATTTAAAGAGCACCTTTCAAAAAACACATCCAAAGAAAGTGGTAAAAAGACTCGTGAACACCCCACCGAACCATTAGAGTTTGTTGAACCGGATCATGCTAGACACAAAGGTTGTGGTAAACGATTGAAATCATCGATGGAAAAGGCGACATCACTCAATAGAACATGCAGTGTTTGTAAAGGGCATGGTCATGATAAACGCAATTGTCCTAAGCCAGAAAATGGGTATGTGTGACAACATTTTCCTTAATATTGTATCTTTTATGTTTGTTAGTTAAATTAACCCTATGTTGGTGTTTTGTGCAGAAAATCGAAAGATGCTCAGGTTAACAAACCTCAAAGTACATAATGCAAATCTTCTGAGTTGGAGCTTGTCCCATATTTTTGTTAAATATTTGCACGATGTGTATCTTTTGTATGACTTTGTAAATATTAAGGGATTACATCAAGTTTTTGCTAAACTTTTGTTTGAACATGTACTGGAAATGTATTAACCCATGGTTTAGTGTAGGAGTGCATTGCACTTTAATGATATTTTCTAGCAGATCTGCAGATGCAAATTTGTTATTCCTTTGAGATAAGACCGACTCAATGGTTTAATTAATTAGTATTCGATCAAGCTATTTAGCATGATGAAACTATCAAAACATACTATGTAACATTTTTAATTATAGGAAAAATTCTGATTGAGCTGAAATGGTTAAACAAAAAGTGTTTTTTTAGGAAAGGTTAAACAAAAAGTGTTCAGTAAAAAAAATATGATAGTGATATAAAACCTGGCATTCTGTGGTCTTCCGGACCAATAAATTGTTCAATCTCACAAGGACCAATTAAGATCTTCAGGGTACTATCTTCCAAACTAATACTAGAATCACTCTTCTAGAGGATAATCAGGGGCGGATGCACCCTTATAACGATGGGGGCACTTGCCCCCAATAACATTTGACCTTTTTGTTTATTTTCCTTTGCTTTTTGTCAATTTATCACTTGTGCCCCCAACAAAAAATAAGAGTGCCCCCATTAAATACTCCCCAATCATTTTGAAATGGATGGAAAAGCTGCGGACTTTGCTATATTTCCATGAAATTTACTTTGTATTTGAGTAGGAGAATATTCTCTAAATAAGATTTAAAAAATCTCAAATAAGAGTAGTGATTATTTTCTTCCTAAAATAAGACCTATGCATTCATATTTAGAATTTTTATTATTATTTAATTCTTCTAATTGTACTAGATAAATCATTTGTTAGGAAGATAACATATTTAATTCTATTTTAGAATTTTTTTTATATTTTAGTCTTATTTGAACAATTTCTTTTTTATGAATGTTAGAACTTGCATGATTTTCATCTCTTAAAATTAATTTATATGTTGTCATTTCAATCTTTTATGACTTTTAGGGCGCGTTGGTAACTTGTCTTTCGGTTTATCAGTCTTAAAGTCAACTTTTTTCATCAAGAACGTAAATTTTGATTTTGCACGCTAAGTTTTAAGGAGTATAATACTCCGTAATAAAAATACATATGGTTGATGTTACCTTTTTTGACTGGATTGACTAAAGTTATTGTAGAGGACCATTTTACTTATTTTTTTCATATGATTTTTATTTATTTATTTTATTAATAATATATATTTTATTTTTTTCCATAATTCAATTGAATAAGTCTGTTCAACTACTTCAGCCAGAATTTCACAAATATTAACAAAATTATTCAATTTAAGTATTATCAAACAGGCTCTTAGTGAATATGATGCCCCCAACAACTATATTTTCTAGATCCGCCCCTGAGGATAATAGTCTTCTGAATGTTAAGAATCTTTCTCATGCTTTAAAAACCACAAAATACCTTAAAACCTTTGGCCAAGAAAACCCTTTGGAACAAGAACTTGGCCAAGGAAAAAGAATAACACATGGTCTTCTGGACCAATTAATTGTTTCACAACAACTCAATATGTTTAGGTAAAAAAAATGACAAACTCCACATAATTGGAGCTAATGAAAATCTTTAGCATATAAACCTCCATCATTATTTATACAAATTGGATGGACATTAGTCACCAAACTCTTCAAGAGTTTCTAAGCGAAAACAATTGTCTAAATTCATGATTGTGCAATGTGTATTTCAAGACCATCAAGTTTATTGTTATTATGCACATCAAATATTCAATAATTGAGCATTCTCAAATATTGGTTCATAAAACTTAAATGGGACATGATTTGATCCTCAAAGGATCTCAAATTAATATACAAACACTTCAGGTGTTGACAATGTAATGACTAATTTTTTTTATTTATTATATACGCAAACACCATTCAAATCAAAAATATTTCATGTGTTGTTTCTAGATTTGGCTAGATGCTTAATTAAAAGCCTCCAACACCTTTTTTATACAATTTGGTTCATAAAATAATACTCCGTATATGTTTACTTTAGGTAAACAAATAAAAGGTTTATGAGTAATTGCAAATTCATTGCATAATGTTTTCCTCATTCAATTCTTTCTGCAGGAAAGGTTGAGAAGTAGTACTAATATAGCTCACTTAATAGTTTAAATTCTAGTCATTATATCATGTGAAAACACATAAGAAATTAAATTGTTCACATTAGATCCTCTATAGGAGACACTTACTACAAGTGATATTTTGACATGGTGCAAAGACATCGTTCAGTCATGATATTAAATATATAATTTGCA
The DNA here is from genome assembly GCA_945859915.1 of Cuscuta epithymum. Classification (NCBI taxonomy): domain Eukaryota; kingdom Viridiplantae; phylum Streptophyta; class Magnoliopsida; order Solanales; family Convolvulaceae; genus Cuscuta; species Cuscuta epithymum. The sequence continues at coordinate 405,586 of CAMAPF010000116.1, forward strand.
CTATGATAATCAAGCATAGTTTTCTACAAAATAAATCATGTGATCAAGACTTATTATAGTCACCCAGGTTGCAGTTGGGCACAAGCATCCATTTTATATATTTCCAACTATGCTTAATTTTTACTGCATTACTTATTGTTGTAGTTATTCATTATATTCAATCAAATTCGAATTCCTTTTCAAGAATAATTCCAAATATAATTACTATAACTTAACACATAATGTCCTTAATTATTTTAGACATAAAAAATTCATATTCATGTTGCATGTGTTTGCACATATTTCTTTTCATCATTGTCTTTCAGGGACACACAATTGATTATGGCAATGACATCCAATTTTATCATCAATTGCCACACTTTCAGAACTTTAAACTATAATAGGAATGTAGTCTCAAATCATTCAATCTCAAGTATTGTCACCCCACGTACACAATATCTTGATTTATGGGACTTCAGGCCCAATATAAAATATTTTCTCATCCATAAACATTGATCATAATTCACAAAAATTTAGGACTACAGGTCCATCATATTTCGTCTTGCCAGAATTTATTATTATGGATTATGAATCGATAGTCTTGGAAAAAGAAATCATTGACGTCAATATAATAACTATGATTCATGTTTCATCGAAGTCCTCTATATTGAGCCATAAAAGAGAAATTCATGTTCTGTATCATATAAATTATCAGCTGCAACATTTAACTTATAACATCCTCTTGTAGAGACATACATGACTTACTGTAATAAAAAACAGTTTTATTTTATATACACATAATGACCGTTTAACCATGTTTCACACATTGGTTGAGCTCAAACATTATAATCATTTCTTTCAGTCATTTTGGAAGTTTACTTATCATGTTTGTACATGTTTCTCTTTTCATATCATTCAATCCTTCTGGGATATTTTCCCGACATTTCACAATATAGGTATGTTTATGCCCTTATATTCTCCCCCTAATGTCGGGAAATGCACCATAATATTTTTGAACAAGGATTTACATACGTATGGAGCCACTTTTGGGGTCCATGCACATTATTTTCTAAAGCGGGGTTTTAATATTAGCACACTTTGTGGCTCATTTCGACGTGTAAACTTTTGGGGGTTAGTCATTAACAAATGCCGAATTTATATAAACTGAATTTCTTAATATATTTAGGCAACTTTCTAGCAGTTTATCTCAGGCGAAACATTCATCTTATAATGTTACATATATTTTGTGAGTTCTTTTATGCTCTTTAATATTATTCACTAGTTATGTGACGCGCGTTGCGCGATGGGGAAAATGCCCAATAACGACTACAATGATACATCTCAAGGCTACAATGAGATGAGACATAGAAAATGACGATTCAAATCGAAAACGTTTAGTCGCTAACCGCACAAAAAAAAATAGACTCTACATTCAGGTTGACGGCTCCTGCTACGATCACAATAATTCTCAAACAAACTACAGAGTACTTCTTATTAAACATCCCGATTTGTCTAAATACCGATAATGAGTAAAGTGTAGAATTTATTTCGCTTCCGCCAGCCACTGGAACAATAGTGGTTCAGGAGGGGGTGATCCATCACAATATCATCGCAGATGAAAATCATATTCTCGATTGATGAAGATATTAATGCAAACCTTTTATTAGCACACATGAACGCCTGACCAAAGATGGCGGTGAATATAAATCTGACAAACGACGCCACACTATCGAAAATAATATCTCTAGACAATGTTAGAAAAGAAACATATAGATAAAATTGAAAACACCGACGAAGAATGCATCTTTTCCGTTGTTGTCTATAGTGATAATATATGAATTGTTTCTTAATTATAAACTTGTGCATAGAAGTAATGCTAGCTATTTTTTAAAAGAAAAAGTAATGCTAGCTTGAACACTAATCGATTAATGAGAACTGATAAGTAATGTTTGGAAATGATTGAACTCATCTACAAGCCCAGTACGTCCGGAGATCTAAAACAAGAAAAACTTTGTCAAAATAAAATCTAAGGCAAGCTATATAGTTTTTTAAAGCTGTGTAGTTGTGTAAAGTTGTAGAGGGATACAAATATATTGTAATGGAAAAACAGACTTTACTACCTAATTAATTTTATAATTATTATTTATATACTCCTTTAAATAATTATAATTGGAACTTCTTCAAAAGGGGAAAACTACGCTCACCGTCAAAATAAGGTTACCGATTACTCTTTAAAGCAAACAAAAAGATTCATATGCATATATATCTTATTATTAATTACATACTTCTTTAATTAATCATTATATTAGCAGTGAATTGATTACAAAACCGAGGGGAAGTTATATATATGCCTTAGGTTAGCCGCTTTATTAATTAAATCCTAAATTTTCAAGCTTGCATTTTAACAGACTTGCTCAGCAACCATATAAGACTATTTATTGAGCTGTGAGAAAAAGCTTGTCTCCAAATAATTCTAGCTTACTAACACAAAAAACATATGAATCCCTACATTATTTTAAATAGCATGTCTGGTTTCACATTTTTGTCTGTACGAGAAATGATATACTCCCTTTGTCAAAATTGATTTGCAAAGTCAACAATTCTTAGTCAATCACTGTTAAAGTTAAATCACTCCGTTTTTAATTAACTCAATTGTTAATGATTAAAATTTACATATTTAGAAACTACATTAAAATATCTTCAAAGTTGCAAACTCCGGATTATAATATAATTAATAATTAGTAGCCTAATTAAGTGAATAAAATGAAACTATTCGAACAAAAATGTCAATTTTGCAAATCAATTTGGAACAGAGGTAGAATATAATTTGGTGAAATTTTATAAAATGAATGTAGATAAAAGTACAGTTAAATACTCACTACATTAGATTGGGCACATTATTTAAGGAGTAAAGTAGCAGGGGTAGTGAATAATGTAAAAAAAAAGTAGGAGAGAGTGTGTAAAAGTATGAAAGAGAACATAAAAAGTAGATAAAATTATTGTAGTTCTGTATTTTATAAAGAGTAAACTTACCAAAAATTGAAGTGTATGGAACTTTTAAATACAGTCCAGAAAAGAAAGTGTATGAAACTTTTAAAAACGGAGGGAACATGAACAAGCCAATGACTTTGAAGGTCAAGACTTCTGGTCTACAAGCTGAGAGATCATATTATAATTTATAAGCTGATTTCCGCCGACCGTCGAAATACCATAACTGAGGAACAATAACCAGCAGCCAATTGTAGGTGCAAAGGGGGAAAGGCTGAATAACAAGAAAAAGGGAAAAAAGGTTAATGATAAGAAATTAAAGCAAAGAATTCAATTGGGTGGATGTGGAATTGCACGAACAAAAGCACACGAGATTAGTGAAAATTAGCTTGTTCGAACCCACTTGAAGTTGTTAGCAACAAAGGAGAAATGAAAAGTTAACGGAAGTTTAAGGAGGTGAAGACTAACGGAAGAAAAGTTAGAATATAATTTAAGGGGTACAATGTTTTAAAATGAATGTACAATCCAATCTAGCTCTATTGTACCACCAACATATTTCATATACCCAAAGAACCCTTACTCTGATTCACTTTTATAAGTTTTTAGAAATAAGCCGGAAAAATGGTGTTGCTCCACTCATAACATGTAGGCCAGTTTAGTAAAGCATATCTTAAGACCAAATTTAATAATAATAACTCACATTGTGAAACTTCAGGTTCACTTAACTCCCATGGATCCATTAAATATTGGGAGAATAGACGCTCTTGCCATTTTCTTATGGAAAAATTCTCAGGATATGACTAAAACAAAGTGAATTTCCCAAAACGTGACTAGTTATGTTTTTTTCCCGAAATATGACCCAAAAAAATTTGTTATCTTAAATTGTAGAAGGTTTTCCATCATTTGCAATGGAGCCAAAGATTCATTGTTTTTTGGCTTGAGAATATGATGGAATAAAGCAAAATGGCTCACTAAACTGTCTGCGCTTCTTTGTTATGAAGCAGCAGTCAGTCCATTCAATTTTAGACACAATTTTCACTATGGGTCATCCGGAAACAGTCTCTATGTGAAATGATAAAAATAAGTAAGGTTCACGTTACTTTTCTGGTTGCATTGGCTGAAGTTACTGTAGTTAATCATTTTAGCTATTTTCATATAATTTTTTCTTTGTTTTATTAATGAAAAGTTATTTAGATATAATTTTTTCTTTATTTTATTAATGAAAAGTATTTTAAATATAATTTTTTCATAAATCAGCCGAATCGGCCAATACAGCCACTTCAACCAGAACTTCATATATTTCAGCACAATCAACCGACTCAACCAATTTCTGTGTTACCAAATGACATCTAAGACGCAAACCAATGTCACTAAGAGATTTTACCAGTATGAAGAGTTTATGTGTTTTTCAGATGAACTATCTCTACGCGACATGCACACTCTCTAATCTAATTTGACAAAATACAGTTGACTATGTGAGAGTGGGTACAAAGCATCAATGTTGTGTACTAGAAATATGAATTAATACTAGAAATATAACGGAATACACTTCATGTCATGCAAAATTTATATAATCTACATGTACTAATAAAAATAAATAGAAAATAAACAGAATTACTTGGATGAAATCGAAGCCCAACGAATTGTTGTCTCCTTAAGACGAATTTGCCCACAACACAAGTAGTAATAGCCTCCCAATATAGAACGATTTCTACGTTTCCCGAAGAACATCGGCGAACTCAAAGATGCAGCGTTTTAATGAGAGGATTAAAGGAAGATAATAGAGATGGTGAGATTCTTTTCGAATACAAAACTCGTAGGCAAGAAGACATATTTATAGAGTTCTCTCGCCAGGAGACGCTATACCAAAAGCCACCTAATAAAAGAAAAGTTGTGTGACCTTTCTTTTAGAAGGGATATACACGCCTATTATGCCAAGAGTTTATCCAAAAAATAAAAGAGTAAAAAATAGAAAGCTATCTTTAGGCCATATACAGACGGGCGCATCAAGACCGCACCCGAAACCCGACCCCGTCGGCCATATGGTGGTGGCGGTGCATGCGCGTGAGATATAATTCCACACTTATCTTCGGGGGACTATTTCTTATTCGTTTCAAAGTGAGTTTCTACAAATAATATATGAAACGTTCATACCACGGAGTGCAAAATATTAAGACCTAGTCCTATTAAAAAAGATACATGAGTCACTTACATGTTTTAGCTCCAAAATAATCCTTATTTTAAGGAAAAGTTCACACTAATAATCCCAACTATTAACAGTTTTCTCTTATTAATACCAAATATGCGTAATTCCAAAATAATCCGAAATTCATTGAAAATCTTCTCATTTTGATCTCAGTTGACTTGCTACTTACTAAACGGGTAAAGAAATTAAAAAAAAAGAAAAAAAGAGAGAAGGAAAGTAAATGGGCAGAGTCGTGACTCAAGCAATCCTTCTTCTTCTTCTTCTTCTTCTTCTTCTTCTTCTTCTTCTTCTTCTTCTTCTTCTTCTTCTTCTCCTTCTCCTTCTCCTTCTCCTTCTCCTTCTCCTTCTCCTTCTCCTTCTCCTTCTCCTTCTCCTTCTCCTTCTCCTTCTCCTTCTCCTTCTCCTTCTCCTTCTCCTTCTCCTTCTCCTTCTCCTTCTCCTTCTCCTTCTCCTTCTCCTTCTCCTTCTCCTTCTCCTTCTCCTTCTCCTTCTCCTTCTCCTTCTCCTTCTCCTTCTCCTTCTCCTTCTTCTTCTTCTTCTTCATTAAGATCATCAGATGCAATCGACGGGCATGAGGGCATCACACATTCATACTCAAGAGAAAAAAATAGTTGTTCGAATGGATTGGACTATAGACATTGTGTTGTTTCTGGATCCAGTTTGCCCTACCCATGAATTATTCTCCTAAGTTCTTTTTTTTGCTCTCTCTCCCACGCATGAATATCTCTTTCTAACCTTCAACTTAATTTTTTTATTTAAGTTTTTGCCCATGCTCAAATATGTATATCTTTCTTTGAATTTCAGATATGGAAAAGTTAGTTTGGACAATTCAAACTAAAAATTGACATGGTTCATCATGGGCAATGAAAAAAATTGAATGATAGTCGACCTACGAATCACGAAGATTAGGCCAGTTGGGATGACCAGAAGGATGGCGACGTAGTGATGGATAGAGGCCGACGTCAAAGAACAACTAGGTGGAGGAGAGTGCAGAACTGCAAAGTAAACTAATAGACTGGAAATCTATGAATATTTTGAGAGGAGTAGGGCAAATCGGAAGAAGAAAGAGTGGAGACGAGCGAGAAGCGGCAGGCTCATGGGAAGATCAAGAGGAGGAATTCACGGAGCTGAGTTTTCTGAAGTGGAAAGAAATAAAAAGAAAAGAAATCAAAACAAAAATAATTAAAAATGTATAAGACCAATCATGCAGAATAAGACACATGGACAGGTGACCTGATGACCTGATTCATTCAGGTTATCGATTCATTTTGAGAAGATACCCCTTATAAATTGGATTATATTGGAATTACTTATATTTGTGATTTGGGATTATTATTGGAAGAGTCTTAATAGGTGGGATATCAAAGAAACTTTGATTTCAAGGATTGGATGAAAGGTGGGAAATGGAGAAGATATCTCGTTTTGGTTTGATCATTGGGTAGGATATAGACCTTTACAGGAGGAGATTGGTTCACCACTTCCGGCATCTGCCAGTCAGCTTAAAGTGGCTGATTTCATCATGAACAATTGTGGCTGGAATGTTAACAAACGGGTAACCTTACTTCCAGATGACGTGGTGGAGGATGTGAGGGCTGTACCGCTTCTAGTGGAAGAAGAGGGAAAAGATGGCATATATTGGAGGCTTTCAAAAACCGGTGATTTCTCTATTAAATATGCCTATGAATCTTTATTATTGGTGCAAGAAAATAAGGATCGAAGCTGGATTTGGAAGATTCAAGTCGCAGAAAGGGTGAGATGCTTTTTGTGGCTGGTGATGAAAAATAAATTGCTTACAAATGTGGAAAGGGAGAAGAGATATATGATGGATGACGCATATTGTCTAATATGCCATAATGCGGAAGAAACAATGCTGCATATTCTTAGAGAATTTTCTTTTGCGACATCAGTTTGGAGGGAGTTTGGCCTGCATATAAATAGAATGGGTGAGGAATATTTAAATAGCCTTGACTAGATTTATAGCCAATGTCATAGTTCTAGAGATGCTCCAAGCAGAATCCAGCAAAATTCTATTTGTGCTTATACGGTTTGGTTGATTTGGAAGACACGGAATGCAATGGGTTTTCAGGGTATTCAACCTGATGTGAACCGCCTTGTGAAGACCGCCAAAATGTTAGCTGAAGAATATACAAGTGTTTGTCCTTGGCGTCAAATTCAACAACGAAGAGTAGCTCTACGTGTGAGATGGATTCCGCCAGAAATAGGTTTTTTGAAACTCAATTGTGATGAGTCTTGCCAGGGTAGGGATAAAATGGTCGGAGCTGGTGGTTTAATACGAAACCATAAAGGAGAATGGTGTGAGCGGTTTTGTGTTTAATATTGGAAAAACAAATAGTTTTAAGGCTGAATTATGGGGCCTTAGACATGGGCTTCTTTTAGATCGGGATCTAGATCTGAAAAAAGTTATCGTTGAAACCGATTCAAAAAGTATTATTCAGGCTCTGAAGAATAAAGATGGGCAGAGTCCTAATGGTTAGCTTTGCTTGCCACATCATTTTTTTCTAGCTAATCCATGTGTTAGTCCAATGGTTAGCCATTTTGCTTGCATCTTAAATAGGCTCCACAAATCAATCAATGAATTGATTTATTAATATAATATTTTTTTGAAATATTTCCAAATCTAATAAAAAGTTGAATTGACAAAGAAACGTAATCAAACTTTTAACAAATGCATCAAGTTGGTCGTCAACTATGATTTTGACCAAACATTAATCTAGCGCCCAACATTGAGAACCCGTTTGGTAACACTGAAATTAGTTGAATCGCCTGATTCTGCTGAAATGTATGAAGTTCTGGCTGAAGTGGCTGTATTGGCTGATTCTGCTTGTTTATGAAAAAATTATATTTAAAATATATTTTATTTGCAAAATAAAGAAAAAATAATATGAAAAATAGCTAAATGGTCATTTACAGTAACTTCAACCAATACAACCAGAAAAGTATCTTCAACTTTACTTTTTTTATAATTACGCAATTCAGCACGCGAAATAAAAAATTACGTGTTTCATCAAAATGATGCACCTGTCAGACGTGTTCAGAAGTGTGGAGAAGAGGCAGGGAAGAGAGGGAGAGGAAGACCCAAACAGACGTGGGTTAGGGCAGTCCGAAGTGATATGCTTTTTCTTGGGTTAGATGAGGTACGACTTTGGAGAGAGCAAAGTGGAGGGCGGATATTCATGTGGAGGAGTGATATCGTATTATTATTATTATTATTTCCCCTCATCTTTTTTCTTCTTGTTTTTTATTCTTTTATCCTTATATATAAACATTATTTTTTATCCTTTTTATTTGATCATTTTTAGGTATATTCATCCCGTTTTATGTTATCTTGTTTATAATAGCTTATTTTTTATCTTTATTTTCTTTCTTTTCCTTTTGGTGGTGATATCATGTATCGATTCATGTTAGCCAACCCCAATATCTTTTGGGACTAAGACTTGGATGTTGTTGTTGTTGCTATATTAAAAAGTTTGCTGATAATTAAGCCCGATAAGCCGAAAACAGAGTCATCAAACGGGCTCTAAGACGGCAAGGTTGAAAATGCAAATTATTAAAATTAGTACAATAACATGTATTTTGTTAAGTAAAGGAATAAGGAATATCAAATTTTGACAACACATACATACTGAAAAATATCAACTTTTACTTAAATATTTCATGAGTAATACTTATTGTATGGATTTTCATAGTCCTCCGTTTGAAGACCTTACACATGAAAAATAAGAGTACGTAGTGGCAAAAGAGATGCAATAGGTGTTGAGAAAATATTGTATAACTAAATTTTCGAAGCATTATCTACATATAATAACGGTATGAGATTAAAATCACTTTTAATTAATTTAATATATCAATTATAAATAAATTAAATATATTTGGTAATTACCATTTTAAATCAAGTTTATCTCCCTTCTAGCAATTAGCTTATTTTGGCTAATTTGCTTGCCCAAGCTAGAAGGATAGATGCACTCCAATGGTAGGCAAATAGCTTGGAAATTGCAAGCAAGTCCCTAGAAGGAACCATTGGAAATGCAGGGGAGTTCTTGTGCGGGATGAGGGGAAATGAGGAGTTCTTGTGCGGGATGAGGGAAAATGAGGAGTTCTTATATATAGGCAGGGGAGTTCTTGTGCGGTATAAGATTAAAATTACTTTTAATTAATTTAATATATCAATTATAAATAAATTAAATATATTTGGTAATTACCATTTTAAATCAAGTTTATCTCCTTTCTAACAATTAGCTTGTTTTGGCTAATTTGCTTGCCCACAAGCTAGAAGGATAGATGCACTCCAATGGCAGGCAAGTAGCTTGGAAATTGCAAGCAAGTCCCTAGAAGGAACCATTGGAGATGCAGGGGAGTTCTCGTATTATTATTATTATTATTATTATTATTATTATTATTATTATTATTATTATTATTATTATTATTATTATTATTATTATTATTATTATTATTATTATTATTATTATTATTATTATTATTATTATTATTATTATTATTATTATTATTATTATTATTATTATTATTATTATTATTATTATTATTATTATTATTATTATTATTATTATTATTATTATTATTATTATTATTATTATTATTATTATTATTATTATTATTATTATTATTATTATTATTATTATTATTATTATTATTATTATTATTATTATTATTATTATTATTATTATTATTATTATTATTATTATTATTATTATTATTATTATTATTATTATTATTATTATTATTATTATTATTATTATTATTATTATTATTATTATTATTATTATTATTATTATTATTATTATTATTATTATTATTATTATTATTATTATTATTATTATTATTATTATTATTATTATTATTATTATTATTATTATTATTATTATTATTATTATTATTATTATTATTATTATTATTATTATTATTATTATTATTATTATTATTATTATTATTATTATTATTATTATTATTATTATTATTATTATTATTATTATTATTATTATTATTATTATTATTATTATTATTATTATTATTATTATTATTATTATTATTATTATTATTATTATTATTATTATTATTATTATTATTATTATTATTATTATTATTATTATTATTATTATTATTATTATTATTATTATTATTATTATTATTATTATTATTATTATTATTATTATTATTATTATTATTATTATTATTATTATTATTATTATTATTATTATTATTATTATTATTATTATTATTATTATTATTATTATTATTATTATTATTATTATTATTATTATTATTATTATTATTATTATTATTATTATTATTATTATTATTATTATTATTATTATTATTATTATTATTATTATTATTATTATTATTATTATTATTATTATTATTATTATTATTATTATTATTATTATTATTATTATTATTATTATTATTATTATTATTATTATTATTATTATTATTATTATTATTATTATTATTATTATTATTATTATTATTATTATTATTATTATTATTATTATTATTATTATTATTATTATTATTATTATTATTATTATTATTATTATTATTATTATTATTATTATTATTATTATTATTATTATTATTATTATTATTATTATTATTATTATTATTATTATTATTATTATTATTATTATTATTATTATTATTATTATTATTATTATTATTATTATTATTATTATTATTATTATTATTATTATTATTATTATTATTATTATTATTATTATTATTATTATTATTATTATTATTATTATTATTATTATTATTATTATTATTATTATTATTATTATTATTATTATTATTATTATTATTATTATTATTATTATTATTATTATTATTATTATTATTATTATTATTATTATTATTATTATTATTATTATTATTATTATTATTATTATTATTATTATTATTATTATTATTATTATTATTATTATTATTATTATTATTATTATTATTATTATTATTATTATTATTATTATTATTATTATTATTATTATTATTATTATTATTATTATTATTATTATTATTATTATTATTATTATTATTATTATTATTATTATTATTATTATTATTATTATTATTATTATTATTATTATTATTATTATTATTATTATTATTATTATTATTATTATTATTATTATTATTATTATTATTATTATTATTATTATTATTATTATTATTATTATTATTATTATTATTATTATTATTATTATTATTATTATTATTATTATTATTATTATTATTATTATTATTATTATTATTATTATTATTATTATTATTATTATTATTATTATTATTATTATTATTATTATTATTATTATTATTATTATTATTATTATTATTATTATTATTATTATTATTATTATTATTATTATTATTATTATTATTATTATTATTATTATTATTATTATTATTATTATTATTATTATTATTATTATTATTAATTATTATTATTATTATTATTATTATTATTATTATTATTATTATTATTATTATTATTATTATTATTATTATTATTATTATTATTATTATTATTATTATTATTATTATTATTATTATTATTATTATTATTATTATTATTATTATTATTATTATTATTATTATTATTATTATTATTATTATTATTATTATTATTATTATTATTATTATTATTATTATTATTATTATTATTATTATTATTATTATTATTATTATTATTATTATTATTATTATTATTATTATTATTATTATTATTATTATTATTATTATTATTATTATTATTATTATTATTATTATTATTATTATTATTATTATTATTATTATTTCCCCTCATCTTTTTTCTTCTTGTTTTTTATTCTTTTATCCTTAAATTACAACATACTTTTCGAGAAGAGAATAAATGTGCATACATTTTGGCAAATGCAGCACATGAAGTGTCAAAAGGTTTGTCAAATTTTCATAATTTGTTTATTTATTTATTTGGTGATTTCCTTTCCGATGTATCAAAAAAATGATGTGAATTTTTCCTACTTTAATTTGTAAAACCATATAGTTTTCCAACACTTCACTTACACTTTGAAAGGAACAATTGTAAGCTCTAATCACAACTTGATTTTAAGCTCGGACTTTAGTTTACTTTGTCTATTCGAACAACTTAAAGTTTACCTCAATTTACTATGATATTATGTAAATTTTAAAGGGAAAATTCCCGAAATAGGAGTAAACACGTTTCATAATTTCAAAACGAAACTGTCATGTTTTTATTTTTCTAAATAAGAATAATCACTACTAGACTTGGAAAATACTCTCATGTTTAAAGTCTGGTATTGCCAAAACATGACAGTAATTACTCCTATTTAGGGAATAAAAACATGATAGTCCTATTTTGGTATACACAATCTCGTTTAGTCTTATTTAGGGTAATTCCCAATTTTAAAAGTCAAAATATATTTCGCGAACATAAAAGAAAACTTCATTGAGACACTTTGAATATGCATGTTTTCCCTTCAATCTCATCCTTTAGTCAAAAGTAATACTGATCAATGTTAGTCAGCAGTGATATAAGCGGGAAACGATCTTAATGATGTTTGTAATATCTTCGTAAAAAGATCCAAATAATCAAATCAGAAACAAATAACAAGTTCACACTAGCTTACTACATTTCTTAATATATCCATTGTATTTCATCCGTTTTCACCAACTCCAAATCATCATAATGATATGATGATATCTAGTGAGAATTGAACGACATAATTTTTCACAGCGTCCTATAAAACTAATTTAACTTTTAGTTAATTTGTTATTTACAAATTGATATTACTGATATAAGCATATGTGATGCCATAACAAAACTTATTTAACACTTTACCTCATAATTTAGGTCTTCATCAACATTCTCATTGTGATATTTATTTTAGATGGATGCAAACTTTAGAAGATAAATCGAAAAGCTAATGACGGGTAAGACAATGGAAAATGGTAAAGCAAAATCCAGTTTCTTCCCACCATTTGTATGAGCACTCTAACCATTGTTGGAGGGAAATTTTAAAAAGGAGAGAAAAAAAGAAAGACTTTTTAGATAATAATTATATCCGGACGATTAATTTCATTTTCGTTATTTGTTGCTTTGTGTAAAAAGAAAAAGAAAAAGAGATAAGGCAAAAGTATTGTTGGCTCACATCCTACGTGGGTAATTATGATTGGTGGCATAACCAATCGTTCCGGATTTTACCAATCAAATCGAGGCCCGAACCTCAGCTTCGGCAACCGAACCGAAGGAAGAATTCGCAATAATTTATTTATATTTGCACGTTAATTTTATTATTTTACTAATTTAATTTTGATCTCGGAGTATCTTTCTCCCTGCAAAAGTCTCTCTCTGCTCTGTCTTTGTCACTGTCGCAGACATAGCCCCTTTCCCATGGAAGCTCCCCCCATAATTTTTCTCGCCCTTTCAAAACCCTAAATTCGCAGAGCAGAAGGATCGGGTGACAGCTCCATTGATGAGCAGCTTGACGTCTTGGCTAGGTAGGTATAGCACTTTTAATTATTTTCACTTTATCTCTTCACTCACTAACCCTAACACTGACTCTGCCAGAGTTATGATCTGTTGTGTAATTTACTTGCCAATTTAAGCCTGGTCTAGGGATTTTATAGATGTGATACAACGATTAGTGGCTTTCCGCTCCGTTTGCGATTGACCATGGGGTCAATCTGTGATTTTATTTCGTGATTTTCGATGCCACGCAATAATCACGTTTACAATCTTAGAATTTGTTGGAAAGTTGATTGCTTTTGCGGGATAAAACGCTCTTTGCTGGAGTTTATTGGGGTTTAGGACACTAGAAGGTTGAATTAATTGTGGGCATTGCTTGGGCTCATATCACTAGGTTCTTGTCAGATTCGCTAGTAATGTTTTTTGCTTCCAGTTAAATGTGTTTGTCTTACTTGTACTGTGCTAGTGATCAAATAATTCTCGTTTTCTTAAAATTATCCTCAAATGAATTACCCATCATTTCAAGACCACTTTTTCACGACTTTGATGCTTTATAACAATGAAGATAAACTCGATTAAACTAGTATGCAAATGTTCATCTTAGATCAGTGGACACCCCAGTTGGGAATTGTAATATATGATACCAGAACCCTGGGAAAGAAATATTTACTGCAAGTTTTGTCTAGTTACTGGCCACTCTATGACATATCTAGCTAGGTTTCCAATGATTCCCTTGTGATGATACAACAAAATTTTTCCGCCACAGTATGGTGGCAAACTGGTGCTTGGATCTTAATCTAATCATATTTGCTAGGAAATCTTACATCTTTTTATATTTTTTACTTTATGTTGACATCATTTTATTACTATTTTGCCATTGTTAGCATAGTACACATAGCCATGTCATGTACATCATGGTGTGCTCAAAAAGCACCATGAGATTTAATGATTTGAAATATCAAGAAATGTGTGAGTTATCAAGGGCTTGTGATGAATCTAGAGTTTTAATGTTTAGTAAAACTGAGCCTGAGATGAATAATATTGCAAACTACCCCAGCTAGAAGCCTGTTGCTTTTTTTGTTTATGAGCAACTTATTGATAATTTGATATCTTACTCTGCTTGTCTTGACGACTAACTCATAAATGTGAATAGGTTTCTAGTTTCTACTCACTATAAGCATGATGTATCATGGTGGTCCGTTTATTGCTGTAAGGTTTTCCATATTAGAGTTCATGTACTAATGTAAGACTTAATTTACTTTACGTAATTACGTCTCTAGTAATTGTTAGTGGAGGATTTGAATACGACCCAAGGTTAAGCTGATAGTGTCATTTTAAAAATATGCGTACTAAACTATCATCTGCTACATGACCCGTTACTACTTGTGAGTGCATGTGAGTTGTGCGTTAATTTCTATTTTAGTTGTTTTTTTTAGTATAAATAAGCGAGCTTGCACAATTGCACAAATGTTTGTTCGGTTGTTCCACCAGGTAAAGTGACAGATTCTAAATGTAGAAGGAGTGTTTATCATGAAAACAATCCCAGCATAGCCATTTCACCAATCTTGATGCATTTTTTGCAGAAAGTTGATTCAAGGAAACTAAGTGTGGGTTTTGTCGTTCAAGAAAATTGGGACTTCAGATGTGATTATGCAAACATTTGGATTCAGAGTTCTCTGCATTTACAAAAAAACAGCTTCTCACATAATTGGCATATCACTTGGCTGGTCTGAGTTTGATAACTACCGACTGGAGATTTTGGACTTAAATATCATCAATGCCTGGCAACGAATTTGGAGATAGACTCCACAACTTCTTTGCACAAGAGAACTTCTCTCAAGGGCAAAATCAGCCACAGGTGCTGGATGGGAACTGGCCAGCTCCGAATGATCATGTCTCTATTGGAAACCATAGATCACTTAGTGTACTGGGTTCCAACCCAAAAAGTTACAACTTGCAGCAGCCAGGTATTTCGGTCCTTTTAATTAGAATTGCAGTAATTTCTAGTGAAGCTGCATGGAATTTTGGAGGTCGTATGTTGGGCTTTGTGTTGGCCATGCTTTTTATTGATTGTATGGAATCTAATCGGAAGAACGAGTAAAAAATAAGTAAAGTTAAACAATGTCCGCCTTCACTTTTTATTGATGCATATGTTTCTATGCACTATCTGACCTTTCTGTTAATCCGTCAGGAAATTTCCTTCACTGCTCAGGTAATTGGTGTGCAAGTATCTTTTTAACTGTTCAAGTAATCTAGATTTCTTATGATTACTCCCTCTATTGTATAGTAAGTGTTGCTCTAGAAGGGGAATTGTTATCAAATAAGCGTTGCTTTCGAATATCAAGAGAGCATTAATTGTTCATTTTCCACTGTTTCCCTTCTCATGCATAACTATCCATACATAGTACTTATAGTTCAGTAATGCATTTATAAGGGTTTCTTAAATTTAAAGAGCTTTATTGTTTGCTTAATATGTAAAGATTAAAGCTTTATAGCGACATATATTTGAAAGCCGAGTATGTAGTTGACAGGCTCACTCACTGACTTTTATCCCTTAAATCTAGTTGGTTGATAGACTCTTATCTCTTTTGTTTGAATATTAGATTCTGGGAGAGGACCTGGCAGTCATCTATTCAGCGGACCAAATGGCATGAACTTTGGTCAACCCAGTCAAAGGCACGACATATCTAAGAGTCAGTTGCAGGTTCAACAGCAAAATTTTAACGACTCAATGTATAGACATTTTTACCAGGCACAGCAAGACGAAGGAAGGTTTCTTGGCGCTAATTCTGGTTCCAGTCAGCCCAATGTACCCTCATTAGGTGGAACAACTCTCTACGAGTCACAAAGTTTGGGCCGTGAACATCAGACTCATGCACCAGTTAGGTCTGAACCTTCTGAATCTCATGGCAGTTTTGATCTTTTTGGAAGTCAACACCAATTGAGTCGCCATCAGCAAACAAACATGTTACAACCTCAGCCGGGGTTTAATGATATGCAACAGCATATGATGCTGATGAGGATGCAAGAATTTCAGAGACATCAACAAGATGCAATGCAACAGAGTAATGTGAACCCCATCCCGCTCTTTTCTAAAGCGTCACCTAGTGCCAATTCATCTTCTTCATTGGTCAATGGTGCTATAAATTCAGCACAACATAGTTATCCATGGGGGGCAACTGAAACTGGTAATGTAAACTGGTTGCATCGGAGTTCTCCAGCATTCCAGGGATCGTCCTCTAATGGTCTCGTTTCTACTAATCATGCTCAAGGTCAAGGTCAAAACTCGATGGGTTTAATTCCTGAACGGCCCGACCAATCGCTTTATGGAGTTCCAGTATCCACTTCAAGAACAGGTGTTACCCAATATCCTCAGATGATGGCAGATAGGACATACATCCACCAAACAGCTTCCTATAATAATTCATTCCCAGGTGATCATTATTTTGGTACTCTGGACAGAGTACCCACTCCTAAACAGAAATGCCAAGGTGAAAATTTCTTTGGAAGTGCTCATGGAGAATCTTTAAATAATATAATGAATATGGAAACCCCCCAGCAAGAGAATATAAAGCAAAATATAAATGCACAGGAATTTGAATTGAGACAGGAACCAATTTCTATGGAAAGGACAGCAATTCAAGCTGCCTCTCAAAACGATGATGTTGCTCTTGATCCTACTGAAGAAAGAATTTTGTTTGGTTCAGATGATAATATATGGGCTGCCTTTGGCAAGAGCACCAATCTGAGTGAGGAAGCCTGCAATTCAGTTGGTGGTGCCGGTCCATTCAATGAGCTTCCTTCCTATCGAGGTGGTACTTGGAGTGCTCTCATGCAGTCTGCTGTTGCAGAAACTTCTACCACCGATGTACAACCACAGGAAGGATGGAGATGTTTGAATTCTAAATCTAGTGAACCTCCTTCAGGGAATCATAGTAGTTCAACACGTAACAGTGTTGGTAAACAGCCAAATCCTTTTGCTGAAGGAAGAGTGCCTCTTTCTCCATCATTGAATTCTGATCCAGTTCGCCCTTCTGAGTGCACTAATGTGAACAAAAACAACTATGGCAATCTCCACGGATTCGAGCAGCCCAGTCATAATAAACTTCCTACTGGACTTGGCCATGGTGTACAAGCTAATTCATCTCAGAGACCTTCTCGGCTGTCTGAGGAAGGAAGGAAGTGGTTGGATGGTGATTCAATTCAAAGGGAAGAAATTATTCATGGTGGTGCTCTGCAGCCTGGTAGATTAGCATCTGCTGCTCATGCTCATGCGAAATTAGAGAATTTTGGTTCTATGAGAAGTACGGGGGAATCAAGTCAATTTCCTTCTACCAGTTCTCAAGTTAATTATTGGAAGAATGCAAATGATATTAAGAGTAAAGGAAGTGAATTTAAAGCTCACGAGGTGGATTACAGAGACAAACAGGAGAATTCCAATGACAGCTACCACACATCTGGTGATAGTTTAAGGGAAAATGCATTGTCTGATGTTAGTGATTCAAGGCCTGCTGGAAAGGAAAAACCTACTCGAAAATTTCAGTACCACCCTATGGCAAACCTGAATGAAGATGTAGATCCTCATGGAGTGACAAAACATATCCACAAACAGGCTATGACACAGCAGAATTCCCGCCTTGGCCAGTCAATGTTTTCTGCGCAGGTTCAGAAGAGTTCTATCGAAGTTGGAAAGGTAATATGTGTTTACAGTGTCATGCATCTAATGTATACTCCCAATTCTGTTCTGATAGTATTTCTGGATGAAATTTTCAGAGACAATCATCCTCAAGCAGTCAGAGAGATGGCAATGGCTCAGCTGAGGCACACCCTCACAGTTTCTTTCTTAACTGTGGATCAAATATACCCGTCCATTTGAATAGATCTGCTGATATCCATTCACCTATTGTTGAAACTCCATCTAGGTATTTAGTAACTGTATTCCTCATCTGTTGTGTAGAGAAAATCAGATGATCCCTGTATGTTGATGAAAATATGCCATCTATCATTGCTTATTCATCTGGTTTATTTATGTTACAAGAATTAAAGTTAGAATAGTAGTAATGAGAAGGAAATGATTTTCTGTGTATTTCATTGGAGGGTTAAGTCCCTATAAATATGCATTACAAATACAATATTCCTATATAAGATTCGATACAATAGTAATATCCTAAAGTATATTCCGATAATATTCTGAAGCATATTCTAATATCTTTCACAGTTTAATTGGATGCTGGAACATTTATGCCGCTTTATTTTGAATGTAATGATCATTGGTACCTATCTCAGTGACCTATTTCTCTTGAAAGCTAATTGTGTTTGTGTGGATTGATTGTATATTATTCCGGAAAGTGCAATGTACAACCAGCTAAAGCTTAATTAACACCATGCAGATTTGGCATAGAAGCCATCGACACATAGTCAAATAAAAAGCGTTCCTTAAGTGAAAGTGAGAAGAAATATGGTGCATTATATGGTAGATCTAAGGGTTCAAATAATCAGGGGAAAAGTAATGAAATAAATGCGGTGATTGATATGTAACCAAGTGCAACTCTTTTCACCACATTAAGTTGAAGAGTGCACATCCTGATACTTACGAATAGTGTATTAGAAGTGCACCATCTCTGACTTTGGATTTTTCGCATTATTAAATAGGCAGGAACTATGGGTATGAACTAATAACTAAAAATCAAGTACCACAATTTTCAAGGGTAGATATAAAATGAACAATAAATGGTCTTGATTGTTTTATTCTAAATCTATCAGTGCAGTCCACACTTTTTTTCCATACCTATATATAAATGTCATTTATTTACTCTGTAACTTATGGTAATGTTGGCCTCGTAAAGTTACTTTTTTGTAGTAATTTGGTTAAATTTGAGAAGCGTTCCTTTATTGCAGTCCAAACATGCTACAGCTTCTACAGAAGGTGGACCAATCCAGAGAAGTTGGGGCCACAATGTGTCAGAAGGGATCATCTGAAATGCAAGAAGTAGAAATGTCAGGTAAGTCTATTCCACACCTGCAGCGAAGTCATTCATCAATTTCTCAAGGATATGGTCTACAGCTTGGTCCTCCATCCCAATATGTCCCAACAAAAAGTCACTTAGTTTCATCTCAGAGCTGTATGCAATCCATTAATTCTTCATCTGCCATTGAGATCGGTAAAAAAGCTCAAGCACAGGCTCCTCCTCCATTGGAGGTTCAATCTTTGCCTTATTCCCGTAGTACAGTCCAAGAAGAGTTGACTAATACCAGATGTGGTGACCCAGGGAGTGGCGCAGAAGAATTCACACCTAATAAGATACATGGAAAATCCTCTTCATCATTACTTAATTCTGGTTATATGTATACAAGAAGTGTGCTTGAAAATCAACAGTTGGCCCCTGGACAAACACTTGCAAACCAGTCCAATAATAATTATATCAAACATCCTCCAGATTTTACTGAGAAAGATGGATGTCATGTTGAACTTTCTCGTGGTCGATCGGTAGAAACTTTTTCACGTGATATGATTGGCAACAGTCAGTGTGCCAACTTAGCTACATCCAGTGAAGGAGTCTCAACCCCTCAAACAGCCATTTTTGGCATCTCCAATCAAAGGCCCTGTTTGGGAGCACAGAATAATATGCCAGTCAACTCTCAAGCCCAACAACATCCATCTGGTATCCAGTCTCATAAGGAGCTGTTGCATCTTCCAGGTTCACATCAATTGAATATCGTGGAATCTTTATCCTCTGCTCAAGGCAGCCAGGGGGAGGATGAAGACGTGAAGAAAGGACAAAATTTCTTGTCCGATATCGGTTCAAAAAAATCTGCGAATTTGTTGAATGATATTCAGAGAGAAATAAAAGAAACAAAGCCACTGGATGTATCTACTGTGATGAATTCAACAGCATCAGTGCAGAAAGACATTGAAGCCTTTGGTCAGTCTCTGAAACCAAATCATTTTTTACATCATAACTATTCTTTACTGAATCAAATGCGGGCCACGAGGAACAATGAGACTGAACAGAGCAGTATGAAGCTGAAAAGAATGAGAATGTCGGATGGCCCACAGTTTTCTCATGCATCCCCCCAGTCAGCAGATTCTTCAGATAACAATTTGGAAAGAAACAGGACTGATAGAAAAGGAACGGTACCTACTCAGCAGGATTTACCTGTTGAACAAGAGCACACTCAATTTCCTTACCAGCCTTTGTTAAATAATCAGTATGGAACTGGTAAAAGTGGTCAGAAATCTGCTTCTGTGTCAGTTGCTGAACCACCTTTCAGTATTGTGAAGTCTTACAATGGTTTGCATGCAATTAATCATATGGATAGAATCCAACAAAATAATGTTGTGGAAAGCTTGCGCCCTACACCTGCCCCTGTTGAGAACATTCCTTCATCACAATCTTTTCTAATGAACATGATGTCTGCTCAGCAACATTCAGCACCAAGACCTAAGAAGCGCAGGCGTGTTAAGGCGGATCTGATCCCTTGGTACAAAGAAGTTTCTGGGGACTTGCAGAGTCTTAAGAGTATCAGGTTGTTATTTCAATGCAACTTGAGGGTTTCGTATGTGCCTAAACACATAATTTGTACTACAATTTATTACCCGGCATGATATACAACATGACATGCTTGAACATTTTCGCAGAGACAGTGCTTTAGGAGGATGGGAAGAAGAAACAAACCGGGTCACTGAAAAGGTCAGTATTTGAGCTGTGTGCATTATTGAGTTTGTCTCAGTTTGGAGTTTTTAAAAGTTATAATTTTTTGATGAAAGGTTGTAGAAGAAATTCATCCAGTGAACACGTTACCAGGGCAAAAAGCTAGAAGAAGGCTTCTCTTGACCACTCATCTTATGCAGCAATTGTTTCACCCTCCACCATCATCGATTCTTTTAGCAGATTCCAAATTGGAGTTCCAGAATGTGGCCTACATGGTTTCTAGAATGACATTAGGCAGTGCATGTGGACTGGTATCTAGCTTTATTGGGCATAATACCAGTATGGCTAAGGCTGATGGTGGTGACAGAGAGCCGTAATTTTCTTGGATTTATGATGAGTTTTTTAAAAAATCATGTCTTGGTTGGGTTATATATGTTTTTCTAATAATATTTCTTATTTTTTCTGCAGGTCCTCCCATGATTGTGAAACACCAGAAGGCAATAGTAATCTTCTTTTATCAAATTTTTTGAAAGAGTGTGCAGTGAGAAAAAGGAAGTTAGAAGATCAGTTGTCGAAGTAATGATCTAATTTTTTTCCCATTTATTGTGACTGAAAATGAGACAATTACTGCACATGTTTCTTTTTTGTTTTTCTGATGTTGCTACTGTATATTATACCCCCACTTTTTTTCTCTTGATATTTTTTTTTGCTGCTCTCAGGGTGGAGAACAGTGAGTCGCTGTTAAATATGACGGTGGACAGCCAAGATCTGGATAAGTTCTCCATAATCAACCGGTTTGCAAAGTTCCACACCCGGGCCCCACCCAATGCCTCATGTTCCCCGGCAGAAGCTGCTGCACTTATTCATAAAGCTCTACCACAGAAATATGTGACAGCAGCTCCAGTCACTAATGATCTTCCAACTGGGGTAAAATGTCTCTCACTATGATCATTACATACATTTATAGTCCTCCCATTACCTCGTGTTCTTACGTCATGGTTGGTTGTTGCACAATGTACCATCAAGTTCAACAATAGAATGAAAATTTGTGGGCAGAGGATCCCTGCTATTTAGATTGCTCAAGATAGGATTCTGAGCTATTCCCCTTTCAGGCCCCTTTGATTATGTTATTATCATTGAGACAACACAAATGTAGTAGTCCATATGTATAATTCTTTAAAATGAAATAATGTTGTACCGTCATTTTTTAACAAGAAAATGTTAGAGTAGTTAGTACTCTACTTGTTTCACCCGGAGAAATCAACAACACATCTTTCATAGTATTTGTTACCGGAGAAGTCCAAGCAATACTCGTTTCATCAGCATAGGTGTGCAAGTGTGTTGCATGTCTATGCATGTGTGTGTAGTTTTAATTTCCAAGGCCTTGCCTTTTGTAGTGTGGCATGTTTGTTGCATGTGAGTTTTGGGTTGCTTATTACCATGCCAACTGATTCCCGTGGGTGAAGATCAAATTGACATTATAGATGTCACATTCTTATGCTTAGATCCAACTCTCGTATCCCTCTGAACTAGTATTTTTGTATTGAAAGAATAGCCAGTTGCTTGTGAAGCCTCGTGCCAGAAGCTTCGAGAGAGAGTGATATATGCGTTTCCGCTCCCATTAGTTTGAATGGCCCGGAAAACCCACATGTTGCATTATGTCACAACCCCAGGCTTTTGTGCACTAAATGAGAAACTAAAAGTGCTGAAGCTTAGAGCCTTAGACATGCTAAATTATTAAAAATTCATGGCAGGGAATGCCGTTATTTCGTTGAAAATTATAGCAAGCCATTTTTCACTATGGATCAAGACCGGAGAGTAATAATTATTCAATGTAGAACTTTTCTTTATGAGAAATGACAAAGTTGTCTAAATTTAAATGAGGAAATAAGGAATATGTGAATTAAAAAAGACAAAGTCAAGACAAATGCCCACATATGCCCAGCAATTAATGATAGACTTATAGTCATAGAGATGATAACTCTAACCGGAATAACTGAATAAGACGAAATGACGAATCACTAATTGCCTAGGGTTGTTGGTATTTATTGACTTCTAATCAAGCGAAATCCTATAACTGTGAAACAAAGAAACAAAAAACTAGCATAAAGAATCAAGTAAAATAAGCAAAAAACAACAACGAAATAAAAGAATGATAAAAATGAACTAATGAAGTGTTAAGTGCTTTCCAATTTCAATCAAATAAATTCTATATAATGGGATGCTAAAGATGATTAAGCGTTCGTCACTTCAACATATTATCTTCGATGAAAGCACAAATACTCCCCCGTCCCGTAAAGAAGTTCTCATTCAGTTTACGATGCTTGACTGACGATAAAGCAACTTGATCCCTGTTCACACTTGGTTTTTTTTAATAAATAAAATTTACATATTCAGAAACTATATTAAAACCGCTACAAAGTTTGATAAAAAAAAATTTAAATTTGATAAAAATTTGATATAAAAAGTAAAAGATTAGGAGTGATTTAAGTTGACCAATGAATAATGAATGAGAACTTCATTTCGGGACGGAGGTAGTATCAATCTACTACCTCCGTCCCACTAAGATTGGGACATGAGAAGGTGACACGGTTATTAACAAAAATGAGTTTGTGTGGTTGATATTAAATTGATAAAGTAAAAATAAAGTAAGAATGGTTTAGAGCCACAAAAACTTTACCAAATTTGGTATGAGACAATCTTAGTGGGACTTCCTGAAAAGGTAAAATGAGACAATCTCAGCGGGACAGATGGAGTATCATTCTATCCAGCCCAAAAAGCCGTGATGGTTTAAGACTTAGAGCCCGTTTGGTAGCACCAAAATCGGCTGTTTTGGCTGATTCTGCTGAAATTTATGATATTCTGGCTGGAGTGGCTGTTTTGGCTGATTCTGCTGATTTAAGAAAAAAATATTTTAAAAATATATTTTATTAATAAATTAAAGAAAAAATTATATGTAAAAATAGCTAAAATGGTCCTCTACAGTAACTTCAGCCAATACAGCCAGAAAAGTAACTCCAACCTTACTTTTTCGGCTTATTACACAATTCAGCGCGCGAAAGTAAAAATTACGTGTTTGGTGAAAAAGCTGGCTGATAAGCCGAAAACAGAGTTCTCCAAACGGGCTCTTAAGTGGTGATCAAGCCGTCAATGCCACTTTAGGGGGATGAGAAGCCTAAACAAAAAGAAGAAAAACGCTGGAACCGTGGTCGATAACTTAGGAGTAACAAAGTAATTAAACATTGAATAAAGTGGCTATGCATTTCAGCATTTATGGAGAAACTCATATTCATTATCAAGAGATGGTCAACAAATCTTTAGAAAATGAAACTAAAGTAATCTGAAGACTTCCACCTAGAAATCTTGCAGGATAGAGGAAACGAGGATATGATAATGGGTGTGTTTGATCTTTAGCGAATAATGAATGTTGGGTCAAGGGCCCAAGCCGAGGTCCGGCCCATTAACCCCTTCTTACCAGACGCACGTCCAGTTAGAACACAAGGCTAGCCCGCAGGCCCATGTTCCTTGAGGAGGGACGAACGTCTGGGGTTGGGGGTTCAGGCCCAACGGTTCATCTCGACGAACGTCTATGCAGGGACAAGGAGCAGGACCACGGGCCACCAGGGATGACGACGAACGTCTCCAGAGCAAGCCTATAGTCATCGGAGGAAACCCAGTCCACATGGTGAGTATCCATTAAGCCAGGAGACGAACAGCCGGTATCTCTTGAGGGTCACTTGGAGCGATCCAACTCACTTCCCGGGCGGACGAACGTCCCCACTGATTAGGCGGGAAACCTAGATTCTGGCGGGAAGTGCATTTAATGCTGAAGATTTGGTAGTTGGGGCACCAGCGGTCCACAGGCTGCCACGTCAGTATAGCCACCTGCCCATTGGTGGGTATAAATAGAAGCATTTAATTCATTGTAAAGGGTTGACAACTTTCTATTCTTAGCATTCTAGCTTATTTCTCTTGCTCGCAGCTGAGATTACTGCCTAGCGAGACGAACGGCCGACGTGCCTTTTTTAGCAAGTAGATTGTACTTAAGGGAGTTATTACGAAGTTAATAATACCTATTTACATTGCTTACTATATCCTCTGTTTCCTGATCCATCTGATAGTTGTTGGGCTAGATATTCACATATTCATACACTCACTCCACTCGAAATCTTCGGGCTTACGTGTTGGACCTGAGGGTTGAAGGAATAAACCCCAACAATGAATTATGTTAGCATGTTGTTAATAATAGAGGGTTTGAGTGTTTGACTAGCGAAATATGTTATAATAAACAATTAAACTCTATGCTTAACTCCCATAAGGATATAAACATCTAACAATTTAATTTTTAATAAGATATACTCCGTACAAAAAACGCAACTTAATTTTTCTTTCAAAACAGTCTCATGTAATTCTTCAAAAGTATAAGAATATCAATGGATATTCATTTTTTGAAGTAATCCACAAAATTGTTTCTATAATTCTATTTATGAAAATAGTTTTGTCAAGTAAAAAATGTATAGGTATGCATTTATAACCGAAAATGAGCTAATTCATTAACCAACTAGTGTTTTACTCGGGCGTTGCCCCGGGTGCATGTTTTAGAATGTTTCGATGACGTAGGATATGTGCTTTCAAGTATAGTTATGCTATGGTTATATACTTATATTATATCTTAAAAAATCGCTCCTCCAGGTCTAAAAACCCATCATTCTCTACTCTAATATCATCATCTCTTACCTTAACAACTCACTTAGTAAAGTGTTCAATTGTTTGTGTGCTATAACCATTTTGATATGAAGTATGTCATTAGTATCATATTCTTTGTGAGAAGAACTGAGCAGTGATCTCAACGATGTGAAGCGTTAAGCATCGTCACTATAATCGCATCGGCTCTCCCTAACTCCCTTCAAAACGATATACACTCTTTGGCTAAAGTCTCCCCAAAAACAACAATTTCCCCATGCGACTAAGTGTAATGCTCAAAATAGCCAACATGTCTCGATCATTAAAATGGTTGTAATAATTTCAAATTTCCAACTTGAACGGTCCTCTTTAATTAAAGTTGCTACATTCATATCACAAACTCCGATTGGTTTATTCAAAGAAACAAAACCATTACCTTTCACTGAAAGCCACATGCCATTCCAAACATAAATATCTTGTCCATTACCAACTATCCTCCTCGTCCCCTCCCGAATAACACGCTTGGCTTCAAGAATACTTCACTAGATGAAAGAGTGACTACTTCTTAACTTCACGTCCAGAAAGGAATAATTGTGAAAGTGGCAAGATTTAACTCCGGTCAATAGTAAACTGCCATGCTTGTTTTCCCAACATAGCAATATTAAACTTTCTCACCGAACGGAACCCCAACCCACCTTTAGATTTAGGGCTACATAAGGCTTTCCACGACTCAATGCTCATATTTTAAAATATGATATGAAATAAAGTACTCATTAAAATTTTAAAGTTTTGAATAACTTAAGTTCGGTATCTATTTCCTTTTGATAGTTTACATTTGTAGTCATATTCTTTAATTTAATAAAAAACAATTTTCACGTTTGGTTCATCCATTAAATTAAATTAAATTAAATTAAATTTAATAAAAGCCTGGTTAGTTTATTCACGTATAGTTGGCTGTTGGCCCAAACGTATAACTAATGCAAAATATTCTTGTTTATGATTTTTTATGAAAATTCAGAAAAAATCACGTATTTTAAAAATAAAAGGTTAATAGAGTGGTACAGCAAAATGTCTAATTGTCCAATACTATTGATAATGTTTAAAAAATATTATGCCTTATAATAAGTTCGTTACTTTTGTGTTCCACCCATACCAAGGCTCCAAAGTGAAAAGAGTATTACGACGGCTCATCAAACTCAAGGTCACAATAATATCAACCATACTCTAGTAATATCTCTCCACAAATGATAAAAGTCCATAAATTAGACCAATTATGTTTTATTCCTAAAATAGGATCTTTTTTATCCTATTTAAAGTAGGGTTAAATAGGTCTATAACACATATAATTAGGAGTAGTGCAATTAATAACTTATATATATTTTAATAATCTAAGTGTATAGCATTTTATCAACCGTAGGAACACATGTGGAGGGAGATGATTTTCAATAACATCAAATGTAAAGCATATTTTTAGGAGAACTTTTTCCTTTCATATATATTAACCGAATAGGCTATACATTTTATTTATCTAAATTTGTGAGATTTATTAAACTTTATCTATTTAAAGTTGTACATACACTCAAATATTCCTTTTAAGTATATAATTTGTCAATTAGAATTGAACGAGTTTTATTTTAAAAAGAAAATAATGTTGATTCTACTTGTGCACTTTATCTATATAGATTTATAGATTTACACAAATAGGACCAAAACATTGCCATCTTCCAAAAATAAGTTCTAATGTTTAAAATCTCATAATAAGAACTTATTTTTTATGATTGAAAAATACCCTTATAGGGTTGTAGTAGTCCACCACCAGATTGACAATCGCCGAAAGTTTTCTATCGGTCGCCACCACCGCCACCACAGAACTGCCCCGCCACCAACTTTTGTCCTTGTTTATGCAAGGGAACTGAGAGACAATTAGTTATGCTACATATTAATCAATTATATTAGGAGTAGAAATGTAATACTAGTACTATATATTTATTTTTATTAAAGAAAATAAAATATTCAATTCCATTTTTGAGAAATAACTCTGTTTTAGTCTTATTTGATGCACTATTTTAGTTCTAATTAAAAAAAAATATAAATTTGTTACTCACTATGATATATTGCCTGAATCCTGATACGTAAATATCGTCAAGGCTTTAGGGGCATTTCAAATTTAGATTTTAATACTCTGTTTGGGTAAATTAAACTTAAGAAACATACTACAATAAAGAAAACTCATTATTTTACACGTGATTTAACTTTCAAAACCCTCACTCGAGAGTTGAGTTATGTGAGGCTAAACTAAATTTATTAATAACCTAAGTTGTGAAAATAAAAGAAAACAATGTTAACTAAAAATTGAAGTTGCAACAACTTAATTAACTCTCAAACAAACAAATCATAAAGAAAATTTAAAGACTTTCTCAAATATATTAGACCGATTTTCGATTTTGAAGGATTTCTTATACGGACTACAAACTAACGCCCAAAATCATTTTTCATTTTTCACTTTATAATCGATAAAACCCTCCTCAGGTCGCCGACTCTTACCCCATTCAGGATTTCTCTTCATTTTTTCTCCAGGTCGCCACTCCTCCCGGCTCCAGGTATTTCACTCTCAAGGTGTGTTTATTCATGTGGAGCTCTTTAGGCCGGAATACTATAGTAAATTTCTTTTGATTTTATATATTAATTAATAGATATTCTGTACTCTGTATTACGTAGTGTATATTAAGAAATCTGCCTTCTTTCATATATTTTTAATTTTGTAGGCAAAAGAAAACTTTATGCCAAGAGGCTGGGTTGCTGGTCCAAAAAAGTGATCATTATTAGTTCAATTAATCGTGTGAGAGCATGAGCTGTTTACATCCCTTCATTGTCTAGATTAGGATAAATTGCAAAAAGATTGATTTTGTTTGTAAAGTATGATTGAAAAGAACATTTAGTGAATCAGTGACCCCTAAAAAATCATTTCCTAGTTGTACCAGGTCTGCAAAAGACCGTATCTCATCTCCTAAAAAAACAATGAGCGTGGTTTCCAGTAGTAAATTTCATTAACATGCAGCTTTGGTTTTTTATTTGTATAGTTTTTGAATATGCTAACATGATATTAGGGAATGATGAAGGTTTCTTTCTTTGATATCTCACGGAAGGGGAGCCTCGTGAATGTCTAATATGGTGTGGCGTTGGCGTAAAAGTACTACCTCCATATGTATGATGGTTGCCGCCAGGGCTTATCTTTGTCGTGAAGGAGCCTTCAAACTCCAATGGAGACATATGGTATGCTCCGCCATTGATAACTCTTATCAGAACTATCCACCAAAAGGAGAATATCCCCAAGGAGGATATCCGAATCAGCAAAATATTAACCAGAGTATCCACCATCAGTATGGAGGAGGAGGAGGATATCAGAATCAGCGAAGCCCAAACCAAAGTGTCCACCACCACTATGGAGGTGGAGGAGAATATCACAATCAGCAAAATCTGAACAAAAGTGTACACAATCAATATGGAGGCGGAGATGGAAACCAGAGCCAGCAAAATCCAAACCAAAGTATCCGCCATGAATATGTAAGTGGAGGAGGAAATCAAAGTCAGCAAAATCCAAACCAAAGTATCCACTATCAATATGGAGGTGGAGGAGGAAATCAGAGTCAGCATTATCCAAACCAAAGTACCCACGCTCAATATGGAGGTGGAGGAGGAAATCAGAGTCAGCATTATCCAAACCAAGGTACCCGCCCTCAATATGGAGGTGGAGGAGGATATCCAACACAGCAAAATCCAAACCAAAATATCCACCATCAATACAGAGGTGAGAATGGGTGGAATAATCAAATCAGGAATGACATGCCTCACCAGAAGGGTGATGCCCGTGTTGTACCTCAGGAACAATGGAGGCCCCGTGAAGCTCAGAATGTCGAGCCGGCTCCTAGTGATAATACTACTTCTACTGCCAATTTGATGTCATTGTGCAAAGGGGAGGGTGGTGCTAAGGTGAAGGATGCGATTGAATTGATGGAAAAGGGGGCAGTTGCGGATACACAATGTTTTGGATTGCTTTTCGAGTCCTGTGGGAAGTCAAGGAAACTTGAGGATGCAAAGTCAGTGCATGACCACTTTTTGAGATCAAAATGCAGGGGTGATCTCGTCTTGAACAACAAGGTCATTGACATGTACTCTAAGTGTTGGAGCATGATGGATGCACGGAGGGTTTTCGATCACATGCCTGAGAGGAACATAGAAACATGGCATCTGATGATCAACGGTTACGCAATGAACGGGTTGGGCGATGACGGGCTGTCGTTGTATGAGCAGATGAGGACAAATGGGATCCGGCCCAATGACCAAACTTTCCTTGCTGTTTTTGAGGCCTGTGCCAGTGCTGATGCAATTGATGAGGCATTCATACATTTTGACACCATGAAGGCCGAATATGAAATCTCACCCACGATTGAACATTATTTGGGTTTGTTGGGCGTGTTTGCAAAATGCGGCCATCTTGCTGAGGCTGAGGAATTCATCAAGGAACTCCCGTTTGAGCCCACAGCTGATGTTTGGGAAGCTTTGATGAATTATGCTCGGATACATGGAGACATTGACCTTGAAGACCATGCTGAACAGTTGTGGAAGGCTGCTGGGGGTAGTCCCCTTGAGGGGGGTAAGATTGTCCCACCACCTCCAAAGAAGCAGTCGGTCAATATGCTTGAGGGTAAAAGCAGGGTGCTTGAGTTTCGTAGCCCCACACTATACAAGGATGAAGAGAAAATGAGGGCAGCAATGAAAGAGCAGGCATATGTGCCAGACACCAGGTATGTTCTGCATGATATTGATCAAGAGGCAAAGGAGCAGGCATTGCTTTATCACAGTGAGCGCTTGGCGATTGCCTACGGTCTCATAAGCACCCCTGCCAGGACGCCTTTGCGTATCATCAAGAATTTGCGTGTCTGCGGGGATTGTCATAATGCAATCAAGATCATGTCAAGGATTGTTGGGAGAGAGTTGATTGTTAGGGACAACAAACGTTTCCATCACTTCAAGGATGGAAAATGCTCCTGTGGTGACTATTGGTAAGTTATTATTATCACAGCAAGCAAGAGAAATGGGGTGATTGGCCTTTTAACTATTTCAAAGAAACATCTTGAAGGCAGAGCTCTTCGCAAGGATATGCCATCCTTTCGTGTTGAAAGGATGTAGCATACTTCGTATATGATACCAATGACCATGTCAAGTGGCTTGTTCAGAGCGGGATATTGTTAACATCATTTTAGAGTACATGGGGGCGCATGTGTCTTATATATTGCACAGTATTCTCTGTTTTGTTTTTCTGCTGTCGACCTTCTTTAGTTAGTAACGATTTTCACCTGGTGGTTATTTTAAAAAAAAAACAATCCCCCTTTTCATTGGAATGCTTTTGGTTCTGGGGTGAATTGCAGTTTGCTATCTCCCCTCTTCGACGGTTCGACCTTTGACTAAAGATATAAAAGAATATTGCTCTCTTAACGTGTGGAGAATTGCACGTGGCTAATTTTGCTACCATTCTTCAAGTCCATCCTTTTCAACTTTATGGTACTCCGCACTATAAAACTCTCATCCACTGTGTTTTACTCGTACATCTGTGGAGAATTTTTAACTTGGTGGGTGATACATTTGCATTTTTTTTTTATCTCTTTTAAGAAAGATGGAAAGTTTTTCATTTAAGCAACACATCTTACGCCCCAAAATATGCACTTCTACATCCAAACGAGGGATATTTGGATTTTAATCCTCTTGGAGTCTTGGAGTTGAGAACATGAAGAAAAACGATAAACACTACATTCTTAATGAATGCCGTGGGGTTGATGATTACATGACTAATTTTCACCACTCAATGAGTGTCTGTTTAAAATGTGTTACTCGTAGAAACGTCACATAATAATGTCTAATTTTCATATTAGAAACACTTACATAATAATGTCTAATTTTCATAGTAATGTCACATAATAATGTCTAATTTTCACATCAGAACACGTACATTTTAAAAAGCGATATTTGTAAGAGATTAATAAAAAAGTGTTTTACAGTAAAGCGTAAAGTGGTTAGAAATAGAAATTATTTTAATTCATTCATTTCATTTTCATTTACCCCAGTGCCGCAAAGGCTCCGTAAGGGGGGTCGGATGTACGCAGTCTTACCCCTGTACTAAAGCACATAGAGACTGTTTTCGGATGACCCATAATGAAAATCGCGTCCAAAATTGCATGGACTGACTGCTGCTTCATAACAAAGAAGCGCAGACAGTTTAGTGAGCCATTTTGCTTTATTCCATCATATTTTCAAGTAAAAATTGAAGTGTTTTAAAAACAATTTGCAATATGATATTTGAGTAAAGGTACACAATATCCCTTTTGAAAAAATGCTTGAACTTCAACTTGCGCTTTAATGACAGCTTTTCCGATCAGATACTTTGCCTTAGAGAGTGATGGAGAAGACATGGGGTGTAGGCCCGTGTAGCTTGAGCAGATATTTCCTGTTTCTTACTCATTGGCTTGTGTGGTGTCATAGTCTACTGCGCAGTATGATTTTTTGTTATATTTGTGGAGGAATTTTAAATCTGAAACACTAAAACCAATCTAAGGACGTGGAATTGAATTTCTAAATGCCACGGGTTCTAGTAAGCTAAGCATTCTTTGCTGCCAAATAGACATGGTCTCAGTTTCAGGACTGGTTCAGAACTGAATCCGAATCGCTAGAGGCGGTTCGTTCAGGAGACCGGCTAGAGGGCGATCCTAAGGGAACCAATTCAGGTGGCAACAAAATTCCCTCTGATTGTTGGATTATAATCAATCCCTGGTATGTCAAGTAGTAGCTCAGGCAAGCGCAAGCCAATCAACTAGTTTGGCAAGTTAAAATCTTGTGTCTAAATGCATATTATAATAACCATGTATACCTTTCACAAAAGTTATCGTTAATGGTTAATTAAAACATAAAAAAAATATACTAATTGCGTATTATTGCTATTATTAAACTTAGATTATATATGATATTCCAAATGTGGTTATGCTCATATTTATTTTTTTAAAAATGTAGGTGACATATTTTAATATTTATTCTTGAAAGTCAATCATGTCAAAAATTATTTTCTAGATTCAAAAATAATTGTCAATAACATTTTTATTCAAATAGGACTAAAATTTTAGAATATGATGCATATGTTCTCAAGGTTTACTAAGCATTAAAATCATTTGATTATTATGGAAATTAAATACCATTCATTTTTAATTTATATATTTATTACACTACAATTTAATAAACGTTGACCGGATTGACCCGCCAGTCTAAGTATTGAAAATTGTGAAAAATAAAAACCTTTTATTTTATATTTATATATTTATTACACTACAATTTTATAAACGTTGACCAAATTGACCTGTCGGTTCTCGGTCGAGTTCTTATAAAATAGACCGAGACCGGCCGGTCCCAATTAGTCCAATTTTTTACATTTCAACCATTGTCAGCATTCTAAACTCTAGTAAATGAGTATATCCATTTAGAACCTGAAAAGGGTGGTAGGGGTGCGGGCATATGGCGGGGGTCTAAAAATTAAAAATTAAAAGAGCGGACCTGGTCGGAACCAAAAATAGATGTCTCGGCCCCAATTCTCCTACTCTACCTCCCTAGGGCTGGCTGGTCCGGAACCAGACTGGGTTCACCCCTATTGACAAGGAATTTGAACCAGACTGGGTTCACCCCTATTGACAAGGAATTTTGAATTGAAGTGTGTGATGGGGTGTATTAGTGTGAGATTGTTTTGATTTGGATTTTGAGGGTTTGTTCATGCTCACCGGAACTTGACCGATACCGCTCTGGAGAAGATGGCTGGAAGCCGGACTGAGGCTTCTCCATTGCCGAAAGGTTCAGCTCACCGATCTTTCTTATGTGTTTACCCGAAAACTTGGCCGGTGCTGAAACTTGATTGATATCTCGTCAGGGATGACGAGTGAAATCTAGGGCTGTGGCTTATCCAAAACACGCTGGAATATGCTGAAGAAGTTGGCTGGACATGGCGGCAGTTATGGAAATGCTCTGCCAACGAGATTTTTTTTATGTGTATAAAAGTCTCCTCAAAGTTGGGATTTAGAAAAAGTTCAGATATAAAAGTCTCCTCAAAGTTCAACTTATAAAAAAGTAAAAGGAGAAAAAATTGATGTTTTCGACTTTTGACTTACAAGCACTTGAATTTAAGCTGAAGTTTGCATTTACAGACACCTTTTTTAACTTTTTTTTAACTAAAAAGCTGAGAAGGGCTTCAGTAAGTAATAACAAACATAATCTAAATAAGTTGCTTCAGAAGTCGGAACCTTGGGTGGAAGTGATGTGCTTTTGACGACCTTTTCAGTATTTATCAATTGGTGTGGACTGTGGACCTCGCCCGTTAGGTGCTGAGATGGTAAATTGTTCCCTAAAAATGTAAAATACTGAATTCACATTCCTTCAATAATTGCTTCTGCAGCTGAGTTTTTATGAAATGGTTAATGCTAATAAAGAATCAAGATAATAAATAAAGCAGTCAGTGGGTTGTGTAGCTCCGGACTCCATGGCAACAAGAACTTCAAGACAGTGTCACATGCAATTCCTCTCCAACTATAGAAAATATTTCATTAATCCTGAAATTAACATGACAGTGCAGAGACAATTAGGTCTATGCTAAGGACCACATTTTAAAGATATGGACATTGAAGAAACCCGAAAGCCATGGTTTGCATCAAAGACCCCAGTTATGGGTTCCTATATTGAACCAACTCTTGAAGCTTAAAAGGCTATATGCTAACCAGTAACCACGTCATATGAAAAGTTGGCACCAAATCTTTGCTAAAACTACTACCTCTGTCCCAATTTGTTATCCTTGTTTCACATTATGAGGTTTGAAACATTAAGATCAACTTCCCCTGAAAATACTTCAATTGGAACTTTTACAAAACTACACAAAGAGTTCTACTGAACCGCAGAATGAATTCAAATACAGTAAAACTTTGATACACAAAATCAGAAAATAACCACAAAAGTTGACCACACTAAATGACAAAAAAAGAAAGAAAGAGGAAGTGTTTTATTTACCTAAACCTATCGAGTTTCACTTCTTCAAGCCATGTTGTTGTGTATACCTGCAGTAAGAAAACAAAATGGTATTACGTAGTAATAGCTTCTCCAGAGTATCAGAAGTGAATACATAGCATCAACCAGCACGTAACAAGAACCCCACCTTCAGGTATCCATACGACCCCTAGTTTACTTTATAGCACAAGGAGATAAGCCGCAATGAGAGCTTATGTAGAGCTCGATAAGCCGCAATGGGAACATGATGTAACATGTCGTAATTAAATGCACATGTCATGTATATTTAGACAACAAAATTAACTACATGAGTACATTACATCTTGATATGATTCATAAAATAAAGCTTTAGCTCTAAGCGAAATCATTTTAGTTTGGCTAAAGGGTCAAATAGGTCCTCAAACTAACTTAAAAAGTGCAAATCACCCCTTGTATAGGAGGTTCTGTCATGCCATCACCATTTGGGGCGGTTCCCAGTGGAATTTTTTGATGATTTTTTTGAGCATCTTCTTCATTAAGTCTAGTTTACCCATACCAAATTTCAGATAAAAATTCAACCGGGAAGATAGTCAAATGATTTTGTGAAATGTACTACGCTGTTTAACTGCGCAGATATCTTCAAAAATTCATTTGACTGTTTTCCCAATTGAATTTTTAGCTGAAATTTGGTATGAGTAAACTGGACTTAATGAAGAAGATGCTCAAAAATTTCATCACAAAATTCCACCGGGAACCGCCCCAAATGGCGGCGGCCGGAGACCTAAGGGGTGATTTGCAATTTTTAAGTTAGTTCGAAGACCTATTTGACCCTTTAGCCTTTTAGTTTTATTTAGCCGAGAAAGTCGGATTGGATTCAAATCACTCTGTATTCAGAAGTAAGTAAAGAGCAAATAAACATATGTTGAAGGCCTATAGCACAAAGTCACAAACTTATGTACTCCACATTAGTTATCTCCACCTTGTCAAATGATAACTACATATTGTTTCCCTATGAAAGAAAAAATGGCTATTTTACCTGAACCTAATCCATAGAAAAGGTAATTACACAATGGTTTCAAACAAGATATGAATATAGGAGTAAATCCACCAGTACCTGGAGAACATTACTCTCGGCTTGATCACGGGGTGAATTTGTAGGTATACTTGATTTGCAATTTCTTTGACCCAGGAAAATTGGTTCATTGGAATACAAATCGCATATAATGAGATCACCAAACTCCCCTAGATACAACTCTTCTGACCAATGAATGCTGTCTTCTTTGTCACCAATGGAGCAAAATTCCATCACAAGTAACCGCTGCATGCCATATTAAACTTTAATGCAAACAAATTGAGGAAAAAAAAAGGCAAGCCAAAGTGTCAAATAATTGAAGGCTAGATTTAATAGGTACCTTTAAATTCATTTCAGATTTTAACATTTGAACCAACTCTTCTGCCAGTTGCTCTGAAAATTATTAAAAATGTCAGTTTGTACAATCAAGAACCATCTCTTTGAATATACAGTAAGAATTCTGCTTGTGGGGTATTTATGTACACACACAATTGATGTGTAAGATAGGCATTTATTGTAATAAAAAAGTTGTCCTCACTATCTTCCATTCAATTGCAAAAGTCAATTTTTTTATACTAAAAACAACATTAATGATTAAAAAACTGATCGTATATACGTAGTATTATATAGACTTCTAATTTTATACTTTTCAATAAGAATAGATCCAGATCGAGCAAAAGAGATGTATACCAAAAGAAGATATTGACAAAAAGGAGAATACGGGAACTCCACCACCATCACCACCATTGTCAATCTGATGATAATCATCAGCAGCAGGGTTGCAAGAAAACTGTACATTTGGGCTGTTGCCCATCCCTTTGACATAACACCTCATAGATCTAGAAGCCTTGACCATCTGAGTTACGATGCCGACCTACATAAATAAATTAACTTACAATTCAATTACTCAAGAACATATTTGTTCTTGCAATTAATCATAATAACACAAATTCGGAGAAAAGGATGTCAAATTTAATAAAACTACTTTAATATAGGTAATATGTGAAACAACCCCTTTGATCTGTATGGCCTTCTCCAGATATTTAATCATTCTTAACTCGTGAAAAATTTAATGCATTTCTAATCTAAAATTGCTTGTAAAGCCAAAAAATAAACATTAAGATTAGTAGATTTCTAAAAGTTTACTTCTTTTCAGTTTCTTCTTCAGAATAAATGGTTTTCACCTCCAAACGACTAGTTTTAGGATCTCAAGGACTCCTAAGCTACTGATGAAGAAATAGTTTATATTCACTAGATTCTGACAAATCGGCATTCTTTGCATCAAACAGCATAAA
The DNA here is from genome assembly GCA_945859915.1 of Cuscuta epithymum. NCBI lineage: Eukaryota > Viridiplantae > Streptophyta > Magnoliopsida > Solanales > Convolvulaceae > Cuscuta > Cuscuta epithymum. Next base: position 443,030 of record CAMAPF010000116.1, read on the forward strand.
AAGGGCAGCCCAGCGCACATGGGCGTCCTTGTGGGGGTTCATCAAATAGCATAAGAAAAAAAATCAATAGCAACATCTCTAACTGTAGTAAAAAGGCAAATCAACCTTGGTAAACTATCAGATTTATCGAAAAAACAGCCATAAAGTTTACCATGTTCTGCGTACATACCATACTTTTGTATGTCAACAAGAGCTGACCCCTATTGATCACCTAAAGAGTAGAAATAGAAAGAGATTTGAGAAAAATAAAAATGCAAAATAAAACAATTTAGTTGAAACAGATTTATAGATTCTACTCCTGTGTGGCAAATTCATAATCACCTGCTGCTTGTGTAACTTGTGGCATGCTTTCTTTTGTAATTCTGGCATGTCACTCAAAACTCCAAATTCCATTGCCTCCATGTACCTATGCAGAAATGGCGCTTTACATTTACAATCAATTTCAGAGTTCAGACTCAATATGGACACACATGCTAGCCTGTTCTTCTTGAGGGTCTAAGTACCGGTATTTATACCAACAAACTCATTTAGCTTATATTCTCATAGACAAAAAATTGAAGTCTAAATAAAGACTAAAACAAATATGTGGAACTGCATTTGATATGCAGTGAATAGAAAAGGTGGGATTTTTATTTCCTCCTATTGTGCTTTTTTACCTCTGCGAGAGATAAGAGTTTACTAGAGAAGAGGCGTGGGAGTGAGCAGTATAGGAGGAAGAGAGCCAGTCGTTCCATAGAGAAACCAATTTCAACCACTGGTTTTTGAGATTCCTCTGAGCGGCCGGTCTCCACTGACGCAATATTTGGGAGGACGGTGGCGTCACCGGCGGCGGTGCTGGAGATTTTGCGGCTGGGATTTGGAGGTTGAGGTCCATGGGCTCATTCTTGTATTCCATTCTCACTCCCTTGAAATTCTGGCATAACCGCATAATCACCCAATTCCACCCCAAACAAACTCATGTCATTCACCCGTCCAGCTAACCTAAAAAAAAACTGTAAGTTTAGCTGTGTCTCCTTCGATAGTGGGAGACCGGTTCAAACGGTTCGATTTCTACTTAAAACCAAATGCGGAACTAAAGTAAAAAGTTCGGTTTGATTTTATGATGAAAACTTTAGAATCATGGTTTGTTCGATTCGGTGCCGGTTTTTTCAATTTTTGCCAAGATATTTTAGTTTATTAAAAAATAGTAATTTTAATATGTAGTTGGGGTGCAAAAAAACAAAGACTTTTAAAAAGAGGTTTGTGATACAAAAAATACCCCATATTATGTAGTTGGGGTGCAAAAACATATGTTGGCCCCCATGTTTATAGCTAAAAAATGATTTGCCAAAAAAGTTTGGAGTGTAGATGGGGTGCAAAAACACCCCCATTGAAAGTTTGGAGTGTAGATGGGGTGCAAAAACACCCCCGTTGTTTATAGCTAAAAAGGAGAAAATTGTCAAATACACCCTCGAAGTGTGAGATAAGTCGATTAAGCCCTCAAACTTAATAAACACTCAATTGAACCCTTGGACTTTAAAAAAGCATTCAAATATGTACTTTAACCTGAAATATCGTGTTTACCGGTTAAAAGATCCACCTAGAATTTCTCCTTTCTTTTACGGAGTATTTTTTCTTTTCTTCTCTATCTTCCTGCTTCGGAGTACGTATATGGTACATCGTGGTTTTTTATAGCAAATTCGGTGACATTTTTGTAATTAATGTGAAAATCGTGGTTTTTGCTAAATGAGCATTAGTGTGTTAATAAGCAATAGTCCAATTTTAATGAGTATTAAGCGTCTAATAATGAGCACCGTGTTATTACAAGATATCTGATATCACAACTAAAAAACGGTGGCATTTTCGTAATTTCTGTGAAAATCTCGATTTCGTTAGATGAGCATTACCACTAGTGCTGTTATGGAAATCGAGCTCAGCTCGAGCTCGGCTCGACTCGGCTCGATTAAACTCGGGCTCGGCTCGTATATTAGAGAAAACGAGTCGAGTTCGAACTCTTTTGTTTACTCGATAAAGTTCACGAGCCGAGCTGGCTTGACTCGATAATACCCGGTGAAGCTCGATAGGGCTCGTGAGTTGGGCATTTTGTCATGGGTTTTTCGAGTATGATGATATTGTAGTTAATACATGGGGTTTTCGAGTTCGAGTTGTCGAGCTCGAGCTCGAGTAGCTTGACTCGGGTATATTAACGAGTCGAGCTCGAGTTGTAAATTACTTTAACGAGCCGAGTTCGAGCTCAAATACAGAATCGAAATTTAACGAGCCGAGCTCGAGCCAGGCTCGAAATTTGAGCGAGTCGAGCTCGAATGTGTGATACTCGGGCTCGGCTCGGCTCGAATAACAGCACTAATTACCACATGTTTAATGAGCATCAGACGTAATCTACTGAGCATTAAGAGTCGAATGAGTATTGTGATATCATCTTCATAGAGAAATTTGTTGATTTAGACCCGTAACTTATAGCTATATCGGATATCGGTCCTGTAACTTTAGTAACTTGCAAATTACATCCTGTAACTAATAAGTTGGTGCAATTTTGGTCCTTCTCGACCGGAACTTACTAATTTTGCTGGAAAAAGACACATCACCTGTCAGATGGTATATTATTTGGAACTCATTTGCGGACTCAACATTGGCCCATAGGTGGGTCCGCCCATTCAAAAAATCTGCAACCTCTTCCTCTTTTGAATTGAGTCTTAGAATTAAGCAATTCCGGAATTATCATCGTTGAATGATGACACATAGGTGGGTCCGACCATTAAAAAAATCTGCAACCTTCTGTCTGCATCAAAATAATATGAAACTTAGCTTACTTTACTTCTTTGAACACAAAAATACATGATCAAATGCCCCCAACAAATAGAAGATGGTACTTTTATTAGCAGAACCTAGCTTAAAATTTAAATACATTTTAATTTTCAAACACGTTTATTATACGAATGTTATTCTTAAATTTCTAGTTTATTTAGTAAAATTAGAAGCAAACAAACTAAATTAAAAAGCTGAACTTCTTATTCTGCTTATAGCGCACACACGAAACCTCCTTCTTGGATTGTTCAGTCCAAGAAATTAGAAGAGAAACCTTTTTACAACAATCACACTCCACAAACTATTGTCTGATCGAGAGCTGTTACTAGCAAATTTGAAGAATAATTCACTCTCTCGACTTAGTTCAGGAGAAATCTCTGGATAGGGTTATGTGCTATTTCCCCCTTTTGCATATCCGATAATAGACTTGGTATGGTTGTGCGCACACTCAACGAAGAGCTTTCATACTATCGTTTTTTAACTTCAGCTAAGGGCCAATGTTGAGTCAGCAAACGAGTTCCAAATAATATACCATCTGGCAGGTGATGTGTCTTTTTCCGGTGAAATTGGTAAGTTCCGGTAGAGAAGGACCAAAATTGCACCAACTTGTTAGTTACGGGATGTAATCTGCAAGTTACTAAAGTTACAGGACCGATATCGGGTATAGCTATAAGTTACGGGACTAAATCAACAAATTTCTCCATCTTCATATATTGTAATTCACTTTCTTTTTCTTATTTTTTCTTTTATAAAAAATCCTCAAATTATATCTATAATCAACTTTTATAAACTTCAATATGCAAATTTAGGCTTTGTTTGCAAGTGCTTGTGTTTAAAAAAAACACTTTTTTTGGAAAAAGTGATTAGTAGAAAAATTTGATAGTTGGTAAAATAAGTGCTTTTAGTGTAATAGAAAAAGTAAAAAGTAGATTCTACACGAAAACCGAGAAAAGTAAAAGTTGGCAGTGTTTGGTAAAATAAGTGTTTTTTAAGCCAAAAGTTGAGAAGTGCTTTTTTTAATGGTTTGCAAACAAAGCCTTAGTGGCCGTTTGACAACACTGTTTTTCGGCTTACCAGGCTTATCAGCCAACTTTTTCTCCAAACACGTAATTTTTGCTTACGCGCGCTGAATTGTGTAATATACAGAAAAAGTAAGGTTGAAGTTACTTTTCTGGTTATATTGGCTGAAGTTATTGTAGATGACAATTTTAGCCATTTTTACATATAATTTTTTCTTTATTTTATTTATTAATAAAATATATTTTTAATTTTTTTTCTTAAATCAGCAGAATCAGCCAATGCAACCACTTCAGCCAGAACTTCATAAATTTCAGCAGAATCAGCCAAAACAGCCGATTTTGATGCTACCAAATGGGCTCTTAATTAATGTTGTATGGTACTATATTGAAATATGCATTGATATGCCATTTTAAAAATGAGCATACTATCAGTATCAAATGAGCATATACAACTTTCAAAATGCGCATAATATGAAAATCTTAAGGTTTGTTAGTTGGACGTCATGATATTTTCATTGAGCATCAAACCTTCTATATTGAGTTGAAAATAATGGTTTATGTTAAATGAGCATTAATGAACTTTTAATTAGCACTAGACCTATTATGTTGATTATTAGGAGTCTAATATTGAGCATTATAATCTCTGTTTCATATATTATAATTCACTTTTTTTTTTCTTTTATAGAAACTTATTAAATTATATCTATAATCAAAACATTTGCACTTCAATATGTGAATCTAATGTAATATGATACTTTTGAAATATTCATTGATATGGTAGTTTCAAAATTAGCATAACATCAGTACCAATTGAACAAATGTAACATATAAAATGAGCATTGATATGAAAGTCATACTACCTCCGTCCCTTTTTATTTAGCCAAAGTTGACTTTTCCGGTCAAAGGTAATAAACTTTGATCCATTATTTTAACTAATATATTTATGTGAAACTTAATAAATTTATACTTTTATGATAGTATTTTTAACAAAGAACATTTTCATATAATTTTCATATTCTCAATATTCCCATGAATACATATAAAGTCGGTCAAAGTTGAACAACTTTGACTTGAAGAATAGTATTTGACTAAATAAAAAGGGACGGAGGGAGTAAGTTTTTTAGTTGACCATACAGACATTTTAATTGAGTATTCAATCTTCTCGATTGAATATTAGAACCATGTGGTTGAGCATCACGATTTGTGCTCCTGGGTTTATAATGAGCAGAACACCGGTACCAAATGAGCGTACACAACTTACAAAATGAGTATCGAAAAACAACCAAGATCTCATTTGTGCATACACATTCATTTTAGGAGTTATACTCATTTGAGTTTAACATAAAATTCATTTGTGTATATGATGAAGTGGCTGCGGGAAATAGGAAAGCCGACGTGATGAAATCCATTAGTGTCTTCCCCAATGACTCTGACAACATACACACAAAATTGAATGAGTAGAGTTCAGAATTCATACAAGTGGACATTAATCATATCGAAATTCAATTATTTGGAGATGAATTCATAGAAGTGGAAATTTGATGGTTAATTGTGATTTGATTGCTTGAGGTTTTTTTTTTTTAACGTGAGATGGTTTTTATTGTGATGTGATTTGATTGCTTGGTTGCTTGTGAAATTAAAGAAGCAGTAAGAGACGAGGATAGAGCAACGATTCCAACGAAGAAGAGAACTGAGCGAGCGAGAGGCATATTCGCCGGAATGTGGAAGAGTCTAGGACAGAGCAACGAATTTGGTTGTGGTGAATTGCACCTGTACAGTATAATTCACCCTTATTTTCTTCGTTAGACTAATTTATTTCTCCACAACGTACCTTTCTTCTTCCGTAGTTCCGCGTCACCTGGGACATCAAACCATTCATTTGTTTTCTTTTTTCCTTTTTTTCTTTCATTTGCTTCCCCATGTGCTTTCTTCCGGAGAACGTAACTCCCCCCAATGAATTCCTTGTTGCCGCGACTGTCGAGGGCCGACGCTATCATCTCATCATTTCCAGTGGACTCCTTATTACAATCATGTTCTTGTAATTCGCACCCCCCGGTTTTCAATCCTGGTAGTCGAGATGCATCTATATATTTGAATTGGCGGCATGGAGCCATGGAGGTCTGGCCGTCAAGTGACTGGTTACTAACGATGAGTCAAATGACCACGGAGTTCGATCGTATGTGAACGGCGGCGGCTGTTGGTGAAGTTAGAGATGGCTGGTACGGTGAAGGTGGCGCACATTGACTGAACCTCCGGTACGTTGACTCCGCTGTTTAGACGACCGGTGAAGATCACCCGCTACCACTTGTTGAAGTCCGAGATTATTATAGGGCCTGAGTGGGTGGAAGAATATAGCATATCGAGAAGAAAGGGAAAATGAAAGAGAAAGCAAAATGAAGAAAAAATGGCTAGTTTGATGAGTGCATGTGTGGTACGCGATGTTGAAGATTGAAGAAGAAGGGTGGGCAGAACGGGTTGGGGCCTGGAGGAAGGAGAAGGAAAACAAAGTAGAAAAAGAAAATGGATAATCGATCCACGTGGCTTTCTTAACCGGATACATACCTGCAGCTAGATATCACATTTGAATGTTTTTCATAGTTTAGGGGTTCAATTGGGCATTTATTAAGGGTCTGTTTGCAACAGCTTCTGCTTTTAAAAAGTGCTTTTTTTTTAATGAAATGGGGAGAAGTGATTAAATAAAAGTTGATAGTGTTTGAGAAAAAAGTGATTTTGAAAAGTAAAAGTGGGTAGTGTTTGGTAAAATAAGTGCTTTTTGTGTAATAGAAAAAGTAAAAGCACTTTTGACGCGGAAGCCGAGAAAAATAAAAGTTGTAGTGTTTGGGAAAATAAGTGCTTTTTTAAAGCCAAAAGCTGAGAAGTGCTTTTTTAAAAGCAGTTGCAAACCAACCCTAAGTTTGAGGTCTTAATTGACTTTTCTAAAAAAACGATTTGCCAAATCACAAAAAATGATTTGCTATTAGGGCTGGGTCCGAAAAAGCGAAAACCGAAAACCGAATCAAATTATACCGAACCGTAGCCAGATAAAACCGAACCACTAACAAACCGAAACCGAATGTAAAAAACCGAAACGAACCGAACCGAACAAACCGAACTAATTAAAATATAAAATTTATTTGTCAATTGTTAAGCATTAATCCTAACTAATCCTAATATCATTAATAGTCTTTGGTTTTCTTGTACTAGAGAAATAATGTTTGTGTTGTGTTTAATTTAGTTTATAAATTCATTTACACATTCATTGTGTGTAATAATGTAGCTATATTGAATGATGATAATGTGTTTTTACTAGTTATTAGTATATATTCATGAACTTTTTTTGAACTAGTCACGAACAATGTAAATTAAGAATATATATATTTTTATCTCTCTCTCATACTCATATAATTCAAGACATATTTATTTATTTTCATTTTTATTTATTGTGCTTGCATTCTTTATGTAATATGTTTGATCCCTCAAAATATTATATCAATTTTAAATCAAATGATAATTTTTTGGTAAGAACCCGAAAAAACCGAAACAAACCGAACCAATCAAACCGTGTTTCCAAGTTTCGGAGTGTGAAACCGAAACCGAACCAAACTTTTTACTTTGATTCTATATTTGATTTTAGCTCAAAAACCAACCGCAAGAACGGAACACACTCCTATTTACTATAATTCTTTTTTTCAGTTTCTTGCGTTTTAAAATCGCCATATTTCCAAAAATTTTAAGGAGCATGTTACAGGCTCCTTATTGAGCACGTATATGATATCGCCCAATTATTATTAACAGAAAAGAAAACTAATTAAAAATTGCCCATAAAGGGAGTACGGGATACACATCTCAACATGATTTCAAAATTGTTTTTTATTCATCTTTTTTTTTTCTGAAATCATTAATTAATTAAAATGATTAATTTCCATGTTTGCACATATTTCTTACAACAATTCTAATAAATTTAATGTGTAAATTACATATATTTTTTTATTATTAATTGCCCTTAATCTTCCCTATAGAGATATGTAATTTAAGGACAATTATTAACCGCAATTTGTAATTAGCTTTCTTTGCAACACATATGTTAAAAAAATTAATGCTTTTTGTACATTGCAACACATATGTTAACACTTTTCTAAAAGAATCTTGAACATAAATTCCTTTTAGTAACATTGAAATCGGTTGAATATGCTGAAATTTATGATATCCGGCAGAAGTGGCTGAATTGACTGATTTTGTTGATTTATAAAAAACTATATTTAAAATATTTTTTATTACGATAGTATTAAATTAAAGAAACAATTTTATGAAAAAATAGCTAAAGTAATCTTGATAATAACTTCAGCCAATACAGCTAGAAAAATAACTTCACCCTTACCTTTTCTTATTACTACCTCCGTCCCATTTTATGTGTCTTAGTTTGACTTGACACGGTTATTAATGAAGTGATTGAAAAAGTAAAAGTTGTAGTTGAGGTCTGAGTATAATAAAGTGAAATAGTGTAGACCACATTTTTCTTTTTAGAAAAGGAAAGGAGACACTTATTTTTGGACAACCCAAAAAGGAAAGTAGGACACACTTATTTTGGGACAACCCAAAAAGGAAAGTAGGACATGTAAAATGGGACGGAGGGAGTATTACACAATTTAGGGTACGAAATCAAAAGTTACATGTTTGATGAAAGAGTTGACTGATAAGCCAAAAACAAGGGTCACCAAACGGCCTCATACAGTATAGTTTTGAAATGATATGTTATACTAACGATACTAAATTGTGATATAAAAACAATAAAAGGGCCGGAGAATTGGACACAAGGAGATATTTTTTCCAATTTTAAATTTATAATTTATTTTTGGTGTTTTGAAATTTCTGTTATCTATTTAAATTTAATAAGGGTAAATTTGCACCTTTTATAGAAACATGAGAGGTACTTTTGCACCTTTTAGATGTTTAGAGGTATATATGCACTTTAATATAAATTTCAGTGGTATATTTGTTCCAAAAAATAAAACAATGATATATTTGTTCACACAGTCATACTACAAGGGTATATTTGTACGTTTTCGCTTAATTAAATTAATTAATTGTTTCCCCAATTCCCTTGGTTAATCGAGTCAGTCCGTTTTTGCTGAGGCAGACCGGCGATCATAAAGGTGGCGACGAAGCTCCAACGACTGACGACGGTGGCAGGTAGAATGGAGAAATAAATTATGGGACTTTTTTACACTGTCAGAGCTATGACGATCGACGGTGGCAATTCGGCGGCGGCAGGTTGCACTAGGCGGCAATGTGCTGATAATGGTAATGTAAATATGTATAAATGTATAATAGATGTTTATATATTTAATACGCAGTACAGAGTGTATAATATGATATGATGATACTTTGACATTTTTGTACGGAGAAGATTGAGTAAAAGTACATACTCTCTCCGCCTTGTTGAGGGGTTCCCATGGATAAATGATACGATTTTTTAGCCAAGTAGTTAAACAAAGTAATTTGGGTAAAATATTTTATTTTTGTGTATGGTAAAAATATTTTATTTTTGTAATAATTATGTGTAAACTTTGAAATTAACCATTTTAATTAATGATTGATACAAGATATAATAAAAAGAATAAGGGTTTGTTTGCAACTGCTTTTAAAAAAAGCACTTCTCAGCTTTTGGATTTAAAAAAGCACTTATTTTTCCAAACACTACAACTTTTATTTTTCTCGGCTTTCGCGTCAAAAGTGCTTTTACTTTTTCTATTACACAAAAAGCACTTATTTTACCAAACACTACCCACTTTTACTTTTCAAAATCACTTTTTTCTCAAACACTATCAACTTTTATTTAATCACTTCTCCCCATTTCATTAAAAAAACACTTTTTCAAAAGTAGAAGCTGTTGCAAAAAGACCCTAAAAATTTATGAATCATGTTTGTTGAGATCGATGCATACTTTTAAATTGTGTAACTAATTTTATATTTTTACTTCTTTGTGAAGAAAAAAAAAATACTTCTTTGTGAAGAAGAGTAAAATCTTGTTTTGGAAAGAAGAATAACCCCAATGGCCCAATAACATAGTGATCATTTACGGAGTCCCCCAGGATTTGTTTTTCGCTTATGTCCAGTCCACTATGGGGTGTTTTTCGCTTATGTCCAGTGACTCCAGTCCACTATGGGGCGTACGTGCTCAATAACGAGCACGCCACATGCTCCTTAAAATTTCTGCCATATTTCCCCGTTCTTTTTTCACTCTCTCGTGTCGAGTTCGTACTATTTACCCTTTTCTCTCTTTCTCGTCTTCTATGTATCTAGCCTGCTAGAAGTTAGAAGAGAGTCAAGAGACCCCCTTCGTAATTTGAAACGCCTCAAAGTAGCAACTTTCCTCTCTTCAACGGTTAAAATGCATCACAGCAGTTTAGCTCGGGTATGTACAATCTTCAGCCGTCTTGATGCATTCTGGCGCTTATGTGCATAGCTATCTGCTTCAGAAGAATTTTCTCAAATACATATTCAATTATTATCCCGTTTTCTTCTTCAGTTCCAATGCAGTCCTTGCTATTATGGGAACCCGCATGGTTCTTGGAGTATGAAAAGGAACTCTTTTATTGGAAATTTTGCCAATAAACATGGAAAAAGTTCCTGAAAGATAATGGGGCCATGGGGGTACTGCTCCACAGACCACAGTCATGCCACACTAATTTGGGAACATTTTTTTTTTGAATTTACCAACTAGGTTTTGCACTTATGCCAAGCAATAGAGATTCCAAGAACTTGAAAAATGCAGCTTTTTTATTTTCTTTAGAGGGTTTTGCAGTTTTTTTTTACCAAAAACAATGTTGGCTAACAATTTTTTCCCATTCCTCTATATAGTCATTTTGCACAAAATAAGTATTCAAACAACTTGCGTTTCCATGCCCAGCAGGTACTTGCGGCCTAATCACCATAAGCCTTCCCCTAGGAGAAGAGCGAAAGACTGAAGATGAGTGGATTTTTTCATACGGCATGGGCGCACTTCTGTAAACTAATAGTGGTACTGTGCTTTTATAACAACAGTGCTGGCATTAATAGTTGTGAGTATAATATCGATTCTGATTCTTTGTATGAATCAGAATTGGAGCATTGTGTTGTATGAGAGGTTGATTATTATTTTCAGTGTTTGACATTGATTTTGTGGTACAAAATGGAGATTCACTTTAATTTGATTGTTTGGTTAACATGCTGTTTGAAAATTGAAACCGATACTTGTACAAAACGACCAAATGGGTATAGTAAGTATACAAATACAGTTATATGATAGAGGGTGTTCTGGAAACATTTTACAGAAGTATTTCCAACCAGCAATTCCAAATCTGACTCTAAGTGCTCCTTGGAAGTGATTCTAAAATCTAGAGTACTTGCCAAAAGCCCCAAAAGCTTAACTAGTTAGATGCTCATTCAGATCCAAACACACCTCTGAAATTTAAATGTAATCTTAGTGGTGCCATAATAATGCAAGCAGCATGCCTGTACAGGTTTCAAGGCCTGTTGAGAATTCGTTGCTAGATGGAGCTAAAGCAGTTGCAGCCCGAGTCTCAATAATAAAAGATAAGGATGGTAGGAGAATGAAGGCTTGCTGTCCTGTTTGTTTAATGGCTATCTCCGTGGACCACACCCTACAAGCTTCTGATCTGAGAATGTCACTGGCTATACACTTACGTTTATATCACCCCGATGATATAAACTTAATTTGGGAGGTTATGCACAATAGGCGAGACTCTTCTGTACACATGCCCTCGTTCTTCCTTGGTGTTGGCATGGCTGCTGGAGTTGGAGCCCTCAGTCTCTTGACAAAAAACCGGGTCAGACCATCTCATAATAAAAGGTAAAAGGGCAGAACATCGATTACAGTGTGCTGTTGATTACAGTGTGCTGCTTGGAAGTGATAGAGAAGGCTAAGAATGTTCTGTAGATGTGAATGTTTATGTATGTTTTATTTATATTGTTCAATTTTATTCATTATGAATTCGCTGGTCTGTTACCAGTTTTGACCCTCCATAAAGTGTTGTTTTGATTGTTATATACCCGTGTATGTTTTATGTTGCTCTCCTAGATGTTTTTTTGTTCTTGTCTGTTTTACATTTCCATGTTCCATAAGTGGTGTAGAAAATGTGATACAGTGAGGATTTCACTCATTCTAATGGTGTTTGCTTGCAACAGAATGTGTTACTCAAGGAGAAAAGTAAAAGGAATGAGATCGACTCTTTTTCACTCAATAAAACAGAAATGTATTTTTTTTCTTGAAAAATGTGTTTATCTTCCTTGAGAAAACATTTAATCCAATTTTAGGAGTAAGAGGTAAGATTTGGATTCTGTTGGAAGCGGATTTCCTTTTTCTTGGAAGTGTTAATATTAAGAATATATTCAGTTTTTTCAGGATAATAATTATTGAGTAATTGTACGGGGTAAGGAGAAAATTATGGAATTGTGCAGGTAAATGATGTTATTCAGCGAGAATATCATTTGGGTGAATGTGGTGATTTTAGTTTCCCTGGACTATCCTCCACCCCCACCCCATATAACATTATAAATTTACAATTCAAAGGTGGTAAATGATAATTAATCATAAGGTGTGTACAATTATTCAGCCTCGTTTTTCTGAAAATATTTTCAACCCCTTCATACATGAAGGGAACAGAAAAGATTGTGAACTATGCTCTATTATTCTCTCTGCAGAAAGTATTTTATTTCCTTCCATTAGTTCCATATGATTCCTTGGTTTTTGGAATAGCATATTTTAGGCCAAGAACTTATGCTGTCACTCTGTGATGGTGGCCAATTGTTCTGATCCTATCTTCAACTTCTTCCTTTTTTAAATATATTCTCAGCCGGTTTGATATTAAAAAAAAACATCCCTGCAAATCCGTCAAGGCTTCATCTCCCAACTTTCAACTCTTCACTTCATCTGCAATCCAGTTTTCAGTATGATCACTCTTCCATATTGTTACATGATGGTGTTTATCTGCATGCCTTTTTTTTGCCTACTATAGAATTTTTTATGCGCCCTTTACTTTTTCCCATGTTCTTCGAGAACACTTTATTAGTTGATAGTTCTTAAAGTATGTATTGAGAGTGGGGGAAGGTCCCAAAGACTTATTTTGACTTCTATTTTTATCTGCATGTAAAGTTATTCAGGTAACTATTGCTTGCAACATACTTCGTATTCATCATCTCTATCTAACCTTCCTTTAAGGACCTTATGCATTTTTTTTTTACAATTTTCCGAAAAAAATAGGCTGAAGAACTTGAGTTGTGACCGAAATCGGTCTACCCAATTAATGCTCTGGCTCGATCCTTACCTGTAACCGTCTATCCTACATACAGCAAACGAATCACAAAACATGTGCACTGACTCTAGGCTTCCTAGGCCTAATTGACCTTAATATGATATATTACCTCAAACCCTTATCTTGCTTGTTGATTTCTCTGTCCATATTAGTTTTGTGTTGATTGCTTAAAAATGAATGATTGTGCAGATGCATTCTTTGATGGATAGAGCAGAAGCGGTGGCGAAGACAGTGCCGATAATAAAAGTTACAGATGAAGGGATGATGATGGCAAGTTGTCCTTTTTGTATGGAAGCTTTCCTCTCCCCACTGGTCCATGACCTGAGGATGTTGTTGTCTGCACACTTAGCAATGCACTCCCAGGATGTTGAGTTGGCCTGGGAAAGGATTCCAAACAAAGAAAGAGAAAAACCAGGGGGTTTTGGCATGACTTCCTTCTTGTTTGGAATTGCAGTAACTGCTGTACTTGGAGTCCTGACTGGCCGCCTCTCTAGATAGTAATTTTCGCCAGGGTTTTTACTGTCAAGTGATTTGATCTTCTGTGGGTATTTTAAATTTGCTCTGTGTTTTACTGATTTATTACTGCCCTTTAAAATACGAAGTATTGAGTATTCATCCTACTATTGTTGAACCGTAGAAAGTGATACGCACATTAAAAATTCAATTACATAATTTATATTGAATTTAGGCTAATGGGCCATATAGGCCCTTCAACTGACTTAAAGTGTTCAATTAGCCCCTTATATAGGAGGTTCTGCCCGGCCGTCGCCAATCAGGACAGTTCCCGGTGGAATTTTTTGATGACATTTTTTGAGCATCTTCTTAAGTCTAGTTTACTCATACCAAATTTCAGCTAAAAATTCAACCGGGAATGCAGTCAAATGATTTTTTGAAGATAACTTTGAAGTTAAACAACGCAGTACATTTCGGAAAATCATTTGACTGCCTTCCCGGTTGAATTTTTAACTAAAATTTAATATGGGTAAACTAGACTTAATGAAGAAGATACTCTTAAAATTTCATCACCGGGAACCACCCTAATTAGCGACGGCCGGGCAGAACCTTCAATATAAGGGGCTAATTGAACACTTTTAAGTCAGTTCAAGTGCTTATTTGACCGTTTAGCCTTGAATTTATATGAAAAAAACTAGGTGTACACCCTTTTGGTGTACAACTGTACACCTTTTGGGGCTTTTGTACACCCTTTATTTCTATTGGTGTACACACACAATTCATACCAAAAAATACAATTCACCTTTGAACAAAAGGTGTGCATAAAAGGGTGTATGCTAGGAATGATTCTAAAAATATAATTACATTGTATGAGGCAAACTTGGTATATAAACAAAAAGGACATTATGGGACATTGGGACAATTATAATAATCATCACGCAATGCTACATAACTTAAACAATAATAATCATCAACAGATAATAATTACGGAGTATATGTCAGGGAACACAGTAAAATTATACGGAGTAATACAAATACGTAGTATTTTTTTGAAAGGAACAAATATGTAGTATATTACTCCATTTGTTCTCAAAAAAAATTCTCTCACATTGACTTACACATATTTATTCAATTTTGAATTGTTCATTTAACTTTTCCAAAAGAAAGTTGAAGGTATTGTTTTCCCTAACATATTGCACATGCAATACCAAAGGAGTTCCCCTACTTCCTTTATTGACTAGGAAAGGCCAATAGGATGGAAGAAATGTCACACATGTATAAACATAAATTACAAAATTTGTGATTAGCAGCAGAGGGGATTGTCGCAGATATATGAATTGAATCCACAATTGCTTAATATGTTTATACGTTCATTAAGCATATAGCTGCCAGCAGAGGTTTTTTCCCAACATAAACATTAACAATCTATAAATCACTTGACTTGCTCCAAAAAAAATGTAAACAGCACCTCATTATAAAAAAGATCAAATACAATCTAAAAATATGATTAGGTGTGCCCCCCCAAATCAAGTTTTGTTTTGGGGGTAACCAAACATGCACACGATGAAGGTACAGGGCAGCACCTCTTAGAAACTCAGATGCGAGCTTCCCCACCAAACTATGATTCCCTAACAGAAGTATGTCGCTCTGTTCTAAGAAGATGGTGCAATGGTAAACAAAGGCTGCAGAATGGAAAAATAATAAGTTATATACATAAACGAAATTAGCTCAAACTAACTGGGAAGAAATGTGTGTGTGTGTGTGTGAGAGAGAGAGAGAGAAGCATACTGTGCCCAAACCGACAGGCTTGCCATCTTCAACAAGTATCTCAACTACAGTCCCAGAGTGATCCGCCTGCAAAAGGTAGAGATGGAAAAAGAATAAATAACATCAAGAATGCATGTTATTCTTGACCATATCCATGTTTTGTATATATGATGCTCAATGTTGTCCATAGAAAGCATAAGCTGAACTATTTATATAAGAGCCAGGGTTAGACACACACCTCAATTGTATTCATCAATTTCATTGCCTCAATGATGCAAAGCGTTTGCCCTTTACTGACCTTGTCTCCCACCTGGGAAACACACACATTTATTATTACTCTAGAATGACAATATTAATTTTTTTTAAAGGGTTTATGGAAAGCCAATGAAGGGGTGGGGTTGGGGGTTGGGAAGAGCAACTATGCTGCCTAGCCAAGATGTGGGGGTTAGTACTTAGTAGTGCATTGTAAAGCAATACAGTACATTGTGGGGGTCAGAGGAACAATACATGATACTCAAATGTAGAACGATGGCACCGTTTTGTAGCCTTCTCTGGCTGCTTATCACTATTAAGCACTACAAGAAGCTTTTGACTTATTTCGATGGAACAAATGCTTCAGAACGTTTTTTAAGAAAATTCAGAAGAGTCAATAATTTCACCCAAACATGCCCTATACCCATCTACCTTTTTTGTTTCCATGCTTGACTTTCTCCAGCCTCCCATAGTTGGAACTTGACCATTATATATAGAAACAAATCTAGCACAGGTTACTTGAACTTAGTTGTCGTTTGTTTTCAAGTATAGTGGTATTGTAATTTTGAGAACAAAAGTATAGCATGGGGACGCTAATTAGCAGTGGAGTAATAAAAAACTGTAGAATAGATGATTCAATAATTGTAAAAAGAAAAATCATTTTGGGTCTGACTACTATTAGGTTCCCACCTTTTCGTCCTCATTTGTTTTTTTATTTTCGGTGTACGACAATGAATTTCTTTCCACTTTCAGCTCTTTCCTGCCCCACTTATCCTGTTAAAACCAACCATACGAATATTGGCCGAGAAGGGGAACCTTGGCGTAGCGGTTACGGTGGTGTCGTGTGACAGAGAGGTCACGGGTTTAAGTCTTGCGAGCAGAGTCTTGTCAAAATGATAACGGAAGGTTTGCCTCTTATATACCCTTGTGGTGTGACCCTTTCTCGGACCCTTGCCGTGCAGGGACGCTGATGTGCACCAGGCTTCCGTTTCTTTCTTTTTTTACGAATATTGGCCACGTAAGCAATTAGAAGGACCGAGTTGACAAATAGAAGTCGAGCCGTCAGGGATAATTATGATGTTTTTACTTGGTCTGTTTTCAGACCCAAACCAGACCAGACCAGTTCAGACCAGACTTGGATAGTTATAAAATACTCAAGAGACCAGACATTACCCGACCAAATGCACAGAGATCAAACATTACCAGACCAGACCAGCAAATTCCAGTCCAAGTAAAAACATCCTTAGTGTGAATAGCCAAATAGCCATGGGACCAAAAGTAGAAAACTCTCCATACATAAATAGGAGCATGTTATTCATGGCCCAACCATAACTGAAATGAAAGCACTGTTAACCATCTACCTTCACAAAAGGGGCTTCCCCTGGAGCAGGTGAGCGATAAAATGTTCCAGACATCGGGCACTTAAATGAAGGATGAGACGACTTGGGCTTTGAAGGAGGTGGGAGTGCAGGTGCTGCCGCCGGCGCCTGAGCAGTGGGAGCAGGAGGTGGTTGTGGCTGAACAGGGGCCTGCTGGACAGCTGGCTGTTGCCAAACAACAGGAGCAGCAGAAGCTGCTATCTGCTGCTGCTGAGGCAATGCTTCCTTCTTCCTTATAATAATCTCATAGTCATGCTGCTTTAGCTGCAGCTCCACAATATCTCTCGAGTCCACAAGCCTAGGCAGCATTTCAGGATATTAAATAAAAAACGTTAAACATCCTCGAAAACACTGGATTAGACAGTTGGTTATGCAAATTTATTAAATTGTGCTTACTCAACAAGATGGGCTGCTTGAGACATAAAGGCTGAAATTGAGGAAGCACTTGGGATGGCCTCCTCGATTTTGGGGATTTCTTCATCCTTTTCCTCTATAACTGGTTTGGAATTTGTAGTTACTTCAATGGTAGACACCTTAGTATTTGAGAAAAACAGCATTATAAGTTTTAAGTGCAAGAGAAAGTTTGTCTTATGCCATTTCCCCCAGTTTGGTGGTAGGTGAAATGGCTGAATGGGATGAACTAAGTGATTTGATTGAAATGAGTATTGGATGTGCAATTACCTAAAAGGATATGTAGTAATATGTATACGGGGAAAATCAATTAAAAAGATGACATAATTGGCATTTCATTGTAAATATAAGAATCAAGCTAAAAAGTAGTATTGAGAGCCCGTTTGGTAACACTATAAGTCTATAACTGGCTACATTTTCTGAAATTGCTAAAGTTGTGGGCTGAAATAGCAGAATCTTCTGGAGTTTAAAATATTTACATTTGAAATATATATGATATTTTCAATTTCAGTATTTGGATTGTTCCACAATTTAGCTCACAATAAATAATACTCCGCAATAAAAAAATACTCCGTAGTGTTTAGTGAAACTCTGGCTGGTAAGGGGCTAAGCCAAAGTATGGGTTACCAAAATGGTACTATATCACCTTTTTGGCTGACAAGCATAATCAGCCAGAACGGTATGCCCAAAAAGATTCATGGAAGGATGATCACATTTCAAGAGAAATAAGTTGGCAGCTCCGAGATTATAACTTTAAAACGGTATTTTCATCAAATTCATAGCATTTCCAATGAAACTTCCCCTCTAAACCATATCTTAATTTACAACATTTCTAAGTTATGTTATTAGTTTCTTAACATGAAAACTTAGAAGTTAGAACCCTTGTGGTATACCCATTTTTTTTAAGTTTAACGATCCTTGTCAGTCATCTTTAATTCAGCAAATATTTTTGCTGAATTAGCGGAAGAGGAGATTTTACCTTATTTTTCCCAGTTTCCCCTATACCTTCTTTCAGCTACAACTTCACCAACTTTAGATACTTAGACGATTCAGCTAATTACCATGTTATGCTACGGGCTCTTAATATGAAATGAGGCAACTTACACATTGTTTTAAATAAAAAGAAGCTCAGTTACCTCACTGCTCTGTGCGAGGACCTTAAAACCACCCTGCATCTTAATTCAAAAAAAAGACTAAAACGATCAATATTTCTCTCCAATCAGAACCATTCAGCTTCAGTACCAGATTACTTGAACCAGAAAGGGAAACAAACCTGGAGTCGATGGAGCAATGCGGGACCGGATCTCGAACCAGATCGGAAAGAAACGGACTTCTGGTGGGGAACAAGCGGGCGGTTACCGACGGGCGATGCGCCGCCCAACAAAGTGGCGGTTTTGGCAGCATGGAGATTGAAATTGGAAGCCATCGACAGAGATATCAACCAAAAACCCAAACACAGCAACGGATTTGGGGATTTGGAGATGAGGCGGAGCTGAAGCTTGCGAGACAAATCGAGAAATGCAGAAGTATGTAAGAGTCAACCACTCTACAGAAGGAAGCGGAGGCGATGCTAACGAGGAAGGAGAACAGAGGATGGATATATCAGTGTGAAACAACGGTAGGGTCAGTTGTTCATAGGGCTTGGCTGGACAAGTGTACAACCTTCCCAACTGCTTCTGGTTTCATTTATAAAAACAATGACAAATGATTGATTTTTTTTTCATTTAGTAAAAGTACAATTCACTACAAATTTTGTTAAAACTGATTAATCTTTGGATAGTTTATTAAAAAAATTAACTTTCTGAAATCTGAAAAAATCTTATTTAAAATTTACTTTACTACTCCGTATTAAAATTAAGAAAAAGTATATGAAATATGATTAAAATAATTGTATTCAACAATTTCAATCAATTCAATCATAGAAATAATTCTAATTTTACATAATTCAATGTGTGAAATTAAAAAGTTAAGTGTTTTGACAAAAAAAATAACTCATAAAATAGATATTATCAGATAGGCTCTTATTTTAATTATTATACTCCATAAATTTTAGCGCGTAAAATCAAAAGTTTAATACTTCATCCGTTCTCTTTTAATTGCAACAGTCAACATTTCACGTTTACCAACGTACAAGTTTGACCATCAATATCTTTCATTTTTTATTAGTAAAAAAATTAAAAAATTCATAAGTTGAAAATTTAGAATGAGAAGGATTTAACAATATTTTTTAAAAATTTATTTTATAATACATTAATAAATAAAATGTAGTCAAGGTAGAATATGTGAATAGTTCAAAAAGTTCAATGTTGCAATTAAAAGAGTGTCACGCCCCAGACCGCATCCGAGCGCATGTACAACCGCCGTATGACTAAATGACGTCACTGGCAATTCAACGTGACTTAATCATACAAGGCGTCAATGAACATTGTTCATACCGTACTCAGTAAGTAAACATACATAACAACATCACATATTTGGATTGAACGAATCGCGGAAATATTCAATATTCAACCATGGGCCACATATGGCCAAAACGTGGACTCGCAGGCCCAAAACAAATGTACTTATTACAAAATATCCATGAGCATAGTTTATAGTTTAAAACAGTAAAGGAAGCACGAACCACGTCTCCCTTTAGATCACTTCACCGAGCAAGGTGAGAATCGCAAGCTTGAGCTTCAACCTGAAATGGTGGGGCCCCCCGAAGGGGTCAGTACAAGTACCGAGCGAGTAGCAGGCTAAATGTAGAATAACTAACGTTTCAAGTACAAGACCCAAACATAGGGTGATACATACGCGTATAGTTCTTTTCCCCAAGTTACAAAATACATGTCAATATATATACACTTGGAAATACCTGACCCGTAGGTCATTGTTTATTTGGGAAAATAATATAGTCAATATCCTTGACTTAAACCCCAACCCACCCATATACCTATGAGTGTATAGAACTCCTCCTGGTTCAAATCATCTTAACTTGAGGACATCGCCCGGTCCTAAGTTACAAAATAGTAATCTATGAGTTTTGAGGATACACGCCCGATCCTTGGGTACTCCACCCTATATAACCGAGTTTTGAGGATACACGTCTGATCCTTGAGTACTCCACCCTAATACCGAGTTTTGAGGATACACGCCCGATCCTTGGGTACTCCACCCTAATACCGAGGTTTGAGGATACACGCCCGATCCTTGGGTACTCCACCCGACTTATGATCTACCACATATCATCCTAGATAAGGTCTATATCATAATCAATAATCAAGACTAAACCAAGTCTTAAGGCCTAAGCATAATCATCTATGCAATTCATGCATTAAAAATCAACATATAGGCAAAACAGTGCCAAACCGGCGCCGGTTTTGGCATAACCGGCGCCGGTTATTAATTAAATTAATTAAACCGGCCATGCCGAACCATAACCGGCGCCGGTTATTAATTAAATTAATTAAACTGGCCATGCCGAACCATAACCGGCGCCGGTTTTGCCTATAACCGGCGCCGGTTACCCCCTGGGCAACCTAGTCAACATTTTCGTTGACTCGTCATTTCAAACCCGATTTGCGTCAAACTTAATCCCAACGTTTATTAAGTTATAACCAATCATTTTATACCATGTTTATCCTTTAAAACATCATATAAGTTTTTATAAACATTTCCTTATCATACATCATTTATGATAGTAGTGGTTCATTCCATATAAGCCCAATCACTTTGGCTAATTACATGTTTAAGCATCCTTTAAACATCATAATGAACACATATAACATTTACTTAGGTAATCTCATACTTAACCCAAGAGTTATAAGACATTAAGCCGTCCACTCACCTCGAATGAGCGTGATGAAGTTCTACCCTTCTCGGTTGAACTCCGGCCAAACTCCGGCGAACTTTGACGAACTCCGACGATAACTCCGGCGACTCCTTAAACTTTGTGAAAGCTCTTAAATCACCTTTTACAAGTTCCTGACAAGATTTTATTATCACAAAACCCATATCAATACAAATAACCTTTAAAAGGTTATTTTCCGGCTAACCGGTCGTTTTGGCTCCTATGTCCGTTCTTGGACATAGAACCACCTCTCAACCCTTATTTCTACATTTATAAATATGTAGAGCTACTAAAAGGGTTCCTTACATGCTATGTAAGTCATATGGTAGTTAAAGAATAGAGGAACAACTAATACGAAGTCATTACCTTAATCACCACACTTTTTCTTCCCTTTTTCCTCTCCTAAACTTCTCCCTTTTTCTTGTTGGAGCTTGAGCTCGAGTTGGCTATGGAAGGTGAGGGTTCAGAGATCCTTCTCCTTCTTTCCTTGGTGCTGGACGAGTACAATGAGTGGGAGAGGAGGGAGGATAGTGTTTTTGTCTTTGTTTGGCAAATGGTTGAGGTTGTGGGTCCATTAGGTGTCAAAATGGTCTCTCCCATCCCCTCAATGGCTTTCAGCCACATTTGCTCTCAAACCAGCCTCCAAGAGCTGGAAATTTCGTGGGTTGGCCCCCACTTTTTGTCCAGAAGTGTACAATCGGTCCCGAAAGTTGTATTTTTCGGACTGTTTTAAATATATTTTATTTTATCGGGTCAAATAAAATGTATATTATGTTACCACTCATTACGGGCCTTTATAATGAGTATAATTTCCCCAACTCCAATTTGGAAGTCTCCGAAATTCATTTCAGACTGTTATCCAATAAATTATCCAAAACTGGTAATTGGTCCTCGTTTGACCAATCGGTCAACCCAATGCCTTTTGTTATGGCCCAAAATGAATGTCCACCACCATATAACTATTATCTATACCAAGATGAATAAAATATGCGGTCTCGGGAATATCGGGTGGCCCCCGCTCCCGGTGTGGGCCCCACGTGCAATTTACTACTCACGCAAAAGAATTAACAAAACTTTACAACCTCGTAAATTCATTAACCATTTCATAAGGTTTAATACATAATTTACACCAAAGTAATTATACTTGGGAACGGTGTTACAAAGAGAACGGAGGTAGTAAGTGTAATATAAGGGATACGTACTCACTAGCTTTTAAAACAAGGAGAACATTGAAATGTGAAAATTCTAAAAATGAGAGCACTACATTTCCCCTCTACAGTAGTGTGTTACTGTCATCCTCGAATTTTACTATAGTTTTTTTGCATTGCTTTAAATATGACAGTATGTTGTCATAAGTGACAGCCATTTTCCAATCTTGATAGTCTTATTCTCCAAAACAATGGTTTCCTATATATATCATTACCAACAAATTTTAATCCTGTTAAAAACATCTTATTCAAGTCGATTTGGGTATCATCTACTATGAATAGACTATATACCATTATTGTTGAACATACCACCTCAAATAAGTCACATTAATTGCCAAAAAATGACCAACTAAAAGATCACAATTTAGGTTCATCCAAATAGTCACTTTCCCTTTTTAATCACTTCAACCCATTTGGTAAAGAGTCCTGCTTGGGGTATCCAAATTTGTACACCGTTTGTGTACACAGGCATTTGGACAGAAAGTTCTGCCCTCTTTAAAACGAACTGCCTGTGTACACAGACAATTATGGAAGGGTACAAAATGAGTTACATTTTGGGGTAACTATAGAATTTTTGTTTGGTAAATCCTCCTCCATTGTAAGTTTGTCCAGCCTCATATATGAGCGAAAGCACAAGTTAAGGGGGCATGAACTCGTATACACGTTTAAAATATCAATTGTTGACAATGCATTTGATTTCTGTTTTCAGCTTCCAATGTGATATATTCTCAATTAAAAATCGTGAAATCTTGGTGAGTCAATTGGTGGTCGGTGTAAAATATTGGCAATTGGTGATCGGTGTAAAATATTTGTGACTTAATTTACTATTCTGGACCATAATTTTGAGATTTGGGTAAGTGATCGTGTTGACTGTTGAGATGATGATTGATAACAAAACATTAGGGCAAAAGTTGGATGGAAAGATGTGATAATTAATTTAGGTTAGGCCGTGTTGGACCGTTGGCTAGTGCATCCAACAATTTCGGTGAATTTTATTATGAGTAAAAGGTCACGTCTTAAAAGTTGCATAAAAGAGATCAAATAAGTCTTTATATAGGAGGTTCTATCCGACCGTCAACATTTGGGGCGGTTTCCTGTGGAATTTGTTGATGAAATCGTTTTAACATCTTATTCATTAAGTCTAGTTCACTCATACCAAATTTTGGATAAAAATTCAACCGGGAAGACATTCAAATGAATTCTTGAAGATAATTGTGCAGTTAAAAACACAGTTATCTTCAAGAATTCATTTGAATGCCTTCCCCATTGAATTTTTAGTTGAAATTTGGTATGAGTAAACTAGACTTAATAAATAAGATTATCAAAAAAAAATTATCAAAAAATTCCACCGGGAACCGCCTCAAATGGCACATCCGGACAGAATCTTCTATATAAGAACTTATTTGACCACTTTTATGCAACTTCGAGTACTAAACTGACCCTTTACTCATTTTATTATGTTTGGAGAACTGGTATATTTTTAGTTTAACTCATTTCAATGTCAGATCAAATCATATCATATCATATCATATCATATCATATCATATCATATTTAAATAGATCATACTTGATTAGAACAAATTTAATTGATCAGATCAGATTAGAGTAATAAGACTTGAATTTGACAATTAAAATACACATTGATCATACATCTACCAGACCAGACCGAACTAGAATATTTTAGTCTAATTAAAAATATTGGAAAAAATAATTAAACTAACCTAAACTTTGAAGGGGTGATTTCCTCACACCTTCTTGCATATGTAATCTAAATACCACACACTTTGAAGGGGTGTGAGGTAAACACCCCAAACTTGCATATGTAATTTAAATACCTCAAACTTTATATAAAAAGTTATCTTAGCACCATGGTTATATATTATTTCTTTAAACAATGTTAGTTTTTGGTGTTAATTTCATAAAGTAAAATATTTTAGTATACATGAAGATACTATCAAATTATGCAATTAACACCATATATTTACATTTTGAAAGAAATAATATATGACCATTGTGCTAAAATAACTTTTTATATAATGTTTAGGGTATTTAAATTACATATGAAAGTTTGAGGTGTTTATCTCACACTCCTTCAAAGTTTGGAGTGTTTTAATTATTTTTCCCTAAAAATATCCCCAGAGTTGAATTTAATATTATTTTCTTTAATTGATTTAAGTAATATACAATTTTTATGATAGTTAAGTCAGGACAACAAGAAATGTTACAATTACGGAGAAAAAAGATTTTGTGTAATTGTCATTAATTTGTAAAAGCAGTAATAATACAACAAACATTTTCAACTAATTTTTTTTATCGTCAACTAGCCTTCTTTCATGTCATAAATTTCAGGATCATTGTATCAGTCAAAGGAAAAACAAAACTGACACCAACAAAGTTCCAACAACTACGACTGTAAACCCTATTATCAGACTTAGAGACGGTCACCCCTGGAAGAGCAACGCGAATCGCTAACCATGTAGCGGGCTTGACACAGCCATTCCTGTTCACATAGATCCAAACATACTCAATGACAAAAAAAAGGCTGAAATCCCAAACAAACTGACAAATCTAACAACATAGACAATAACAGGAATCTAAATGACAAAAAATAATAACTAATAGGAAAACTTCCACGGACTCTATCACCCCGTACAACCCATGACGGTGGTTCCGGAGGAGGCAGTATCCTTGGTACCATTCTAATTGACCTTCAATTGTCAATCGTCACCTGACCTGCTCGAAAGCCGTGAAACTCACCTCGTCCCCGCTCTTAGCAAATCCACCGCTAGCGATCATCTTCATCGCTGTCATGCCCTTGCTACCCAAACTCATTCTTCCTCCCAAAAAAGAGAACCAATCGGATCGCCTATTGTCTGGGATCAAAACAAAAGGAAACGCCGTAGCAGACCAACATTCGACAACAACCGAGCGCTAATCCTGACGACGTAAGTCAAACAGAAACACACAGATCGAACAAAAACGGACGGAACTCATGATCGGAATTGATCGCCGCTGGAGAAAAAGGTTCTAGCGGCTAGGAAGCCTTAGAGAGAGACTGATAGCCTACCAATTAATTGAGCTTTAAACATTTTCAACTATAAAAATGATATCAAATGCAATCTTGAATAAAAGAGACCAAATCACCATATATTAATGAAAGAACGGAAATGCTAATAATATAAATAATTAAACGTAAATCAGAAGCGAAGGTGAGTATAAACAAGGTAACTAAAGAATGAATTTAAAGATATTTTATGAGCCCATTGAAAAATTGGGCTGAATAATTATACTGAAACTTTTGTTGAAGTGACTGATTCTGTTGATTTATGTAGAAACTATATTTAAAATATCTTTTATTAATAAAATAAATAAAAGCTTATACGAAATAGGGAAAATTGTCAAATAGGTGCTCGAACTTTCATAAAAAAGTCAATTAAGTCCTTCTATAGGAGACTCTGTCCGGCCGTCGCGATTTGGGGTGGTTCCCGGTGGAATTTTTGATGAAATTTTTTGAACATCTTATTCATCCAGTCTAGTTTACTCATTTCAAATTTCAGCTAAAAATTCAATTGGGAACGCATTCAAATTAATTCGAGAACGCAAAAATGCGCAGTTATCTTCACGAATTATCCGTTCTTAGTAACTTCAATAAATATATCAAGAAAAGTAATTCAACGAGTGAACTTCGAGAATCAATTTCTCATTCACCCGTTATCCGTTTTGAGTGTATCACATATGGAATTGTAGTCCTTAACAAGGACAATCCGAAACCACTTTGACCCGACCCAAATCGGAAGTGGACCACACTCAAAATATTCCCCCAAAATTACCATTTAATGCAATTTTTTATCACATTTTCGAACAAAAAATATATATGATGTCCAGCCTCATATATTGTCCATCTGATTTCTGATTTCTGATTTCAGCTTCCAATGTGATGGATTCTCAATAAAGAATCATGAAGTGTTGGTGAGTCAAGGATTAGGTCTCCCATTTTTTGTGGGATTTGAATTTGTTCACATCCTCCTGCCCCTAGAATATTGGCAATTGGCGGTTGGTGTAAAATATTTATGGCTTAATTTACTATTCTGGACAATAATTTTGAAAAAAAAATTGATTTTTTTTTCTGGACAATAATTTTGAGATTTTGGTAAGTAGCATGTTGGATGGAAACACGTGATAATTAATCTAGGTAAGGCCGTGTTGGTTAGCGCATTCAACAATTTCGGTGAATTTAGTTATGTTTGGAGAGTTGGATGGAATGCTTTTAGTTGAACAACCCATTTCAATCTGCACACCAAACGATCATATCATATCATACTTGATTAGAATAAATTAGACATTTCAGATCAGATTAGAATAACTAAACTAGAATTTGACAGTTAAATTGAGACAACAAGAAATGTTACAATTAGTGAGAAAAAAGATGTTGTATGATTGTCATTAATTTGTAAAAACAAAAATAATACTACAAACTTTTTCAACTGATAAAGATGATACCAAATCTAAACTTGGATAAAAGAGACCAAATATTGATGAAAGAATAGAAACACTGTTAATATAAATATTTAAATGCAACCCTAAATCAGGTGTGATTTTCCATCTCATACCATCTATCTCGCTTGTGACTTTCCTATTATACCTTTTCAAAACATAAATTAGGTGTAGGGATCAGTGTTCTAAAAGGTCTTAAAAGGCCCCGCCTAGGCCGGAACTAGGGATAGAGTTAGAGCATCTCCAATGCTATAATGTGCACATGTGACATGAGTGATAGCCACATAAATATTATCATATAAATTATCTCTCTCCTTATTTGAATGATTTTATACAATTTTGGTAAGTTTTTCCCTGCAATGTCAACAACAATGTCAACATCTAGACAGTCTCCTTGACATTGTAGAGAAAAACTTACCAAAATTGTATAAAATCATTCAAATAAGGAGAGAAAGAATTTATTTACTAATATTTATGTGGTCATTTCTCATGCCACGTGTGCACCGTGCACATTTTACTATTGGAGATGCTCTTAGAGCCCGTTTGGTGACACCTTTTTCGGCTTATCAAGCTTATCAGCCAGTTTTTTCATCAAACACATAACTTTTGATTTCGCGCGCTGAATTTTGTAATAAGCAGAAAAAGTAAGGTTGGAATTACTTTTCTGGCTGTATTGGCTGAAGTTACTGTAGAAAACCATTTTAGCTATTTTTCCATATAATTTTTTTATTTTATTTATTAATAACAAATATTTTAAATATAATGTTTTCATGAATCAGCAGAATCAGCCAATACAACCATTTCAGCCAGAACTTCATAAATTTCAGCCGAGTCAGCCAATTCAGGCAATTATAGTATTACCAAACAGGCTCTTAATGTGAGTATAAAATAGGTAAGTAAAGTAAGAATATATAAATATTTTATGAGCTCGTTTGGTAATATCAATATTGACTAAATCAACTGATTCTGTTAATACTCATGAATTTCTGGTTGAAGTGACTGGATTGATTGATTTTGTTGATTTATGTAAAAAAAATATTTAAAATATATTTTATTAATAAAATAAAGAAAAAATATATGAAAAATAACTAAAATGACTTTCTACAGTAATTTCAGTCAATACAATAAGAACAATATTTAGAACTTTACTTTTCTTATTATTATACAATTCGTCCCGCAAAATTAGTGTATGGGTGACGTTCAATTAATTTGGACGGTAGATGAAATACTGGTAAAGAAATTCGTTTCTTCGAAAATGATACAAGTCCCATTTTAAGACATTTTACTATTTTTCTTCTTGGTTTACTTCTCGTCCAGTCTTACGCTCCAGATCTGCTCGCCGGCCGGGCGGCAAAGCTTAAACCAATTTCCGCATTCCTCTCTCTTGGTATCAATTGAACCGGAATGGCGTCGGTGATGAAGGATCCGTCAGATTCCGTCCATGGAAGCAATGGTGTATCCGAGAAGAATGCCTTCAAGATTTTCATAGGATACGACCCACGCGAGGACACGGCGTTCGAGGTATGCCGGCATTCCCTGCAGAAGAGATCTTCGATCCCCATCGAAGTGCACGCGATCAAGCAATCCGAGCTGAGGGAGAAAGGGCTGTACTGGCGGGAGAGGGGGAAATTGGAGAGCACCGAATTCTCATTCACCCGTTTCCTGACCCCGCACCTATCAGGCTACCAAGGTTGGGCCATGTTTGTTGATTGCGATTTCCTCTACTTGGGCGACATTAAGGAATTGAGAGAAATGGTGGACGATAGGTACGCCGTGATGTGTGTGAAACACGATTATGCCCCCAAAGAGACGACCAAAATGGATGGGGCCGTCCAGACGGTTTACCCAAGGAAGAACTGGTCGTCCATGGTTCTGTACAACTGCGGGCACCCGAAGAACAAGGTGCTCACCCCCGAGGTTGTGAATTCTGAGTCTGGGGCGTTTCTTCACAGGTTCATGTGGTTGGAGGATCATGAGATTGGGAGTGTCCCCTTCGTTTGGAACTTTCTCGTGGGGCACAATAGAGTTGTTGAGAGCAAACCTGAAACTTTCCCCAAGGCAATTCATTACACTCTTGGGGGTCCTTGGTTTGAGGCTTGGAAGGACTGTGAGTTTAGTGATTTGTGGTTGAAGGAGTTGGAGGACTACTCCCAGACCGCAAAGAGCAGCTAAAGAAGAAGATGAAGATGAAGATTTCTACCCAGAAATTATAACTCCCAACCACTGCTGGGTATCTGTTTGGGTGGGTGGTCACCATTTCATTTTGAGGCAGCCCCCAAAACCAGGTGCAACTTTGTCTCTCACATTTCTTATCATTTGTTAGGCAGGCAGGCCCATATACAGCACAAAACTTACTGCTTTCTTTTGATTACCACAATGTTGTTATTCTTATTATTTTTCGTTTACTCCATTTATAGAACTTGTATGTATACCATTGAGGATACAGGTGTAATGTATCAGTATTACTAGTTGGTGCCGCATATCGTTTCCCCTTTTTGTATGTAATAAGTACTGTGAGGAAATTGCTTGTTGTATTGGATTTTCCTTTGCAGACAAAAAAACAAAAGGATATTTTACATTTTTCATGTACAATTTAACCTTGTTTGGCAAAACATGTTTGTTTACTTAATCAAGTATATGAACTACATGTAAGTTATTATATCTTTATCTATAAAATAGGTTTTGAGTTAATTTTGTGGAACATACATGTAGAAATCTATTTTGCCAGTTTTGACTCTGTTTAATTTATATGTATTAATCCATATGTTCATATCATCAAATATGAACATCAATTAATTTATATGTATTATCCTGCATTTTACTCTATTTCTCACATTATCATCAAATACAGTTAGAAACTATACATCTCTTCTAATCAATTTAAAGTTTATGTTCAAATGGGGTTCACAAGGTATTCTTGTATGATTTTCTTTGCTTTGAGTTCTCCTTTCTGAGAGAATGAATTTACTTGTTTAAAGAGAATATGGGGTGAATGCGAAGTTGTCTAGACTGTCTTAGCATCTCTCACAATGCTGATTGGCAAAGTTGGTTCCCGGGAAGTTTAATTTCAGAAGGTTGAAATTTGAAAAGTTGAATGTATGCAATGTTGAATTTATTATCTACCTTTAAAGAGTTACGAAGTATATATTACAATTGATGAGCACCAGTTCTATATGAAAATCTGTAATTTATTATTGGGCACTTATTTACATTCGTTGCCATTGTTAATGACATTTAGTGTTACACTTGGTAGTTGGTAAGACAATGACCATGTATGAACACTATAAGTAGTGCGCCCTCCCTGAGGTTTGAATCGAGGTTTTATTATAGCTTCCTATGCACACAACTTTGACTATATGTATTATTCCAAAAGTTGTCGTGCTCTTCTTATGTTCTCGTTATTGTGACATTGGGGTGCTTGGAAAATGACGTTGCGGTAAAAAATCGGCGGTTTGACCGCTTTTACCGTTTTCAATAAGTGAAAACGCTATTTGGTAAATCTTTGCTTGGTCGTAGCGTTTTTGGATCAATCTGTTTAGATGGAAACGCGGCAAATATCAGCATTTTGATTAGCGTTTTGAAATATGACATTTTCTACTAATCCATATGACCAAACAATTGAACTATCAAACACTTTTTGCACCCCATCAATTTATTCCATTAGTCAAACCCGTTGATTGAATCCGTTATTAACAACCCGCTAGCATAATCCACTTTCTCCTATTTGTTAACCGCTAAATTTCAAACACCCCCATTGTGTTCTTTGATTTCTTTTTGTAAAGTTTTAAGGTGACCCTTCTTTTGTTGACTATATTTATTTTCTTTGTTAGGCTCATTGGTTGACATATTTTGTGGTCAATATAGTCTAGGAATCCATTTCATCTTGGGAAACTCATCGCTCTAGCTTTGACACTATCAGCATTACTGGGAGATAACAAAGTCAAAAGTGTGTACTACTCACTTAAGAATTGGCAGTGTTAAGTGTTAACCACAAAACGGTGGTACTCATCCATTTTGTATGTGACTTTCCTTGTAGATCTCTAGCAGAGCCATTCTACCAATTTAGTGGTACCCACTGGTACCTGGTACGGTTCACATTCTGGTTATGGTCCACTTGAGTTTGACTGAAAGGCCAGAGAAGTTCGAAGATGTGAACTTCAAACGTTGATAGCAGAAGATTTTATTCTATTTAAGAACTCTCGGATTGCCAAAGGTTTTGACTAGCCTAGTGTGGAGTTGAAGGATGATGAAACAAAACTTAAGTTGTTTTGTTCTCCTATCACATGGAGTCAATGCCAATTACATATATATGCATGAATTATATCTTGAATGTATTGTGACTAGCTCGATTGAAATATGAATTTGAGGACTCCAAATCAAATACATCTGTTGGCTCTTAGATTATAAGAATTTAAAAGTAGTCACAATGGTCATTTTAGCAATAGAACTTAAAAGTTAAATGTGAAAAACTAACATCTACTATACGGGGTGTCATCCTTTAGGACTCTAAAAGATTTTGGATTTTATGAAATTCCAGAATCTATCAGATTGCAATGGAATTGGTTACTCGTTTCCCAGAATCACGAGCCCGTGCTTTAACTTGGTCAACGAAAACCGGTCTTTGCTATCCAAATATGAACTCTTCCTATCTTCGCCGCCCATCTAAACGACTATCGACAATCCATCCTTAATTAGTCGATCCTCCTCTTCCACATGTCAGACCTCTAGATCATGTGCCACAACACCACTAGGCATTGGCCCACCTCTTGTCGTCGTTTTGTCATTTGTAAGGTTGTGCCTCTCGTAGACTTGCAAGAGTTGCAATGACCACGCCTGACAGCTCCGACTCCATGTGACCACACTTCCATGTACGCTACTTAGACTTTAGTAGCCAAAATATTCATATGAGAGATTTCTATTGAAACCAAAGGGTAACAATGAGTTTTTTGGTTAAATTGTTTTCTTTACATTTCAGCCTTTAAGGGATGTTTAAATCTACTTCTTAATACTATTTTTGCTCCTTCAGAGAGTAGAATCATATATTGAAGTGTTTGGTGAAAGTGTAGAAGTACTTCTAAGTGCTCCAAATTGCTCATAGAAGTAGTTTTAGAAGTTGAGCGATACCAAATTCTGAAAAATCGATTCTGGTTTTTCTCTCTTTTTTTTAAAAAGAAATAGAAGCAGATTCAATTCCAAACACTCCCTAAATCCATTCAAATCCTTAGACATCCAAGACTTAAAAATCCATGAAAATGTTCAGGACATTAGATGTAGCAGGATTCCATTGAATTCCACATTGAGGATTATAGAATGCTACGAAATTTTAACAATTCTTTAAAATCCATTAAATCCTAATAAGGAATACCCCAAAAAGTGTCTCTCGTGGAATACGAGAAGGCTAGAAGTAGAAAAAATAGACATGGGTACCAAATATGTTTTTACCACAACAAAGTGGAAGAAACTCAATATAAAAAATCATTCCTTATGGAAACTCCACTTGATAAGAAATTAAGACATCTATAATTGATAGAGGTAGTGAATGCTAAATTTGCTCCGATAATATCTTGCACAACATAACATTGTGCATGAAATGTTCCATACACACGTATGCTTATCAATTGAACATAGAAATCATATACGGAAAGATGTGGGCATGTGGCGAATGCAATGTTGCTAAGTTCATGACCAGACCAAAATGTGTGCAGTGGAGCTAATTGATGGGTAACTTTCTTTTAAATAAGACAATCAAGAAGAGGAACCCCATGAGGCAACATATTCATATACAAGAAGATGCTCAAGCTCAAAGATAAATAAGAAGAACAACCTAAACAATTTCGGCTAATGAATCGCTCAAATAAGACAAAATTATGACGACCTATGGAGTGGAAGACAACGACTTAGGAATGATTGAATGGTAGAGGCAATGTGATAAACTACAATATGGTTTGGTTGATCAAATATGGATTATTTGTACAACTTTACTCTGATTTAGTCATTTTATGTTCAATAATTCATACTTTTGTCCATGCTCGCAGCTGGAGTGGGCCATTACAGGTCTGACCCGCCTAAATTTTGACATAAAACTTTGAATGCATAAATGAATTTCTAAAAAAAAAAATAACGATTCGTTTAATTTGAATCTTTAGATTCAATATTAAATAATCAAGATTATTTTCGCGAGCACCTGTTGGTCACACAAAAAATCTGGATATCAAGTTTTTGGTTTAGATGATATATGCACAGAAAGAGTCATAAAATGATTCTAGGAATGAAAAAAATCATTTGAAATCCCCCTGATGAATAAGTATGGATATGATAATCTAAGAGTTGAATTGCATGCGGTAATTATAGTATTCAATTCATTTAATTGCTTTTTTTTTCTTTACATGCATTACATATGAAACTCAAGTGTGTTGTGTAAACTCTATTAATCATGACCTCGTCTCATTAAAAAGTCTTTTAATCTCAGCATTTCAATTTGATAATCACTAGCTATCTCTCATCTGTATAGATTGTGGCATCCTAGATTTTCAATTTTATAACCAATGGAAAACATCCAATACAATGACATCTTTATAATTATCTTAAATTCAAATGGGGAATTGTTTGCAAATAAAATAACTATACTAGTGTTGCACTGTGAATATTACAGAATGATAACAAATACGAAACTTAGAGGTCATAATGTTTCATTTGTAGATATGTGATCATTATAACAGTGGTTCTCATAAGAACCTTCCCTACGTAATATTGTTAATTTAAGATAATTTAATACTACGTATGAAGTATAATACAACTTATGATGATACTTTAGATTACACCCAAAAATGTGATATTTATTCTTGAAATATTTGATGTGAAACATATGAAATATGATAACATTCAGACACAAGATCATTCATAAGATATTAAGTCCCACTTATACTATATTTGCGCGTTTACGGATGAGGAGAGCTATATTAAATATACTTGGAGGGTTCAAGAGTCCTAAGTCTAGTGTCGAGCTTCATCTTCTGATTTGTCCGATCTTAATTTCCACCATGCCCTTGAGTTAGGCTTACCTGCGGGTACTAGTTTCGGATCACCGACCAATTTAATATTGTTATTGTTAGATTTGTCCACCAATGTAACTTCCTCGCATTAGTCCTAGTCATGACGGGGTTGGTTCAAAAATAATTTGATTTTTGAACTGAAGATTAATGCTTTTTCATGTTTATTTATTATGTGGGTATATATTTTATTACCTACAAAATATAAATGAACAAGAAGTATTATTGCCTTAATGGCAAATACTGCTTATAAGAAAATAAAGGAAGAGTCGAAGTAAACCTCTAACTGTCACGGGTTCTTTTACACTTCTTTAACATTTCTTTTTGTTTCTTTTACAAGTGTTTCAACATTTACTCCTAATCCCATCCTATCCTATATACATAAAGGGAGAATGTTGTCCAGATAATGTTTTTCCTCCCATTTATGCACTATTGGGAGTGGATTCTCTCTTTATGTATATAACATAAGATTTTACCAAAGAGAAAAATGAAGGATAAATTCATTTAAAACAAAATTTATTTATGTGAAATATGAGTGAGTCTGGTTTGTTTTCAAATTTTACAGATTTTCTTGATAACACATTAGAAAATGTAACTAGCGTATCAAATAATTATTCATTATCATGTTATATTGTTTCTGCAATATTAGCGCATTATTTACCCAACATGTTGTGATGTTTAATTAATATTATATGCTCTTCTAAAATTATTTAATATGATAGAAAAATAAACTCACGGGGGAACTACATGTGAAATAACTAGTTTAGTTAATAATTCATGGCATTGTTTTTTAATAATTTATTTAACTGATTTTCCTATTGAATTTTAAGATGATATTTTGCGGACATAATTTATACTTAATGAAGAACATGCTTAATTACTCACAAAATATCATCATAAATTCAACTCGGAAACACCTCAAATGGAGGCGGTTGGATGGTGGTTCCCATCATTCCAGACCGATAAGAAAAGTTCTCTCTCTACACACACAAACACACACACATCAAGGATCAAATGCAAAGTGCTTCAAATGTACAAAATACAAACTAATCTGGGCCCACCATTTGAAACATCTAATGACTTAAAATGTACAATGACATTTTAGTAACATACAACCAACAATTTTCGGATGCAACACTTTAAATGTTAATATGCAACCGCTTATTTCATCGCATAATAATATGCAACAATTTAGACATCAATATGCAATACAAATAACGTAAAGTTTCATTGTACAAAATTTAGCACGATAAAAATCACTTTGTATTAGATCCGCCACACACACATTTTTACATTTGTTCTTACTCTAAAAAAATATACTACCTCCGTTCTTAAATAGTTGCAACATTAGAAATTTTACATGATTCACACGCTCTACTTTGACTACAATGTACTCACGAATGCAGTGAAAAATAATTTTGTTACAAATATAATTAAATTCTTCTCATTTTAGATTTTCAAAATTTGACTTTAAAAAAATTACAATTATTGAATTAAATATATTAATGATCAAAGTTGTGCGTTGACAGACGTGAAAATGAAAGTTTTTTTTACTCAAGGGGGCGTCTGTGGGAGAGGGGATGGCCCCCCGGAGTAATCAGGATTGAAACTCACTCCATTGAGTTTCGAACCCGAGACCTCCCGTAAGGAAGAGTGAGTCGGCGACCAGCTAGGCTGGACCGCCCTCCTCACGTGAAAATGAAAGTATTGCAACTAAAAAAGAACACAGGACGTATAACTTTATATACTCCATCCGTGTTTTATAATTTGCCAACTTTTGCTTTTATGCTGTCACACTGATTTGTCACTTTTCCTTTAAAATTAAGCATTTGTGAATTTTATTAATTTTATCTTTTCTATATACATCTCTATCATATAATTTTTACTTTATTATTTTATGTGATGAAGAGAAGAGATGTAACTAAGCAGTAGTGCACTAGTGTTTGGCGTACACCCCGGGTTACACCCTATTTATTTACCCTTTGCACAGACAAAAAGTACAAATGCAGACACTCTCCGAGAAAATTTGTACTCCGTATGTGTGAACATAATTTGTCTGTAAATAGGTTGTTCATAGACAAATATATGTGTGCATATACACTTTTTGTGTGTATACTTACAACTAGTTTCCGTGTATAGACATTGATTTTCGCGCAAATCAAATTAATTGGTGCGCTGCGCTTTTTCGTAGAAAAAGTCAGATTAGACTGCACAAAACTTTATGTACAAATATAGACACTAGATTTCTGTACACACAAAAAGTGTCTATGCATATACTCGTATGTTTTTGTTTGTGCTCAAACATGTTTATAGACAAATTTTGTTCACACAAATAATTTTTGTTGAAAAATGTCTGTATTAATATTCTTTGTCTATGCGAATGGTAAATAAATAGGGTAATATTGATCGACGCGTTTTGGAGTTTGCTTATGATTTACCTTTTCTGCATTTTAATTTCCAAATTAAGACGTTTGTGTTTTGTTGTTATTTTATTTTATGCTGTAAGACTCTCATTAGGTTTGGAGGATGGAAAGTCTGCGGTAACCGTCATTGGCTTTAAGTTGCTCAATTTTGGTCTTGCGAGTTATACTGTTTTTTTACAGGTGGTTAACTCTTAGTCTCGGCCACAGGCGGATGGTTACATGTGGTTTTTTTCTGCTTTTGTACCCTTGCTGAATGCTATTTCTATGAATTAAGTACCCTTCGTAGATTAAAAAAATAAGGTTTACAAATAGAATTTTCCATAATTAAATGCATTTAATTTAGAGCCCGTTTGGTAGCACCAAAATCGGCTGTTTTGGCTGATTCTGCTGAAATTTATGATATTCTGGCTGGAGTGGCTGTTTTGGCTGATTCTGCTGATTTAAGAAAAAAATATTTTAAAAATATATTTTATTAATAAATTAAAGAAAAAATTATATGTAAAAATAGCTAAAATGGTCCTCTACAGTAACTTCAGCCAATACAGCCAGAAAAGTAACTACAACCTTACTTTTTCGGCTTATTACACAATTCAGCGCGCGAAAGTAAAAGTTACGTGTTTGGTGAAAAAGCTGGCTGATAAGCCTGATAAGCCGAAAACAGAGTTCTCCAAACGGGCTCTTAGTCATTTGGGCCTTTTGGGAGTAAACTAACAATAAAGGGCCCCACGCGCCCTACACGTGCTGTCGAGGGAATCTCCCAACTCTATTTTCCCTGGACGCTCATCCAGCATATAGAATCTCTAGAATCGTTGTGATTGAAGTTCAGCTTTCAACCAAAATTCATAGTTTTTTCTCTATTCCTATTTCAGTGTCTCCATTTTCAAGGGAAAACATATATTCCTCCCTCGATTTCGCGCGCTTTCCACCTCTGTGCAAGGATTCCCCACCGACAGATTATCGAATCCCTCTTGAGGTGGGTTTTGGCTTTGCCCTACTCTTTCCATGGCTTGATATTTGTATTTAGCATTGTCGTGGATGACCACATTAATGATTGCTTTTCAATGTATTGTTGTTTAATTATGCTTCTCTTATTGAGGACCTGTATGTTTTTCTTACCGAGGAAATTTCGAAATGGAAGCAAAAAAAGTAGGGTAAATGAGGTTATATTTATGATAGGGCATGATCTCCAGTCATTCATGTCCGTAGTGATGTTATTGTGTTTTGCAGGTAAGTTGGGAGGGATTGTCTCTCCTTGTTAATCCCCCGCTCGGAGGTTTATGAGTAGGATGGTGTAGTAATGAAGATGCAAAAATATTTCCATTCACTTGCACTTGCTTTTGCTCATAGAATGTGCAGCTGATAGAAGTATAGAGAAATGGAAGATATTCGAGATCATGAATCTCTGTTTCAGAGCTGGATTGTTATGGATCCACCAGAAATGGCAGAATCCAGGCTTTTCATTTTATCCTGCATGGTCGCAGGATTAATAGGGATTTTGACGATTTTTTACACTGCTTTTCAATGGAGAAGGAATATAAACTTGGGATGGATGAAAGCCATTGCTAGGTCAAAGAAACACCCGAAAGCAAGACACAAAGTTCCTGCTGCTCCACACAGTTGGGAGCTGGAGGATGTCTCTAGAGGGAAAAACCTGAACTGTTTTGTATGTTTAAAGTCGATTTCTCTCTCACAAACGCTTGGTCCTATGGTTACTTCAGAGTGTGTTTTTAATAGGTGCAGCATTTGTGGTGCAGCAGCTCATCTGAGTTGTTCATCAAGTGCTCAAAAGGATTGCAAGTGTGTGTCTATGATTGGATATCAGCATGTGGTGCATCAGTGGGCAGTGCGGTGGACAGAAGTTGCTGATCAACCATTTGAGGCTTCTTTCTGTAGGTACTGTGAGGAGCCATGCAGTGGATCTTTTCTTGGCGGGTCCCCCATATGGTGCTGCTTATGGTGTCAGCGTTTGGTTCATGTTGATTGTCATAGTAGTATGTGCAATGAGAACAGTGATTCTTGCGACTTGGGGCCTTTCAGAAGGCTTATTTTGTCTCCACTTTATGTTAAAGAATTACATCAGACTTCTTCGAGTGGATTGCTAAGCTCTATCACTCATGGTGCCAATGGGTTTGCATCCTCTGTCCGTGCTACAATTATTAGAAGTCAAAGCAAGAAGCACAAGCATAAAAATGATAAGCACTTAGCTGAGATCTCAGCAGAAACAGGGAATGATTATTCTGTTGGTGATCTATCAACTGAATCCTCTGCTGATACAAGTCAAGCAGTAAATGGATCCCATATGATTGAGGAGAACTGTAATGGTGGTATACATTCAGAAAGTGTTGACAAGGAGAGTGATAAAGAAGTTAAGATTTTGGAACCCAAGGCCAAATTTAAGAAAAGTCCATCTGCTAATCAAAAGGATGATACTCAACCTATTGAGATAAAATTGAGATATGAGGTGACTGATATGCCTTCAGATGTTCGACCTCTGCTAGCTTTCATTAACAAGAAAAGTGGGGCACAACGAGGGGATTCACTTAGACGACGATTAAGTGTCCTTCTAAATCCTGTACAGGTCAGATATCTCCTATACATTGGTCACAACTGAATCTCTTTCTGTATATGCAGGATAGTAGGATACTATGTAACCTACAATTTGAATAAAGGAAGTGTTAATGGAAAACAAATATGGAGTAAAATAAAGAATTTATTCAGTGTACTTTTGCTGTGTGTCTGTGACAATAGTGTGTTTGATCCAATTGACATTTAAATAAATTCTTAAACAAAGGACGTGCAGGGGCCAATTTCTTCTCTGGTGTCTATTATGATTATACAGAACCATCCAATTTAAACATCATGAAGACTTAACTTATTTGTAGATTGATTCATTCTCTTTCAGCTACTTAGTGCTTAAGTGCCTGTCTACTAGTTCTTACTGCTGACATTGCCATACATATTGCATAACTTTCGTTGGTTAGGTGTTTGAGTTGAGCTCAACCCAGGGGCCGGAAGCTGGCCTCTTTTTGTTCAGAAAGGTACCACACTTCAGAATTCTCGTTTGTGGAGGTGATGGTACAGTGGGTTGGGTTTTAAATGCCATAGACAAGCAAGACTTTGTTTCACCCCCACCAATGGCAATACTTCCAGCTGGGACAGGAAATGATCTGGCTAGAGTTCTTTCTTGGGGTGGTGGTTTGGGTTCAGTTGAGAGACAAGGTGGCCTTTGTCCACTTTTGCGTGACATAGAACAAGCTGCAGTCACTGTTCTTGATCGGTGGAAGCTCTCAATTTCTGACCAACAAGGAAATCAGCTTCAATCACCTAAATTCATGAACAATTATCTTGGTATGTTGACTTATTATCATGACCACATACACATTTAAAAATAAGTATGCATGCTTTTAATACACAAATAACTATAATAAAAAGCAACCCGTAATCCTAATTCAATAATGGTGTCACCTACATGAACCAATAGAATACACACAGAGGTCATCCACTTGAATCCTCTATCTCCTTTCTATTCTGTCATCTATCAACCCATCTATCTAACTTGATATCTATTTAAAAGTATAACTTTATATTGTTGGTATTCAGTAAGCTTTGATTTAATTAAATATTTCCAGCTAGTGTGCTATGTATTCATCAAGCCCCAACACCCTGATGTCTCTCCATACCCATTCAATCCAAGTCATTATCGATCTGCACCGACCTCTTCATAAGTCTCCCACACTCCAAGACTCCACCCTCCATACTGGTGAACCTACTCCACGACCAACGTCCCTGAACCTACCCAACCTGTTCTTCCTTACTTTTATTCAATAGCATCATCTGCTGATCTTTCTTATTTAGACTTTATTCGTAGAAAATTTACAATGTTATTTTAATTGAATGGATTTTGTCTGTACCATATACTCCATTCCATTTCATTAAATACTTCAATACACTTTCGTTTTCCCTGTCCTGATGTTATGCTCACCGGCCAAATTTAAATCAAGTAACACTTTAACTTTTCCAGTTACCCTTTCAGCTAACCTTGACCTTTTCACTGAGTGGGCCCTGTATTTTTGAAAAACAAAATTGCAAAACCACTAACATCCTTATTTTCTTAAAGAGCACATTGAATTCAAATGTATCCTACATTATGAGATGGAAAGAGAAGTAACTCGAGGTCAGCATTATCAGTTTATTACTTCTGCACTCTTGGTATAACCGTTCTTCGTGTACACGCCTATTTTTTACACGCCACAGACAACTCCCAAAAAGTTTCAGAAGATTATGTGTTTTTTTAGAAGAATCACATGCAAAATAGGGGGCTGTTACGAAAGATGTACAAAGGATTTTTCCAAATGGATAACAGATATCTTCATGCACAGTTATATTTGAATCACCTATATATACTCTCTCTACCTACCTATGTAGGATGCACAATACTGCTCTGAGGGATGAGTTTGCCTGTTTCAGAAAAACTTTAATGTTTGAAATCTCTGGAAATGACGGAAATGAGTTTTGGATCCATTCAGTAATTTGTTAAACTGCGAAACACGTTTCTCTTCAAAATGTGCGTTTTGGACACTGCCGCAAATGGCAAATCATAAAACCTACACCTGGGAATTAAGTTTTACCATTTCTACGCC
The DNA here is from genome assembly GCA_945859915.1 of Cuscuta epithymum. Taxonomy (NCBI): domain Eukaryota; kingdom Viridiplantae; phylum Streptophyta; class Magnoliopsida; order Solanales; family Convolvulaceae; genus Cuscuta; species Cuscuta epithymum. The sequence continues at coordinate 484,076 of CAMAPF010000116.1, forward strand.
CTTCTCCCTGCAAATGCTCCAACAGTTCACCAAGTCAGCCCACGTCCCTTCATTCTTCATTCAACCCTTTGTCTCTTCTCTTTTCTCGATTGTGTTTTACGGTTTTACCTCAAACACTGGCCTCTTTCTTTTCCTCTTTTCTCCGTCTCTGTCTTAACCTCTGCTCTGTTGGTCTATCTTGTGAACTTATCCCCGTCACTGTAGGTCTGTTTTCACTATTTCACTGTTTTTGCCTTGGTGTACATATCACCCTGTACTATGCCACCTGCCACAGTGCCACTACTATTTAGTATTTAATTCTTTACCGCTTTTGTTTAAATAATGTTTTTTTAATTAGTTTAAAGTGATGCACCGCTCTTTGTGCCTATATTTTTGCGTCCGGCTGTATGGCGAAGGTCATTATTTTTTTGCTAGTAATAATATTCAATTTTACGATTTTACTACGTAAGTTTTAATACTCCCTCCGTCCCATTTATATTGTCCCGTTTTACCTTTTCGGGAAGTCCCACTTAAATTGTCCCATACCATATTTGGCAAAGTTTGTGTGGCTCTAAATCATTCTTACTTTATTCTTACTTCATCAATTAATATCAACCACACAAACCCACTTTTCTTAATAACCGTGCCACTCTCTTCCGTCCCAATATAAATGGGACGGAGGTAGTAATATTCAATTTTTACAACTTTTTTTGAATATATATAATTATACACATACGAGTGTGTGTATGCCTGTATGGGAGAAAAGGTAAAAATATAAGTGAAAATGCACACACTCACACACACAAACCCGCATACATATATAAATATATCGCTCTTGTTTTATACTTATGGATTCCCCTTATGTTTGACATCCTTTATTTTTTGAATGCAATATAGTTTCACGTTTCCATGTTACATGGTTACCCGCCTGCCCGTCCATCCATCAATACATCAACCCATCTATCTAACTTTATATCTATCTAACATTTTATGTTTATATTATTTGGTATCCTGGAGATTTCCATTGAATTGTGTTTGTAGCAAGTGGTCTACGTAATATCTATACATAGAATTCAACTTATAGATTATTGTCACGAAATCTGGGTTATTGCTGTGCAGGGGTTGGCTGCGATGCGAAGGTTGCACTGGAAATACATAATCTGAGGGAGGAGAACCCAGAAAAGTTCTACAATCAGGTAATTTAATTGTTGTATTATATGTTTTTATGGTGTCCTAGGAGGGGAAGAGGCTGTTTTTGCTTGTTTGGAAGCTCTTAGCACACTATCACTTTGCTGGCTAAGTTCGGCTGCCTTTTGGTTTGAGTGGATTTGAATTTATGCTTTATTGAAGCATTCAAATGGTTTAAAACGAATGTGGAATATCTTGAGTTATATTCCTAATTCCTAAATGCATACTAAATTTATCATACCTAAAACATTTTGCAAGTGTGAAACGTCTTATTTTTGTTTCATGTTAGTTTTGTGTTTGTGTAATATTTTGACAGTTTATGCAGGTGCATTTTTTTCATGTGAAGATGTAATCAAATTGTTTGTAGTTTGGTCACAACTTATGATCTTAAACTCTAAATAATATGATTGCAGTTCATGAACAAAGTTCTCTATGCGAGAGAAGGTGCCAGGAGCATCATGGACAGGACTTTTGCTGATTTTCCTTGGCAAGTCCGAGTAGAGGTGGATGGCATTGAGATTGAGGTTCCTGAGGTGGGTCATCAGGACACATCTAAAGTTGTGTATGTCTGAGATAACATGCCTTAATGCTTATCTTCTATTGATAACCAGATTTACAGAGTGCACAAATTCATAATTCAACGTTTTAACCTTCAATTAATAAGTAGCACACTGGTGTTATTATTATGATTTGCTTCTTACCTTTTGTAAAATTGTTTTTTTTTTTGTTTTCTCAATTTTTTCCAAGGTATGGTGATTGTTGTTGAAGTGGTATTATTTTATGGTTAATCATGGTACCAGTACCGTAATACAAACATGTTTCATATTATTATCAGGATGCAGAGGGTGTCCTTGTTGCTAACATTAGCAGTTATATGGGAGGTGTGGACTTGTGGCAGAACGAGGACGAAAGCTACGATAATTTTTATCCTCAATCCATGCATGATAAGATACTTGAGGTTGTCAGCATTTCAGGAACATGGCATCTTGGGAAGCTTCAGGTTAGGCTTTTCTTTTGTGTGTGTGTTATATACATGTTTATTTGTATAATAGTATATTCACACTGTAGTCAAGATTAAATGGTTTATCCTTTATAATTGTTTTAACGGTAAAGGTAGGACTATCTAAAGCAAGGAGGCTTGCTCAGGGTCAGTCAATCAAAATACAACTCTTTGCGGCCTTTCCTGTCCAAATAGATGGAGAGCCTTGGTATCAACCACCTTGCACGTTGACTATAACACACCATGGACAGGTGACCATAAAATACTCTGTCCACACGCTCTATAATATGATTCTATATTTGGGATGCCTTCGTTGTGGGACCCTTCCCCGGACCCTTGCCTTGTTGAGATGCCTTTGTGCACCGGGCTGCCCTTTATTAAAATATGAGCCCCTTTGCTAACATTGATGACCCATTTGGCGACCCCTATTTTCAGCTTATCAGCCAATTTTTCACAAAGCTTTGCACCCTGAATAATGTAAAAATCAAAATAAGTAAGGTTGAAATTACTTTTCTGACTGAATTGGTTGAAGTTACTGTAGATAATGATTTTAGCTATTTTCATATAACTTTCTCTTTATTCTAGTAATCAAATACGTAGTATATTTTTAATAAAATCTTTCGTAATTCAGTAGATTCAACGAATTAAGCCGCTTCAGCAAGAACTTAATTAATTTCAGCTGAATCAACCGATTGAGCCAATTTAAGTGTTACCAAACGGGCCCTGAAATTGACTAAATTAGTTGATTCTGCTGAAATTGATGATATTCTGACTGAAGTGGCTGAATATGTCGAATTCTGAAAAAATTATATTTAAAATATATTTTATTAATAAAATAAAGAAAAAATATATCAAGAAATAGCTAAAATGGTCCTCTAGAGTAACTTCAGCCAGTTTAAACAGAAAAACAATTCCAACCTTACTTATTTTGATTATTACACAATTCAGTGTATGAAATCAAAATTTATGTGTTTGATGAAAGAGTTGGCTGATAAGGGTCATAAGCCGAAAAACAGGGTAATCATATTTGCGGGGATGCCTTCATACTTCGGGCGACCTTGTATTAAATTATAGGGAAAGTTCCCGAAATAGGACTAAAAAAGTTTGAAAATTCCAAAATAGAATTGTCATGTTTTTATTCCCAAAATAGGATTAATTACTGCCAAATTTGGAAAATACTGTCATGTTTAAAGTCTGGTACTGTCAAAACTTGACAATAATTAGTCCTATTTCGGGAATAAAAACATGGAAGTCCTATTTTGGAATTTTCAAAATGTTTTAGTCCTATTTTGGGTAATATCTCTAAATTATATTTGCATATGCTGCCTCTTTTCCTGACGCGTATCGATATTAATTTGTGATCCATATATCATACTCCCTACAACATCCAAGCCTTGAGATGTTGGTTTATTGCACTTAAAGTTTCTGGTTTGTTCTGGTTTGTCCTATGCATTTAAAAACATCATTATTTCCATTGTACGAAGTATATCACTCTCTCCATCACAAAAATAAAATCATGCTTCAAATAGCTTTTGTACAAAAAACGTTTAAATAAAATAAAACTAATTTGTGCATAGGATAGTTGCAGTCTAACCAACATTAAAAATGATTTGGGTTCATGGTTTTACACAGCCGTACATTACAAAAATTCAAAAGTTGTACCATGGTCAAACAAGACTTTTTGGGGGATGAAGGTAGTATTAATATATTATCAGTTTAAAAATATAGTTGTGGTTATCCTCTGTCCACAGGCGTTCATGCTAAAGAGAGCAGCAGAAGAGCCACTTGGGCATGCAGCTGCCATAATTGCTGATGTTCTTGAGAATGCGGAATCGAGCCAGGTGATTAATGCATCGCAGAAGAGAGCACTTCTTCAACAAATGGCAATGAAACTGTCCTAGACAATCTGTTTTAATTTTCAAAGAACTTGACACTGCTGTACTTTTAGGTTGTTTAGATCTTATTGTTATTACTGTTCAGTTATAATATAGGTTGTCCATTGTCAAGAAATTTCTCATCACAAATTTGTGTTAAAAAAAAGCGTGTTGGAAAATTTGTCTGTATATGAACTTTACAAAGGTTGATAGGAAGATGCAAATTTTGTTCGAGTGCTACCAAGGTGTATATTTTATGTCCAAAAACAAATACGAAGTATATCATTCCATATGAAATAGAGCTGAGGTTGTATGAATTTTTGTAGTACTTTTTAAATGTGTATAATTCATGTTCCAATGAGATGGGATACTCTTCATCTTGTCTTCTTCTCTAATCCATTTAGCCACCAACTAATGGCATGAGGAAGTGATGTGTGTGTATGTAAAGAGAGTATCATAGTGATCAAAGTTGTAATCAAATTGGTCGTTATTTTGTTCACATGAGTTTGTGAGAGCAAATTCAATTACACTCTCAAGTCTCAATGGAGGTTTATGTAGATCATCAATTAAAATACTACAATTGAGCAAATTCAATATTAATAAATGATGAGAATATGAGATTATGAATTGAATTAATCAAATGCATTGTAGGCATGATACTCTTATTTGTGTGGCGTATCCAACTATCAAGTACTCACTGAGCTAAGAATTAGACTTGTCAATGGGTCGGGTCCGGGTCGGAACGTAGTGTTCCAGACCCGGACCCGCTAAGTAAATAAAGGACCCGGACCCGACCCGTTTACCCGGCGGGTCTAAAAATTTGGACCCGGACCCGGACCCAACGGGTCTCGGAACCGGGTCGGGTAGACCCGCCAAGTATCATATGTACAGCATTATATAACTTTTTTTTTGACAGAACATTATATAATTTTTAAAAAATAGTAAAACATGTATATGAAATGTAAATCAAAGTGCACAAATTTAAAAGAAAAACATATCTTCACTTTTCAAAAAAAAAAATCAAGGTTTATCATAGAAAATCAGTACTTTTATTGAATAAAATATTGGTTCTTGTAGATGCGTACAATTCCGCACTTTGTGTCTCTTTCTCTCCCACAGAAAACTCGTATATTAGACTAGAAATTAGGTCACAAAAAGTTCTTTTGGACTAAAAGCATATTATATACTACGTACTATTATATTATCACTTATACATTAGGTATGTATTAATTTGTTTCTTTTTAATCAAAGAATTAAAACTAATCACTTTATATATATTAGTTTGTATTTTTTATTTGAAGTATTATAACTAATCTTTTTATGTATTAGTGTGTGTGTATAAATACTAATAAGAAATTTTAAACGGGTCCGGGTCCTTAACGGGTCGGAATCATAAGTACCATACCCAACCCGTTTATTAAAAGTACTAACGGGTCCGGGTTCGGGTCCGGGTAAACGGAATAAAATAAGGACCCATACCCGTTAAAAACAACCGGGTCCGGGTCGGATCCGGGTCTAGACCCGACCCATTGACAGGCCTACTAAGAATCTTGAGTGGGGACTGGGGAGGGGGGGGGGGGGGGTTCAGAAAGGATAATGAAGGAGACTTCTCTTCATCCCTCATAAGATCTAAGTTTCAGAGTTTGTGTGACAAAATCTTATTAGAGCCATTCATTATGGAGTTGTTTGAAAGACAATATAGACAGTTCTCATTGTTAACAGAATTTTTATGTTATCGATGAGATATAATCACCATCAATACACAATGATTTTTTTTCTACATAAAGGGCTCTTCATTTTTAATGTATTTATTTTACATATTTATCAGGTTACATAAAAATTCAAAAAATACTTTAACTGTGTTAGTATGTTTTTATGTGACATATTAGCATGCCAAAAAATTGGAATGGGATAATCATTCAATTAGTATGCCTCAAATTGCCTATGAATATTACGGAGTATTTTGCAATGTTCAATTTTTATAACCATCCATAAGTTTTTGCTTGAAAATAGTAAGATATTACTTGTTCTATCTTGAGTTTTTTACAAGAATATTACTAAAATAAAACTTATTTACATAAATATGACTATTTTTCACTACAATGTAGTGTTGTGGTAACTTAAGTTCAAAACTTGAACGTGAATCACTATGATTTCACTACTACTCTAGTAACTAATCATATTTTTGTGAACCATCTTTATTGTGGTCATATTAATGTAATTATTTCTTCTATCTTTTAGTATTAATGTTTCCATTTTGATGAATTTTACCATTGATATATTGCATTCTTTATTAGGAATGAAATGAAAAAAAATTAAATTGTGAAAATTTAAACCGGGAGGAAATTACAGTATCCTTCAAAAATATCATTTCTACTACCTTTGTCCCATAATGGTTGTCTCATTTCAATTTGACACGGTTATTAATAAAGTGGTTGAAAAGTAAAAGTTGTGATTGAGATTTGAGTAGAATGAAGTGAAATGATATAGACCACATATTTCTTACCAAAAAGGGAAACATGACATCCGGACAACCCAAAAAGGAAAGTAAGACAACCAAAAAGAGACGGAGGGAGTAATATATTACTCCTAATAATTAAATAATGATCAACCAGAGTATAAAATTCAAAATTTTGCATCTACTCCGAGTATTTAAAAACGGGTAGTATATTTTTATATACAATTGATATGTCATACTCCCTAAAAAGATTGGAGAATAGTAGTTTTCATATATATCATTTGACGTACATGGATCAATATTTATATACATGTATGAGCTATTGAGATAGGAATAAACTAGCTATAATAGTGGAGCTAAATACGTATTGGTTAGCTATGCTATTGACCAAGTATACATGATAACATTTGTACATGATAATTAATAATACTACGTAATAATTATGATGCTTCAATATGCCCCGCAAGATGGAGGTTTCGTTGGAAACTCCCAGCTTGGACCGAAACCTTTCAAATGGTACTTTTCCAAGAGGTTTGGTAAGGATGTCGGAAATTTGAAACTTATTTGATATATGATGAACTGAAAGTTGTCCGTTCCCAACCAAGTCACGAACAAAAAAGAAATCAAGAGCAACATGCTAGCTTCATGCGAGAGTGGAAGACGGGTTGACGCAGACATATGCTGCTCCTTGATTGTCACATAGCAACTGCGGTGGATGAGGCAGATTGATTCCTAAGTCACTGAGCAAATTCCGAACCCTAAGAATTTCAGTACTAGCATGAGCCACAATTCTATATTCGGCCTCTGTGGATGAACGAGATACCGATTTTTGCTGAGCTAACTTCCATGAAATAATGTTAGTACCAAGATATAGAACATAAGCGGTGGTAGATTTGCCCCCATCATGAATGCCCCCCAGTCAGAGTCGGAGAATGCTGTGAGTGTAAGTGGCAAGGAGCATTTCACGAAAAGACCATAATTCAAAGTGCCTTTGAGATACCTTAAGACCCGCTTGACTCCCTGCCAGTGTACATCCGTGGGTGCATGCATAAATTGAGACATGTGGTTGACGGCAAAAGAAATATCAGGTCATGTGAATGCCAGATATTGAAGCAGACCAAGAGCCCGTCTATATTGTATAGGATCCGTAGGTGTCGTACCATGTGTAAGTTGAGGAGGTGAGCTGGAACTCATAGGCGTGGCTGCTTCCTTAGCTCCATCCATGTGACATTCCTCAAGAATATGCAAAATATATCGGCGTTGAGTAAGAAACAATCCGGCGGAATGTGGAATGGTTTCAACGCCAAGAAAGTGATGTAAAAGGCCAAGATCTTTAACAGAGAACCTGCACGTGAGCTGATGAATAAATTTTTCCAGAGCAGTGGAATGGTTTCCAGTGACCACTATGTCATCAACATAGACTAAAAAGTAAATGAGAATATTTTTGTGAGAGAATATGAATAATGAAGCATCAACCTTGGACCTCCAAAAACCTGCAGAAATAAGAAAACGTGATAATTCAAGGTACCACGCACGTGGTGCCTGTTTAAGGCCATATAATGCCTTTTGGAGACGACACACATGCATGGGGTGAGATTGATCCTTAAACCCGGGTGGTTGCATCATATAAACTTCCTCCGAGAGAGAGCCGTGAAGAAAGGCATTATTTACGTCCAACTGACGTAGAGGCCATTGTTGAGATAGAGCTATAGACAGGACAACCCGAATAGTAGGCGGTTTAGTGACCGGGCTAAATTTTTCTGCATAGTCTCGTCCAGATTGTTGAAGAAATCCTCGGGCTACTAGTCGTGCATGCCTTGAAATGAGCAATACTGCCATCAACATGCCTCTTTATGCGAAACAACCATTTACAAGTGATAGGTTTATGAGCCGCACGGAGAACTAGTGTCCAGGTATTGTTCCATTTTAGTGCCTCCATTTCTTCCATAGCCCGACGCCACCTAGGGTCCGATAATGCAGCTTTCACACTCGCCAGTTCTAGTGTGGGTAATATGGGGTGAGTGGTGGTTTGATTCACAAACGGGCTCCCAAAGTATTTGGGATTTGGGTGCCGATTGCGATTGGGACGTGGGTTATGTGGTGGGGTATGAGGCTGAGAAGATTGTGACATATTAAGAGATGTTGGGACGTGGGTTATGTGGTGGGGTATGAGACTGAGAAGATTGTGACATATTAAGAGATGTGTCCGAAGAAGGAGTGAAGATTAGATGATGTGGTGTTGGGGTAAGTATGGGTGTCTCGTTGGGATTAGAAGTGGGGTTTTGTATATGTGGGCCAGGAGAGGAAATGGTCTCATTATGAGAGGGTAGGATAGGTGGAGAGTTATTGAAATTGGGCGGTGGAGTCAGAGACTCATTCGGTGGAGGGGATAAGATATTGGAATTATTAATTCCAATCATTTGTGATAAGGATGAATGGCCATTGGAATTTGAATTTAAATTTGAATAGGGATGGTCCTGTGAGCTAGGCGGAGTAAGTATAGGGGGAGGAGAAATTGGCGGATTGGGCACCAAGAGAATAGGACTGGTCGTAATGGAAGGCGGTGTAGACATAGGACTACGGTTGGAACCCATGCATGAATTGCATGAATTGCATGAATTAGGTTGCATGTTACGAAAGGGATATTTTTATGGAATAAATCGAACATGCCTGCTGGTGTAAGTTTTATTTTGGGATAAATCAAGACAAAAATATGCAAATTGAGTAAGGGAGTAGCCCAGAAACACACACAGAGTAGATCGTGGTTCAGTTTTAGTGTGTGAATATGGACGTAGCTACGGGTAACACAAACATTCGAATGGTTTTAATTTTGTATAATTGGGAGGCTTTTGATGGAGACGGGAATAGGGAGTGTCATTGTCAAGGATCGGTGTGGGTAGCCGGTTTATTAAGTACACTGCTGTTTGGAAAGCATAGGACCAATATTTTATCGGAAGACCGGAGTAGTGTAGTAAGGAGAGTCCGGTTTCAACAATATGTCGATGTCTCCGCTCAGCCAACCCATTGTGTTCAGGTGTATGAGGAGGGGTGGTCATATGTGAAATCCCATGAGTATTGAGATAGGGACGCAATTTAATAAATTCACCACCATTGTCAGAAAACATTGTGATGATTTTATGATTAAAATATTTTTCAACAATTCAACTAGACGGTGAAATTGTGGAAACACAGTAGAGACATCAGATTTATGTTTAATGGGGTAGAATTGTAGAACCATATGTAACGACTAAAATAGTCAACAAAGATAACATAATAGTTATGCCCATCAACTGACTTTTCAGGCGTGCTCCAAACATCACTATAAAGAAGTTCTAAAGGACGATTTGCAGACACAGAATTTTCAGAGAAAGGTAACTTTGTACTTTTATTAACTGAACAAGACATACAATGGAACGAACTGGACTAGTTACATAAACTCATACTTTTATTTTGATGAACTAGATAATTAAAAACACGATGCGATAGATGACCCAGAATGTGATGCCATTGAGACGGAGCTAGACGTTGAGTAGGATTGACTTGTGGTCCTTGAGATACTAGGGCATAATATATAGAGATAATTAGTGTTCTCCCCTCGTAGAAGTGGCGCCCCCGTGACCCGATCCTTGACAATAAAATGGGTAGAGAAAAATTCAATGGAGACATTATTAGTTTTGCATAATTTTGCAACAGATATAAGATTTTTATTTAAATGAGGGACACAAAGAATTTGGGAAAGGGAAAGGGGACGGGTAGGTGTAGGGAGAATTGATGAACCGGTATGAGTGATTTTAAGTGCATTACCATCACCTAGACGAACTTCATCCGGGCCTCCATACTCGGTGAATTGAGGAAGACGGGTGGCATCATTAGTGACATGGTGGGATGCTCGACTATCAAACATCCATGATTGATCAAGTTTGAAATGATTGAGTGGTCACATGATTCACTGTGGGAGTGGAGCAATTCAACGTATATGATATGTGATTATCCCTAAGAAAACGTTGGAGCTTTCTGCATTGTTGTACAGTGTGACCAAGATTATCACAAAATCGGCACTCTGTTTGACCATAGGAGGACACACGTGAAGAGTAATGTGATGACCCACCTCTTCCCCTATGTGATGGCGCACTACGACGATCGTTACCAGGTGGATGACGCTCATTAGGGAAATGAGATGCCACCGTGCGGTCAGCCACTTGAGTTGCATTGGCCGTAGGAACAAGGGATACATTGGCCGCTGCTGCTTCTGCTATGTCTCGCTCTTTTTCGAGCAAGATTGTTTGGAGTTCAACCATTGTAAGCGCAATTTCAGGGATTCGAATAGCAGACATTAATTCGCCATATTCAGTTCCAAGTCCTTTGAGAACATTAATAACAATATCCTCCTCGGACATAGGATTTTGAGCAAGTGCAAGAGCTTCAGCCAGTGCCATCATTTCAACCAAATATTCAAGAATAGAACGGTTACCTTTGGTGGTCTGGACCATGGTGGTTTTGAGCGAAATTACGTGTCCACGGGAAGTACTGGCATAGGTGAGAGCCAATTTTTCCCATGCACGGTGAGTTGTAGTGACTGATGAAAGTAGCGGTTGAATTGTTTCGGAGCATCTTCCGATTAACGCACTCGTGATGACCTTGTCCTGGCGGTACCTGATGGTATAACAGGGATTTGGTTGAGATTTAGCTTCGTCGAGGAATTGGTCAGGAGCGGTCGTGGTACATCAACATAACCTTCAAGTCCGAGGTCGACAAGAGCGGCATGAACTTGGCATCTCCAGACAGAAAAATTGGAGGATGTGAGTTTGATGGGAAAATTGGTGGTGGCGGTGAGTTGGATCACCGGGGTGGTGGCAGTAATGGCCATTAGAAAAAAAATTATGCTGGTATGAGGTTGGCTCTAGATACCATATAAAGATTGGTGAATAGTAGTTTTCATATATATCATTTGACGTACATGGATCAATATTTATATACATGTATGAGCTATTGAGATAGAAATAAACTAGCTATAATAGTGGAGCTAAATACGTATTGGTTAGCTATGCTATTGACTAAGTATACATGATAACATTTGTACATGATAATTAATAAGGGAAAGTTCCCGAAATGGGACTAAAAAAGTTTGAAAATTCCAAAATAGGACTGTCATGTTTTTATTCCCAAAATAAGACTAATTACTGCCAAATTTGGAAAATACTGTCATATTTGAAGTCTGGTACTGCCAAAACATGACAGTAATTAGTCCTATTTTGGGAATAAAAACATAGAAGTCCTATTTAGGAATTTCCAAACCTTTTTAGTCCCATTTTGAGTAATATCTCAATTAATAATAATAATTATGATGCTTCAATACTCCCTACGGGATGTTACCGGCTTTCTTTTTTGTTGCGAAATTCTTGTTGTACACAAAATTAGTACACAACTCTCCTAGTTCTCTGTGTAGTGTGTACACAAACATTTTCTTTTGAAAAGTGACACCATTTTTTCAAAATATCTATGTACACAGACATGGTATAAACTCCAAGAATTACTCTTTTTTGTTATTCCAAAAGTCACTTTTCAACTAAATTAACAAATTTGTAATTCTGTTGATATGTTCCTCTCCTCTGTCACCTGCCTCTACAAATTTCGTTGCATAACTTTTACCAGTACTTTTTTTTTTTTTAATTTCGTACTAAAAAATACGAAGTCCATCTGCATTCTGCACGACAAAAGAAACGTGCTGTACACTTGTACGACCAAATCCCTCCCACGTTTTCATTTGAGAAAGAAAAGAAAAGTGTCGATTTCACAGATCGGTTAGCTTCGCCCTTTCCTGGTTTCACCGTTTAACATCATCCCCAATTGGATTCATTTCAAACCCGTTTGTCTATATTTAGATTGCATACTCCATATTTCTGTAACATCTACAGTATATTGTTTTCTTATCCTCCTTCGATCTATATTTCCTATATAGGGAGTATTTAATTAATAGAAGAGTTTTGTCTGTGAATCTTTGTTTGTCTAGTAGTTTTCAACCTGCTTGCGGTTCTTTTTTAGTCTTTCTAGGTGGATATCTGGTGTCTCAAAGCCAGGCGTTTTCATACTCTATTGTTAAATTATATTTGATTGGGTAAAAAAAATATTTTATTTTTTAATTTGCATGGTTGTATTTAGGGATCTAGGGTTAGTTAATTTTGATAACCACTATTCCGGAGGGGAATAATCATTTTGAATACTTTTTTATTCGGTTAATCCATTTGGATTTAGATCAGTTTCGAAGATCTGGTTCGATTTGAAGAGCACCCCTCCACTTTCAGGTATTCGAATGTTTAATTTTCAGTGGGCTTATCTATAACAACAATTCTTGATGTGTACAAATTTCGTGTACAACTAGACTTTTTCAGCTTTCTGGCCCTACTTGTCTTCAATTTAAGTCTGTTTGTCCTGTGTTTAGAATTTCTCTCGAGTAGTCTACCATTTTTTTTTACAGATGGCTCTTTAAATGCATTGTTCATGATTTACTGTTTCTGATAACTGGGTATACTGCATTGAGTTGAAGAGTACAGACATTGTGTAATACTGCTTTTGAATGTGAACTTAATCAGGGAAATGGTTGTGATTTTTTTTCATAGTTCTTTATTAGAATGCACTTTGTCAGAATTCAGTACGAAGGACTACCCAAGGAAATTCTATGAACAACATCTACTTTGACGCCATTTTTAATGTTTTTATCATTGCATATAGTAAATGAATGATGTGATTGGGGGCGAAGGGGGGAAATGTCTGCAATTTGTAACTATGAGGTCCATTAGCAGCTTAACAGAGGATATATTATGACCATAGTTACATAAATTGCTCAAGAGCCCATGTTCTCTGTTCTGAACGTTCCGTATCCAATTGCGGTATGAACTAACGAAAGCATTCCAAAGTTCCAAATGCTACCAGAATCGCTAGTGAATATGCTTCCCGGATCGTTCCTAGTCGCTATTGAATTCATTCGCAAATGCTCTCCAGTTTGTTCGCAATCCCTATCCAGTTCATTCACAATCACTTTTGATGTCGATCGCATACGCACCAAGCGCTATCAAGCCTCATTGTTTTCTTTCCGCATGCAGATACAATGACCCACAAATGTTTGATTTCAAACGTTGCTACAGACTGGAACCAACCTCTTCGTTTTCTGCTCCAGGACTCTTCGTTTTCCGACCACACCTACTCTTCCACAAGGTCGCCTATTTAATGGAGTGAAAATTGTTCAGTTTCAGTCCTTCAGACACCTTCTACTCTCCTGTACACCAGTAGTTCAGTACTCCAGTCTTCTCCTATTTAAAGTTTCTGTATTTTCAGTTTTGAGGTAAGAGTTTCTATAATACTACTATTAATATTACCTCCGTCCTAGTGTACTTTGCACGGTTTGAATTAGTTGAGAAATAAGGAGAATAGTAAAAATTGTGTGGTTGAGGTTTGTGCAGAGTAGAGAGCAATGAGAAGAACCATAAATTAGTTACTTCAATGGGAAAGTAACAAAGTTTTTTGGGACAACCGAAAAGGGAAAGTTTGCAAAGTCCAATGGGACGGAGGGAGTACTTTTTATTTTGTTTAATGTTATGAAATCTGTTTTTTTGTTTAGTGTTATGAAATGTGTAATTCTGTTTTACTATAGTACCAAAACATAAGGTACAACATATTAAACATAAGGTACAGCATACCTAATGTGTATCGAAATGAACCTACCCCCCTCAGTACGCTAGACCTAGCGAACTGCGTTCTTGATCCTCGTTACCGTACCGAAGCATTCCGCGAACTTTGTGGCTATGGTTATGAGTCTTATGTCCAACAGCTTTCATTGCCAATAGGAGAGGTAGGGGATTATGTGGGCATGGTGTTTCCAATGGATTTACATAAGCATTGACCAGTCTATATTTCTTACTGCACTATTGATTTAGTTGAATGACCTTTTCGGCCTGTGAGCTTGTCAATGTCAAAAGCTCTAATGTGCCTTTTCATTTTGCACGCATGCAACACATGTGAAACTTGAGGTGTTATGTTGCATATATATATTTTTGTTCTGCTACTTATACCCCCTAAAAATACATTTTCAGATTAACATGGTGGAAAAGCGGTCATTTGACCAAGAGCTGAATCTGCTATCTTCCAAGCAGCCTAGGATTGTGAGCCGTGATGAGCAGATAGCTTCTTTGGGGTTTTCTCATGATCAAATTGCTATCAATTATCACTCATTAGGTGAAAAAAATGATTCCATAACATCATAAAAATGTAATGCTAATATTTTTATTGATTTAATAGGTTTTTGCTACTACCCTATAACGTTCTTTACCTCCTTGCAATTTAAGGCTATATTTAGATCTTGTAAATTGTAAGTAGATGAAGAAAATGCTGAGGAAATGGTTTTATGTTTGGTTGCAGGCTGGATAATGATAAATAAAATCAAATTTGACTAAAAGTTTTTAATTTTCATTTTTCATATATTAACATTTCTCAGTCTGTATATGACAGAAATACGTAGTATGTATACATCATAGGTTGAAGATATATAAAATTAATGAATTGTATTATAAACCGATTCCCCCCCCTTCAATTTCACCCCTTGCAAATCTCCGCTCTATTTTTCCTCCCATTTTCTATCATTAACATTTCTGAGGTCCAGATGGGCCCTAACAATTTCTTAATGCACTAGTGTATGATGGTACTAAAAGATGGGTCCTAATATTTGGTAGGTGAAGGTGAGGAGGACATTTCATTTCAAAAAAAAATCACAAGTGATAATAAATTTGATGGTGGCTGTACTGATGACTTCCAGAGTTCAGAGAGAGATATAGAACCAGGCATTCATCCTGGTTCTTTCACTAGCAGCACCTGTGAAGATATTAAGTCAGAGTGTCCTTATCACATTTTATTGTCTCCTGAGCATTACAACCTCAATGTTTCGCGATCAAAACTGATATATTCTACTCTCATTAGAAGCCCTCCTCAAAAGCTGGTTCCTCTTGGTCCAGATCATCAGGCAGAATTACCTGATTTGTTGGGACAGGAACAGAATGATACCTCCCAAGCTTCGAATTCACATAGCAATGCCCATTTTAGTGATGAAAATAGACTTTGTGGGACCTGTATCATACCCATGCCCAAACAAGACTCGTCTGGATACAATGAAGTGAGTAGTCCAGGGATTATAAGCAGCAGTTGTCTTTGTGAAGATGCAGGCTCCATCAGATGCATCCGCCAGCACAATTGTGAAGCAAGAGAGAAACTCAAGAGAATGCTTGGGGAGGAGATATTTGAGAAGCTTGGATTTTATGATATGGGTGAAGTTGTGGCGTTGAGATGGAGCGAAGAAGAGCAGGAGTTGTTCCACGATGTTGTCTTTTCCAACCCTGCATCTCTGGGAAAGAATTTCTGGGACAATCTTGGTGTTGAGTTCCCTTCAAGAACTAGGAATCAAATAGTGAGTTACTACTTCAATGTCTTCATGCTGAGGAGGCGAGCTGAGCAGAATAGGTTTGACCCCTTGAATATTGATAGTGACAATGATGAATGGCATGCAAATGTGGATTCATCTGGTGATGAAGCTAAAATGAGTGATGATGATAAAGATTCACATGCAGAGTCGCCTATTTATCTGGATGACGATCATCGCCCTGACGATGATCGATCAGCATGTAATCAGGATATTAGCAATTTGGCAAATATGCCTGTCAATCATGAACAAACTGTTAAGGTATGTTTAGAACACGGAAAAGTAAATTTCTTGAGTTTTAGCCTGCCTTTTATCCCCCTCTCCCACAGTTTCTTTCGCTCTAATTTGGCTCCATAACATTTTCCTTTGGTTTGCCTAGTATCTTCCGGGATCTAAATGCACACTTAGGGATACAGATACAGTTATTCTGAATGGAGATGAGAACTGTAATGCTGTTGTCATGCCACAAGAAGCATATGTGAAAGGTGATGTCATTAAAGATTGGCAACATAGTCTTGTGGGTATGGGTAGCAGTGAAAGCGGTGGGCATGATTGTGTGTTGGAGCACGAGCACTGTATTGGTGGAAAGGAATGGGATATTGGGTTCTTTAGCTGCAGCCCTAAATGCAATGTGGATTTCTTGCCCAATTGCAGTATGAGGGAAGAGTTTTTTGGGGGAATTATCCCAAGTAGAGATGATTGTCATGGACCCTAACAATGATTTACTCCGTAATATTTATTGGAATCGCCTCAAGCTAGTGTTTTTGCATGCAATCTGGAGATTGTGTTTCTTGTTTAGGCTAGGCTAGTTTCACAATTTGGCCCCAATTTGATGTGGTTGAATATTGATTCTAGTTTTTATTTTTCCTGAATGTAGGATGTGATGTATTCACCGAGACAGGTACATGCATGAACTAGTGAAGTGAGATGGGCATGACAATTCATAGGTACATTCATTACTACCCCAAACAAGAGTGTTTGGGGTAGGAAGACGATGGTATGGTTCTAGGGTTATATGTGTGTGTATATTTGTATTTGTATATATACAATACATCTATATCTATAGAATAAGCAATATGGCATAGTCCAATTGTGAAATTATTGGACAAGAAAACTAAAAAGATGACCAGTTTTCCAATCTATTCTTTTTCTATTATGTATGTACAGTTTATTGTGTTATTCATCAAGTCCTTTATATCCAATTTGAAGTTCTTTGCTATGCAATCTGTTACTGCAGCAATATCTTGTTATGGGCAAGTAGGGGAAGGGGAGTAGATAGGGGTGGACTCGGGCCGGGCGGCCCGCCCCGGAACCGGCCCGACCTGGTCACCGTTGAACCGGCCTGAACTGCCGGCCCGGCCAGGGACCGGTCCGAGTAGGCCCGACCCGCTGGGGTTCCAGGCCGGGCTCGGGCCCCTGAAAAGGTAAACCGGCCCGGCCGGTTCGGGCCCGGTCCGGGCCAATTTATTTTATTTTTCTTTTTTTTGAATTTTTTTTAAGTTTTTGGGTTGGGCTGGGTATTTTGGGCCATTTGAGGTGGTTTGGGGGTGAGGGGGGAGGGTTGGGGGTTAATTAGGAAAAGCCAAAAAAAAAGTTGAACCGAGGCCCGGCCCGAACCGGACCCGGGGGTTACCCGGGCCGGTTCCGGGCCTCCCCTTTCACGAACCGAGGCCCGGCCGGGCCCAGGCCCGAACCGGGCCCGAGTCCACCCCTAGGAGTAGATTTACTCAGAAAGGTTTGGTTATGGGTTCTGTTTCTAGAAATACTGGGAAGATTATAAGTATGCAAATTTGTGTAGCAATCACTTGGATTTTTATTGATAATAAGTCAGCAGACTCGTTACAGTTTTTCTTGCTCAAAACTTCTATTCTTTAGATTTTTTTCAGTTACATATGAAGATTTAGATTTAATGAAGCTTAAAAAATTGTGTATTGTATACTTGAGGCACTTTTTTAGCTTTGAGTGTTGTATAAGCCTCATTGCACAAGGTGTAAGGTTGTGGCGTACCTCTTATTTTGTAAGTCAAATACATAAATAAAAAGTTAGAATTGATAAGAAATAAATCACATACAAAACAACAAATTTTATTAAAAAACTAATAATAATGTCATAAAGTCATCGAAATCTTGAGCTCAAGCATTAGATGATAAAATATACAGGTAACGACTCTTGAAGAATTTATGTTTAGACAAAGAAAAGACAATTCGATATATAGTATTTCTGAAATGAGAAAATCAAAAGTAGTTTATGGTTAGATAGACATCTTGTGTGTCTACAAAGCTGGAGTAGGGATGGACCGTGACCGGGTTAGGCCGGGACTGGGCAGGCTCGGGCCTAAAAATTTCAGGCCCGGTACCGGCCCGGGTTTGTACCGGGACCGGGCCTAAACAGTACCGGGTCGGACCGGGCTTTGGGACGAGACTGAGCAATAAATAAATTTAAAAAATAGTGCAATCGAGGAACCGGCCCGGCCCGGTCGGACCCAAAAAACAAGCCCAAAGCCCGCCCTTATAGCCACCAGGCTGGGAGTGGGCCTATACATTGGGCTAGAATGGTCCGGGTCTACACAGTCCCGGTCCCGGGCGGGGCTGACCTGTCCCAGACTCCCAGTCCATCCATAAGCTGGAGATAAAAAAGGACAGAAGGAAGGCAGAGAAGTGGTTGCGTAAAAATAAATAAACCGAGCATACTTTGGAGATGAACAAACATGAGAGGCGGACTGGCAGAGATCAGTAGAAAAGTATCTGTCAATTATTAAAATAATTTGGTTTTAATTAAAATTGGGGCGGACTATTATCTACTTTACCTGCATGGGACACATACACATATTATCGTCAAACTACAATTGCGTAATCCCCTCAACGCCTCATATCTTACACCGTATGATGTGCACCTTAATTACCCATAAAAGGCGTCAGCCTGGATATGGCGTGAAACTAGTTATGCCTTTCGTCTCAAGATGTAATTACATTGCACAGTTTCTTTAATAGAACATTTGAGGGAGGGTGGATGACGAGTCCTGAAGTAGATATAACAAAAGTTATGCCTCGTTTCCTTGTGGCATTAAAGAGTTAAGAGTAGACATTCCAAACTACTAGTAACAGTTATGGGCTATGTAGATCGGTATGGTTGAGGCATAAATAGTGTATTTGACTCTACATATTCCTACAACTACTTAGGACGGAGCAGGAAGAAGGATTTGCGTTTCCATCAATATTGTAGTAGCTCGCCTACCTCTAAAACCACATCCGTGTCAGTAAGGGATTTTTGGAAAGCGCTGTCTGATACCTCGATTTTGACGATTTTGAAAAAACAATTTTTGTTTCAGCGTTATATTTTCTTCGTTTAATTGAAGTAGTTATGTTTATTTTGTTTTTGGAGTCTTTGGTTGACACATCTTGATACTCCGTATTTTTTATGATAGCTAGTTGGAGACATGAATTGATTGACAATGTCACTAATTCGATCGTTATAGATTATGCGTGTGCCTACAAGGTGGTTAGTGAGTCAATTTGTGTGTGTGAGATTGACTCTATGTCTAATCCAAAGGTTTGCTCATTCCATTTGGAATATCCGTAAAAGTTTTTTTTTTCTTTCATTTTCTTACTATTTTAATACTTCGTATAAGGTTTTAATCATGAAAAAGTGTTAACAAGGGTACACCGCAAGTTCGGTCTTATGTGTGTCGGCCTGTGGATCGGAGTTAGTTGTTGTATGAGGGCCCACCTGCATTGCTTTGGTCAATTGATCCTTGTGATGGGAGTGCACCATCATTATTCTCAGCTTTAATTAAAGTTGAAGGTAGCACCAAAAGTCTATAACTACGTATCTACTACTCCGTATCTATTTAGTGAGCAGTGGCTGTTGCAAAAAAAAAAAAAAAAAATAGTGAGCAGTGGCTTACCAACACCAGATTTAATAAGCATATATACTTTCTTAACCAATGAAGTAAACAATTAAACATGTTAGCACTTGCTAGTTGTTAACATCAAAATAAGAAATATAATGTAGAAGTCCATCACCCACTTTCATTAATTAAATCTCATTTAATTTCATGGATATTTATTAATCATCCATGTTTTATCTGGAAAGTGGGTTTTGATGGAGGAATTAATACTGGAACGCACAACCTTGTCGAGTATAATTAAACAATCAAGCTTATAGGGTGAGTATTTTTTTACTCCGTATAAAACATATTAGTATGTTAATGTTCTATTTATTGCGTTAGACTTGACTTCATTTTATTAAATTTAAAAAAAAATGCAAGAATTAGAACACACGAAAGGTATTAAGTTATGTACATGATCAATATATGTATTTAGTCAAAAGTATATCAAATTGAAACATATTTCACACATAGCTTAAATAATTATTTAAACATACTATTTGTATGTTAATATACTATTTTTTGTTCTTACAATCTTTATATTATACAAGTACATTTTTTGTAAATAGTAAATACTACAAAGCATTAAGAAGAAAAAAATACGGAGTAGAAGAAACAAAGAAGTGTGGACGTACAAAAGGAGGAAGACGATGTACTTCTTCTAGAATATACTCCATATAAGGCTAAAATGAGAAATATCAAATATGTACTACTTGGCGAAAGTGTGAGGATCTATAATAGCACATAACTTGTCTTGGAATGAATGAAATCAGAGAATACGATATGAAATGCATGTAAAAAGTCTGTGGCACAGTTGAAAGTTGAAAAGGAAATACAAAAAAGTTGAAAATATATACTACTCCCCGTCCCAAAAATGCTTTCCAGTTTGACTTGACACGCTTATTAAGAAAATAAAAAATAAAGTGAAAATGTTTGATTGTGGTTGAGTAAGAAAAAAGTAAATGAATACTAGTGACACAAAACTTTCAAAAAGGGAAATGAGACAAGTTTTTTGGAACATCCCAAAGTGAGAAGAATTTTGTGAGAAATACTACCTCCGTCCCAATTTGTTTTGCTGTCAACAATTTTTGGTCAACCAATAATAAGAGTCAACCCTCCGTATGAATAATTAATTCAATTTTTAATAATTAAAATTTATATATTCAAAAACTACATTAAAATCTCTTTAAAGTCGTAAACTCCAAATTAGAATATAATTAAAAATTGACATCCTAATTAAGTGAACAAAACGAGATTGTTTGACTAAGAAAAGTCAAATTTGCAACTCTTTTTGGGACGGAGGTAGTAGTATATATTCTCTTCTATCATATTCACTTTTCTTGGTTATTAAAATCAAATTTGACGGTGATGTTTTTTTATATAAAATTATTTGAAATGTGAAAAAGTTATCTGCAAATGTAATTTATTCAAATTACGTTCATAAAAGCATAAATGTTACTAGTGGCGTAGGTAGGCACCCGGGTTGTGCCGTTCAAAGATTTTTTTGAACAAAATTTGACACAAAATATTTGACACTAACTCTTTACATTTTTCTAAAAATAGATCAGACCGGGGCATAGGTTGGCTTCCTAGCTATACCCAAAACGTTACTCTTGGTATCACATTATCTGTCCTATTTCCCATATTCCTATTAGCTTTTGCACGGAATTTAACATAATTAATGTACATATGAAAAGCAAGAAGTTTTTGGTACTCTAGTGACACTGTAATGATACAAAGGGAATGCGGCAAGAGAAATGCGGCAATTAATTTGATACGTTCCCAAATGGAAAGTGAGACAAATAAATTGATACAAAGGGAATACTTCGTATATGTTTCACACAAATATAATAACTAAAATAATTATTCAAAATTTTATACTCACTCCGTATTTTTATGTTTGCTACTCTTTCATACTTTTACACATTCTATCCAACTTTTTATACACCATTCATTGCCCATACTACTTTACACCTTAAAAATAATGTAGGGAGGTAGTATGATAAATGAAGTATATATCAGAAAAAAGTGTAGGAGGCATGCACGCTAACATGACGCGAGTGCTCACATATATGTTTTCTGGTACATATATACTATCCTCCGTATCATTATAGTTGCAACATTGGAATTAACACACTATTCACGTACTCTACTTTGACTACATTTTATTTATTAATGTATGTGAATTATTATTGTTGAAAAATATTTACGAAGTTCCATAATCTGATTTTTAAAATTTTTTTACTAATAGAAGATTAAATATAATGACGGTCAAAATTATGCATCGACAAACATGAAAAAGGAAATGTTGCAACTAAAAAAGATGGGAGAAAGTATAAATAATCCTTTTCTCTCCGCTCAAGCAACCGACGCTATCTATACATGCCTTTAACTATCTCTTATCTCTGGCTTTTCAATATTCCTTAGCTGTTGAATTTATTACTTGCTCTTTTTCAACTTTATTCCCTACCCTCACCTTTTCCTCTTCTTCTGACACCTTATTAACTGTCGTCTTAACACAATTAAGATGTCGTGGAATTAACAGAGATTGACCGGCCGGTCATATATACAGAGCAGGACGGAGCACAACTGCAGCAGAGGCGGCGGAGATGACGGCGCACGGCGGCAGCCACCGCGATTTGGAGTCTCAAATCACCCGAAACATTTCCATCGCTGAAGATGCGTTTACTATCGACTCTATCAAAACTGCCCCGCCTGAGAAGCTGAGACGATGGAGGGTCCGTACATCTTCTACCTTCATAAATTCTGTAAATAATTCTGTGTCATGTGAGATAATTCCTTCGATTATCACATTATAATTTGATTGTTTTGATTTTCCAGAAACTGGCACTGGTGTTGAATGCAAGTCGCAGATTTCGGTATACTTTGGATTTGAAACGTATAGAAGAGGAACGGTCGAAATTGTTATCCAAAATTAGATCACATTCACAACTCCTACCGGTATGTAACTAGCTAATTAATCTGTTTCTTTTTTTGTTGCTTAGTTAATTAGCTATGATGAATTTGTTCTTCCACCTTCACTATCTGATATAACCTCTCCATTGCTTTATCAGGAAACTTTACACCCTCCGGCAGAAGAGGAAGGTATGCATTATGTAATTAATGTTATATATACAGAAAAAAAGTTTGACATTGTTAGGCTTTAGACATGACAAATGTAGAATTACTCCTATTTAGGAATTTTAAAACGTTTTTATTTCTATTTTTCTATTTATGACAATTTCTATTAATATTAATATTTCGTGTGCCCATATTCCATTTTCAATAAATTTAAATTCTCTATTTTTGTATGACGACTTTTTGCTGAAATAGTTGCATATTTTTAATTTAAATAAATGTTATCTACAAAAATGCAAGTTTGAATGATGCGAGTATAGTAGTAAATGTAAATGTAATCACACAGTACACCGTAGTAATGTACTAGTTATGCACCATACTTATAATTTAAGTAGCTATATAGTCATATTTTTATAATTAAGTTTATTTTAGTAATATTTTTGAAAAACTTTTATATTTAACACACGACAAATTCTTTGATCCCTCAAAGTACCATACCTTGTCCACATGGAACAATTAGAACATTGAATTTTAATAAACTAAATATTAATAAATGCTGAAATACTTACTTGGATAAAACAAATGCATGATAAGTACTGAACTCTCATTTTTTATGAGTATCGTAGCATTACCTTAATATAAATGTAATAAATGGGATGTATCGACGTGCAGAGAAGTTTGGTCAATTGCCGGGAGATCCAACACTCGCTCAACATGAAACTCGGGCAAGTTCGCGCTAGTTTACTCCTTTTGTTTGAATCATGACAATATACAGAGTATCTGTCAAGTACCTTGGGATTGATGATAAACTATCGTCATCTCACTAATTATATTCCATATATAATATATTTCATCTTCCCATGCATGTGTCTATATATCTATCTTTCTAATCTTTTTATCTCATATAGATGTATGAAGTCCATAATCTATTATGTTTATGGTATCATATGTTTATTTCATACTTAGCTTGTACCCATGAAGTACGGAGTATAAGAATGCATGGCTTTTTTTAGAATAGTATTAGAAATGTTACAAATTTGTCCAACAAATATACACAGCAAATGTTACAGAGCTCGATAAAAGCAAGAATGATAATTCTTGCTCTACACAAAATATGTACACAGTCCACGTACACATGCAATTACATACAATTGCTGATTTTTTAAACACCACATATATACAAATTTTGTGTGCACATATATACAAATTTTGTGTGCAAATGTAATTTTTGAAGCAAGAAATAAATAGCTAGCATTTTCTTCTTTCTTAAAACAACTATATGTGATAATGTGAAACCTTTTTTGTTCTATGCAAAAAACAGAACACTTATTATCAAAATTAAAACAACTTTTAAAGATATTTAATTTGCTACAAATAAGTATGTTTTTACTTGAATTGTAATTTTCTGGTCTGATCTGATCTGTTTGAGTCTGGTCTGATTTGGTGTGTTTAAGTCTAGTCTGAACTAGTTTGGTCTTGTCTGGTAAACGTCTGGTCTCTGTGTAACTACAAAAGTCAAGTCTGATCTGATCTGATCTGGTCTATTTAAGTCTGATCTGGTCAGGTACTCTGGTCTGATCTGGTCTGTTTACGTCTGGTCTGCTAGTCTGTTTAAGTCTATCTGATCTTGGACTGAAACCGTCCTTGTAAAAACATTCTAAACGTAGTCTAATATGTCGAAAATACAAGTTCTTAAATATAAGCTTCATTTATGAAATTTTGAAATACAACATTAATTGTACATTGTCAAAAATAAACATCTTCGCAAGAGGTGAACCAAGCATTCCAGCTTAACTGGTTGTGGGGTTACGTGCCTAGTGAGAGGTCTCGTGTTCGAAACCCGCTAGGCACATAAGGGTTTGAAACTCAATGAAGTGAGTTTCATCCCCGATTACTGTAGCCCCCCAGGCCCCCTCCCCCAGACCCGCCTTGAGTAAAATTCGCAAGAAGTGAACATGATTCGTTTACGCGATGAAATAACAAACACTATATTTACGCGATGAAATGAACAACAACTTAAAAAAAGCACTTTTCAGCTTTTGGCTTAAAAAACACTTATTTACCAAACACAACCAATTTTTACTTTTCTCGGCTTGCGTGTGAAAAATGTTTTTCCCTTTTCTACACAAAAAACACTTACTACTAATGACTTTTTTCTCAAACACTATCAACTTTTACTACTAATCACTTTTTCCTTACATCTCCAAAAGTGTTTTTTTAAGCAGAAGCAGTTGCAGACACTCCCTTACACCATCGATTTAGTATGGGGGACATTGGGAAAAACTTCAAGTCCAAAGATAGTTTTTTTCGATAGTATATAACTATATGTAATTATGTAAATAACTCTTCTATATGTATGTTTTTAATTGGATTTAAATTTTCTGATTCAGATATGTTCCGTTGTATGTGTATTATATAACTTGATTGTTTAATTCTAGTCCGAATATAAGTTTATATTAGTCCGATCGATTTAATACTCTTACCCACTTTTCAAAAAGTTTGGGGCGACTGTCCTCTCAGCCCTTTGTTTTATCTATTTGGTATTACTTCCGTTCCATTAAAAGTGTTCCATTTTTTCATTTTGGTCTGTCTCACTAATATTGTCTCATACCGTTTTTGATAGGATATGTGTAGTTTTAATACATTCTTGCTTTATTTCCACTTTGTCAATTCATTAAAAATCGCGTTACTCTCATTTGTTCCAATCTTATTACAACAACAACAATAATCTACGAATTTGGATCCTCTCCAGTCACCGGAGATGTCCATTTGGAGAGATATAGAGAGGAGAAAAATAAGAGTGGGGTAGGATGCTGAGTAGGATAGAGAAAAAGATAGAGATAGATAGGAAGTAAAAAAGAAATGGAGGGGAAATGGAGAGAAAGAAATGGAGATGAGCTCGACTCATAATCTACATGCATATAGTGCGGTGGTTTAATTTTACTTTGGATGGATGAATTAGGTTAAAGACATGGCTAAAGAGCTGAAATCTGATTCAGAAAGAGGAATCAACAGTAATGAAGTAGAGTCGCGGAAGGCTCAATATGGACCCAACACATATCCGGAGAAGAAGGGTCGCAGTTTTTTGGTATAGCTACCTTCTTCTAATGTCTGGAAATGTTTTTTTTTTGGTTATTGCGGCAACTTTATTCACTTTATTGTGACTGATTTTTTTTTTTACCTTGATTTGAACTAGTATGACCTGTTTTGGTACCGAGTATGATTTTTATAAGAAATAGAAAATAATAATCCAGATTATTGCCTCCAAATTACTCGCAATAATCCTAACTATTAATTATTTCAGTATAGTTCTAACTATATGACTTGTCTGCCAAGTATGAACTATGTTTGTTCTTCTTTTAAGTTTTAATATTATCAATCATCAACTCCTTTTTTTTTTTACAAAACGTAGAAATTTTTATACAAATTTCAATATTAAAAGAATTCATAAAATGCAAATTTAACTAAATCTAGAAACATACTCTGTTTAACAAAATAAAAGTTTTACATTTTATTTCATATTTTTATTTTTTGTAAAAATACTATTTCAATTTTTTTGATAAATAAATAGTATTTATTTTTGGGTTCCTTGGCAAATTCTGATTTTTAACCCATTTTAAAATTATTCGATACTTTAATTAGGATTATTACCTTTTATTTTTTTTTTGAATTTAGAAAAACATGTACTTTTATTTCTATGCACTTTCTTAATTTTAAAATGTAGGTTTTTCAATTTTTTACTTTGAATTTGTACATAATTTGCACTTCCATTTTTCCTTTAAAGGTTTTAAGTTTAGCTTATATATTATAAAATTTTAATTATGGAATTTATATAATTGTTTCCATATTTTATATATTTTATTTTCATTAATTCCACGGCTAAAAGATCAAATAGACTCTCGAACTAACTTAAAAAGTGCAAATCACCCCTTGTATAGGAGGCTCTATCCGGCCATCACTATTTGTGGAGGTTTCTGGTGGAATTTTTTGATGAATTTTTTTGAGCATCTTCTTCATTAAGTCTAGTTTACCCATACCAAATTTCAGATATAAATTCAACCGGGAAGACAGTCAAATGATTTTATGAAATGTAATGCGCCGTTTAACTGCGCAGTTATCTTCAATAATTCATTTGACTGTCTTTCCGATTGAATTTTTAGCTGAAATTTGGTATGCGTAAACTAAACTTATTGAATAAGATGCTCAAAAAATTTCAGCAAAAAATCCCACCGGAAAACGCTCCAAATGGCAATGGCCAGATAGAGACACCTATATTAGGGGTAATATTCACTTTTTAAGTTAGTTCGAGAGTCTATTTGACCCATTACCCTTAATTCCACAAACTACTTACGTTAATTATAGTAAAAATAATCAATTCGATCGATATTTACATAATAATAAACCAATGATAATTATGGAGTACTGAAAAGTGTCACCATAAACCAATGCTAATTACATACTTTTTTTTAACGTAATTGGCTTAACTTATCATATCCAAACAGACCAAACGGACCAAACCAAAACAGTTTACAAAGTGACAACAAGTCCCCTGTCTACCGTCCGCCTAAGGACCAGACTCTGAATTAATCACCTCCGTAGAAGCCATATAATTCGCTGATCCCGCTTTGGAAGACACATCATATAGCTTGAGCTCACGCAACACCACAAGATTCTGATCATACAACCATGGACCATACTCTATAACTCGCTTCATATCAATTTCATGATAAAAAGAGAAGATATACCTCTTATTTCCTATTTCTTTGATTGAGACACCTCTGCCCGGTCTCCAAATAGAAGCCATTGTGTCCCTAAATGCCAGAAAATTGACTCTTTTCTCTCTAAAAACAGTACCTACTAGAGACCACTCAGATAGCCCCCATCCAGCTCCTCCCTCCCGCTCTCATCTGGTAGCACTATATCCACCAGTATGCCATCTTCCTTCTCCAATTGCAGATGACCATGACGATCAACTAGCAATAACTCCTCATGTTTTCCCATTCTGCCTACTATTGACTACACTAGCAAACCACAAACAGAAAAAACAAGAATCTAGAAATCAAACGACCTAAGCAAACCCAATTCGCATCGATCGTTGGGAGAATCACAATGCAAAAACTTCTGATGTCAGAGAAGCAAACAGCGAGAATAGAGAAAAACGGCTAAACTATCGAAAATAGAAAATTGTTTTCCACCGAAAGCTAAATATATAGAGAAAATCAAACAGATCAAAACAGAGAAAGGACGGATTGAAACCAGCAACAAAGCCGCAACCAACTGAAACCGCACATAAGGCGGCGCTTGAAACCCTACTGTTAGGAATTAAACTCACGCACGCGAAGAACAATTAAAGAACACACGAAATTTGGTAACCTAGTTCGCCACAGAGGACTACGTCTGGGGGCGCTACCAAGCCAGGAATGTTATTAATTTTCAAATCTTACAATTACAAGGGAGAGAGCTTATATTTATAGAGAGTAAAACTTAACCCCAAACCAACTAGGCACCGCGGCCCAAGGGGGAAAAATAATAAATCGTACGGCCCAAACTGTACGGAATGTACGGACTATTCGGAAAACTTGATCGTCAAAAACGGACCAAAAATTTCGGATATGGCTTGATTAAACAGTCTCTAACACCTTACACCTACATCACTGGGGTGCAGACCGCTATATTACAAAAGTTATACATAATCACTTTTTTTTATTAGAAATTCAACCATTTAATTTACTAGTCAAAAACTTATATCAAAATGTCAAATAGGTGACCCCAATTCGAGACAACCTTTATTTGATTATTCAATACGAGTATTAACTTTTGATGTGATAAGTAACTGGATTTGTAGTCAGAAAGAGGCCCCATATTTATCTTGGTTACATATATACAAATAGATTGTATTATTAAAAGTTATTTCTAAATTAAGTATTACTATTGGTTTATGAGAGATACTTGGAATCTTGGATCATTTAAAGCCATTCTCTATAAAAATGTATTCTCTATAAAAATTTATGTATGTTTAGAACCAAACGTCTGAAATATATAAATATGTCATAGAATTTGATTAAACATTAGCATCATACAAATGGATGATATATACCATCATATCACACAATTTTGAGATACCTTGGTGTTTATCATTTTTCATATCACATATGTTACGTTTGATACAAGATGTCATTCTTCCATTGATGAGCAAACAGATCATATATTCAGTTACAAGATATATATACACCTACATCTTTTTAATTCATATTTAATTTTAATAAAGACTAATTAAATGATCTCATGTATAATTTATATTCAAATGAGTTATCAAATACTAATTGAAAGTCAAAGAAGCCAGGAAAGCTAATCAATTCAAAATGTTTAAGCATATTCAAAATGTATGTTGTTCACATATATACAATATATAAACACTTACAATTCCTATACATTAAATATATAGTATTGAAATAACAATTACTTCTAGGAAATCTAGAAACTCGTCCAAGCATAATACTAGTCTAGCCATATATTCATGTAACTCCATAAAAAGAATAATTAAGAACTTTAATTAGTCCACCATATACATAGTTTATGTACTTCAATAAGAAATACCAAAATCATGATTAAAAAAATACGAAATACCAAAATCCTAAAAATTATTTTTTATTAGGGCACTATATACATTAAACTGAGATCAAAAGTACGAAGTATATTTTATTATGTTACAACTATATAAGAGAGGCATATGTATATGGTGAGAAATTTTTGCGATGCGAAAGTTGATTAGGAAAATGACACATAGATTAGGTTAACAAGGGATATATGTACACAAAGATGAGTAGTTTTGCTCACACATAGGATAAATGCCTATAATTCTAAACTTGCATATAACCCTCTTCTCTACTGGTGCTATTGTAGATGTTTCTTTGGGATGCTTGTCAGGACAGGACATTGATCATTTTGATGGTAGTTGCAGCTGCTTCTTTGGCTTTAGGGATCAAAACAGAGGTTAGCTTTCAAAGAACTTTCTAAAAAGTTGTGTTGCACCACTCTTTTTACAGCCCTTCTTGTTATCTGTACACATTACACCAGCATTTCACGGTGTGTTTACCCCGTTTTTTACACGCCACTCAGATAACTCCGTAGATTTAAAAAAAATTGCGGAGAAAAGGGTCAAATAAGGCCCTCTACTATTATGAAATAGTCACATAAGGCCATGCACTCAATAAAGTGTCATATAAGTACCTCTACTTGTAAAAAACAATCAAATGAGTCACAACGACCTATTTACAACCTCCTAATCCCGGTTTTAGCTTACATGTAGATTTTTTTGACTTGTATTTCAACCAATCTTAGTTAAATATTCGACGTATGCCGTATAATCTATTCTAAAAAGATGGTCAGAAGTACGCTAAAACCGGGATTAAGAGGTGTTAAATAGGTCATTAGGACTCATTTGATTGCTTTTTACAAGTAGATGTACTTATAAGACACTTTATTAAGTACGTGGCCTTATGTGACTACTTCATAATAGTAGAAGACCTTATTTGACTCTTTTCTCAAAAATTGCGTTGTCTTAGACGAATTAAAATTGTGTGTGCAAAATGTGTACAAATGACGTGTACAAAAGGATTTCCCCTCTTTTACTGTATGTATTTAGTACTCCCCACCTACCCTATATCTTCATATTGGTTCAACAAAGAAAACTACGGAGTAATTTTTATTTGAAATTGTTATGATATTCCAACAATAACCCCATGACAAGGTTAAAGTGATAAAACCTTAGTCAAATTTACTAATATGGCCATGTACAAAGTTAAGGCGCCTGAGTTATAAGAGGTGTAAATTCATTAAATGTGACTCTTATTCTGAATGAAGATAGTAATAAATCATGTACACTTAATATCTTATGTCTTTAAGGGTTTAAAAGAAGGATGGTACGACGGAGGGAGCATTGCTTTAGCAGTCATCATTATCATAGTCATAACGGGTATATAAAGTTCACTTGAAGCATTACCGCTTTTATGTTTCCTAGATTTATCTCTACCTTGTGGTAACTAGTTTAACTACAAGTATTTCACTTACTTTCTTAGAATATTTGTAATTTATTTTTATTGGTTATGTACACTATATTTTATCATCTAATTTATCATCTAAGTTATGTAATCCAAACACATCTTCAAAGTTAAAATTTCCTTCCAAATATCAAAAGTTTAATTCTGAGACTAGTTTATTTAATTATTTGTTCATTTTAAGTTCACAAGCTAAGTTACTTTGTTCCTGAGTAGCTAATGAGTTTGGTAAAGATATTTACTAATGGTTTCTTTCTTGCATATCCAACAATGAGTGATTAAACACACTATTACTAATTGAATATGATATATCATGCAAGTCTTGTTTCAATTGATTTTTCATCTCACCACTTTCTTGTATTTATGTGAACAACAGATTAATTTTAACCTTATAAACTCACCACCACCTCTATCATCACCATTACTTTATGATGAATGATATTCTCTTTATGCAGCTATTAGTGATTACAAGCAATCCCTTCAGTTCAAAAGTCTGAATAAAGAGAAGAAAAATATACAGACAAAGGTTTCTCTTACATTTGGTCTTATCCTCTGCATTTGTTATCCTTTTTATTTTTCTTATATTATTTGGTGCAAAATTATTTGTAGGTGATTAGAGAGGGGAGAAGAGAGTCGATATCTATATACGAGGTCGTTGTTGGTGATGTTGTACATCTAGGCGTTGGTGATCAGGTTGACGCTAAATCTTTTTCTTCCTCCCTAAAAGACTTTTTTTACTCTTGGAACTTATTTCCTTCATATTATTACTTATTCTAGGTTCCTGCTGATGGAATTTTAATATCTGGACACTCTTTTAAACTTGATGAATCGAGTGTGACAGGGGAAACCAAACCTGTGAGTATTTGCTAGAAATCTATTTGGAAGTAATATTGTTTGTATATTAGTCCAAATTCTTGTTTACTATGAATTTTTGGCTGTACGGTCCCAGATGCCTAAAGATTCAAAAAATCCGGATATGAAGTCTGGATGTAAAGTAGCAGAAGGCTTTGGGACCATGCTGGTAATTTGTTTTTGATGATATTATAATGATTCATTTCCTGTAAATGAGTAATGAGATGAAAATCCAAAACTTTTGTTTTATAGGTAACAAAGGTTGGGATGGCAACAGAATGGGGACAGCTAATGGCTGGCATTTCAGAAGACAATGCGGAAGAAACACCATTGCAGGTTGAATGGCGTGAACACATGAATTATAATAATATTTTGTGGATCATTGCGCTTACCGCTACACTAAAAGCAATCGCTAATAGTGCTAGCACCGCATTGATCCGCATACCCGCGGCCCAACATATTTCATACTCCGTATATAAGCTGCAACATGTATGTGTATCTTGTCAGGTACGTTTGAATGGAGTTGCAACATTTATTGGTATCATTGGGATTGTGATAGCTATACTTGTTCTAGCTGTTCTTTTGATCAGGTACTTCACATGTAGTTAAACCAAGTCAGTTTGAATTCCACACTTGTGTTCCAATACTTACCATTTTGTGCATGTAATGAATAGATTCTTTACTGGACACACAAAAAATCCAGATGGTTCTGTACAATTTCAAGCTGGGAAGACTAAAGTTAGTGCTGCTGTAAATGGGGCTATAAAAATTTTCACTATTGCTGTAAGTTTGGATAAATACTTTATGGTTTGGCTTATATGGTTTAAGATTGCCACTTACATGAAAAAATAAATATCTAGGTTACCATTGTGGTTGTGGCTGTGCCAGAAGGCCTTCCCTTGGCTGTCACTCTGACGTAAGTTCACTGAAGTGATAATTCTCTACCATTTAATCTCTTCTACAATTATGTTAATCATTATATGTACATGTTATAAGTCAATTACTTTAAACACCACTATAATGTACTCCCTAAACATGTGTACTGTAGGCTGGCATACTCGATGAAAAAAATGATGGCAGACAAGGCATTGGTACTATACAAATACTTATTACTAATTTTATTTGATGTACACTTTATGACACATAGTTTATATACAAAATCACACTTTTGATTCCTCATTTTTTAAATGTCCTCCTGTGGTTGTGTAAAATGTTGTAAAATAGTTCCCGACGGTAATAATTCAACAAGACCATTTGTACATTATACTCTATTAATAATGAAAAAGACTAGTCTACAACTTGCTACATGATCGAGGAAAAATATTCACAACATGCTATAAAATAAAGGGACAATATTTGGATAGTTGTATGACCAACTTTTCTACGATATTAAGAACAATTGTAGATACTACATTTACATTTACAATATACTGAAGAAAAATATTAGATTTCAAAATACGTAAAAAAATGAGTGACCGAAAGTGTTATTTTCCTTACTTTATGTAGGTATTTGAAGTTCTAATTGGTGTTAAATCTTTATAATTGTAGGTTAGAAGGCTTTCTGCTTGTGAAACCATGGGTTCTGCAACAACCATTTGCAGTGACAAAACAGGAACGTTAACTGTGAATCAGGTAAACACAAACTATCATTATCATCTCCAATTCCTATGTTTCATCATTTGATTTACTGATTTTGCTTTGGTGTTTAAGGATGCCAAATATTTATATTTTGAAATTAATACATTGCATTCTAATACATTGCATTCTAGTGACTCAATACAAATGTAATGTTCATCTCGCAATTATACATGTAGGAAAAAGGTTAGGGAACATAATTTTTTTTTTCATGTTTATAGGGAAAAATCATTTTTCATTAACTTGCAGTGTGCTTGAGAAACATTAACTATTCCTTCGCTTCCCTAACTCTCTCGATAATATATTATTATTAATGATATTATTCTGAGGTTGCATATACTACTTCTGAATTGGGTCCTAAATCATAAAACACTGCATTCAACAAGGTCTAAACATGGAATATATGTTTACTTATTTCAACCTATGTATATGCTTTTGTTTTTGTTTTTGTTTTTTCCAGATGACTGTGATTGAGGTTCATTTTAGTGATAAAAAGATTGAGGAAGCTCAAACTAAACCACGAGTGGAGATGTTTACAGAAGTCAATCATGTTCTTGTTGAAGGCATTGCAGTAAATACAACTGGAAGTGTTTTTATGCCTAAAGTGGTAGGAAAATAATTTAAGCTTAACTACTCTTTTGGTTAAATATGTATCTTGTACTAGGATTATACCAATTATGGAGGGACACCAACATTTCACAATTGCAATTCTTATCTCATTGCGCTCTCTAAGTGATCTTTTTTGGTGTTTTTTAGTCGTCGTTTTCCAACGACTTCCACTCCTTTTTTTCAACAGTAGTAGTGTCTTGCAAATTTATTAGTTCTAAATATTTTCCATAGAAAAACACAGGTGACTCCATGTCCTTATTTTGATATTGCCATTGACAGGATGGTCAAAATCCTGAGTACTCTGGATCACCAACAGAAAAGGCCATTCTCGAATTTGGTGTCACGGTAACGTTACTTCATTGCATTGTTAACAATTATTTTACATGTGATACTTGTACATACTAACCCCAAATAATTTCTTATGTAGCTTGGAATGGGTTTTGATGTTATTCGATCGGAATCATCAATTATCCGTGCATTCCCATTCAACTCGGAGAAAAAGCTAAGTGGTGTGGCGATAAAAAGGGTAAACTAGCTCATCCTTGTACATATATGGACTAATGAAAAATGTTTCAAGGCCATCACAACTTACCTCATGTGCTCTGCATACCAAATGAAATTAATCTATACTCTTATTGCACTACTATGCTAATAATCTTTGGTATTTCCTCCTAAAAATGTTCTTCATTCATTAATCGTTCATTGTAGAATAAGGTCATTCTATTTTAATGAATAGTTGGGTCGTTCATACTAAATCTCAAAAACACGTTTTTAACTTTCTCAATAAATGTACTATATAAATAAGAAACAGTAAACTCAAATTTTCTTGTTCGGGCGACCCGATTGATATTATTCTTTTGAAACAATCAATTATTTTTTTGTTCTTTTGTAATAAAAAATTGGATAGTTAACATTTAGATTTAAAAATTTGTCTTGATTTTTTGGCAGCGAGATTCAGGAGTTACCATAACACACTGGAAAGGTGCTGCTGAGATTGTATTACGCCACTGTAACCGTTACATTACTACTAATGAAAATAAGATTATGACTATGTCTGAGGATAAGGTTGGTTCTTTGTTTGGTTGCATTTTACAGATTAGTTGTAGCAGTTCCTTTATTTTTTCAGTAATAGTAATTTCTTACGTAGTTTTAGAGCCAAATTGTAGCGCATTAGATATTACTCTATCCGTTCCAACTTAAGTTCTTACTTTTCTCATTTGGACAATGGTCATCCTAGCTTAATGTTCCCATTTCCATTTTAGGAAATAATTAGCACTCTAAAATAATAACTTAAATTAATTATCAATGTAAAAAATAAACATAAATATTATTACACCGATAATCTATAGCGTTATTGTATTATATACCAAACTATCAAAACTATTTCTCAAAATATACTCAGATTACCTTATTTAATTATGGGAAAAATAATTTAAATACCCCAAACTTTGAAGTGGGGTGAGATAAGTATCCCAAACTTGCATGTGTAATTTAAATACCTCAACTTTACATTAAAAGTTATTTTAGCACCACGATCATATATTTATTTAAAATTTATGGTCATATGATTTATGGTGAAAATTATATGCTCATGCCTCATGGTGCTAACATAACTCTTTAAATAAAGTTCAGGAAATTACATATACAAGTTTGGGATGTTTACCTCACGCCCCTTCGATGTTTGGGGTGTTTTATATATAGAGAATGCTTGGAAAATTGAGTTATACAATACTATGTATATGGCTAAAAAGTAAGCTTAGAAGTATATTGATTACAAATATATATATTAAAAGTGTATATTGATTAAATATATTTATTAAAAGTATAATAAAAGTATATAATTATCCTTTTTGTGTAGTATAAATATACACAAAAAGGATAATTATAAATCAATACACTTATATTTAAGTTCACTTCTACACAAAAAGGATAATTATGTGAAGTTTTTGTATAGCTGACCTTTTGAGCGTATGTGGTTATTAGCGGAAGTTCTTCAACGATGCAATTGAAGATATGGCTAAAAAGGCTTTGCGATGTGTGGCTATTGCGTACGAGATTTACGATGATGAGAGGAAAATTCCTGCGGGTGTGGAGGAACTTGGTCGTAACCTCATTTTAATCACTATCCTTGGGCTCAAGGTAATTGACTCAATTTAAGGTTTTGCATTTGAGTGGAAGAATGCTTAAATAAGAGTGATCATAGTGTCATACGTATTAATATTAATGTCTAGTTATACCAAAGTATGACAATATG
The DNA here is from genome assembly GCA_945859915.1 of Cuscuta epithymum. Lineage (NCBI taxonomy): Eukaryota > Viridiplantae > Streptophyta > Magnoliopsida > Solanales > Convolvulaceae > Cuscuta > Cuscuta epithymum. Next base: position 520,409 of record CAMAPF010000116.1, read on the forward strand.
AATGTTGTCGTACTTTGCCAACATTAAAAAAAGTTGGAGAATAGGAAAAATTCTCGAATTATGAGTAAAAACTTTTAGAATTTCAAAATAGGACTGTCATGTTTTTATTCTCTAAATAAGAGTAACTATGACTACGTTTGGAAAATACTGTCATATTTAAAGTCTGAAACTGCCAAAACGTGATAGTAATTACTCTTATTTGATGAACAAAAACATGATGTTAAAAGTCCCACACCGGATATCTCTGAAAGAATTAAACACTATATTAAGATCTAAGCTATTCCTCCTAATAGGTTGACCTTTTAGGATGGAACCCCATGTCTTAACATGATATCAGAGCCAAATCGATCCATGGTGTGGGAGCCCCTTATGAAAAATGATGACACGATTATAAAAAAATGACAATGACGAACTGATGAAAAAAATGAATGACGGCACGATCCAGACGAAGTGTCTGGTCGTGAGTAGGGGTGTTAAAAGTCCCACACCGGATATCTCTGAAAGAATTTAACACTAATACACTATATTAAGATCCGGACTACTCCTCCTAACAGGTTGACTTTTTAGGATGGAACCTCAGATCTTAACACATGACAATCTTATTTTGCAATACACAAACGTTTTCACTCCTATTTAGGGCAATTTCCCATAATCATATGATTCCATATTACGACAAAAAGTTATGGGGTTGGAAGGGATCTTTGTTATGTATTTGTCAAAATTAATAGAGGATTTGGCAATTGGCACATGTTATTTGACCGAAATCATTGATCAATCCGTACTAAAATTATATTAATTGTACCGAAATCATTGACCGTAATAGGAATTTCATATTAATGTTCTTATATTTTCATACCATTTTACGTTCTTGGTTTGAAATAATTGTACGGCACGGTTGAGGTGCTATATGGAGTACTAATGTTGGGGAAAACACGACCCCCGACCTCTTCCAGGATCACCAGCTCAAAGGATCTTGTACATTCACCCACCCACTCGTAACACAAAGATTCAATTTAACAATATCACTTTGTATTATACAATTGAAATGTAGAAGAGATGTTTTACAAGTAAACGGGTAGCTCACATCACTCTTTGCATATGAGACTACTTCACTCTCATTCTCCTATCTCAAGGAGGCTCTCCCTCACTCAAGAGCTCTCCTTGAGGCTCCTCTCTTACATCCCTCAAGGAGGCTCTCTCTCTCTAGGCCCTCACTCACATGGCTTTCTCTCTAGAGGCTCTCTCCTATAGGAATGAGGAATCTCACCCCTATTTATACAACTCATCTCAAAGCTTCTCTAGAACTTTCTATATATACATCACTACATTTCTAGATTCTTCCAAGAACTATCGACAAGCTTCTCTAATCTTCTAGAAGGATCTAGAGAACTCCACATCGCTTGAGAATGTTCTAGAGGCTTCCACAAACTTCCGCACGATTATAGAGAATTCCACATTTCTCTAGAAAACTCCACAATGTTCTAGAATATTCTACCCTCTTCCACACGCTTCTAGATAACTCCACGTCTCTCTAGAAAGCTCCGGAATATTCTAGAACATTCAATATTTCTCTACACACATCTAGAGAATTCTAGACATCTCCGCACTATTCTAGAATTCTCATTAACTTCTCAATTAAGGAGGGATCCCAACAACTAATACTAAATAAAAATGATAGGAACATTCTTTTTTTGGAAAAATGACAAATACTACCTCTACGGCTCTACGTGGAAAAATATGACTAACCAACCTTTTATTTAAGTATCCAATATTTTTCTCGTTGTAATTTATACCTAATCTCTGCCTCAGCGACTCAGCCCTACCATACACCTCCCCAGTTGCCCCTAGAAACTGTCGCCAGAAAGGTCATAAAAAAAGTAGTGACATCTGTGGAGGCTAAAGTGACTCACAGTGACATCAAGTTTCTCCAAATTTATTACACTTATTTTGTTATAATGTTATACCAAATTTATTACACTGTTAATCACATTTTGTTGGTTTGCACAAATGTAAAGGTAATCATTTTTTTTGGAAATGAATTTAATTTAGCCATATTTAAGAAAAATCTTTTTTTTATTTGTCCTTATATTGTTAGTTATTTTAGTCTACCTTGGAAATGAGAACTCAACCAAAAGAGGAGGTCGCGGATTCAAATCTATCCTAGGATGTTGACATTATCATGAGCAGATTCTATAATAAGTTTACAAGGATATTCTAAAAAAAAGAAAAATAAAGAAATCGGAACTGACATTAGCGGAATGAATCTGTAATGTGTCCCAAAAATGTGAAGTGTTAGTTCTTTCTTTAACTGTTTAACAAGCCGTTAATTTGGCCAACTGTATTGAGTATTGCCAACAACCACTTTTTTAGAATTAATAGAGTAAATTCTGTAATGCAGGATCCATGCAGACCAGGTGTAAAAGAAGCCGTGGAGTTATGTCAAAAAGCTGGTGTTAAGGTAAATCTCACAAAGCCAATCAATTCCTCTTATTTATAATTAAATTTTAGATATTCTAAAATCAAATTTGTCACACAAAGTCAGGTTTTCATTAAAAAAACATTTTTTTTTAAATTTTGTTAATGTAGAATTTATAAATCACTAATTCTATAGTATTAAATATTTATTGGCTTTACTAAATTTATCTTACATACCTCTGTGATATGAACTTGCACGAAAAAATCGTCTCTACAGCAAAAAACAACTCAAACAAGACTCTTTTTTTCTAAAAAAGTGAGACATATGTTTTGGGATGGAAGTACTAAATGAACATACCCTAACTTCCTAAGGCCTTACTCAATTAGAAATATGCAAACTTAGATTAGAACTGTTCATCTAGCAGAAATATTTGAAGGAGTACGTGCAACTTTTACTATATATACAGTGTCTTTATAAGTAATCTGAACAACTAGAATTGGGTCTAAATGTCTCATTTATTGCATGAAGATCTTCAATCTATCCTTTAAGAGTTTTGTTAATTATTCAAAGCACATATTTTGTTCTAAAATAATAGGTAAGAATGGTGACGGGTGACAATCTTGAGACTGCAAGGGCTATAGCTTTGGAATGTGGGATACCTGTAGACAATGCCAGTGCAGCCCCCGAAAATCACCTCGCCATAGAAGGAGAAAGATTTCGCCGTTTATCTGTGCGGGAACAGGAAGACTTTGCAGAAAAGATATCGGTAAGTCAAGAAGCTGTTCAAAGTTAAACCATCTACATGTATGGTATGTGGGATGTGCTTAAGCTGTTTGTTGATGATGGGTATATGTAGGTGATGGCAAGGTCACTTCCTAATGACAAACTCCTTCTTGTACAAGCATTGAGAAAGAAGGGACATGTCGTAGCTGTAACCGGAGACGGGACTAATGACGCTCTTGCTCTCCATGAGGTATGTATCAGAGGTGCAACCGAGCAAAGTCGAGCCCGAGTGATGCTCTACTTGAGCTTGAGTTTGATTTTTATATCTACTCAAATTTGCGTTGAAGGGGAGCCTATATGCACCAGTTAAGGCGTTGCTCACGGGTTCAAGTCTTGTCAGCGGCCTCTTGTCAAAAAAAGTTGACTAGGGAAGGCTTGTCCGATCCCTTATACACCCTTGGGGTGAAATCCTTTCCCGGACCCTCGCCTTGCGTGGTGCCTTTGTGCACCGGGCTGCCCTTTCTTACTCAAACTTGCGCTCAAACTCGATCAAGTAGTAATTTTTTTTAATAGTTACATGTTTAAATGTTAGGTACACTTTCATGTTTTTCTATTACTTACTCTGCACGAATTTATATATATATTCCTTCCCTCCCTCCAAGTTTTTCAAAACTCCTTCCTCATATAACATCTCAGTCTCTCAGAAAATTCTTTCGTCGCTTCTTGTCATGTATAGGCTGATATTGGTCTTGCAATGGGTATTCAAGGAACTGAGGTTGCCAAAGAGAGCGCTGACATCATCATACTGGATGACAATTTTGCTTCAGTTGTTAAGGTTGTATTACTTGTAATTAAGCAAGCTCTCCTATGAGTCCTATCTGATCTTCTCTATAGTAAACCATAACACCTAATTTTTATGCTTTTTTTTCTTCATGAAATACAAGGTTGTTCGATGGGGTAGATCTGTGTATGCTAACATCCAGAAATTCATACAGTTTCAACTTACCGTAAATATTGCAGCCCTTGTAATTAATGTGGTGGCTGCTGTTACCGGTGGTGATGTCCCGTTGAATGCTGTGCAGGCATGTTCTTCCTTTTCATTTTTGTTGTTTATTTTAAGCCATTGGACTTTATCGTGGTTTATACACACATACATATTTCAATGAGCAAAATTTCACTTAAAATTCTACATGCAGCTTCTTTGGGTAAATCTCATCATGGACACTCTAGGAGCTCTAGCTCTGGCCACAGAACCACCCACTGATGAACTAATGCACAGGCCTCCGGTTGGGCGAAGGTGGTTATGCTTTATTGGTTATTTCAAATTGTCCATGTACTGACTATTTATTTCATGTTAAGAAAAAGTTTTCATCCTAAAAAAAGGATATGATAGGTCGAGTAGTCATGATCTTATATTTAGTTTATGATTTCATACCTATTTCAACATACTTGGAGTTGTTGGAGTACCTGATTTTTTGTTATTTTTGTGATTTGGGATATGAAGAATAAAATTATTACATCATGTTATTTCAGGGAATCACTCATCACGAATATCATGTGGAGAAACCTCATAATACAGGCACTTGCATTTCGAACATACCTTTTTGATGTTTTTCAATTGTTAGTTCTTTTCTATCTATGAGGCTAAATATGTTGCTTGTGATATGATAATTGCAGGCTATATATCAAGTGTCTGTTCTTCTAGTTCTGAATTTCCGAGGTACAAGTATTCTGAGCTTGGAGCATCACAAAAGTGGGGATGCTATTAAGCTGAGGAATACATTGATTTTCAACTCTTTTGTATTTTGCCAAGTAAGTTCTTTAATTTAAATCAATCACATGTTGCTTCTTTGTCCTGTTATATGCAAGCTATATGAATGCAACATGTTTTGATCAGCATTTTCAAGAAACTGATTTTGAATTTCAATTCATCATTGCAACCTGTTTAGTTAACTATGTGTAATCCACCGTTTTGCAGGTCTTTAACGAATTTAATGCCCGAAAACCAGAGGAGATCAATATTTTCGAAGGGGTTCATAAAAACCGTCTATTTGTGTTTATAATTTCCCTCACTGTGGTGTTTCAGGTCATTCTTTTAATTTATTTGATTTTACCATTTTGAAGCTTCTTTATAGGCATCCATTCCTCACGTGTGTGCAGATCTTCCTAATATATCTACTATCGTTCTCTATCAGGTTCTCATGATCAATTTTCTTGGGAAGTTCACTTCAACGGTTAGACTTAACTGGAAATTGTGGCTTGTGTCTCTTGCTATTGGCTTTATGAGGTTAGTCTCTCACTTTCTTGTGACAACTTTTTTTAAGACCAATGTTCTAGAAAACGCTATGTGACAAACCCCCGTGGCCCGTGATATAGCTAGTTAAACTAACTTGATACTTTGTACGCAGTATATTCTAAAATGTATATCCTGTATTCTAAAATAATTTGAAACATCCAAGTATTTTGTCCGTGCTAGTTAAAATGTTTACCCTATATCCTTTGAAATAGTTAATTAGGAGTTCGTAACTTGGTTTTTGAATTTGTGATTTTGTCCACAATTTATCCTGTAACTCTACTACATGGAGATGATACCTTCTAAGGATGTTTTCACTTGGATTTTAATCTCAGACCATATAAGTTCAGATTAGACTTCATACTTAAGTTGACCAGATTTAAATAACAATAAAATACACATACTACTATAGTACTATACCTTACTAGACAAGAGTACCAGACCTAATGGCTAAAACTAGAAAATTTCATGAAAATATCCTAATATTAAATTTTGCCTATACTAATGACTTTTGTATCTACATCTCTCATACTGTCGGAAAACACAATGCATATCACATGTCAATATTTACTCGAACCTACATGACATTGTCCCGACTTCTATGATGAGTTGTGTCGTGTTTTGATGAAGAAATTGTTAATGTGGAAAACATATTATATGCAAGTGAATAAATTTACGAAATAAGTAACGAACACAAATATAAATTACATGACTCAACCAACAAATTCCTCCGTACACATTAGTGTTAATTGTGATAAGCTTATTTTATTAAAACCAAAAAGGTTTTGCATTGATCAAACATTATTTTTGATAGAAATAGGTATTAGATGATTTTGTTCTATTCGTACTGTTTGTAACCAATTTCTTGTTTGTTTATTTTGAAAAAAAAATAGCTGGCCTCTTGCAATGGTAGGGAAGCTTATACCGGTTCCAAGGACGCCATTGAGTGAAATCATACGCAATATTTTCCGATGTTCAAAGAATCCCAAGGGGTAAAATGGTTTCTTTTTTTGTTACTTAAATACATATCTTTTGGAATTTCTTTTGGAATTTCTTTTGGAAAAATAACAACATATGTTTGTTTTTGTGCTTTAGGGAAATGAACAAGCCAAACAATTTCTCTAGGACCTCATGAAGTTAATAGTTATACACATCAATGGTCAGGCCGCTACACGCAAGCTGCTCACTAAACATGCGAATTGCATTCTTTTTAGTACATATTTATCTTTTTTACACCTTTGTTTTTGCTTCTGATTTATTGTGTAATTATTTACTTGTAATTAAAATTAGAACCACAGAAAACAATTACCATTATTAAATGTACTGGTGATTTGATGGTCGATGAATATGTACTTGTGATTAATGAGTGTGTGAAGTATAAATGTATAAGCAAACAAATGTCATTTTTGTTCAATGTTTGTAATGTAATAGGTCGGACTTGAAGTTGACTTGTGATTTTTAAATGTTATGCATATCCACCCAAACAAAAGTCATGCATATTGAAATGTTATGGTATCAACTGCCGTCGAAGGGATGGTGATTCTACTATTGATCGGGTTGATTTATTTTCATATACTCTAGCCTTTAAGCTTCTACTAAGTGTATATGAAATCTTTTATTATAGGAACTTAGGAAGAATCGACTTTATTTCTTAGTTATGTTTAGCCATGTAAAAAGTGAAGGGTAAATGTGGAATGGATATGATGACATGTATCATATTAGGGAAAAAAACATACTACAACGTATGGAATTATGAATCATAGGTTGAAATAATTCAAAACTTTTTGTTGTATGAACTAGGGGTGGATAGTAGACTGGGCACTGACGGCCTAACCCAGGACCGGTACTGTTGGTACCGGCCCGGGCCCGGTTTTCTGGGACCGGTACCGGCCGGTCCGACCCTAGTATGAACAAGAATTTTCTCAATTTCTTTTAACAGTCAACTTCAAGTCCTACCTATTACATAAAAACACATCATGCCAATTGCCAAATAGGCAAATAGCAGTAAAACAGTTTGGGGATTTCCCCCTTCATTTCTTTTGGCTTTACTGATTATAGAATTATATATTTGGGATTAGACGTAGAACAAATAATTTCATCTAGTAATTAAACAAATGGAACTCGTCCCAATTACATGCTATATTTAATACTAGGGGATTTCCCCCTAGTATCCGTAGATACAGGCTATATTAATTCATGATGGGTCATTAGTTTGTATTCTAGACTCTATAACACGTTAACACCACACAGAGATTATACATACAAATTAAGTGAATCCTCTTCTATCTCCCAATTTACGCCCGGAAGATTCAAAGGGAATCAAGTAATTCGCCCAGAAACATGATTAATCCAGTAATTAATGTCTATGAGGGTACAATATAAATTCGCCCAGAAACATGATTGTTGGGAGTCGATTTCTTTCCGGCTCAGGTCTCCAACCCTTTTGCTATACACACCACCCTAGGCTAGACCACAACACAACTCCAAGCTTCTTCTCTACCACTAAGGTATTCTCTCTCACACTCTCACACAAAGGAAATGGAGAAGAAGAAGGGCACTGCTATCTCTAGTTTTCACGCAGGCTGCTCTCTCAAGGAAGAAGAAGAGCTACATAAATAATAGGCTTGCCAACAAGAGGACACTCACGGGTGATGCAAAGACAAGGAAAGACTGCAGCAGACAACTCAAGATGGGGTCACTCCACATAAGGCAATAGCCATCTTATTGGTTAGGAAAGATTCAAACAAGAGGTGCCAAAGTGGGAGTAAACATGGGGTGCAAGTCAATAATAAAGTGGAAGGGAGGTCTTGGTAGGACCAATACCTCCAACATTCTCCACCTTATTGGTCCTATGTGGTGTAGAGTAGCAATACAAAGTTGTGAGGAGACTCATCATCGCCGGATTATTACAAGTACATCATTGCGATCATACAAGTAATAGATGAGAACCAAAGTTCCCTTTTGGACCAAGCTTACCATGCAAACCCACTTCACGATGGACTGAACTCTACCAATCGGTCCTCGAGTTCAGAACCAAAACCATCACAAAACTATTAACAAGCACAACACATGTTAATAGACCACGCAAGCAAGCATCCGGGAGAAGTTGGGGATTCCAACTAATCCAACAACCACACATAACAAGTACAAAGAAAATAAAAGAAACAATATTATTTCTATAACTAGCACAGGCGGAGCTCACATAATCACATGGTATCACATTTTTAAAGCACAAAAATTTTAATTAAAAGTGAATTAAGCACATTTAAAGCAGACTCAGAGGAAATATAGTCAAACACATTGCACATATCATTTCTCACATGCTTCCTAATGTCTCCCGCAGCTTATCTTCAATATGTGCTACTCCCACCCTTTGTCTGATTGTCTCATTCCTCACGCGGTCCTTTCTAGTGTGCCCACACATCCAACGCAGCATGTGCATCTCTGCACACTCATCTTTTTAATGTGACATCGTTTCACCGCCCAACACTCTGTGCCATACAGTAATGCAAGCTTAATCACTGTCCTATAAAATTTACCCTTTAGTTTAGTTGGCATACCTCGAGTGCATAGAAATTCTGACGCACTCTTCCACTTCATCCACCCTGTTCTGATTCTATGGGATACATCTCCATCTAACTCACCGTTCTTCTGAATTATGGAGCCCAAGTAACGGAACATATCGCTGACCGGTATCTCTTTATCATCTAGAGTAATTCCGCTATTACCACTGCTTCTACCTCCACCAAACTTTCACTCCATGTACTCTGTCTTGCTCCGACTTAGTCTGAAACCCTTGTTCTCCAATGTTTGTCGCCATACTTCCAACTTTGCTTTAACCCCTGATTGCGTCTCATCAATCAATACAATATTGTCGACAAACATCATGCACCACGGTATATCGTATTGAATTGACTTTGTAAGTTCATCCATGACTATGGCAAATAAGAAAGGGCTCAGAGTCGATCCTTGGTGCACTCTGATAGTAATAGGGAACTCCGCAGTCCTCCCTACACTAGTACAGACACTTGTGGTACAATCCTCATACATATCCATGATGATGCTGATATACTTGCATGATATGCCTTTTCTAGTTAAGACCCACCAAAGAACTTATCGAGGTACCCTATCATATGCCTTTTCTAAGTCAATGAACACCAAATGCAAATCCTTTTCAGCGTCTCTATACTTCTCCATAAGTTTCCGAAGAAGGTGATTGGCCTCAGTTGTTGAGCGACCAGTCATAAAGCTGAATTGATTCTCTGAAATCTTCACCATTCTTCGAAGTCTTTGCTCAATCACTCGCTCCCAAAGTTTCATGGTATGACTCATAAGCTTAATCCCTCGATAGTTGGCACATTCTTGTACATCACCTTTATTCTTAAATAAGGAAATAAGAGTACTCTTTTTCCAACTCATTGGCATCTTGTTGTTTCTCCAAATCTTGTTGAAGAAATTTGTTAACCACTTGATGCCTCTCTCTCCCAAACTTCTCCAAGCCTCGATCGGTATGACATCAGGACCCATTGCTTTCTTCGCCCCATCTTCCTCAGAGCCTCTTTAACTTCTGTTGTTTGGATCCTTATCACAAAATCACGATTTACCATACAATCTGGTATGGTCTAATCACCAATATCTTGCACTTTGTTCCCCTTGAACAATGTATCAAAGTATGACCTCCACCTCTCTTTTATCTCTCCGTCCTCCATTAATATCCTTTGATCGACATCCTTCACACACTTAACTTTTCCGATATCTTGAGTCCTGCCATCATGAAGACGAGCAAGTCTATAGATATCTTGTTCTCCTTCCTTAGAGTCCAATTTTTCATACAACTCCTTGTTCACTTTCCCTAGTGCTTCCTTTACGGCTTTCTTTGCTTGTCTTTTAGCCTCTTTGTATGCTTCTATGTTCTCATCACTCCAACTTGTCCCCAGCTTTTTGTAGCAATCTCTTTTGTTCCTTATGGCTTGTTTCACCTCATCATTCCACCAATACGTGTTCTTTTTGGGTGGCAGACATCCTTTAGATTCTCCAAGTACCTTCTTTGCCAATTTGTTAATGGTCAGCTCCATTCATAACCACACATCCCCCACATGTGTTTCATTATCAATACGTCATACATCTTCACCGAACATTTTGTGTGTAAAGCTTTATTAAAGATCCCCCTCAAGCCTCCACCACTTTATCTTTGGCTCCACTTGTTGCTTAACTTGTCTTCTATGGTTCTTACCTCGAAAGTCAAGCACAAGCATCCTATGCTGAGTGACAGCACTCTCATCTGAGATAACCTTACAATCAGTGTAGCTAGTTCTCCAAGTAGCCCGTACTAAGAAGTAGTCAATTGTGGTACTATTAGCTCCACTTCTATATGTTACAAGGTGGGAGTCTCTTTTCATAAACCAAGTGTTCATTATAGCCAACTCAATGACTCATACGTCGAGGCAAAATCCAAGATGTTCTTTCCTGCTTCATTTCTAGTGCCAAAATCATGTCCTCCATAAATGCTCTCAAAGACATCACAACTTGAGCCCACATGCCCGTTGAGGTTGCCTCCTATGACCAACTTCTCTCCCCTTGGCACTCGTCGCACCACGTCTTCAAGATCTTCCCAAAATTGCTGAGTTGTAGATGCATTCAATCCCACTTGTGGTGCATAAGCACTTACCACAGACACAATTTCACCCCTTATCACCAATTTAATGCTCATAATGCGATTGTTCTTCCCGAAGACTTCTACCGCATCCTCAACATAGTCACGCACCACAATAATGCCTACCCCATTTCTGGTCTTATCTCTCCCCGAATACCACAACTTAAAACCTCTGGGATTAATCTCACGTGCTTTTTCTCCAACCCATTTAGTTTCTTGCATACACATAATGCTGATATTCCTTCTCCTCATAACTTCAACTACCTCGGAAGATCTGTCTGTAAGAGACCCAACATTCCACGTCCCAAAGCGCAATCTAGCACCCCACCTTCTGTTCTTAGCCCCGCCTTGGACCCCACCATGCCCTTGCATATTTGACATCATCCCCGAGCAATGGGATGACGCGCCGCTTCCGGGCGACGACCTAACAACCTTAGCATTCTTATCACCACACCTAGGCCTATGAAGTGTAGCGCGCCCTTGCATATTTGACACCACCCCCAGGCGGAGGGATGATGCGTCGCTTACGGGAGACGACCTAGTTGTAACGATATTCATATTTCGATTCATGTCATGTGATGTGACTAGGTGATACTATTGGCCGTCACACGCCTACCACATCACCCTCCTCCTTTATCCTGGCTTGTGACAGGCATGATACCAAAAAAAATGATCTCGTGACGGAGTTGTGACTTCTTGTATAGTGTGACTAAAATAGTAATGATGGAGTATATGGCCCAGGAACCCCCGGCCCACAGACTCCTACTTTTCCTGCACAGGCCCATCGAGCCCAAGGAGCATCCGAGGCCAAAATACGGTGGCCCAAGTTCAAAGAAGCCTGAAATACACACTGGGGTGCCTTCGGCCACCTTAATCGAAGGCTCCAAGACTCAGAGAACATCCTTTTTTGGCATACGAAGCTACTGGAAGAAAACGGCAGGAAACAGGAGCCTTCGGCACTGTGGAGCCTTCGGCTTCACCAGGCCTTCGGCTACTCGACGCCTTCGGCCACACGGAGCCCTCGGCTACGTGAGGAGTCTTCGGCTAAACGGACTCAATCATCGAAGATTCCCTTTGGAGACAGCCAACCACCGCACTTAATGCGACGTCACATCCACCCACCGCATTCAATGCGGTGAACATGCCGCTGCCGGTGCCACCCCGATTGATGTGACCCCTCGGCCGTTGGATTACTGACACGTGTACTCTCATCGCATTTATTGCTACTATAAATAGAACCCCATTTCCCCATTGTAGAGGACACCAGATCCCATATCCCAACACATCTTGAGTTCATTTAATACAATCGACTCTCTCTCCTCCTATTTGCTCTGACTTCTCTCTAGATTATTCCCGTAATAACCCCTCGGATAAGATACCCCCCGGGTAGACTATCCATCAAGTAACTTTCACTAATTATGTTTATGTTCAAGTTTACACTATATATACTACTGGTCACGAAGTGATGCACACAGCACATAGTAACTTTGGTTACCTTTTTGTCCATCAATTATATTTGACCAATATTTTAGGAAAAAAACATCTTAAATAAAACTTAATGATTCTCTTCCAAAAAATGAAAACTCGGCAGGAACAATCGTGATGCCTTTTATTAGACTTTTGCTATAATCAAGTGTACAATAGCACTTCATTAATTTTTGTTGTTCATAAATGTTTTTATAACGAGATTTGTCCCCAACAAATTTAATTTCATTCCTGGATCGGCCACTAACAAATTTAATACTAATAGATATTTGGCATACAAAGAGTTAGTATACATCTACTTAGCCTACATTATATTGGTTATAAATGTAGGACAATGGTTGTAAATTGAGTAAAATTAACTGGATTAAAGATTAAGGATTAAGATTAACTGAAGGACCTAAAAGGGGTAGGAGGCGAGACACCCCGCTTTTAATCATATAAAATATACTTCCTCCGTTCCATATTAATTGCAACAGTCAACATTTTACGTTTGCCAATGCATAGATTTGACCATTAATATCTCTCATTCCTTATTAGTAAAAAAATTAAAAAATTCATATTTTGAAAATTTAGAATGAGAAGAATTTAACGATATTTTTAAAAATATTAATTTATAATACATTAATTAATAAAATATAATCAAAGTAGAATATGTGAATAGTGCAAAAAGTCTAATATTGCAACTAAAAGAGAACGGAGGTAGTAGTATGTACTCCGTAATAAATTTTCTCATTTTCTTGGTGTGTGTGTTATCTTTGATTTTCACCTTTCACAATATTTATCTTATACGTAGTATATACCATATGTAGTACGGAGTAATACTTGTGTTGTTTCCGTTGTAATGACTTGCTGTGTGTTATTTATAATTTACTACTTCCATAGTAATGACTTGCTCAAATTACTCAAATCACTATATGTCTATCTGACTATCTCGATCAATATTCAAATAGAGTGAAACACATAACATCTTTTATTATATTATGAATTTATGATATGATTGTAGCTAGCTTGCATTGAAATTTTCTTTAACTAGTCTAGTCTAGTCTTTAAAGTCCGGTCTCCTGAACTTAATTAACTCTTTAAAGTCCGGTTTGATATGACATGTGCTTTACTATTTTAAAGTCTGATCCGATATGAGATCAAACTTGTTCTCTCAAAGTTACACTTAATTAAAAACAAAAACTAATCTCACTTTTGGTCCTACGAGATTTATGTCAATTCCATATTTAATTCATATATTTTACTTTGTCCACTTTTAATACTTGACTATTGTTTTCTTGACCATTTTCGATGCATCTCCGATGATTTTAACCACCGAAATAGGACTATATGTGGGCGAAAAACAATAATCATGTACAAAAAATGGTTAAAGTAAAAAATGTGAACCAATTGTGGAATTGATGTGATACTTGTATCACCAAAAGTGAATTTATTCTTAAAAACATTAACATAATACTATCTTTTGTATATGCAATGAGTATAGGTATTGGATACAAAAAGCAAATTTAACGTCAAACTTAAATGAACTATTACTTATTACTCCGATCCGTATTGAATAAAGTTAATTAACATCTGCGTAACTGTATAAAAAAGATAATAAGTTCGAGTATTAATTAAAAGTTGGATCAGAACAAGAATGTAAAAACTTAAGTATTAATCAATAAAAATGGAAAGAATATAACGGCCAGCAATTGTAACCTCCCTCCCTCATTAGTAACAAGACAAAGTAAAGAATAGTGTTATCAATTAATCAATTAATTAATCACAAAGAGCAGTTAAAAAGCAAAGTCTTTGCGCTGAGCTAAGGGCTAACCCCCGTCCTAAAAATGGCGGGCAAATCTCAGCCGTCCGATCTGATACGCGTATGATCAGATTCTGCCTTGATCGAGAAAACACGTACTCTCCCCTACCTTCCTTTACACCCCTCTTTCTTTCTTTCCTTCTCAGCTTTGCTTCCATGCATGGATTTCTACCCAATTCAGTGTGTGTTATAGAGAGAGAAAGTGATGCATCTTTTAGCTTTATAGAGAGAGATATAGAGAGAGAAAGAGAGTCCTTTCTTCAAGTTTCAACTACACTCATGTTACTACTACATAGGTACTAATGTCCAGCATTACTGTTATATGACTTAGATCTTCCTCTTTCTTCTTCAATCTGTTATTGAATTGAGATTTTCCCAGATCAGATTTGAGCTTTTGGGTACTAGAATTTAAGCCCAACTATGGATCAAGAAAATCAAGAAAATCAAGAAACTCTTTAAAGTCCGGTTTGATATGACATGTGCTTTACTATTGTGTATTCATGACGTGATAAGGTATTACACGTATTTTAAAGTCTGATCCGATATGAGATCAAACTTGCTCTCTCAAAGTTACACTCAATTAAAAACAAAAACTAATCTCACTTTTGGTCCTACGAGATTTATGTCAATTTCATGTTTAATTCATATATTTTACTTTGTTCACTTTTAATACTTGACTATTGTTTTCTTGACCATTTTCGATGCATCTCCGACGATTTTAACCACCGAAATAGGACTATATGTGGGTGAAAAACAATAATCATGTACAAAAAATGGTTAAAGTAAAAAATGTGAACCAATTGTGGAATTGATGTGATACTTGTATCACCAAAAGTGTAATTTATTCTTAAAAACATTAACACAATACTTTTGTATATGCAATGAGTATAGGTATTGGATACAAAAAGCAAATTTAACGTCAAACTTAAATGAACTACTAGTATTACTTATTACTCCGATCCGTATTGAATAAAGTTAATTAACATCTGCGTAACTGTATAAAAAAGATAATAAGTTCGAGTATTAATTAAAAGTTGGATCAGAACAAGAATGTAAAAACTTAAGTATTAATCAATAAAAATGGAAAGAATATAACGGCCAGCAATTGTAACCTCCCTCCCTCATTAGTAACAAGACAAAGTAAAGAATAGTGTTATCAATTAATCAATTAATTAATCACAAAGAGCAGTTAAAAAGCAAAGTCTTTGCGCTGAGCTAAGGGCTAACCCCCGTCCTAAAAATGGCGGGCAAATCTCAGCCGTCCGATCTGATACGCGTATGATCAGATTCTGCCTTGATCGAGAAAACACGTACTCTCCCCTACCTTCCTTTACACCCCTCTTTCTTTCTTTCCTTCTCAGCTTTGCTTCCATGCATGGATTTCTACCCAATTCAGTGTGTGTTATAGAGAGAGAAAGTGATGCATCTTTTAGCTTTATAGAGAGAGATATAGAGAGAGAAAGGGAGTCCTTTCTTCAAGTTTCAACTACACTCATGCTACTACTACATAGGTACTAATGTCCAGCATTACTGTTATATGACTTAGATCTTCCTCTTTCTTCTTCAATCTGTCATTGAATTGAGATTTTCCCAGATCAGATTTGAGCTTTTGGGTACTAGAATTTAAGCCCAACTATGGATCAAGAAAATCAAGAAACTCTTCCCCTGAAGCACTTCTGCAAACTCTGCAGAAAAGTATTCCCCTGCGGCAGATCCTTGGGTGGTCACATGAGGTCTCACCTGATCTCTGACCAACCGGAAACCAGCGAGAAGAGTAGAAACTCCGGTCCGGGGACCGAAGCCTACGTGCTGAGAGAGAACCCGAGGAAGACTCTCAAGTTTTCTGGAGATGATGACAAAGAAGCAGAAGAAGAAAAGGAAGATGCTTTGCGTCAGAACAAGGTCTGTGATGAATGTGGGAAAGTTTTTCTGTCTTTTAAGGCTCTGTTTGGGCACATGAAATCCCACTCCCAGAAAGCAGTCAATGCTTTTGGGCGGCCAAACAGGAAGAAGCGATCGAGAAGAGCAGCAGCCAAAAGGTTCCAGGTTAATCTGAATGCTGCTGATACTACTACCAATTCCTCTACCTTAACTTCTGCTAATAGTGACTATGAACAAGAAGAAGTTGCTATGAGTTTGATTATGCTGTCTAATGATGTGGGCAGTAGTTTGGGTACTGATAATTTTGAGTTTCTGGATATGATTCGAGCTGAGAAGTTGAAGAAGCCGAAATCCAGAGGCTTTGAGTGTTGTACCTGCAACAAGACATTCCAGACATACCAAGCTCTGGGAGGTCACAGAGCAAGCCATAATAAGAAGACTGAGAATAAAAATGGCACTTTTTCCCCACCTCCAAAGAAGATGAAAGTGGATTCTCACCAATGCCCGATTTGTTTTAAGATTTTCTCATCGGGTCAAGCATTGGGAGGTCACAAGAGATCTCACTTCATATCAGCTGAGCTGCAGGGGAAAGCTGATGTAGAACCAGCTCAAATGCAGCAGCCAGAGACCAGAGATTTTTTTGATCTCAACTTTCCTGCTCCAGTTGAAGAAGATGAAGAAGAAGAAGATTTCTTGCTTTCTTTCCCAATTTATAGCTCTGTTTGCTTATCAAATTTATGACACGTTCTCTTAAATGCTTTTTTTATGTGGTTTGATCTGCTTTGATTTAGGTATAAGTGTCCTGTGTTCATGAGTGTCAGTAATTCAATTAGTATGAAGCACTTGAATATGTCTCAAAGCAAATTTGTTCCAACTTGGTTGAGAACAAACAATATCATAATAATGTAGAGTTTATCTGAAGTTTGCAGAGAAAATGGTATCATAACGAGATCTATTGTCCAAATTGCTAAAAATGTGATTATCTTGATTTCTTTAATTTTTGATTTCTTTAATTTTTATTTCTGTAATTCAGTTACATTATAAAGGTGCAGATTGATATAGACCTGAAGAGATGTATTTTACTATTTTCTTATACTGTATCATGTAATGGCTTTACCTTGGCAGTAAAGGGAAATGATGATGGACAGTGAGTAAAGTAAAGAAGTGGGAAAGATCAGATATGATATCCATTTTTGGTTATTTTCAATTTTATTGAAAATAGAAAGAGAGATTTTTTTGGTGGCTGGGATCCTTTCCTCTTATGTATGGGCTCGATCTCTTCTTACCTCACCTTCCAAGAGTATCTTCCTTCTTTTCAAGGGCATTGTAGAAATTTAGCCTTGTGACATTGTCTTGTATATATGATATCTACTCAGATTTAGGGGTGTTTGAATTTGCTTCTTTAAACTGCTTCTACTCTTTTAGGAAACAAAAACAAATATTATAAGTTTGAGTGAAAGTGTGGAAGTACTTCTAGGTGGTCCAAATTGCTCATAGAAGTAGATTTTCAGAAGCTGAGAGAGAGCAAATTCTGAATAACTTATTTCGATTTTGCTTCTACTTTTAAAAAAGAAGCAGAAACAGAATCAATTTCACAAAACTCTTAGTCTGATTTGAACTTGTTAGGCCATTTAAAGTGCGTCCTAGCCCAATCTACTTATTTTAAGTTTGATGTGATGTAGTCTGATCTGATCTGATATGAGATCGAAATAGTCGAAGTAAACATATCCTTAAATTGTTTCTAATTTGACAAGTAATAACAGATGAGGTACTATTTAATACTCCCTCCGGTTCTTTTTAAACTTCACACTTTCCTTTTTAGGATGGTCCAAAATAAATTTCACACTTCCTTATTTCCTTATTTGACAAAGAAATCTACATCAAAACAGTGTTAAACAGTGCTAAACAGTGCCAAACAGTGTCTCGACAGTGCCAAACAGTGTCTCAACAGTGCCAAACAGTGTCTCAACAGTGTACTCTACAATAAAGTCAAATTTATTTCCTTAATCAATGTGAAGTCAAACTGTGAAGTTTAAAAAGATCCGGAGGGAGTAGAAAATTAGAAATGATGCATTATAGTACCTCATCTGTTTTTTTTAAATAAAAGTAGATATGAATCTCTCAACCTCAGGTTATATGAAGCTGGATCCGTATTGAAATATTTGGACTTAGGATTGACTTCTTTCCTGCTTTGTTTAGGAAAACAAAGAAGCTTATTTATTAATGATAAGACCCGAGATAAAACAATACAATAGTTCGAGGATACATTGGGATGAAAGAAATAATTGGATGGACTCCAAGACTCAAATAAATTCGCTAATCTCGTAACTATGTAGACTAATTTAACAGCACTGCTAAACTTGTTACTCAAAAGGCGATTGAAAGAAAATAAATTGTCCAAAATAGAAAGGAAACAAGTTAAATCAAGAATCTCTACTTCACCAGAAAGAGAGAATTGATTTAACTAGCAACCAACACAGGAAGCTCACTCGAGTAGAAATTTTCTTAATCATTGGTTTGACTAACAACCTAGAAGGAGATCTAGTTGAAAGTTTAATTTTCTTCTTCCCAGAGCCAGCCAGTGGTTTAGGTGGAGAATGAGTAATTGAAGTCTCAGAACAACAAGGTTGAAAAATTTTGCCAACCATAAATATCGAAAATTCATCAAATGGATTACACTGATGAGAAACACACAACCTCTAGACATTGCTAGGCAAATAATATACCAATACGTACAAGAAAATTTAACATTATGGTTGATATAAGGTTGAGTCAATATCACTTTTATCATATTGAACTTTGACTATATATATTATTGATAAAGTATAGATTTAGAAGAAGTGAAAGCTAGATAGAGAAAGTTCTTTGCATTCAATGTTTTTCAACCCCCTACAACTACTCTTATGAGGGAGTATTTGTAGAGGAAATATGGGTTGGGATCCCAGACCATGGGCTTGGGAGGCCTGATTACAATAATGGGTCGCTAATGGACTGATTACATGAATTCATTGACCAGGACGAGGGTGCCTGGCCGAAGGGGCTAGGCCGAGATGACCATCCTTGTGCCATTTCCCTGATCTTCAGTTCTTGTGCCTCTTTAGTAGGAGTGGGCCCGTCTGACCGAGGGGACCAGTCGATGCGTAATCCAGTGTCTTGTAATGTTATCTTCTATGAGTATGTGGGTCATAGGGTCCAGACCCATATTCTATCAATTATATTTATTGATTTAATAATTATCATATTATAAAAATATACTTCGTAATAAGATAAGCAATTCTATATGTTTTACTATTAAATTCATATGTATGGTTGTATTGGTAAACATTAAATTCATGAAATAATTAAACATTTATGTCTAAAAAATTATTTACAAAATTGTGACTAATGACTATATAATTAACGTAATTTTTAAACTTAAATAACCGTAACATTATATTGTACTAACTATTAATTATTTAGTACCACAATTTATTTTTTAGAAACCCCTAGATTCAAGCTTTTTAAGAATCAAAGTAATGCTACATATGAATCTACTCATTATTTATTACCTTTGTCCTAATGAATATTGTTAAGTTTGTGTTAGACTGTTAGGTGTGAAATAACAAAATTAAAATTACGTGATTGATAATTATGTAAAAGAGAGACAAATAAATAGAATTAAAAATCATTATGGTACTTTAAAGGAAAATCGATACAATTTTCATGATTTAAAAATGGAAAATTGACAAAGTGATGTAGTACTTTATTATAATTATGGAATATGGATGTACAAAGGGAAAGTTCCCGAAATAGGACTAAAACAGTTTGAAAATTTCAAAATAGGGTTGTCATGTTTTTTTATTCCCAAAATATGAGTAATTACTGCCAAGTTTAGAAAATACTGCATGTTTGAAGTCTGGTACTGCCAAAACATGGCAGTAATTAGTCCTATTTTGGGAATAAAAACATGTCAGTCCTATTTTGGAATTTTAAAACCTTTTTAGTCCTATTTCGGGTAATATCCCATATACAAAATACATAAATTTATGTTATACAACGCCATAAGGAAATAAAGGGTCAAATAGGCCTCTGTACCGGTAATGTAAGCTCAATTGAGTTCCTAAACTAAAAAAAGTCCAATTCGCACCATGAACTGATAAAACAGAGTTCAGATTTCATTTTAAGGTTAAACAACGTTACAAAAAGGTCCAATCCGCACCCTAAACTATTAAAAAGTGTCAAAATTGCAATAAATTGAAAATAAAAAAAAAAGAAATAATAAAAAATTAAAAAATGACCGATTGATTACCCGTAAAAAATGAAAATTTGAACCACTTTTTATTAATTATTTTAACCCTTTTTTAGTTGAAGAACCGAATTGTGCCCTTTAAAGCAACCTCAGCGCTGCCTGTCTAGTGTACCGTGACTGTACGCATAGTGTGCCAAATCACTAATATTAGACATTGTGTTTCTATTTATCCCTCCAATGCTTGTAGTCTTTTAATGATATGGCAAAAAAAACTTAAACACTGTGAAGGCCAATGTTTGAGCGTAGAAAGCAGCCCAAACTTGCTGACTAGACAAAAATATAGGCACGACTTCACAATAACTGAAGAAAACGGTTAATTTAATTTAATATATCAATTCCACTATGAGGCGAGATGGTCGAGACTTGCATACATTGGAATTTGGAAGCAGTTTTTGGCTTCCAATATGTAACCACTCCACTTCATAATACGTGGACTAGAAAGTGTTATACATACTCCCTCCGTCCCTTAAAAATTTGCCATGTTTGATCGGCATATAGAATAATAAAGTAAAAACTGTGTGATAGAGATTTATGCAGAGGAGAGAGAAATAACATGAGCCACAAATTGATTGATTAAAATGGAAAGTAGCAAAGTTTTTGGGACAACCAAAAAAGGAAAGTTGGCAAGTTATAAGGGAAGGAGGGGTATGTGACAATTGTCATGTTTTTCTAAGACTAACAAAATAATAGCACTCCCATAAAGATGTCCTCACAATTAGGTAGTTTCCTTCCTCGTCGGTCTCATATGACGGATCTGTTTATGATTATTTCCTGAACACAGTTTGCCTTCTTCTACTCTCTCTTTCACCTAAGGCAGAGAGAACGAGGGCGGAGGGAGAAATTTGAAAAGTTGAAATTGAAATCCTAGGAAGCGGTATGCTGTTTACTTTACTTTTATGCAAGGATTTCAGCTATCTATTCTTGAAGTTCTGTTTCCTTTAAAGATCACATCCCTTTAATGGGTTTAATTTCAAATGTAGTTGGCTTTAACATTTCCACTCTTTCTTTTTACCTTCTTCTTCTTGTGAGTGTGCGGTGTAACAAGGATGAATTGAGTTTTAGGTGAACATCCAATTGCAGTGATCAGTGAATGTGTGCAATACTGCAATATCCTCTTGTATGTATGTATTACTCAAATAATGTGTACAGTTCTTCATTTTTTGTTTGTGCCTAGATGTCTGAGCAATCCAGCAATAGTGACTGGTGTTTTGACATAAAGGAGTTATTAGAGATAAGGACAAGATGTAGAGAGGTACACTATACAATCTAACATTAGTTCCATTCAGTTTACAGCTTTTGCTAAATAGAAATATTTTTGGATCTTCAGGTTTCTATTACAATGATTTACAATCTCATTTAGCTTGGATACCCATTGTTCTACCGGGTCTACTAATGAGCTTCTAGTTTTTTTTTTGTAGTTAAGGAAAGAAAAGGATTTGTTGAGAGACTCACAAATGCAGAGCTTTGAAATCATCAGAGTAATGGACTTACACTGTTAAAATGACCATTAACCCAAGGATATTATATTTTTTGTTAAAAAGTTTTCATGTAAAAATTCCCTCTTTGTAGAAATTAGAAGAGCAGGTACAAACATTATCTTGTGCCCACGTGGAGGACAAGAAACGGATCCAGGAGTTGGAAAGGGAGCTAAATAACTGCTCACAAGAAATAGGTATTGATTCCTAAACCAAGATTGTGGCAGACCATGAAATACTTGCTTTGTGTGTTGAAAAGCTATGATGCATTGCAATCTTAGAGCCCGTTTGGTAGCACCAAAATTGGCTGTTTTGGCTGATTCTGCTGAAATTTATGATATTCTGGCTGGAGTGGCTGTTTTGGCTGATTCTGCTGATTTCATAAAAAAATATTTTAAAAATATATTTTATTAATAAAATAAAGAAAAAATTATATGTAAAAATAGCTAAAATGGTCATCTACAGTAACTTCAGCCAATACAGCCAGAAAAGTAACTCCAACCTTACTTTTTCGGCTTATTACACAATTCAGCGCGCGAAAGTAAAAGTTACGTGTTTGGTGAAAAAGCTGGCTGATAAGTCTGATAAGCCAAAAACAGAGGACTCCAAACGGGCTCTTAGATTCTTTCGGAAGAAGGATATTAGGGCTTGGACTGGTTCGGTTCCTTGATATATTTTTAGGAACATTTGAAGAACTGTTAATTTCATAACGGTTCAGTTTCTATAGTTTTTCTTAAGATTCAATACATGGAGCGTTAATGTCCTTACAGTTTGGTTCTTCTACTTTATTGGTTAACTGTTAGAAAAGACCAACACCAAGCTAAAACCATTTAACAAGTAAAAAGACCCCTAAACCCTAAATATTGAATGCCTTAGATTTGCTATAAAATTTAAAGATACTACGTATAAACTAGACTCTAAACATATTTGTTGATTTTTTAGAAGAACCTTGATTACCATTTTGTTATGGTATTCGATAATGAAAGTATATGTTTGTGTATATAATTATATAGGGCCTCGTTTTCGGTGATAACATTTCTTCCCGTGAGAAATGAGAATGATCTGAACGTTTCAAATTATGGTTCATAGCAGTGCACATTTGAAATGGGCAGAATAAGTTGAATCTATTTACAAAAATGCCACCACATTTGTAATGGTAGTGTACATTTTTGTTTCACATAATTCACAATTCCCAAATCTAAAACTCTAGATTCATTCTCATTTCTCTTCATAGATCGTGTTCTCATTTGGTCCAAATTCTATATATAATTTGAAATACTAGTTCTTTAATGTTTCTTGCAATTATTTTTAGCAGGAATAAAAATCTGAACCCTTGAACTACAACCAGGACGCAAAATATTAAGAAATACTGAAATAGTAATCTATATGCAAGAACTGTCTTATTGATTCAAATTCGGAAATCCAACCCATAGAGGATATTGATGCATTTCACTTTTAAATGGTTTCATTCTTGTTATATATTTATTATATTTATAAGAATCTGCGCGTGCGACGGTGCGAGTGTGTCACATGTTCATACATGCATGGATGCACACATACATACATGTGCATGCATTCTTGTTTTGTTGTAACATCACTTTTGCCAAAACATTATCTTGACCATAATATACGTAGTATATTTTATCCATATTGCTAAATAATTACAAGTTGGTATTTTGAAAATATGCTTTTATTGAAATCTGACACCATTTTATATAATATGATTTGTTTTTATATATTAGTAAAAAATATGATCAAACTACAGTATGAGTAATACAAAAATTGAAGTGGTGCAACTAATGATACGTACACAGTGATTTGGAATAGAAATATTATTGATACTGTAGAAAACCATAAGAATACTGCCGAGACCAATTCAAGAGGGCCTCGATCTCTCCCAGATTCCAATTCTTACTCCAATCCCGACTGCCCTCTCCAAATTATATTCCTTCTATTTATTCTTTTCCAATGAGGCTTGCCCTCAATCTTACTAATTACATGCCCCAGCCCACTCATTTATTTACACCTTATTAACATATTCATTATTATTTCTATTACTTCTCTCGCCATAACTTCAGGTCCGTATCAACTATCAACTAAGAAGAGAAAAACTATGTTATTCTTACACTACTTTAGCTTGGGATGATCTTCTGTAACAAGATACTTGCAATAGATTACCTGCAGGATCAGCTCACATTAAGCAACTCAGATAAGGAAGTTTTGGAGGAAGAAACTGGGAGGTTAAAAGAGGAACTAGAGATTTCAAA
The DNA here is from genome assembly GCA_945859915.1 of Cuscuta epithymum. NCBI lineage: Eukaryota > Viridiplantae > Streptophyta > Magnoliopsida > Solanales > Convolvulaceae > Cuscuta > Cuscuta epithymum. The sequence goes on from CAMAPF010000116.1 coordinate 544,691, forward strand.
GGCTGAGGGGTTTATGTTGTTGGAAAATTTGGAAAGCAAGGAGTTGGAGCTTCAGAGTTCATCTTTGTTAATAGAGAAACTAGAGGAGTCTATTTCATGCGTGGGATTGGATTATCAATGTGAAATTGAGAGCCTGAAGCTTGATCTAACAGCATTGGATCAAAATTGCCTTGAACATAAAAAGTCGCAAGAGCAGACAGCTCAAAGAAATGCATCGTTTCATGATTTTCAGCTTCACTTCCAGAATACAGGGGACTATATTGAATATTTAGAGAAGGAGAATGCAATTCTAAAGGAACAACTTCAAACATGTGAAAAGAACGTCAAAGTGTTTTGCCAAAATGTGGAAGAGCAATTTCCAGAATGGATAATTACTGGGCATGAAGAAGTCCCAGAGAATAATGCCAGGTAATATATACTCTTTTTTGCTTACATGTGTTCAGTATACAGATGGTGACTTGGAATATGAAAACCTTAACTGAATCTCAGCACCAGTGACTTCATGTTATTGAATAGTGCAATTTAGTAATTGAAATATACGAAGTATATGTTTGTATGCATGTATTCTTTACATTGACCAGTGAATAATTTATGAAAAGAAATGGAGATTTGGTGTGGGGTCTTGTTAGATACATGGTGTATTTACGTGAGGAAGCTTCTTTATCGGTCAAAACTGTGAAAGTTAGACACAATGTGTATAACTCAAGTCTTTTTCTCTCTTTCTCTCTACCCAAAGCTCATGTGGAGACATTTTGGGTCCTCTCCTTACCAAACTCGCTGTTCTAGGGGCATCCACAGTCAACCGTAAGGATGAGACAAACACAGTGTCCCATCAAATACAAAGATACGAATCTCTTTTGGCAAAACTTAAGGTATGATTAAGAAGTGAAATCATCTACTGCATGTCTGCATCAAGACTTGATTATGGTTTAATTTATAAGAAAAGCCATATTTAACTTTTATAGAGTTTATATAAAATGTTGGGTTAGGAAGAACTGAAGCTTGAAAGGTTAAAGGCAAAAGAAGAAGCAGAGGATTTAGCTCAGGAAATGGCAGAACTAAGATACCACATGATGGGGTTGCTTGAAGAAGAGCAAAAACGGCGTGTATGCATTGAGCAATTGTCTTTGCTGAGAATCTCAAAGCTGGAGGCTCAGGTATCCAATAATTTTATACATTGTAGCCCAAGGTGCTGATTGAGATAAAGACATGTTCATTTGGACTGGAATATCCTGGTCTGGCCCGGTCTAGTGTGTTTAAGAATGGTCCGGTCTTTTGTGTTCTAGTTTGATGTTATGTGTATTTTATTACGGAGTATTACTTAATGATAGTCTATCCTTCTTTGGCCTGATGTGTTTGAGACTGGTTTTGCGATCTGTTGTGATCTGGTCTAGCTGGCTGGGGTTGATACAATCCCAAGCGAACATGTCTTTTATTGTCATTGTAATGATAAATATTATTATATTAATGAAGCTTGATAAAGAACGAAAGAAATCAGATGAACAAGAGCTTGTGAAAACTATCTCCACTTCCGAATTTGCCCCTGAAGCGTAAAACACCGGTTGTGCTTCTCGAGGTCTGACTGCCAAGACAAGAGGCTGTTTTTTTACTTGCTAGAGAGGGAATGCTGAGGTGATCATCTTCAGTATGCTACTATCCATCTCCAACCCATTGGAGATTGCATTGCTGTGCAGTGGGGTTTTCATGGCAAATTTGATAAAACTGTATGTGTAGTAGGGATTAGAAGTCAAGTTTTCATGTCACTTTTGAGATCTATTTTGAGAGCCGGTTATGAGGCATGGAAAATAGACCGAGTGCCAATGTTCCATAAAGGTCGATAGTACTTTTAGATTTGTCAAATGAGAATGTGATCTATTGATGTTGAAAAGAGTAAGAATGAATCTTGTGCTTGAATTTGAGAGTTGTGCATTGTCTATAATAGAATGTACACCCGCGTCATGAACTAGAAATTGTACATCGACATTTTCTTAGTAACTTGAAGTATTTTTTTGTTTCGGTAAACCGTGCCTATCTTAAACACAAATATGCATTACCATAAATTAGAATTGTGCAACATTCTCAATTTGTATTGGAACAACTTTCTCATCTTAATCGGAATATTTGTGAGTGTGTGTGTTTACTCTTTTTGTTCTTCAATGTGTTTCAATTATATTATTAATTGGTGAACACAAGTATGTTTTACTATCTTTTTTTGAATATCAATAGAACCTCTAATGTACATTTAAATACATAAATTTAAATTATTAGCAATTATTTAAATTATAATTGAAGTGATTATCTTTCCCACTAGTCAAGCTAAAAGTAAATTGCAACTTTTGGTTAGATGGGAAATAGAAAGGGCGTTACCGTTTTTTTACAACAATTCAAAATGTGGAAGAAGACTATCTTTCTTGAAAGCACAATGAGGCTTGATTACGGAAAACATTTTGAGAAAGAATTGAAGCATTTTCTAATTTTTCCTGAATACCCCATATAAATAATTTGCTATATTTCTTACTGCATCCTAATTGTAAATGTGCTAGAATGATGTCTGGAAATGTCTTGTACAATACTGATAATAGGACTATTTGTCAGAATTAAAAGTTAAAGCATACGTTTGATTAGAATATCTTCATTCTTCAAGGTCTCTATATTTGAGAGAAAAAAAGATCAACCATGGGCGGAGCTAGGGGTGGGCCAACCTAGGCCATGGCCCACCCCAAAATTTAAAAATGGCTTAATTTTTAAGGTGAAAATTTTCATGTAAAATTTTTCCTAAAAATATTCTTTGTACTGGCCCAGTGCTCTGGCTCCGCCCCTGAATACAACGTATTAGTTTGTGAATTTAATACAAGTTTTACTACAACTTACCTTACCTATAATTTCTTTTTGACAGAAATGAAAACCAACAAAAAAAGATTCCCTTTGATTCGTTCAAGAAAGGTGAATAATAATAAACTCTTTTCTTTTCAAAGAAGAATGCAATGCCTTCCAAGAAGAGGTTTTGGATTATATTGAAACAAAAACACTACATGGCTTTTGATTGACTCATAAGATAAGCCAATAATCCGCTTCTGCATCCTATAAATAACGGATATTCAAAATGTGGTTGATGATCATATAGGAAAGACCAGACATTGTTCATTTAACTGTTGTAATGGTGATAATCAGTGGTGTGGAATATGAACGTATCATTGTCGGTCGCTCTTTGAGATACAATCCAGGCGATTTTTCTATCACGCTCAGTAATTTAATTGGTATTTGTTCATCTTTAACTGATTCACGTTTTTTCTTAAATGAATTGATCGTATCATTTAACATACAATGTACGTGTGCATATACGCATTTATGTATTTATATCATACATGTATGTACGAGGGCAATAAACACTATGTGCATAATTTGTTCATTCAGTATTAATTTCACTAAGTATATTGTTTATAGTTTTTTTTGAAAGGAAAAACCCTAGACAAAAATTAGGGAAAAGACCACAAAGAAACGACTGAAGCCTTATCTCTGAACTCCTGTCCAATTTTACAGACCTAGATCTGTTGCGTAGTATATTGTTTATAGTTTAACATACATTGTTCACCTAGTGCAATAAGGCCCCGGGTCTGGTATATGATAAAAAATAGTCCATCTGTCTCACTATAATTGTCACATTTTTCATTTTCTGTCTGTCCCACTAAAATTGTCTCATACCACATTTGATAATATTTGTGTGGTTCTTATTCATTCTTACTTTATTATTAATACTTTATCAACTCATATCAATCACATAACTCTATTTTTCTTAAAAACAATATCACTCTCTTTTGATCGAAAAAAAAGAGTCATAGGTAGTACCACGTAAATTGTAAATTAAAACTAAAAAGTACTACTGTACTAGTCTATCGCCGTGTATTACTTGGTTATGTTATATGAGAAATGCTATTGGTGCCCCAAAATGGGGTACCCCATTCTTACCCCGGCCTATTGTGCGGCCATAAACGAGGCAACACATTTAAATAGTACTTAAATGTGTTGCCTCGTTTATGGCCGCACAATAGGCCGGGGTAAGAATAGGGTACCCCATTTTGGGGCACCAATAGCATTTCTGATGTTATATTAATGGAATGACACTCCCTTTTTCTAAAACTGGAAAGTGAGAGTATTTTTTCTTAAATAAAGCACTCTTTAGAAAAAATGAAACGATTATCCACCTCAATTTTGTGTATTTGTTGTAGTTGGGTACTTATGTAGGGCTGAGCACCGGTCTTGGACCTATAATAATGAACCGAAGACCGGACCTATATAATTCTGGTCCAGGACTGGACCAGATAAGATTATTCTGGTTTTTCCGGTCCGAATAGTTTTGATTGCCCAATGTTCTGTGAGCCAACACTGGGATACTAATAGCTTGAAATCTAGTCTAGTTACCTAATAATAATACGGAGTAATAATAGTAATTTTGAATTAATATTAACTATTAAGTAAAGGGAGAATTCTCAAAATATGATTAAAAACATTTTGCAATTCGAAAATATGAGTACTTCATTTTTTTTCTCAAATATGAGTAATTACTGTTAAATAAACTTGATACTACGTATTACTCCCTCCATCCTGCTAAAATTGTCCCAGACACTATTCACTTCAAATCACTTTTAATCTCTTACTTTATATATCAATTTTTTTATCAAATTTGATTCTGGTTTTTGCGATTTTGTAATTTCTGAGTATATAATTTTTTTTCTAAAAAAAATTTGAGCGTGGATAAGGATCCGTTTGCTTTATCGTCAGTCAAGCATTGTAAACCGAATTGTCCCAAACATTGTGGGAGTATTTATTTTACTATTTCATATTTTGGTCTAACTAAAATCAATTCAATTAAGCGCATCCTAATTCTTCTTAATCACGTGGGTTGTAGGTTATAAAGGAGAGGAGATTCAATTTGAATGGTCAAATCATAATGTAACGATAATAGGATGGGCTCAAAGAAACCGGACCTGGTTTGAGGCCTGTATACACCTGCCACACAACATCATTACAATGGGTGTCATCGAAACAAAGTTTGACGATGAACGAGGTATCCTTTACATCAAGTTATCAAAACATGCGATTGACAAAATTGATCCCGCAACAACCGTATCGGTTCAAGAACTACTTGACAGGCAAACCCCATCGTCAAGCGGCGGCGGAAGAAAAGATTCATCACAAAACAACCATACAAAGGGCGGCGGCGCAACAAAAAAGCGCATAAAAGAGGCAGAGCTTACATGGCAGGAAGATGACGAAAGATCATCGTCATGGCGGGTCTTTGAGAATCTGAAAATGGGTTTGAAGATTATTTTAGTCGTTATCGTGACTCTTGGTTTATTTAGACTGATTGAAATACAAAAAAGAATCAATCAGTAATTTAAACAAATCCTCAGTCGTTTAAATTGCAAGCATATTAAAAAAATAAAAATATTATATTACGGAGTATGTTTCGTTTTTTGTTTTTATCCTCCAAACAATGAATAACTTGTACGTGCGCAAACATGAATGTTTTCTTTTGGACTGAAATTTGCTGGTCTGGTCTGGTCTGGTCTGTTTAAGTCTGGTCTGGTCTGGTCTGGTCTGTTTAAGTCTGGTCTGGTCTGGTCTGGTCTGAACTGGTCTGGTAAACGTCTGGTCTCTGTGTATTTTATAACTACGGAAGTCTGGCCTGGTCTGGTCTGGTCTGTTTAAGTTTGGTCTGGTCTGGTCTGTTTAAGTCTGGTCTGGTCTGGTCTGTTTAAGTCTGGTCTGGTCTGGTCTGGGACTGAAAACAGTCCAAAAGAAAACATCCCAAGTCTGCAAGAAAAAGGCAAAAACTATGTAGATTATGAGCCCGTTTGGAGAACTCTGTTTTCGGCTTATCAGGCTTATCAGCCAGCTTTTTCACCAAACACGTAATTTTTACTTTCGCGCGCTGAATTGTGTAATAAGCCGAAAAAGTAAGGTTGGAGTTACTTTTCTGGCTGTATTGGCTGAAGTTACTGTAGAGGACCATTTTAGCTATTTTTACATATAATTTTTTCTTTAATTTATTAATAAAATATATTTTTAAAATATTTTTTTCTTAAATCAGCAGAATCAGCCAAAACAGCCACTCCAGCCAGAATATCATAAATTTCAGCAGAATCAGCCAAAACAGCCGATTTTGGTGCTACCAAACGGGCTCTATAGCTTTGTACCAATTTAAGAAGAGAATGTTTTTTTTAAATCAAGTAACGAATTTATTCATTAAATGATAACAAATATACAAGCATATGATAATAGTCTAAGGCTACAATGAGATGCGACATAGAACGGAAAAGATCCAATGAATCCTTCCAGATCGCTAACTCCATTATAATGTAGTCTAGTCTAACAGATTCGCTGCTCTTCTTGCTACCCCACAGAGAAAATAAAAAATTACGACTATTAGATCCGGCTTCACCAGCCACAAAACAGAGAATATTGGTTTGACTAGCTATCAACAAATGAAACTCAATTGACCAGCCATCGGTTTGACTAGCCACCAAAAATGAGTTCTAGTTGAGCGATCTCTTTTCCAGAGCTAAGTAAGGCGGTGGTCACTACAAGAAAAATCATTTTTTGCGTCGACAAAAAGTCGACACAAAAAGTTAAAAGTGGACGCAAATACTTTATTTGCGTCGACATGTGGACGCAAATGGGTCGACGCAAAAGCCTCAACGCAAAAGCATTATTAGCGTCCACTTTGGTCGACGCAAATACATTTTTATTTTTTGCGTCGACATTGTCAACGCAAAAGGCGTAAATCTGAAAAAAATAAAAAACATCATTTGCGTCGACGCTAAAAGTGCTTTTTTTCCAAAAAAAATAAAAATAAAATATAATCACAGGATTTTCGTATTAAAAATACTGGTATACAGAAAATGAGTAATCTCATTTATTAAATTAAGGGCATTCATCATCAATCAAATAAATTTGGAAAAACTAACTACCAATGTGTTAAATAGTTTTGGCATAACTCATCGAAAAGAGCACATATACAAGTTCAAACAGCCAAGCATGGATAATAACATACTAAATTAAATTAATACAATGTAAAATTGCTATAATGTAAAAAATACAATCAATGACATATTCACCTTTATATTATAGGCCTAAAACAGGATTTTAAACCTATGATATAAGACAAATGGACAGGATTTAAAACCGCTCTGGAATAAAAGTCATGGATTAGAGCACTACCACTTGAAACTTCAAATAGAGGAAAACCTATCAATCCAAAAAAAGTGGCATCAAGTTTCAGCAGTTACTTCTCAAATGATGAGGAACATAGCAAGCATAATGGAGACAAAAATGGAAAAACACATTAGGATTAATCAGACCGAAGAATCCTAATTCAACGCCTCATTGTATTGGGAGGAAAGTGTCTGCAAGAACATCAGGATTAATTAGTAATGATTTTAATTCATGGATCCACAAATATGCATTCTGTGAATATTTTAGTTATAAGGAGTGCAAATGTCACTGGTTAAGTCATTATAGTCTAACTAACTACACGCTCTTGATTCTGTAAAAAAATGAAATAATCCACTTGAAATGCTTGCACCGTGCTCATATAAGGTAGTAGTTATAATAATCATTTATTACAAGAACGATATAGTAAAATTAACATGCAAATCATAATATAGTACTTGTAGAAAAATTATAAGTTGCTAAAAATGTTGCACCTTTTATCTGAAGTTCGCTGATTAGGTCATTAAGGCCACCTTTGGTCATCAAGTCACTCTGCAGAAGAAGTGTTTCCTAATTAAGGAATTGAAAAAGGAAATAAAAAAAGTGTTAATGGTTCCACAAAACCCACTTGCATTGATGTATCAGTAATGGATGGAAATTTTAAAAGCAAATAATTACATTGAACATTGCTGCATCCAGGATAATCCATTTTTGCATCCAACACGATACGCTCTGCTAAATCAAAGTCCACAGATTTATATCAACATAAGCATGATAAATTCCAGTACGTTTCGAGTCCAATATGTCTTTCACATTTACATGATCAAACTGAAATAATAACAACACATTAAATTCTATTTCACCTGTTCAGGGTAATGCACCTTGAGCAATTAGGGACCTCTTCTATATAAGTAACAAGTCCAATAAGCCAATCTGGCAGACAAAGAAGCAAATCCAGGGGATGCAGAGTATAAGCAAATTTAAAATAGAACATAGATTTTAAATGCCAAATTCTCAATAAATTACTTAGGGATTAAGACACAACATTAAAGATTCCGATTAAATTCTTAGTTTTCAAGATGACACGAATTCTCTTCACACAATATGACATTCAATTAAATCCCGAAAAGTCATTGAATTGCATTTCTATTGATAAGTTGTGCTAGCTAGGTAACCTACTTCTTTCAGAATCACAAGGCCTAATCGACTCTACAACTGCATCTCCACCTGCAGCATTTGCACTAAATTTTCCGGCGGTCTCGTAACCACTGACTTTGTATCACACCCATAGTTGTCATGGCGCATGGCGACATACATGGCGCACAGGCATTTTTCCATGGCGATGGCGATGGCGCAAATATGGCGTCGCCACGTGACAAAAATAAAAAAAGCTAAAAAAGTGAATTATAAACACTACAATTGTATCCCCAGCCACCAAAATATGATAAACAAGTTGAATAACAACATTCTAACCAAAACATGTGACATTCAAATAGTTTAAAGTAGTTCCAAAAACATAATATTAAAAAAAAAAAGCTCCATGTCTTTCAAAATATATTAGCTTTTTTTTGTTTGATAATTATTCCATAATCATCATCAATTGTCACACTCCTCAGTTCTCATCACCTTGGTTTGCTAGCATCTTTATTCATTTTATTTATATATATAACTATATATTTGTATATAACTATATTTATATATATAATTATATATTGTATATAAATTAGAATTAAAACTCACAATTAAAAAAAAATGCAAAAGAAACTTACATTTATAATTGAAAACAAGGTTTAGTAATGAGAATTAAAATTAAAAAACTAATCAAAACAAAAGGTGAAGTATATCATAGAAGGTTATTTTAAAATAGAAGTATCACAGTTAAAACAACAAAACTATAAATACACAACTTAAAAAGATCGAGGACCTGGGAATGGGAAGTTCTGCGGCTCTGCTTCCGCGAGGGACAGAGGAAGGGCGACTCGGTGAGTTCCCTTCGTCTTATTCCTATTCGTTTGATTCCTGCGTGTGACTCGGGTATATGACTTTGGCTTGGGTATTAGTCTGGGCTTGGGTATACGACTTTTAATATTAAGCCTAAAGTCTTAATTAAATTAGCTTGCTAAAAAATTAAGGCCTCAATTTATTTTATCTTGTTCTGGGCCTGCCAATGCGGTTCTACTTGCGAATAAGGTAAGGATTTGTTCGCTCAACGCCATGGCGAAGGCGCAGGAATGGCGAAGGCGCAGGAATGGCGACGCCATGTGTATATGCCTCGCCACAGGCCTTTTACGTAGCGCAGGGGTGATAAGTGCGCCTCATGGCGCATGGCGCGCGCGCCATTTCACGCCATCGACAACTATGATCACACCATACCCAACTGCAGTATCCAAAATTGGAAAAAGAATACACATATTCAATAAAAAAGATTCTGTACAGACAGAAAGTTTTTTGCGAAAGGTTAAGAGGCAATACCAGCCACACTGGAGGAGTCCTGGACCAGTACTCCTCCATCCAGATAAATGGAGCCTTGCATGAACAAAAACCTAAGAAAACATTGTAACATTACAATAATAAAGATTAAAAACAATCATTAGAGAAGTCAACAATCAGGTTTGGAATTGGAAACGATCACACTAATCAAAACAATTTGAATAATTGACCAAACTTGGCTCAATTGTTATCACAATAGCACTCTTAATTACTTCTAGAAATTAATCCTATCAATTAAACTAGCTAAAAATGAGAACAAATATTTCAAAATCTAGAAGATATAGCAATGATGAAGTAAACAATTGAAAAAAGATGCAATATTTAATGCAAATGATCTTCTGCTACTCTTTCATCAGATGATTTTGATGAAGCAAACAAGACCGCTCTAATTGAATAATTAAGCATCAACCTCTTCATCAGATTATTTGAATGAAAAATATATAATTATTCTGTTAGTCTGATGACAAAAGAATTACGAAAATATTGGTTATGGGGAACTACTATACACTTTCAACATCTTATCCAAAAAGTGCTACTAAGATTGATGGATAAAGCAAATCTAGATGAATTACAAATTGAGTCCTGGACTTCTCTCTGCTTATTAGGTTGATTTAGATCTGAACTACCACTCCCCACTAAGAAAACACATCATACTTCTTCAGGAATAACGTATGGCAGAAAAATTAAATCAATTCTCAGAACTTGTTTGATTCATAAGAGAAGTGTAAGAAATTAGTAAAAGCATACCAGATGGAGGAGAAGACATTATATTGAGGTCAGTCTAGTCGAGGATCTGCAGAGGCGTGTTTGCTCCCAGCGCGATGCGAAGTGGTGTTCGAATCGCTTGTCGTTGGTGTTGTTCCTGCGACGGCCGATGTTTATCGCCGGTCGTACATGTGCTCGGCATTTTCTAGCGGAAGCCTGCGATGTCCTCTCAATCGCCACCCCAAACATTCTCCCCGCCGGTGCCGGCGGGCCACTATAGCTTGAGAGAGATTCCCTTGATGAAATTCCTCTGCTGCGGCCATTTGTGATACGAGTATGTAAACACTAGGGTTTTGTTTTGCGCTGAAAAAACTCTAATTCTTCGTAAATACTCCCTCCGTCCCGCTATGATTGTCCCGTTTTACCTTTTCGGTCCGTCCCACTAAGATTGTCTCATACCTTATTTGGTAAAGTTTGTGTGGTTCTAAATCATTCCTACTTTATTCTTACTTTATCAATTCAATACCAACCACATAAACCCACTTTTATTAATAACCGTGCCACCTTCTCTTGTCCCAAACTTAGGGGACGGAGGTAGTAGATAGTACTGGGGAGTATTAGCGTCAACCCAAATGACATTTACCGATAATTTTTTAGTATGTCTTTTTGTGTCCAAATGTTGACGCAAAAGACTCTTTATTCGTGTCCACGTGTGTCGACGCAAATACTTTGGACGCAAATAATACTTTTTCTTGGACGCAAATACTGTTTAAGTCTGGTCTGGTCTGGTCTGTTTAAGTCTGGTCTGGTCTGGTCTGTTTAAGTCTGGTCTAGTCTGGTCTGGGACTGAAAACAGTCCAAAAGAAAACATCCCAAGTCTGCAAGAAAAAGGCAAAAACTATGTAGATTATAGCTTTGTACCAATTTAAGAAGAGAATGTTTTTTTTTTTAAATCAAGTAACGAATTTATTCATTAAATGATAACAAATATACAAGCATATGATAATAGTCTAAGGCTACAATGAGATGCGACATAGAACGGAAAAGATCCAATGAATCCTTCCAGATCGCTAACTCCACTATAATGTAGTCTAGTCTAACAGATTCGCTGCTCTTCTTGCTACCCCACAGAGAAAATAAAAAATTACGACTAACAGATCCGGCTTCACCAGCCACAAAACAGAGAATATTGGTTTGACTAGCTATCAACAAATGAAACTCAATTGACCAGTCATCGGTTTGACTAGCCACCAAAAATGAGTTCTAGTTGAGCGATCTCTTTTCCAGAGCTAAGTGAGGCGGTGGTTCAGGCGGAGGACGAGTAGTTGGAGCTTGAGAAGAACTAGGTTGAACCTGTCTTGCCAACCATGAATAATGAACCACTTGATCGGTTACACCGACGAGAAAGACACAACCTCTAGACATTGCTAGGAGAAGAACAAAATTCACGCTCACCTGAAGCGGACATAACTCTCGGCCATAGAAGAAGCCGGATCACAACCAACATTATCCTAGAAGGTAGAAATAAAAAAGAGCAACAACATAAGAATTTTTTCTTATTCATTACCGCCCATAGAATGTTGCCATCATCGAAGATTGTTGTGAAATCAGAGAAGAGAAAGCCAACAGATTAAATTCATCCAGCACTTCGCCACCTAGGGTCTCTTAGGGATGGCTCTAACTCTCAAAACTTTGGCATAACTGAAAGCAGCAGTGAATCGGTCAAGGAGAGGGTGTTACTAATTACTCCTTAACTAATTACTCCTTATAAAATAAGACGGCACTATACGACAATATATATTTAAGTAAAATTAATGTTTAATTGTATAGCAAACTAATTACTAATATTTGCTTGCTTTATCACCAATATATTTTTTGTAGACCCGACTTTTATAAGATTTTAGATTACGAAGGTCATACAAATTCCAAAATTGAATCACCCAAAATTTGGAAAGACATTTTTTATTTATTTAATAACTCCAAATACAAATATGTAGGCTAATTTTATAAAAGAGAAAAACTGAAAACATGATTCTTTTTTATATCACCTTTCATTTGCCTTAAAGCCACACGTAGCAATAGTTCAAAAGTAGACTGCATCACTTTATAAAAAAGGAAAAATTGACAAGAATAATCTCACTTTTTATCGGTCGTCTCATAAAAATCCTACATTTACGTAATCCCATAATAATCTCACCTTTACGTAATTCCAGAATAATCTCACATTTGCATATTATATTCTTTATGACCTACTATATGAGGTTTTTATCCTTTCGTTGGACCCCTGACCGGTTGAGCAAATTTTTGAAAGGTGGAATTATTTATGCAAGGTTTTCAAAGAAAGGGTAAAAAATCAGATATAGCAGGTCATCAACCATTCAACCGATCAGTGTCAACGAAAGAAGATTGGGTGCAAATGTGGGATTATTTTGGGATTATGTAAATGTGAGATTATAATGAGAAGACCGGTAAAAGGTGAGATTATTCTCATCAATTTTTCCTTGTAAAATTCACTAAATGTACCATACCTTTCTCCAAATAGACTAATAAGAATGCTTCAATTGAATTATTTAAATCTAAATTAAAAAGCATCTAATGATTTGGACCAATAAAATGAATTGTAGGTACAGTACCCCATTTTTTAAATGAGTACCGGAGTTGTCACCAAAACAAAAAGAAAAGAAAAAATAACTATGCAGCACTATGATCTCAAGCAACATAGGAAGGAAAAACAAATCACAACATTCCTTGTTATAATCGGCATATTACGTATATGAATCAGATATTCCAACCAATGCCGATCGATTCCCAAATCACAAAAATAAAACTGAATTGGCAGATTAAAGGTCGAAAAGAAACACCTGACTCCGACTCCAAAACCGAATCCAGAAGAAAAACAAGAAACATTCGATCAAAACATAACCATTCGATCATCAACTACCGATTCAATACATAAATACAATATATAGTAACGAATTGCTTAAATGCAAAATCAGATTACGCTGATTCCATTTAATAGGTAGATCATATGACCAGGGGCGAACCTATAAGCAGGGTAAGCACTGGCTTCACCTCAAAAAGTGTTACAGCCTAAGTGGTAGTAGTTTCAAACTTCAAGCACTCCTTAGGTTACAGGTCCTGGGATAGATTTTCCATCAGGCTACACCCAGATTTTTGTTATTTTGGAAGCACTTCTGAGATGAGCTTTTTATTTTTTAATTTCTTCTCTCTGTTTCCGCGTTGGACTGGAGCGTAAGTACTAAAAGTAAGTAATACAGGATATTTAGTATTTGGCCTTTAGAATCAAAATTTCAATTACACCCATGACCCATTTGAAAGCGCTAGACTTCCCCTTTCTTCTTTACTCTTTAGAAAACATCATGCATATCTTCTACCTCTATGTCAATTTCCGGCGGTGCGATTGACTCCTTAGTGCTTAACTTTATTCTAGGTTTTTTTATTTGTCCAATATTAAATCTTTAGTAGTTAATAATTTTTGTTATCATTGTTCAAATTATATTGTTAACAATCAATCTGTTTATCTATTATCTATGTATGAAGTTGCTGAGCACTAGCAAAGTAGCTGTAGAGGATTGGAGCTGCAATTACATTCACTCTACTTCTCAAGGTTTTATTAATTTTTCTAGTCCTAAATTATTAAAACCTTGTTAATATTGTATTCTTCAATCTATAATACATCATCGTATTTCACATATAATGAATTAATTATTTAAACAACTAGGGTAGTTTTACTTTTCTATGTTATTAATTATATATTTGTAATTAGGGGAAAATTACAATAACTAATTTTGAATTTATAAATTACTCTTTTCATTTTTAAGTTAGTATATTAATAATTTTTTGACATATTGTAATGTTCATATTTATAGTGATATTTTGATTTCTACATTTTATGTAGATACAATGTCCATGTATAATTTTGTTACTGTTACAAGACCAAGACGTGATGTAATTCATAATGAAGCTTGCAGGTCTATCTAATACTTTTATTCTCATGTAGTACACTATCAGTGTTATATATGTGCATACACTGAGCCCCGATGCCTAGATCTGCCACTGCATATGACAAAAGAAATATCCCAAATTCAATCGATCGTTTAAGATTGAAACAAAAGTATGAAACAAAAGTTGGTTAAAAAAAAGATTGAAACAAAAGTATGAATACTCCAAATAATTTAATATGGAGAAGGTTCTGATACCAATTGTTGAAATAAATCCAATAATACTTTAATTTTCTTATTGAAATTATCTAGAGAAGCAACTTAGCGGAAGCGTACCTGACTCTATTGGAGATAATCTTTAGAGATCCGGGAGACGGAGGCTAGGGTTTGCGTCTTCTAGTTGATACACACCCTCGGAAGTTATCTCTCTAATGATAGATGCTTAGAAGCTCATCATTAATTAGGGCATATGACATACATACAATTAAACCCAATAAATAATACCAAGTATATTGTGAATATTACATGTAGTATGAGTCCAATAATCTAACACAAGATACTTGCATTAAATTACCTGCAGGATCAGCTCACGTTAAGCAACTCAGACAAGGAATTTTTGGAGGAAGAAACTGGGAGGTTAAAAGAGGAACTCGAGATATCATGGGGTGAGGGGTTTATGTTGTTGGACAATTTGGAAAGCAAGGAGTTGGTGCTTCAGAGTTCATCTTCGTTAATATAATAGAGAAACTAAGGAGTCTATTTCATGCATGGGATTGGAATATCAATGTGAGATTGAGAGCTTGAAGCTTGATCTAACAGCATTGGATCAAAATTGCCTTAAACATAAAAAGTCGCAAGAGCAGACAGCTCAAGGAAATGCATCGTTTCATGATTTTCAGCTTCGCTTCCATATTGAATATTTGGAGAAGGAGAATGCAACTCTTAAGGAACAACTTCAAACATGTGAAAAGAACGTCAAAGTGTTTTGCCAAAATGTGGAAGAGCAATTTCGAGAATGGATAATTACTGTGAAGAATTCAATTCCTAGCTTACATGAAACTTCCTCCATGTGCAAGTATGTCGTTGGGAAGTTTCCTCACACCAAGGAACCACCTTTCTCACACTTCCACTGAAGCTTCCTCCTAGCTTCAACACACCTTCCTTCCACCTTCTTAGTACCTAGTTTTGGTGCTATAAATAGAGAGCTTGTAGAGTCTTTCTATCATCAAGTAAATTAGAATAGATCATCATAGTACAACCAAGTTTGAGTTGTGAATATCCTTGAGAGATATGTGAGGTGTTTTTGAGAGTTTTTAGTTAGAGCTTGTATGTCTCTTCTTTCTATTCTTGAAAGTAATAGAAGAGTTTTTCTCTCATATTAGCACGATCCTGTTATTCCCAACAAGTGGTATCAGAGCCTGGTTGAGCTTTTGATATTTTTCCCAGAATTTTTCCAAACATAATTCTACTGTCTGAAAAAAATCGAGTTTTTCAGTATTGCTCGGAATTGCAATCTGAATATACCGTTGGATTCGTCTCGTTGAGACGAGAAAACTGGTATTTTTTTGGCCACCGGAAGCTGCCGTACGCACCGCCAAACGCTGGCGAAAAACTGCCTGCGTCATCACGCGCAGTACGTGCAGTCCAGAGGTAGAAGACGGATGACGTCATCACTGACGTCATCAGCCAGCCAGAGCTGCGTCAGCGGCACGAGTGCAGTCCCAGCACAGTCAGCCGCCACTTCATCAGTCCATTGCCATCTTTCACTAGAGTCCAGTCAGCTGCCACGTCATCACCACATCACTGCCACGTCACCTGTCACGTCACCGGTCAGTTTTTAAATTTTGAAAAATTGCAGTCTAGTCCCTCAATTTTTGAAAAATTATAATTTCGGCCTATAATTTTTTCGAAAATTGTATTTTGACCCCGAAAGTGCTTACCCACCATTTTTCGGCCGTTCCGGACGCAACGGTGCTGCCCGTTTTTTGACATTCTGCTCCGATTTTTCTCAAACAGAAAATCCAAATTATTTAGAAGGTGAAAATAACCTTTGACGAGTCAACTTTATCTTCCGGAGCTATGATTATGTTCACGGCTACCAATTACACGCTATGGAAACCTCGGATGGAAGATTTCCTTAGCTGCAAAGAACTTTTTGATCTAATAGAGATGAAAGGTATTAATCCTGACCCGGCCAAGTCAACGGAGTGGAAGAAAATTAATAGAAAAACCATTGGTCAAATCTGACAATGGATTGACCATAGTGTCTTCCACCATGTTGCACAAGAAACCAACGTTTATGCCCTTTGGAAGAAGTTAGAAGATATGTACCAGGCCAAGACCGCTAGGAACTAGGCCCTACTGATGAGGCGCCTTGTTAATATGAAGCTCAAAAGTGGAACTTCTGTTGCTGAACATAGTAGTCAATTTTAGAGTCTGGTAAATCAACTATCTTGTGTAGAAATGTCACTTGGAGATGAAATGCAATATCTACGACTTCTTAGTTCCCTTTCTGATAGTTGGGAGACAC
Organism: Cuscuta epithymum; assembly: GCA_945859915.1. NCBI lineage: Eukaryota > Viridiplantae > Streptophyta > Magnoliopsida > Solanales > Convolvulaceae > Cuscuta > Cuscuta epithymum. The sequence goes on from CAMAPF010000116.1 coordinate 561,590, forward strand.
TAGTTGTTACTCCCAGCAACTCAGCCCCAGATGGAAAACTTACCATGTCCGTGGTCAAGGATGCATTGTTCAATGAGGAGGCAAGAAGGAAAGCCATGAGCACAGATGAGACTCATGCCCTCGTGACGGAGAATAGAGGAAGATCACAAGGAAAACAACAAAGAAACAGTATAGGGAAATGGCAAAGCAGAGGCAAAAGTCAGGGGAGATCATCGGATGGCCGGAAATCTTCTTATACCTGCTACCATTGCGGTATAGAGGGTCACATGAAGAAGAATTGCTACAAATTGCTAGAGGAGCGAGGCAAGAGTAATTCTCAAGCGAAAAACAAGGGTGGTGAAGCGCTCATCACAATCTCAGGTGATGTGGCGTATTGTACTATCAATGATGAAACATGCCTTCACGTCTCAAGAGAGGACACTGAATGGGTGGTAGATACTGCAGCATCCTACCATGTTACTCCCCACAGGTACTACTTCACAACTTACAAAACTGGAGATTTTGGAGCAGTGAAGATGGGCAATTCCAATTCCTTTGGAATAGCTGGAATTGGTGATGTACAAATAAAGACGAGTACTGAGAGCACAATCACTTTGAAGGATGTCAGACATGTTCCAGACCTTCGGCTCAATCTCCTATCAGTGGTATGTCTTGACGAACAGGGGTATGAAAACCACTTTAACATGGGGCACCTGTAAAATGTCATAGGGCGTTTTGACAATCGCTCGAGGACATGTTTGTGGCACATTTTAAAAAATCCATTTGAGGATTTGTACGGATAGCCTCAACATTGCAGAGCAGACTTCTCAGAATCTGTGGCACCTGAGGCTCGGTCACATCGGTGAGAAAGGGTTGACTACCTTGATGAAGAAGAACTTTATCAACATCGACAAGAACGCTGCACTGGGTCCTTGCAGTCATTGTCTGTTTGGTAAGCAACATAGAGTATCATTTACTTCTACTTCAACTAAAAGATCAGAGTTGTTAAGTTTCGTACACTCCGATGTCTGTGGTCCTTTCGAGGTGGAATCAATCGGTGGAAGCAGATATTTTCTGACTTTTATCGATGATGCTTCTCGAAAAGTGTGGGTGTATTTCCTGAAGACGAAGGATCAGGTGTTCGAGAGCTTCAAGACATTTCACGTCTTGGTGGAATGTGAAACAGGAAAGAAGCTGAAATGTATCCGATCTGATAATGGAGGCGAGTACACATCCAAGGCGTTCGATGCATATTGCAGAGAATATGGCATTCGACATGAGAAGTTAGTACCACACACCCCTTAGCACAACGGCGTTGCTAAAAGAATGAACCGGACTATCATGGAGCGTGTCCGTAGCATGCTGAATATGGCTAAACTTCCAAAGTCATTCTGGGGAGAAGCAGTCAACACCGCATGCTATCTTATCAACCGATCACCTTTAGTGTCACTGAACTTTGAAGTTCCAGAGAGGCTATGGACAGGTAAGGATCCTACATACTCACATCTTAGAATATTTGGTTGTTCATCATATGCACATGTATCCAAAGAGCTCAGGCAGAAGCTCGATGCAAGGACTATCCCATGCATTTTCGTTGGCTATGGAAATGAAGAGTTCAGATACAGGTTATGGGATCCTAAGAAAAAAAAAGTGTTCAGAAGTAGGGACGTTGTGTTCCACGAAGATTTGACAATAGAAGACATTGAAAAACCCACAATGTCTCGGAAGTCAAATGAGGGTGCTCAAGTTTCAAATGAAGCACCAAAAGAGGACGAAGTGCATGAAAATAACTCAGAAGCAGAAGAACACGAGGAGACAGAAGAGAGTGCAGAGCAAGGGGAGACACAATCCACCCCGCCAGACACAGATGATGGTAGCTCTTCTCAGATGGTTCCAACTGTTCGTAGATCTGAACGAGGGCATATACCATCGAAAAGGTACACATCATCCGAATATATTTTGTTAACTGAAGATGGAGAACCAGAGAGTTTTCAAGAAGCTGTGTCTCATAAGGATAAAGAAAAATGGCTAATAACAATGCAGGATGAGTTAGAATCTCTGCAGAAAAATCAAACTTATGAGATCGTAGAACTTCCAAAAGGAAAGAAGGCACTGAAGAACAAATGGGTGTTCAAGCTGAAGAAGGATGCAAGTGGACAAGTGGTGAAACACAAAGCTCGATTGGTTGTCAAAGGATTCCAGCAGAAGAAGGGAATTAACTTTGATGAGATCTTTGCACCAGTTGTCAAGATGACCTCAATTCGAGTTATACTTAGCTTGGTAGCAAGTATGAACTTGGAGCTTGAACAGATGGATGTGAAGGAACAAATCTACATGCAGCAGCTGGAAGGTTTTGAGAACTGAAATGATAACTTTGTGTGTAAGTTATCTAAAAGTTTGTATGGCTCTAAGCAGGCACCAAGGCAGTGGAATAAGAAGTTTGACTCATGCATGAAGAGTAAAGGCTACAAGAAGACTACTGCAGATGAGTGTGTATACATCAAGAAACTTCCAGACGGTACCTTCATTGCTCTTCTACTATATGTAGACGACATGTTGATCGTTGGGAAAGATGCAGTGTAGATAAACCAGCTGAAGAAAGAACTCTCTAAGTCTTTTGATATGAAAGACTTAGGACCGGCTCAACAGATTCTTGGGATGCATATCACTCGAGACAGGAAGAATCGCAAGTTATGGCTATCTCAGGAGAAGTACATTGAACAAGTACTTGAGAGATTCGACATGAATGATGCCAAACCAGTAAGTGTTCCACTTGCGAATCACTTCAAGTTGAGCAAAAGAACATGCCCTACATCCGAGGAAGAGATCGGGGAGATGTCAGCAGTTCCATATTTTTCAGCAGTTGGGAGTTTAATGTACGCCATGGTATGCATAAGGCCAGACATCGCACAGGCAGTGGGTACAGTGAGTCATTTTCTCTCTAACCCCGGGAAGGAGCAATGGGAGACAGTCAAATGGATTCTCAGGTACTTGAAAGGTACCACGAAGTTATGTCTTTGTTACGGAGGAGCTGATCCAGTCTTGGAAGGCTACACAGATGCTGATATGGCCGGAGATACTGATAGTAGAAAGTCTACTTCATGATATATTTACACTTTTGCAGGAGGAGCTGTTTCTTGGCAATCAAGATTGCAGAAGTGTGTCGCTTTATCTACAACAGAAGCAGAATACATTGCTGCCGCTGAAGCAGGTAAAGAAATGTTGTGGCTAAAGCGCTTTCTCCAAGAACTTGGGATCCAGCAGAAAGAGTACAAGGTACATTGTGACAGTCAGAGTGCTCTAGACTTGAGCAAGAACTCCATGTACCATTCTCGTACAAAGCATATTGATATTCGGTATCACTGGATACGGGAGACGATTGATCAACAACTGTTGAGACTAATGAAGATCAACACCAAGGAGAATCCATCAGACATGCTGACGAAGGTGGTAACACGAGATAAGCTAGAGCTGTGCAGAGACATAGTTGGGATGCTTGTTTTGAATATGTTTGGAAGGGGAGAATTGAAGAATTCAATTTCCAGATCATATCCAAGTACAAGCAAATTGAAGAATCCAATTCCTAGCTTCCATGAAACTTCCTCCATGTGCAAGTATGTCTCTGGGAAGTTTCCTCACACCAAGGAACCACTTTCCTCACACCTCCATTGAAGCTTCCTCCTAGCTTCAACACACCTTTCTTCCACCTTCTTAGTACCTAGTTTTGGTGCTATAAATAGAGAGCTTGTAGAATCTTTCTATCATCAAATAAATTAGAATAGATCATCATAGTACAACCAAGTTTGAGTTGTGAATATCCTTGAGAGATGTGTGAGGTGTTTTTGAGAGTTTTTAGTTAGATCTTGTATGTCTCTTCTTTATATTCTTGAAAGTAATAGAAGTGTTTTTCTCTCATATTAGCACGATCCTGTTATTCCCAACATATTGGGCATGAAGAAGTGCCAGAGAATAATGCCAGGTAATATATACTCTTTTTTGCTTACATGTGTTCAGTATACAGACGGTGACTTGGAATATGAAAACCTTATCTGAATCTCAGCACCAGTGACTTCATGTTATTGAATAGTACAATTTAGTAATTGGAATATATGAAGTATCCGTTTTGTATGCATGTATTCTTTACATTGACCAGTGAATAATTTTATGAAAAGAAATGGAGATTTAGTGTGAGGTCTTGTTAGATAATACTTCGTAGATACATGGTGTATTTACGTGAGGAAGCTTCTTTATCGGTCAAAACTGTGAAAGTTAGACACAATGTGTATAACTCAAGTCTTTTTCTCTCTTTCTCTCAACCCAAAGCTCATGTGGAGACATTTTGGGTCCTCTCCTTACCAAACTCGCTGTTCTAGGGGCATCCACAGTCAACCGTAAGGATGAGACAAACACGGTGTCTCATCAAATTAAATACAAAGATACAAATCTCTTTTGGCAAAACTTAAGGTATGATTGAGAAGTGAAATCATCTGCTGCGTGTCTGCATCAAGACCATTGTTCTAAAACTCGCTAGGCGCTAGTCGGGCGGTAGAGGGGCGCCTAGCGCCTAGACGGCCGACTAGGCCGATTTTTTCGGCCAACTAGGCCGATTTTTTGGCCGACTAGACCGACTAGGACTCTACGGTTAGGGCCGCCTAGGCCGATTAATCAGTCCGCCTAGGCCGATTTTTAGAACAATGATCAAGACTTGATTATGGTTTAATTATAAAAGTCATATCAAACTTTTATAGAGTTTATATAAAGTGTTGGGTTAGGCTGATTGCAATGGGGGAGTGAAAAACCCAAATCTGAGGTTTTGACTCCCAAAAGAGCTGCAACCCAGAGTAAAAATGGTATACGAAGGTCTCACAGGGAGCTAGTCTGGAGAACTGAGGGGGTTTAGATTTGAGCGGGCAATTGATTCCGCCCTTGGAGCAGATGGGCCCTCAACACTGCAACGCGCCTGATATGCTGAAGATGAAGGGAGTGGCCATCGCTGCTGCGTGAGAGTTCACTGCTTGCCTTGCATGTGGAGATGCTTCGTTTGTAGAATTGTAGCCAATGATGTGGGACCCAATTAAATTTACAAACCTCTTATTTTCTTTAATTGCAATAACTTTTTTATTTGTGTTGTTTTTATTTTTACAAAAAATATATCAAAATTTATAAATTTTGATTACCTTTCATATGACATCAATATTGCATATATAAAATGTAAAAGGAAAAACTGTCAAATAGGTCCCCGAACTTTCATAAAAAAAGTCAATTAAGTCCTTCTATAGGAGATTTTGTCCGATTGTCGAGATTTTGGGCAGTTCCCGGTGGAATTTTTTGCTGAAATTTTTTAGCATCTTATTCATCAAGTCTAGTTTACTCATACCAAATTTCAGCTAAAAATGTAATCGGGAGCGCATTCGAATTAATTCGAGAACGCAAAAATGTGCAGTTATCTTCAAGAATTAATTTGAATGTGTTCCCGATTGATTTTTAGCTAAAATTTGGTATGAGTAAACTAGACTTGGTGAATAAGATGCTCAAAAATTTTCATCAAATAATTCCACTGGGAACTGCCCCAAATCGCGATGGCCGGACAGAACCTCCTATAAAGTTTCAATTGTTTGAGCTTTTTGAACTCAATTTTTTTTTAAATAAATTCAATTGCTAAAATTAAGATCTCCTTGATAATTTTTTTTTTTTTTAACATCATTCAATTATAATTTTTTCAATTAATATGGGAACAATTAGTGGATTTAAATTTATTTAAAATTGAACTTAAGTAGGCATTTTTAATACTTACAAAAAAATTAATACACATTTTTTTTACATCAGAATGTTCGAGTTTTTAAATAATCATTATTGGTAAAACTAAAATTATCACATAAAGTGTACTAAAATAAGTAAGGATTTATGCATTCAACTAAAAAAGTGTGTTAAGTGGATATATTGACGGTGGTGGGTTGCAGAGAAAAATTGAATTGACTGAATGAATACGTATAAACTGGAGGAGAATTAGATTTATTGACGGGTTGGGTTGCGGTTAGCCTTAGGAAGAACTGAAGCTGGAAAGGTTAAAGGCAAAAGAAGAAGCAGAGGATTTAGCTCAGGAAATGGCAGAACTAAGATACCACATGATGGGGTTGCTTGAAGAAGAGCAAAAACGGCGTGTATGCATTGAGGAATTGTCTTTGCTTAGAATCTCAAAGCTGGAGGCTCAGGTATCCAATAATTTTATACATTCTAGCCCAAGGTGCTGATTGAGATAAAGACATGTTCATTTGGTCTGGAATATCCTGGTCTGGCCCGAACCTGATTAGGACCATTAGGTAGTCTATTATGTTTAAGCATAGCCGGGTCTAGTCCGTTTAAGAATATTCCTGTCTTTTGTACGTAGTATTACTTAATGATGGTCTATCCTTCTTTGGCCTGATGTGTTTGAGACTGGTTTTGTGATCAGTTGTGATCTGGTCTTGCTGGCTGGGGTTGATACAAGCCCAAGTGAGCATGTCTTTTATTGTCATTGTAGTACTAAATATTATTATATTAATGAAGCTTGATAAAGAACGAAAGAGATCAGATGAACAAGAGCTTGTGAAAACTATCTCCACTTCCGAATTTGCCCCTTAAGGGTAAAACACCGGTTGTTGCTTCTCGAGGGCTGAATGTGGAAACAAGAGGCTGTTCTTTTTTACTTGCTAAAGAGGGAATGATGAGGTGTTGATGTTCTTTATGTCACCATCCATCTCCAACGCATTGGAGCTTGCATTACTATGTTCTTTCATGGCAAATTTGATAAGACTGTATGTGTAGTACTCGTGGCGGTTTGACAATTTCGGAGGCCCTAGACGAAAAAATATTTACTGTCCCAAATCATATTGAAAATCAGCTATAAATGGAATAAAAAATGTCACAGAGTATTTAACATCTACAAATTCAGGAGTTTACCTCATAAATAGAAAAGTTATACTCCTTCATAATTAAATAAAAGATAATACAACGTAAGAAAAATAAAAATATTATTATAGCAAAGTATATTGGTTTTAACTAAAAATAAAATACATTATGGCTTAAATGGAAAATACATATTCCGTATAAATATGACACCAAGTACAATTTTTTTTTAAAAAAAAACTACATAAATACATTTGATAGATGATACAAATAATTGGGAAGCATATCAATAGTGTACGGAGTAATTAATTATGTAGCATCTAATAAAAATGTCTTAAGTTGAATTGGTATAAAACTCACTAGCAACGTGAACGCACAACTAAGCACCGTTAGCTTGAGTAGTGGTAGGGAGTTTACAATTTTCGAGTTCAGGTTGTAGCCTTGTAGGTTCGATTCCTACGGAGGACGCGTTTGATTTTCTTTATTATCTGCTTCATGCTTCACACGTTTTCTAATTTCTACCCCTTATACTTGTTTTTAATTTTATTTTGGAGGCCCCTTTGACAGCTGAGGCCCAAGGTAGCTGCCTGGCCCAACTGGCCCCAAATCCCCAAACCTGGCCCAAGTCAGGTTTTGATGTCGTCTATTTTGAGAGCCGGTTATGAGGCACGGAAAATAGACAGTGCCAATTATCCATAAAGGCCCATAGTACTTTCAGTTTTGGCAAATGAAAATGTGATCTATGGCTAAAAAGAAAAATAAGTCTCGTGCTTTGATATATATGAGAGTTGTGCATTGTCTATAATAGAAATGTACATTGTCATGAACTAGAAAATTGTGCTAACATTTTGCAACATTCTCAATTTTTATTGGAACAACCTTTCTCACCTTAATCAGAATATATCAGAATATATGTGAGTGTGTGTGCGTTTAGTCTTTTTGTTCTTCAATGTGTCTCAATTTAAACCTCTAATGTACTTTAAAAATACACAAATTTTAATTATTAACAATTGCTACGTATTTAAATAACATTTGAAGTGATTGTCTTTCACACTAGTCAAGCTAAAACATCGAAACCACAACTTTTGGTTAGAGTGAAAATAGGAGCGTTAACTTTTTTTTTTTTTTTTACTACAATTGTAAATGTGGTAGAAGACTATCTTTGTTGAAAGCACAATCAGGCTTGATTGTTGAATTTTTTTGGAGAAAGAATTGAAGCAATTTCTAATTTTTCCTAGACTCCATAGAAATAATTTGTTATACTAGTTATTTCTAATTTTTCCTAGACTCCATAGAAATAACCGTATATCTTACTGCATCCTAATTGTGAATCTGCTAAAATGATGCCTGAAAATGTCTTGTACAATACTGAAAAGAGGAGTATTTGTTGGAATTTAAAAGTCGAAGCCTACGTTTGATTAAATAGTTTAATATGCTTTTATAATAGGAGAAATTTCACTTTGCACCAAACTTTTTGGTTGATAATAGACTTTGAACCTCATTTTGAAACACATATCATTTTGTGAAGAAAAATTTCGGAATGAGTGCAAAGTCAAAAGATATTTAAGTGAAATGAGGTTCAAAGTCAAAGTTTTTTAAAAATGGAATGCAAAGTACAATATCACCCAAAAAGTTGGATGCAAAGCCAAATTCCCCCTTTGTAATATCTCCATTCATCTACGTCTCTATATTTGAGGAAAAAAAGACATGGAATACTTGGTATTAGTTTGTGAATTTCATCCATGTTTTACTATAATTTCCCTAATTCCCTATAATTTCTTTTGACAGAAACCAACAAAAAAAGATTTGTTTTAATTTGGTTTGTTCAAGAAGGGTGAAGAATAGAAAATTCTTTTCTTTTCAAAGAAGAATTCAATGCCTTGCAAGAAGAGGTTTTGGATTATATTGAAATTAAAACACTACATGGCTTTTGATCGACTCAAAGAAAAGACAATAATGTCATGCATCAGATTCTCAATTAACTGAGCCACAAGCTAAGCCCTCTTCCAATCCCCTTCTGCATTGATCCTATAAATAACGGATATTCCAAATGTGTTTGATGACCATATAGGAAAGGACAAACGTCTGTTCGATCATTTAGCTGTTGTAATTAATGGTGATAATCGATGGTGTGAATTATGAACGTATCGCAGTTGATTCCTTTGTGATTGATAATCGAGATGATATTTCTATCACGCTGTATAATCTAATTGGTATTTGTTCATCTTTAACTCATTCACGTTTTTTCTTAAAAGAAATGATCTTTTCATCCTGTATACAATATGTGTGCGTATATTCTCACAACACACACAGATATATGCATTTATGTACTTGGGGGAGAGTTTAAAGAAAAAGTGGTGTTCTCTGCGAAATTTGCACTTTTTCATGTTTCGCCTGAACTTTTGCTTGTTTCCGTTGCACTCTTTTGCCAATGCGATTTTGGCCAAATTCGGTCAAAACCACGGTGACAATTTTGTAAATAAACCAATTTTTTCGCGAAAAAGTGTAACGTAAAGAAGCAAAATTGCAAGCGAAACATGAAAAAGTGCAAATTTCGAACTTTGCACGGGAATATGTCTTTTTATTTGAACTCTTTCCAAGGTACTTATATCATACATATATGTGTGTACGAGGGCAATAAACTCTATGCAGTTTAATTTGTTCATTAGGTATTAATTTCACAAAGTACATGGTTTATAATTTCATACATTCTCACCTAGCGCAATGAGGCCCTACGTAAGGTATGATATAAACTAAATTGTAAATTCCAAGTAAAAATACTACGGAGTAATACTAATTTTGTATTCATGGAATGATTTTCCCTTTCTAAAAAGGAAAGTAAAAGTAATTTTTCTTAAATAGACCAGACAAGTTCACAAGACCATACCGGAGTTAAACAGACCAGACTATAGGGTCGTTTTTTAGCAAGTTCAATTGGTCATCTGGAACAGGGCCCGCCAATATTGGGAGCCCCGAATTTTAATATTAATATTGCAATATATTTATATTATAAAATATTAATATTAAAATTTTAATATTAATATTGCAAGTATATGTAGTTATTTAAAAGTCATGTTTCTATCTATATGAACACTTGAACACAATAAATTTTGTTGAACTATGTGAGTTGTTGTCATATTTTGATTGTATTTTTATTCATATATGAGGCCTCAATTTTACATTTGAAACTAGAGCCTCCAAATTCATTAGACAACCTGGAAACCTAGACTAAGAAATTTTACATGCCAAATTTATTAGTGCTTAATTTTTTATTTATTTATTCATGTGTGTTGTAGGTTATAAAGCAGAGGAGATTGCATTTGAATGGTCGAATAGTTACGTAAGGATAATCGGATGTAGTGAAAGCAACCTTACCTGCTTTGGGAACCGTATAGACCGGCGACGCGGAATTTTCGGAATGGGCGTCAAGGAAATAAAACTTGACGATGAACAAGGTACCCTCTTTGTCAAGTTATCAAAACAAGCGACGACTCACAAAATTGATCCGAGAAGAACCCTAGAATTGGTTCAAGAACTACTAGACCAGCTAAGCCCATCATCAAGTGGCGGCAGAAAAGATTCACCCCGAAGCAATCGGAGAAAGGGCGGCGGCGGCGGCGGCAGCACAGCACAAAAGCGCATAAATGCGACAGAGCTTGCATGGCAGGAAGATGACGAAATATCATGGCGGGTTGTGGAGAAGCTGAAAATGGGCTTGAAGATTGTTCTAGTCGTTATTGTGAGTCTTGGTTTATTTAGACTGATTGAGATACAAAAAAGCATCAATCAGTAATTTAAACAAATCCTCAGATGTTTATATTGCAAGCATATAATTAAAGAAATAAAGTATCATATTGTGTTTCGTTTTTTTTGGAAGTGTTTCGTTTTTTGTTTTTATTCTTCAAAACCTGAATAATTGTAGTATGGTAGATTCTATGGTACCCAAAAGCGGCAAAAGGTAGCATACCTTTGTCCACATGGACCAATCAGAATATTGCAGTTGAAATATTTAAGTCTAAATTAAAAATGATATACCTACTTGGACCAATCAAGAGAATGATAGGTACGGTACCTCATTTTTTAAATGGGTACCGGAGTTCTCACTTTGTAGTATACCAAGTACTACCTCCTTTCCACTCGGGGCAGATGCACCCTTTGGTAGTAGGGGCACTTGCCCCCAATAATTTTTCTTTTATATTTGTAATTATGGTATTTTAATTTTGTAAAAAAGTAGATTGCCCCTATTAATATTTAGGGGTTTTGACATGAATATTATTAAAAATTAGGCATTAATAGACATAAAAGTTACCTTTTCTTTTAATTTCAAAAAATGTGACTAATAGACAATTACTTTACTAAATTAATCTCCTAACTATTTAGCACCGCATGAGGATGGCAATTTAACATACCCTGTTTTTCCATCGCATTTCATATCAAACACGCGCACCCTCATCTTGCTTAACTTTTGCTTAACTTCTAAACAAGCTTCTAAATTACTCTACTACGTACATCGGTACATAGGAGCAAAACACTTCGTAACAATGCATTTTGTAAACTTTGATTTTAATATTCTTTCTTTATATTAAAAAATTGAAAATAGCTTAATATTTGTGCAAAAATTGAAAATGGATTTTGAGAAATCATTTCAAAGCTTCGGCAAAGGCCGCAAAGTCTATCATCAACACTTAAATTTCCTACGCTCCATTGACCCATTCGCATTGATTTCTATGGCTAGTGATAAACCACTAGTGACTCTAGCGAATAGTGACTCGTCACCTAAGTGATAAATTAATAGTGATCATTGCTCCAATAATGACAATCGCCGCAATTAATATCGCTTCAGTGATCATCGTCTCAGTTACTATCGCTCCAGTGACCACCAACTCAATTACTACCATTTCAGTGAAAGTTATTACAGTCTAGTGACAAATGTCATGATAGTGACCATTGCCTACTGACCAACGTCATAATAACCACCGCCTAGTGACCAATGTCATAGTGACACGTCGATTTTTTGTCGACGCAAAAAACAGTTTGAGAGAGCACCAAATGATATAGTATTAAATCTTAGAGAGAAGTGAGAGCTGAAGAGAGAAAGTGGGCAATTAATATTCTTCAACCCTTTATAACTACCCCGATGAGAGTATTTATAGGGAAAATGTGGATTTGGGCTCCCAAGTCTTGGGCTTGGGAGGCCCATTACAAAATAAGGCATCTATTGGGTTGTACACATGATTTATTTGACCAAGTATAAAATCTATTTTGTCGGGGCCTTTTTGGCCGATGGAGGACCAGGCCGAAGGAGTCCCTGGCCGACGGAGGACTAAGCCGAAGGAGTGCCTGGCCGACGGAGCACCAGGCCGACGGAGGACACGGCCGACGGAGGACCAAGTTCTGCTCTCAGGCTTCTGGACCATATTCTGAGTTGATAGGTGTTTGGCCGACGGAGGACCATCTGGCAACGTAGTACCACATGGGTGTCAGTCTTCTGTGCCTAATCCAGGGGCGGAGTGTCACGCCCCGGACCTACTGGACACGTCAACAACCCACCGTAAAGTGCGAATAGTCAACCGCAGTCCAACTCATCCATACAATACTAGGCGTCTTGAATACCATTCACACATAGTACATCCATTGTGACACCGCACCCAGATGTACTTGGATTTGAAAGTTGATATGTATTTGAATTTTTCTAGCGAATAAAATTCGTGTAATTGATTGGCATATTTATTAAACCGTCAACGGGAACCTCCTAGTGGGACGGGGTACTATTTTACTTTACTTTTGGATAGATAATCATTATGTTAGACTTCTAAATCATGATGCTGGTGAGTTGGTCTATGACAAATTGGCTGATTGTAAAGAATTATATGATGCTGAAAGTTTATGTCAAAACATCCGCACGAAATTATACTGCCTCAGTAAATAATTGTTCATTTATTTGATTCTTACTTGATTTATCGTAAATTACATGGTACAGCCGGTTGTACCGTGCGCACGGTACAGCCGGACTTTTAGTTCGCGAATTGCAGGCTTCCATCGCCGGCTTCCGGCATCGCAGGCTTCTGTCACAGGCTTCCATGGCAGATCATCTTGCTCGCCGCCTACTAGCACCTCTCCCTTTTTCGACAACCGCAACCCTTCAACAGCTCTCCCTCTTTCGTCCTTAGCTTCGTCTTTAACTTCGCACGCTTTGCTCCTGTCTTTTCCTTTTTCTTTTTTTCTCGCACTGATTATTTTAGTTTGGTAGTTTTTGGGTCAGGGATAACCTAAGTTGTACGTAATTCTAAAGATATGAGCATACACAAATAAAAGTTTGAGCATGGTGGTGATTTTAAATGAGCCTAAAAGAAATGAGTATACGCCTAAAAGAAATGAACTCACACAAACTCATATTGAACACATTGAAAATGAGTTTCATGTAAAATTGAAATGAGTATAACTCCCAAAATAAATGAGCATACACAAATGAGTTTTTTGAACGCTCATTTCGTAATTTATGTATACTCGTTTGATATTAGTACAATACTCTTTTTAAAATGTCATATTCATGCATATTTCAAAATGAGTTTTAAGTTAAATTCAAATGAGTATTATGCCCAAAATGAATGAGCACACAAAAATGAGTTTTTAATATTTTGATACAAATTTTGTAAATTATGTATGCTCATTTGGTATTGTTTTATGCTCATTTCAAAATGATGCACATATCAAATATAACGCCCAAAATCAATGAGCACACACAAATAAAGTTTTGAATTTTTTGATACTCATTTTATAAATTATGTATGCTCATTTGTATGCTCATTTGGTACTGCTTTATGCTCATTTTAAAATGATGCACATATCAAACATATCATACTACATTAGATTCACATATTGAAATTAATTATAAACATAATTTAAGATTTTTAATTTTTATAAATGAAAAAATAATAAAAAGAAACCGAATTAAAAAATATGAAGCAGAGATCACTGGTGCTCATTGTTAGTCTTTTAATACTCAGAAGAACAGGCTCGATGTTCATCAAAATTACATCAATGCTCATTTACGAGAAACCACGAACTTCGTGAAAATTACAAAACTGCCACCGGCTGTACGGTGTCAGCCGTACAGCCGGCTGTATGGTATACGCTTCCATAGGAATACGGCCAATAGTACTTTATAAAATACATAAATATAATAATCACAAATTTATGATTAAAATGAAATTTATTTATGAAAATGTGACATACAGTAGTGTTAATAAGTATAGTGAATATACTACGGAGTAGTAATTTAGTCATACATAGTGTTAATTTGTGTTTGATCTTTACACCAAGTAATCATGACATTATATGTACTCCTAATAACTTTATTTACTTAAAACTTATTTATTTACTTTTCTAAAAAAACTTTATTTACTTCTTTGTAAATAAGTTTATTTAAGTAATCTATTTTTTTAAATATAATCTCTAAAGTAAATACCCCATCCGTCCCATTAGAAGGTTCTCACTTTCCTTTTATGGACGTCCCATATAAAGGTTTCCATTTCCGTTTTAGGAAATAATTAACAATCTTAAATGACAACTTAATCATTAAAAAATTAAAAATAATACATTTATAACATCACAATTATCAATACTAACTACGTTATACGTAGTAATATGTACCTATTAAAATTATTTCTCAAAATATTCTTGAAATACTTTTTTAATTGTTGATTAAATAACTGTGTTGTTTTATTATGAGAACCTTCCAAAGACTTAGTACCAGTGGGCATAGCTCAACTGGTAGTGAGGGAGTGCCACAAGGGTTAGGTCCCGGGTTCGAAGTCCGGCAACGTACTGTGATGAGAGGTTACTATGCTAAAAATGCATAGGGCCTCTGCAAGTACCGTGGGACGGAGCCTCACTCTCCATCTGTCAGATTGTGATTATAATTTATAATCTAATTTAGATTCTCTCATCGTGCCATCCAGTCAGTGTTGGAGGCTCTCAGGGATGATGTGTCATCCTTTCTTTTCCAATGACTTAGTATAACATTTCTATCAAATGTGGGTCACGTGAAAAAACGTGTTCAATGAAAGTCTTGCAATGAGAGCCTACAAACGAAACTTTAGAGAATACAATGAAACACCTCAAAAGAATTTTTTCTATGAGCTGTAAAAAGCTAACACCTACTCGGTAATTTTTTCTACACTACAAAGTTAAAAGTTTTTCCGTCTTTTAATTAATATTGTTCAAAATAAAAATGTTTGATCAATTGGTTTGGCTGACCATTTGATACTCGATCTCTAAATCTATGATAATAAAAAATGTTTGACAAATTGGCTGACCATTTCGTCAATAAGCATTAAGGATTACAATTTTAATGGAATATGAATACAAGTATATATATATATATACTGTATCAAATCTTGTGAAGTAACGCATTTAACAATTAATGTACTAGCTAAGTATTGACTAGGTCTCTTCATGTTCAAGATGACGCCTATGATAATAATATTACACTTGCCTATACTTGTTGTATACTACATTTATAATAAAATACTCTCACATGTAACTCAGTTGATTGAGTGGTGGAAAAATTGAAAGATAGATAAAAATTAAAACCCCCAATTGTCGTGTAGAGGTTACAGTTCCTGTGTGCTAGGCTAGGCTTTTGGTGTAGACGGTACAAAGTCTACCACCATTGGACTAACCGAGTCACCGTGACTTACAACCTTCCAAATGTCTTACAGAAGATCCAGTGGCACAAATTACAAAATTTCTGAGGATGTGCCAAACTTTCAAGATCCCTGGGCTAGATGACGATCAGGTAGGGATGCTATTAATCCCTTTCTCATTGAGGGATGACGCGCAGAGGTGGTTGGATAGCAATCCACATCACTACATTCAGACTTGGGATCACCTGCATAAGGCCTTCATTAAAGAATACTTCCCAACATCAAAAGCCATAAAGTTGAAGAAGCAGCTGCAGGACCTCAAGCAAGGCTCGTTGGAGACATTAGCTGAAGCATGGAAGAGATTTAAAGAGCTGAGAAGAGCTTGCCCTCAAGGCAAGATGACCGATAGTGAGATTCTATTTTGCTTCTATAGCGGAATCAGCAATGAAGGGAAGATGATGCTTGATGCTTTGGGTGGAGGAGCTTTTCCTCAATTACCATCTGAGGTGGCGGAAGAATTAGTGGAGAAGATTGTGTCTAATAATGCTTCATGGTACAACTCTCGAAACACACCTCACCAGAAGGCCCCGGGCTTGTACGAGATCAGTGAAAATTCTGCCCTTTCTGCGAGGGTAGATGCTTTGACTAGTACGATTCAGAAGCTTGCTACCAGTGTGGAAGATAATCAGAGAAAGACGGATCTTGCTCGCTCGGTGCCCAGTGTTAATATGGTAGCCCCCAGTCCTATTAGTCCCTCTTGTAATATGTGTGGGGGACTCCATTCGCCGCATGAATGCACTATGATGTCACACTCGACAACCCCTGGAGTAGAGCAAGTGGATGCGATGTATTATCAGCGACAAGGCTACTACAATCAGCCCTACGGACAGCAGCAGCAAGGGAATTACGGGCAAGGAAATCAGCAGCAGCAGTCTAGGAACTATAACCAACAACAAGCATCTCAGCCAGTGCAAGAGAGCTTTAAGAGAGAGACTGAACAAAGATTTTCTAGCATAGAAGAAACACTTAAGAAATTGCTGCAATTTCAACAGCAACAAATGCAATCTCAACAACAATCTCAACAACAAGCAGACTCAAGGATGCAAATGACTAAGGCAAGGATGCAGAACATGGAGACTCAATTGAGGCAGATTTCAAAGACTTTATCTGAGAGGTCTTTGGGATCCCTCCCTAGCAATATCGAGCCTAACCCAAGAGAACATATCCATGCAGTCACCTTGAGGAGTGGAAAAGAGCTAGAACCCGCTGCCACGGCAAAGAAGCCCGTTAAGTTAAAGATGTACCTGCTGTCCAGGAAGAAGAAAAGGAGAAGGATGAAGGAAGAGAGGTGGCGGCTGCACCAAAATAGCCCGTTCCGGTTAAGAATTACACCCCACCTCTCCCCTATCCGACACGATTGACGAGGAAGAATGATAGTGACTAGTTTGGTCATTTTCTGAAACTCATGAAACAAATTCAGCTCAACATACCATTCGTGGATGCACTAGCACAAATGCCGAAGTACGCCAAGTTCATGAAGGATCTGCTTACTAACAAAAGGAAGTTGGAAGAAACATCAACTGTGAGGCTTAACGTGGACTGTTCAGCTGTGATCAGGAGGGATCTACCAGAGAAGCTTAAGGATCCAGGTTCTTTCATTATACCTTGCTTAATAGGAGATCTTACTTTTGATAGGGCCTTAGCCGATTTGGGTGCAAGCATTAATTTGATGCAATATGCTTTGTATGAGAAGCTTGCACTCGGTACACTAAAACCAATACGTATGTGTATTCAGTTGGTTGACCGTTTAGTCAAATATCCTAAAGGTATAATTGAAGACGTGTTGGTTAAATTGGACAGGTTTATTATTCCTGTAGACTTCGTTATTTTGGACATGGATCAGGATCGTGAGGTACCTATAATTTTGGGCAGACCATTCTTGGCAACTGCCCGAGCACTTATTGATGTTGGAGACGGTAAGCTTGTCCTCCGCGTTGGGGATGAGACTGCCACCTTTGATATGTCCAAAATAATGAAGAGGCCCTGTCAGGATAGTGGAGAGTGTTTTTATTTGGATAACATAGATTCTATGGTGGAGGATTGCACTCCTAACATGCTTTCCAATGAAGCCCCTTTCGACATTTTATTGGAGGAGAGTATGTCAGCAGAGGATATCGAGCCCCTCCCTAGCTTTGATTGTTTTATGATCAGTGGAGGGGAGGATCCAAGTGGTGTTAAGTCTGTGCGAGAGACGAGAGATAATTTAGATGAGGTGGAGAAGGAAATTTTCAGTCTGATTCACTCTTTGAGTTTGATTGTGTTAATGACAGTCCTGACTCCCCTGTTATTCTTGCATCCGGGCTTGAGCCATCCCAAAATTCAAAATGTTTTAATTTACTTAGTGAACAAAGGAAAGCTCTAGCCCGAAAAACTTCTGACATAAAAGGGATCAGTCCATTCTTTAACTCATTCTTTGCAAAAGGGCCTGATAAAGGCCTAGACCCATTCTTCTGCTGTACGGGTGATCCTGAGATGCACAATTGATTTCATGAATTTAAGGTCTTACGTCATCTTAGATCATTTGTTGATTGGTGTTTTGACTTGTGGAAGACTAGTTTTCTAAGCAAGAGTGTCTTTAACTGAGTTTTGATGTGGTGGTTTCGTCGGGCAAACGACGTTAAAAATAGCGCTTCTCGGGAGGCAACCCGAGCTTAATTTTTGCTTTTGTAGTTTAGCTTTACTGCTTTTCAAAAAAACCACAAAAAAAAGAGAAGCTGATTCGAGGCAGGCACGGTCGTGCCTATCTTCAGGCACGCCGTGCCTGATAGGAAGAATCGAAGGAATGGCTACTGGGAGCCAGGCACGGTCGTGCCTGGCAGTTAGGAACGCCGTGCCTGGCATGATTCGAGGAACAATGCTACTGGGAGCCAGGCACGGTCGTGCCTGGTAGTTAGGCACGCCGTGCCTGGATGAAATTACCACCTTACCCCGCGTTTTAAACATAACCCAGCCCCCCTTTTTCCCCTTTTCTCTTACGCGACCAAACCTTCACTCCCCTCCCCTGCAATATTTCTTGGCCAACGAAGACCAACCGCGAACTGCCACCACCGCCGGTGACCGCCGCTACTCCGACCGAACCCCTCTCCTCTTCCCTCTCTCTTCAATCAAGGTATCTTCTTCTTCTCTCTTCTTCTTTCACCA
Source organism: Cuscuta epithymum (assembly GCA_945859915.1). Lineage (NCBI taxonomy): Eukaryota > Viridiplantae > Streptophyta > Magnoliopsida > Solanales > Convolvulaceae > Cuscuta > Cuscuta epithymum. The sequence continues at coordinate 580,303 of CAMAPF010000116.1, forward strand.
TTAATGGAGGTTTTTGAAGCTTTTTGAAGTCCGAAAATTGCATGTGCTCAAATCGTAGGGATTTTGATTTTCATGTGTCAATTAAGGTTTGTGTTGTTGCTATTGATGTTCTATGATGATGAATTTGCCTCTTTTGTTTGAAATCCCTAATTTTTGAGCTAATTTAGCCAATTTAGGGTTAATTTTGATGAATGTTTGAAAATTTGGGGATTTTGTGCTTGTTGCTTGAATTAAGGATTGAATTGTTGATGGAGATCATGCATAATTTTTGTTGAGGCTATTTGAGCACAAATCCCCAATTTTTAGGCCAAACCATGTCAAATTTGAGAATCGAGAATTCTTCCCCTATTTTGATATTTTTAATTCTTTTGGGAAGAACTCCATTCTACAAACACTGTTGTGATGAATGATGCTTGCTCGTGACCTTGTTTATACCGTGTATCGTTGAAAACTTGAATTTTATTCAAAGAACCTTTCTTTGATAAAAGTTCAAACTTTTCAACTATTCTGGTTAAACTTAGGTTTTCTTTTTGCATATTTAGATGCTGACAGATCAAAATTGTTGCTGACGGGGCTATTATTTACTGTACTTCAGTCTAACATCTTGAAGCCCCGTTGGAATTCTTTTGTTTTCACTGTTTTTGCAGATGGCTCTCACAAAGAACTCCACGCGCGCTTCTCACACCGCAGTTGCTAGCTCTAGCCGCGCACAGGGCACACGAGGCGCACGCTACCAGCCCCAGTTTGACACGGATAAGGAGATGCTGACATACTTAGAGCTGATGAAGAAGAAGGTGGGTACGATGTACCACCCAGACGAGCCCACACTACTTGTAGCGGAACCCACACTGAGGGATGAGGTGATGCATTTGATACGAAGAGGTTGGTGGCAGCATTTATTTTTTAGCATCCAAGAGCCGACTTACAAGGAAGTCACGTGTGAGGTGCTAGCAACAATTGACCTCCCAAAGATCATACCGGAGAGGGACTATCTCAAACGGGGAATCAAATTTCAAGCCTTTGAAGACAAGCTTGACACTTCTCTTAGTCAGATTGAGCGCTACTTGGGTTTCGATGATGTTGAAGTAGGACAACGGGATGAGATTGGCCTTTGTGACCTCCCCCCTCACGTGAACAGACAGGCTTTTTGGGAATCGATTAGTAGAGGGGGCAAGACTTATAAGCCCCGGGAGACCCCAGCCACACTTCTTTACCCCCGGAAGTTCCGAGTTATCCACGCACTACTTGCTTCTACCGTGACCGGGAGGGCTGAGGTTGGGTCCAAAGTTTCTACCACTGACTTGTTATGCCTCTACTGCATGGTTCATAACAAGAAGCCCTGCATGGGCTCTATCATTGCTAGCCTCTTCCATCGCCAATCCACAAACCGCATTCAGGCCCTATACTCCGGTCCATACATTACACGTCTTCTGCGAGGGATGGATTATGGAGATCAGTTCAGAGACATGGAGGTTTCTTCTAGTTTTCTTCCGCTCACCATACTCCCGTCTATGAATACAGGACTTGGGGCTAGACTTCAGCGGGAGGCTGACCACGCAGCAGGAGGAGGAGGAGGACAGCAGGTACGATGATGATGACGAGGATGACCATGATGATGATGACGATGATGAGGAGATGGAGGCACCTACACCCGAGGTTCCTTATGATGCACCCCCCCTACGGCACCACTTTTCCCGATTCTTGGGCGGGGATGTATGCACATCATGATGTCGTGTACCGTCAGTTGTCTACTGAGCAGCACGAGTGATAGACAATTTAATAGTCCTCGCAAGTGCACGAGTCACAGTAGTATAGTGCACAAGTAAGGGTCGAATCCACGGGGAAAATGTAACCAAGTAATTGGAAAACTATTAATAAAAAAAATTAAAAGTGAAATTAACTTAACTAAAAAAAAACTGAGTTGTTGATTTTGTTTGATTTAAAACTAAAAAGTAAGGCTTGAATTAAAATAAATGGATGCAAGGAATTTAAAAGATTAAATAAAATTAATTGAACAACTAAAAGAAGATTGATTGGGAATTTAGCAAGAGAAAAATATAGTCCAGGATTATGAATCTGTCACTAATCTTTAGTATTTGCGATTTAGTTAGTCAATTAAAATTGAGGGTTCGTTCTAGACGATAATATGACTATTCCGTATGGCGTCCAGAATAAGTCACGTACTTTAACTATTAATCAATAAAAAAAATTATTAATTAAATAGTTAAAATCCATTAATCACAAAAGAACTACGGAAACCCGATTTAAGAACCAAATAGATAATCTAACAAGACAGTTCGTTTATCTATTCTTTTATCCAAAAGAGCTCAAATTAATAGGCATGGCATGTACTCTATTAATCCACTCAAACAACTTAGTTAATCATATTAAAGTTGGCCAGAAGTTAACACAATCAATTAAGCGAATAAGAACAATGGATAAAACTCAATCAATTGGACTAACTAGAATCACTTTTCATACTAATTCATAGCAACTTCATCATAATCCTGGACATAGAAACTTAGCTACTCATATCACAATTGCAAATTATTGTAACTGAAGGGAGAAGAAAATTCACGTGATTCATCCTTACAGTCAACAAAGTCTTGTTTATCTAAACAATGAAACTCACAATTAACGAACAAAACAAGAAATCTCCAGTGAATCAAACCAGAATTTTGTACGAGTGTTTGTCGCTCGATTTCAGGTGTTTCAGGCCGAAGACAACCAATTGTGGAGCTTCGAACTGACCCCGATTTCCTCTCCCTGTCCGGTTAATTCTCCTTGTTCGCTGCTGCACTCTCCAGTCTCCCTTGCTGCAGCCGATTATTCCCCCCTAAAAACCCTTGCCAAGGCCTCGTTTATATGGAAGGATTACAGCCGTTTCAAGCGCTTAACTCCTGATTTTTCGGTGCCGTTCGAGTGTAGGAACCGCAATTTGTGGAGCCGTTTAGAACTTGGAAAACTTCCGCACTTACTCCAGCCGGAATTCCCCTCGTTCTGCACTTCTTGCCTTCTTTTTCTTTTCTTGTTTTTCTGCCTTTTGGGCTGCTAGTACGGTCCATAAGAAAAAGATTTACTGCCTCCTTTATTTGGACTTTTGGGTATTTTTTTTCTTGTTAATGCCTTACGAGTGAAGAGGAGTAATCCACTTTATCTTTTTGTTGTTTGCTTCTTTCAACTTTTCAAGCTGCCTTTGAAAAACCACACAATCACTCCAAAAGTACTCAAGTCATTCCAATAAAATCCTCACCTGCAAAAGTCATTTTTAAGACAAAGGTATGATAAAAACCTCTCAATTAGGCAAATAATAAGTATAGAATTGTGATAAAAATTAATCACAAATTCTAACTTATCAAACTCCCCCACACTTGCATTTTACTTGTCCTCAAGGAAAATTAAAATCAAGAAACCAAATTCTTTAACAACAAGTGTTCAAAATCCCCTTTCACTCACCAAGCATACCATCATTCCCCTCCATGACAAAATATCCCCAAGAAATCCGAATCAAGTATCCCCACAATGCCAACTCAAAAGTCAATTACCGAGACTCGCATGTCATTAATAGAGATGTATTTTACAATTCTAAATGACCTAGTGAGACATTCAAGTAACTTTCCAGAATTTATGCAAAGTCCTAAGCCAATCAGTCAACACTCTACAGTCATCTTATGCTCTTCCGTCCACCTTATCAAAGCACAAACTGGATCAAGATCACTTAGGACTTTTATTCGGGTTGTAACGTGGCCATGGGTAATGGGTTAATGAAAGAAAGGATATGGGAATTCAAACAAAGGAGATGACATTTTATATACCAAATTGATCCTAGGAAGAGTTCAATAAATGACAAAGGGAGCAACTAAACTATTACGACATAAAACCGGCTTCTAAGATAAAGAGATACAAATAGAAAGCTCAAAGAATACAACTTCAACTCACTTCTCCTTCTTTTTTTCTGCTTTTTTTTTTCCTGTTTTTTCAGCTTTTTTTTTTTTTTTTTGGACTTTTTTTTTTTTTTTTTTTTTTTTGAAACTTTTTCAAACCTTCAATCCACTGACTGCTCACAAGAATCAGCACCAACATCATTGAATCTATACAAACTGCCAGGAATAACAACGGAAAATGCTCCAAAAAGATAAACTCTTCCTAGTCACAAGTTAAGTATTAAAAAAAATGTCAACTCAAGGGTGTGGGATAATATTTGGCTATTTGGGCTCGGGGTCAACATTGGTGGGTAATTAGAAAGAAATTATTAGTCAAAAGCACGGTAGAATGCTTTAAGACATATTAGGCTCAAAGGGGTAGCAAGCGGAAATACAAATAAACAAAAGGGTAGGCTTAAAGGTTTGGGGCTATGAAAAAAAAATGGCCTAGATCACATCTCAATCAGTTTGCACAATAATTTAGCTTCCAAAAGAGCACAAGACAAGTTCTATCATGCTAGCTTAAAGACAAAGGACTCACACTCTTTCCAAGAACGTTAGAGATGCATCCGAAGAGGTCATAAAGAATTGAAAAATACATCAAGGTTAATGACACAAGAAGCTAAGAAATTGACTCCAAGTAAAACAATGTGAAGGACTCATTCAAATTCGAGAGGAACTCTATCACGGAGACCACCAATCATACCACATACCAATGAAAGGGAAACTTCTCACAGCTTGAAGCCAAAAAAGTAATCCTGAAATTAAATTTTCCTCAACTCCAAGCAAGAAAAACAGTTTTTTTTTTTTTTTTTTTTGTGATTCTGAAACTAAAATAGAACTAAAAACTGAGAGTTACTCCTCCCCCACACCTATCTCAGGCATTGTCCGCAATGGAAAAATATTAAAAAGAGAAAGGAGAAGAAATACTCCCTGAACGTACTTCAAACCCGAATTGAAACTTTAACATCAAGAGATATAACCTGCAAAACTCAGAAACAAAGGAAAGAAAAGAACAGAATGGGGAAGGAGAAAACTGAATGAAGAAAATGTTTTTTTTTTTTTTTGTTTTTTTTTTTTTTGTTTTATTTTAGATTTTTTTTTTTTTTTTGAAAGAAAACTGAGACTAGGAACAACATGAGCAACGGTATTCCCGAAGCTCAAGACACTCAACTTGCTCAACTACATCTTCACTTCTCAAATATTGTTTCACTCTCTGACCGTTCACCTTAAAAACATTCCCAGATTTTGGGTTTTCAAGCTCAATCGCTCCATGGGGAAAAACTTGGCGAATAAAAAACGGTCCAGTCCACCTAGATTTTAACTTCCCTGGAAAAAGCCTCAAACGAGAGTCATATAACAACACCTCCATCCCGGGTTTAAAATCTCTCCTCAAAATGGATTTATCATGAAAAAGCTTAGTGCGTTCTTTATAAATTTTCGCACTCTCATATGCATCATTCCTAATCTCGTCCAGCTCATTCAAATGCAGTTTTCTCAACTCACCTGCTTCTTTAAGATCAAAATTCAGCGCCTTGATAGCCCAGTAGGCTCGGTGTTCCAACTCTACAGGCAAATGGCAAGGTTTACCGAAAACTAACCTGTACGGGCTCATTCCAATTGGAGTTTTGTAGGCTGTCCGGTAAGCCCACAATGCATCGTTCAACCTATTTGCCCAATCCTTACGTGAAGGATTCACGGTTTTTTCCAGAATACCTTTAATCTGCCTGTTACTCACCTCAACTTGCCCCGAAGTCTGTGGATGGTAAGGTGTTGCAACCCGGTGCGTAACACCATACTTTTTCAGCAATCCTGCAAAAAACTTGTTACAAAAGTGGCTGCCACCATCACTAATGATAGCCCTCGGTGTCCCAAACCTAGCAAAAATCACTTCTTTCAAAAAATTCAGCACCACTCGACTATCATTAGTTCTAGTGGCAATAGCTTCAATCCATTTAGACACGTAATCAACTGCAACCAGAATATAATTAAACCCAAAAGAAGTAGGAAACGGGCCCATAAAATCAATACCCCACACGTCAAACAAGTCAACAACCAGATTATTTGTAAGAGGCATCTCATGACGTTTGCTAATATTCCCTACTCTCTGACAACGATCACATTTAGCACAGAAAGAAATTGCATCTTTAAAGAGAGTAGGCCAATAAAAACCAGATTGCAAAACCTTGAATGCAGTCTTTTTTCCACTAAAATGCCCACCACAATTCAAAGTATGACTATGATGCAAAACACTTTCTTGTTCGTGTTCAGGAATGCAACGCCTAATGGTCTGATCAGGACAGATTTTAAACAAGTAAGGTTCATCCCAAAAATAATATTTCACTTTGGAGAGAAAATGTTTTCTACCCTGTGAATTTAAATCGGGATGAAACTTACCGGTAACCAAATAATTCACAAGATCAGCATACCATGGCTCTTTACTCATCACAGAAAACAGACCTTCATCGGGAAACCTGTCATTAAGAGGTATCTCCAGATCCTTCCCAGAATGTCCAATCTGATCGGGGAGGCGTGATAAATGATCAGCCACCACGTTCTCGCTTCCTTTCTTGTCCCTGATAGACAAATCAAACTCTTGCAACAATAAAATCCACCTAATCAACCTAGGTTTAGCATCCTTTTTCAACAACAAATATTTCAAAGCAGCATGGTCAGAATAAACAATCACCTTAGATCCAATCAAATAAGACCTGAACTTTTCTAATGCAAAGACAACTGCTAACAATTCTTTTTCAGTTGTAGAGTAGTTAATCTGTGCATCATCTAAAGTTCGACTAGCATAATAAATCACATAAGGCAGCTTGTCAATTCTTTGACCCAAAACAGCACCAATTGCAAAATCGGAGGCATCACACATAATCTCAAATGGATATGACCAGTTCGGGGCAGCAAGTATTGGGGCAGAAGTTAATTTCTCTTTCAGCACATTAAACGCAACAAGACATTCATCATCAAAACTGAAATTCGCATCCTTAGCTAACAGATTACATAGAGGTTTACAAATCTTAGAAAAATCTTTAATAAACCTTCTATAAAAACCTGCATGACCAAGGAAACTACGCACTCCTCTAACAGAAGTAGGGGGTGGCAGTTTAGCAATCACATCAATTTTAGCCCTATCTACTTCAATCCCCCGATTAGAAATCACATGCCCCAAAACGATCCCTTCTTTAACCATAAAATTGCACTTTTCCCAACTAAGAGTCAAATTCATTTGAACACATCTTTCAAGAACTAGCGACAGATTATGCAAACACTGATCAAAAGAATCGCCAAACAAGGAAAAATCATCCATAAAAACCTCAACAAACTTTTCAATCATATCAGAAAAAATTGACATCATACACCGCTGAAAAGTACCAGGAGCATTACATAATCCAAAAGACATTCTACGAAAAGCAAAAGTGCCAAATGGACATGTAAAAGTAGTTTTTTCCTGGTCTTCCGGAGCAACCGGAATCTGATTGTAACCTTGAAAACCGTCTAGAAAGCAATAGAACGCATGGCCAGCCAAGCGCTCTAACATTTGGTCAATAAAAGGTAAAGGGAAATGGTCTTTTTTAGTGGCAGCATTTAATTTTCTATAATCAACACACATTCGCCACCCTGTGGTGACCCGTGTGGGTACCAACTCATTTTTCTCATTACTCACGACAGTAATCCCAGACTTCTTAGGCACAACTTGCACAGGACTAACCCATTTACTGTCAGAAATAGGAAAGATAATACCTGCATCGAGCAACTTAAGAACTTCTACTCGCACAACCTCCTTCATGTTCGGATTCAGCCTCCGTTGAGGTTGTCTACATGGAGTAACACCTTCTTCCAGCAAGATTTTATGCATACAAACTGTTGGGCTAATTCCTTTCAAATCAGAAATCGCCCAACCAAACGCAGCTTTAAACTTCCTCAGCACCTTAAGCAACTGCTCTTCTTGTTCCTGTGTCAGGTCAGAAGCAATAATAACAGGAAAAGTACTATCACGCCCTAAAAACACATATTTCAGATTCGAGGGGAGGGGTTTCAGTTGCACTTGAGGTGGGTTTTCAACATGCTGATTTTTTTCCAGAACACAATCAGCTATTATTTCCTCACTTTGCACCTCAGTTTTGTCCAGAATATCCCTCATCTCGCTCACTTTTTCATCATCAAACTCTTGCACATCAAGAGTTAAAGCAAACTCAAGCTCATCTTCCTGTGACATACTCAAAGGAACAATAGAATCAAACATATCAAGTGCAAAACATGAATCAGAATCAGCCAGCATATTCATGGACTTCAAAATGGAAAATTCAACAGTTTCATCAAGCACACTCATGGTTAATTTTCCATTTTGAACATCAATCATAGTTTTAGCCGTGGCCATAAAAGGTCTACCAAGTAAGATTGGCATATCTTTAACATGTTTGCACTGATCACTCATATCTAAAACCACAAAATCAGCGGGAATAATAAGCTTATCAACTTGAACTAAAACGTCCTCTACAATGCCCCTAGGGTATCTTATAGAGCGGTCAGCAAGCTGCAGGGACATTGTAGTGGTTTTTAGCTCATTCAAACCTAATTTCAAATAAACAGAATAAGGCATTAAATTAATACTCGCCCCCAAATCAAGCATAGCTTTTTCAGTTCTAGAATTCCCTAAATTAATGGTGATAATAAAGCTACCAGGGTCTTCTAATTTTGGGGGCAAGTCCTTTTGTAAAACAGCACTCACAGCCTTAGAAACAAAAATCTTTTCATTCGGCTCATACCTACGCCTTCTAGTATTTAATTCTTTCAAAAACTTAGCATAGGCAGGCATATTAGTAATCATTTCAAGAAGAGGCAGATTAACATTTACTTTGGACAGCAGATCATAAATCTCATCAAAAGATTTGTCAAACTTGGAACTTTTTAACCTGTTTGGAAAAGGAACTGGCGGCACATATGGTTTGGGCGGAATATACGGATCTTTTGCTTTGTGCAGCCCGGACTCTTCGTACACCGAATCAGCCTCCACTTCTTTCTTCTTTTCAGCTTCTACTTCTTGCTTCTTCTCAGCCTCTACCTTCTCCGGTAGCTTGGGAACGGGCTGCTCTTCATTTTTCTGAATTACCTTCCCACTTCTAAGAACCGTGACAGCTTTGGCCTCTTCAGATTGACTTGGTAGCTTCCCTTGCACGTGCCCTTGGAGAGATTCAGCAATCTGCCCAACTTGTACTTCTAGCTTCCTCAAAGAGGCATCAGTGCGCTGAAAACGCTGCTCGTTAACTTGCTGGTTGTTGCTGCAGATTTGCATAAAGTTCTGCAAAGTATCCTCCAAAGAAGGCTTCTTTGGTTCAGCAGGTGGCTGGTTCCCTTGTTGCGTGTTAGACCATGAGAAGTTTGGATGATTCCTCCAACCGGGGTTGTAGGAATTGGAGAATGGATCGTTCCTTGACCTCTGATTGTATGAATTCATCATATTAGCTTGTTCAAGACCAGCCTCGGGCATTTCAGTCACTGCAGCGGCAGATTGATTCATCGCCATCATGGAACACATATTCTTCATTTGCTTGGATAGCTCGGATATTTGGATGGCTAGTTCTGTACTCGCACCAACTTCGTACATCCCTTGAGTCTTCCCACGAACGCTCTTCTGTTGGGAATTAGCTCCAAGCATCTCATATAGCCCTAGGGTCTGTTCAGCAGTCTTCTCCCCCATTGCTCCTCCAGCTGCGTTGTCAACGATTGCTTGGCTTCCTTGGGTCAAACCGTCATAGAATGTTTGATTTTGGAGCGCCAGGGAATAACCGTGGTGAGGGCACTGTGTGAGCAGCATCTTGAATCTCTCCCACGCCTCATGGAATGGCTCACCTTCAGCCTGCGTGAAATTGGCTATTTTTCTTCTTAATTCTGAAGTTTTGGACTGAGAATAGTACTTGCCGATGAACTTGTTGTATACATCAGCCCACGTGCGCAACGATCCTGGTGTTAAAGACATAAACCATGTCTTTGCAGCATCTTTAAGAGTGTATGGAAAACACCTCATCCTCAACTCATCTTCCGTCACGCCTTGCAATGGAAAATTCTGAACAATGCCATAGAAGTCTCGAATAAAAATCAACGCATCCTCAGAAGAAAGCCCATAGAAAGATGGCAACTGATTAAAGTGAACGGTCTTCAAATCATAATTGCGGGCAGCTTCACTCAATACAATGCAGGACGGGGAGGCACCTACAGTTGGTCTCCCAAACTCTTTCATCAATTGTGCATCACCCATTTTTGGATTAGCAGCAAATTGGAGCCTCCTTTTTATCCTTTTGCCAATTAAATCTACTTGATCGTTCAGCGGAATCAAATCTGGATTAAGTGACCTGCGACCAAGCATACAACAAAAACAAAACAAAAAAAAAAAAAAAAAACACAACTAACTAAAGTAAAACTAAATTAAAAATTTTCCAAAAACTAGTTAAACAAATTCCCCGGCAACGGCGCCAAAAATTGATAGACAATTTAATAGTCCTCGCAAGTGCACGAGTCACAGTAGTATAGTGCACAAGTAAGGGTCGAATCCACGGGGAAAATGTAACCAAGTAATTGGAAAACTATTAATAAAAAAAATTAAAAGTGAAATTAACTTAACTAAAAAAAAACTGAGTTGTTGATTTTGTTTGATTTAAAACTAAAAAGTAAGGCTTGAATTAAAATAAATGGATGCAAGGAATTTAAAAGATTAAATAAAATTAATTGAACAACTAAAAGAAGATTGATTGGGAATTTAGCAAGAGAAAAATATAGTCCAGGATTATGAATCTGTCACTAATCTTTAGTATTTGCGATTTAGTTAGTCAATTAAAATTGAGGGTTCGTTCTAGACGATAATATGACTATTCCGTATGGCGTCCAGAATAAGTCACGTACTTTAACTATTAATCAATAAAAAAAATTATTAATTAAATAGTTAAAATCCATTAATCACAAAAGAACTATGGAAACCCGATTTAAGAACCAAATAGATAATCTAACAAGACAGTTCGTTTATCTATTCTTTTATCCAAAAGAGCTCAAATTAATAGGCATGGCATGTACTCTATTAATCCACTCAAACAACTTAGTTAATCATATTAAAGTTGGCCATAAGTTAACACAATCAATTAAGCGAATAAGAACAATGGATAAAACTCAATCAATTGGACTAACTAGAATCACTTTTCATACTAATTCATAGCAACTTCATCATAATCCTGGACATAGAAACTTAGCTACTCATATCACAATTGCAAATTATTGTAACTGAAGGGAGAAGAAAATTCACGTGATTCATCCTTACAGTCAACAAAGTCTTGTTTATCTAAACAATGAAACTCACAATTAACGAACAAAACAAGAAATCTCCAGTGAATCAAACCAGAATTTTGTACGAGTGTTTGTCGCTCGATTTCAGGTGTTTCAGGCCGAAGACAACCAATTGTGGAGCTTCGAACTGACCCCGATTTCCTCTCCCTGTCCGGTTAATTCTCCTTGTTCGCTGCTGCACTCTCCAGTCTCCCTTGCTGCAGCCGATTATTCCCCCCTAAAAACCCTTGCCAAGGCCTCGTTTATATGGAAGGATTACAGCCGTTTCAAGCGCTTAACTCCTGATTTTTCGGTGCCGTTCGAGTGTAGGAACCGCAATTTGTGGAGCCGTTTAGAACTTGGAAAACTTCCGCACTTACTCCAGCCGGAATTCCCCTCGTTCTGCACTTCTTGCCTTCTTTTTCTTTTCTTGTTTTTCTGCCTTTTGGGCTGCTAGTACGGTCCATAAGAAAAAGATTTACTGCCTCCTTTATTTGGACTTTTGGGTATTTTTTTTCTTGTTAATGCCTTACGAGTGAAGAGGAGTAATCCACTTTATCTTTTTGTTGTTTGCTTCTTTCAACTTTTCAAGCTGCCTTTGAAAAACCACACAATCACTCCAAAAGTACTCAAGTCATTCCAATAAAATCCTCACCTGCAAAAGTCATTTTTAAGACAAAGGTATGATAAAAACCTCTCAATTAGGCAAATAATAAGTATAGAATTGTGATAAAAATTAATCACAAATTCTAACTTATCAACGAGCGGTTCGACCAGATGCGCTTTGAGCAGTAGGACTTTTATAGAGAGACAAGGGAGTACCAGGCGATGCATTACACACAGCTCCAGTCCCTGTACACACAGATCGATGAGCGACTCACTTCTCTGGAGTCTAGCTGGAGCTCATTCTTTGATGCATATCCGCCGCCCCCCCCCCCCTCCTGAGTATTAGATTTGATTAGATTGTCATCCGCTAGCCTCTGTATCATGATTATGTTGGATGACTGTACCATAAACACTCTCACACCCTCACACTCTCCTTATTACACTTGACTTTCTATCTTGCTATGCTTTGTGTTTCATGATGTGTTGCAGCCCAAACAAATGCTTAGTGGATGATGGGCTGCGCAATCAAAGACCCAGTTTAGTTCCAGACCGACCAACGCTATAGGGAAGTTTCCATGACTCTGTTTACTCGTAGCGTAATGTTAACTTGAGTTGATTTTGAGCACGCGTGACCCTTTCCTCTTTACCCCTAGTGCATAGTGCATATTTGGTCATCGAGGGAGATGCCAAAGTTTAAGTGTGGGGGAGTGAATTGGGCATTCGGGCAGTAGTTGTTACATGTGATTTTTAGAGTTAGCATGCGCAGGTGTTAGTTGTATATTCATAGGAAATTCATGTCAAATTTTTGAAAATTTTTCTTTAAACTGTGTCTTTGTGAGCTGGCCAGCGCTTGACTATGCTTTTAGAATGTCCTTAAAGTATTTGGGCTTAAATTGCTTGCATGTTAATCTGGTTGTTGAAAGGATGAAGGCATTAGTCACCCATGTAATGAATTGATAATTTTCCCATCCACTTGAATAAGACCCTTTAGGAGAAGCCACTTTGAGCCTGACCGTTCTTTGTTAGCCCAATTAATTGAGCTCCATAGCCAAATGGCCTGTTTTCCTTACCCGTAAATATTTCTGGCTTAGTCTTGATGTTTACGGAATTAAGGGATGAATTTGCTAAGTTTAGGGAATTTTGGGTAGGATCTGTTTTTGGCACTGTTCCTATGCCCCAAATGGGGTAAGAGCAGTCATTTTTTAGGAATTTGATACTTTTGAGGATTGCATTATAGGCATGGATTCACTTTTAAATTATTGAACTTTAATTTCTATTTTTCCTTGGTGAGGCCGAGATTAGAATGGGGTAAGGTCAAGTGAGAATCCGAAAGGTGAAAAATTAATATAGCTAGACCTCTTACTTTGCAAAAAAGAGAATGAGAGCCCCAGTCAAAAAGCGTAAGATGAGACTTGGGTATCTTTCGAAAGAAACGGCGTTCTCGTGCCAACATGACAAGGAAAACTAAACATAATTAATGAACTTGGAGGATATTCCAAAAATTAGCTTTAGTCCTCCGCGTACTTCAAGTATACGTCAAAGCACAAATGTGTCGAGACGGTTTAGCTTAGTTGTACACCATGTCTACTCTTTGCATAGGATTAAATAATTGTTCCTAAATTGTGGCCTACTGAGTTCCTTGTTCCTAAGAATAGCACTGAAGTTTCTGAATACATTGAGTCTTTGTTAGAATATTTCAATCTCTCAAAAGAAAGGGACTATTATTGTTAACCATTCACCACCACATTCACAAGTCCTTCTGATCAGTAGCTAGTTTATTTGTGTAGGCTGTCATTACTATGAGGATGTTGTGAATAATTGTGTCAAATAGTTTAGCTTGAGTACAAAGATGTAGTTTAGGGAAGAATTTTCTTGGTTAAGATTGTTTGTCCTGTGAATATCCCTTTAACTACGTGTGCATGCTAACTGTTTTAAATTCCGTGTGGTGATTATCGTAAGTCCCGTTGTTCGATTTGCTTGAGGATAGGCAAAAGCTTAAGTGTGGGGGAGTCTGATAAGTCCGTCTTTAGACATGCATTTGATGCATGTTCGGGTCAGATTTTGATGGTTTTCCTAACTTTAAGGTGTTGCAAGTCTCAATTTTGGCTCAAGTTGTGTGTAGCAGGCGTTGAATCGAGTTTCGTTGCAATTGGAGTTGAATTGAAGAAGTTAGAGTCCGGCAATCGGCGCTTGAGAAGCAATCGGGCAGAGTTTGGAAGCATTTGAAGAAGATTTGAGAGATTTGGAGGTCACCGGGAGATTCACGACGAAATTCTGATAAAGAAAGAGCATTTGGATCGACCTCGTTTGCATCCGGGAGCGTTTGGAGCAAGAAAATGAAGAAAAAGTGAAGAATAAGGTCACGCACGGTCGTGCCCGGCGTTAGGCACGCCGTGCGTGCCTTGGAAATTTACTGATGAGCTGCTGGAACCCAGGCACGGTCATGCCTGGAAGGCAGGCACGTCGTGCCTGCAGAAGAAACGAAGAGAATGCTACTGGAAGCCAGGCACGGTCGTGCTTGGACGTTAGGCACGCCGTGCCTGGACGCGTTTTACGGTCCTCTTCCGCAGGCATGGTCGCAGGCACGGTCGTGCCTGGCGCCGTGCCTGGCCGCGATTTGTCCTAAATCGACCAGAATTCGTTATTTTCTATAAATAAGGCCTCCATAACCCCGTTTGGGGGTTACAAACTTTGGAGAGAGGCCTAGGACGAGTTTTACCTGCGTTTTTACGTTGTTTACTTCGAGAACCTGAGATTCTTTGTAAGTTCAATTCTTTTAATTAATGACAATTTATTCTATTCATCCCAAATCTTTTGATTCGTCAATTATGAGGCGTGAGTAGTTTAATTAGGGACTTGGGGTTGATGAAGGGGTTACTCATGATTGATGGCTAGATTCTTGTTGGTTTAATTGCATGAATGCCGTTTAATTTGTGTTTGAATAATCTAACTGATATCTCTTGTAACCTAGAATCGCGACGAGAATTACAATTGCATGTAGAATGAATTAAGAGAGATCTAATTTGTTCTAGGACACATTCACACACACTTAATCGTTCGCTAAGAGATTAGTAGCGATTAAGGGGCCGTAAGCTCGCTCATCTTGGCAATAATTTAGGATCTTTTCGCATGAGAGATCAGCCTGGTCCCCTAAATTATTGTACTCTTCGCCGCGAGAGCGGTAAGAACTTAATAATGATTAGCTTGGCTCAATTAAATTAAATTCATGTAATTAGGCCTGTTCTGCCAGAAATCTGGTTAACCCCGGAATCAATCCCTGTTCCCTTCGTCGTTAATTAAGGAAAAACCAATCTTTTTACTCACTCATTAGCATTAGTTTTATTTTAATCAATCATCCAATCTCGCACAATTGCATTTTATTTTATTTATTTCTTTTTAATCGCTGAATTTAGTTAATCTTTAGTTCTCTTTAGTCCGTCCCTGTGGAGACGATACTCGTACTTTCCACCACTTTTCTACAACTATTTTAAGTGCGAGAAAACTACCATCAACCCGCTAGGAGCACAGGGATGGAAAGAGGCGTAGGACGCATTTGCATGCCATGTTATTTGCTGTTTTTTTTATAAAGGACTTTAATATGTCATATGTGATTTTAAAAACTTCCGCTGCATTCCTTGAAGTGTTTTATGATGTTTAAGTTATGTCTGTTTTAATAACATTCTACTCCATGTGAGTTTGACATTTTCTGGTATTTAGTAATGAAGTCATTTTGGAATTAATACACTTTATTTTAAGTAATAAAATCTCTTATTAAATGTTTTGTGTTTAAAGTAAAACAAAAGGCACTATTTCTTGAACCACGGAAAGTATTTTTGATTAAATCTGTTCTGATTTTCCGCCAAGTGACGCGCCACTCGGGTCGGCAGGGTCGGGCCAGGTGGGGTGTTACAAAGAGGGTTATTCAAACTATGCTTTATTATTAATAAATTTGGTGTGTTTAAGCTTTAAGCTTTGGCAACGGTTGCTACCGTTGATTGATATTTTCCGTTCTTATCACATGTTTTCTTGCATTTCTCTAGCAGGTGTAGCAACAAAGTATCTTCATTTCGGATGTGCTGAGGGAGGACTTGCAGATATTAACCAGGTTTACATTTTTTCCTTGTATTTCCCTAACAAGGGCTAGGTGTCCAGTGTGAAGCAGTATTTGCTTCATTCATTTGCTAGGAAAATTTTGGTCATTTTATGCAGGGGTGTGAATGCCAAATACAAATGAGTTCTTATGTTACGAGACACTTAGACACACTACTTCAAGTCTTCAAAGCCTGGGGTTTACAAAGAAAAAAACTTATTCTCTAGTGAGATGGGCTGTCCGACAATACTCTAGCAAAGCTCAAAGAGGTAGGCTCTTGCATTGACGTTCTAGAAGAAAACATAAGGATAAAGGCTAATAATAAGCTCGCTAAAAATGAATAAGGAAATTACAATATATTAATACTAATTTGGAACTATAAAAAAGACAATACTTACTGTTAGTCTACTAATAATAGTAATTCTAATGATTATAGAAATACATCTGATGGATAGTCTACCCGGGGGTATCTTATCCGAGGGGTTATTGCGGGAATAACTAGAGAGAAGTCAGAGTAAATAGGAGGAGAGAGAGTCGATTTTATTAAATGAACTCGAGATGTGGAGTTGGGATCGTTTACAAGGAGAAATGGGCTGCTATTTATAGCAGCAATAAATGCGATGAGAGGACACGTGTCAGTAATCCAATGGCCGAAGGGTCACATCAGCCGGTTGGCACCGGCAGTGGTACGTCCACCGCATTGAATGCGGTTGGCGGATGTGACGTGGCATTAAATGCGGTGGTTGGCTGTCTCTAAAAGGAATCTTTCGATGACTGAGCGTGTTTGGCCGAAGGCTCCTTGTGTAGCCGAGGGCTCCATGTAACCAAGGACCCCTGTGTAGCTGAAGGCCTTGTGTGACCGAAGGCTTGGTTCAGCCGAAGGCCTCTCCGATGCCGAGGGCTTGATAGTGCCGAAGGCTCATGTTTTTCGCCGTTTTCTCCCAGTAGCTTCTTATGCCAGAGAAGGCTATTCTGTGAGTTTTGGAGCCTTCGGCCAAGGAGGCCGAAGGCACCCCAGTATGTATTTTGGGCTACTTTGAGGCTTGGGCCGTTGTATTTGGGCTTGAGTTGTTTCCTGAGCTCAATGGACTTGTGTAGGAGATGTAGGAGTCTATGGGCTGGGGGTTCCTGGGCCATATACTCCATCAGGAGTCCCTCACTCCTTTTTCCGAAAGGTACTTGAGGGAAAAGGAGTAGATGTGTTGATTCTTCTGGAGGCTTCATCATTTAGTTGGGCGCCTTTGTTTGAGAACTTGCCTTCCGCTGAGTGCCGAAGGCTTCCCTCAGTCCCTCACATGTCGAGGGTTTTCTGAGGGAAGTATAACACCTGTATGACTGCCGAAGGCTTTCCTCAGTCCCCCACATGTCGAGGGTTTCCTGAGGGTTTCTATAGCCGCTATCATTTAGTTGGGCGCCTTTTTTTTTTTTGGATGATGTAGGAGAGGCATCTAGAAACTTGGTCTCTAGGAAAGGCTTGGCCTATATGGGAGGCAACGGAGTAAACCGTTGGCTCCCCCTTCGGGAATGACCTTCCGATATCCCGAAGGGTTTGAGGGTCATTTCCTCAGCCCGAGACATCGTCTGTTGTCTGCTTCCCCTTGGGAGATAGCACGGAAAGCGCCTCGGTTTTGAAAGTCGTCCCCTCAGCCCGAGACATGGTCTGTTGCCTGCTTCCCCTTGGGGGATAGTGCGGGGAGCGTTTCGTTTGTGGAAGTCGAATCCTGGGCCCGGGACATGGTCCGTTGCCTGCCTCCCCTTGGGGGATGGCGCGGAAAGCGTTT
Source organism: Cuscuta epithymum (assembly GCA_945859915.1). Lineage (NCBI taxonomy): Eukaryota > Viridiplantae > Streptophyta > Magnoliopsida > Solanales > Convolvulaceae > Cuscuta > Cuscuta epithymum. The sequence goes on from CAMAPF010000116.1 coordinate 598,023, forward strand.
CTGGGAAGGGTTTTATTTGTGTGTGGGACACAAATAGCCGGGGGCACTTGGTGCCAGCCGGAGCCGAGGGGTGTTGCACCCCCCGGTTTTTTTTTTTTTTTTTTTAGAAGGGTATGTATAAGTATGCATAATGTACGCATGATTGCATCCGCATGGGGTACGGCTTAGTGAGAAAACACTTGGTGTTTTCAAAGAGTGATGGGGGTGGCCCCTACACTTGGTACTTGGTAACTAAATTGGTGTTCCCCTTCATGAGAGGAAGAGGTCTTGGGCCTATTTTGGTGAAGAGATGAGGGCTTGGCCACTCATTTGTAGGAGAGAAGGGTGCCTTGGGCCGCTTGTACAACATGAAGGTGATGAAGGCTTGGCCTTTTGATTATTCTTCAAAAACAGATGGGGCCTTGGGCCATTGATATTTACACTTGCTGAGGATGAGCGCTTGGCCGCTCATGTTTTATTGATAGAATTTGACAAGGTGGTGCACATTCCAATGTCTAGGAATCTCCGTCCCATTAGGACGTTTTAACCTGTATGTCCCCGGTTTGATGATGGCTGAGACAATGTATGGGCCTTCAAACTTAGGCGCCATCTTGCCGCCTTCGGTGGGTAGGCTGGCCTCCCTTCGTCGGAGGACGTAGTCACCCACCTGAAATTCCCGGGAGCGGACCTTGGCGTCGATGTAGCCTTTGACTTGTCTCCTATAGTTTTCGGCCCTAAGGAAAGCTTGTTCTCGGCGTTCCGAGATGAGATGAAGGTCGAGGGCCATGTTGGCATCGTTGACTTCGGGTTCATATTTGATGGTCCCGGATAGGGTAAAAGTCTAGAGGGGGGGGGGGGGTGAATAGACTTTTAAGTCTTTTTCAATTTTTGAAGTTTTTCCCTCTAGATGAATTGATCTATAATCTTTTGAGAGATTAATAGATGCACAGCGGAAGTCTTTACCCTTTATGTAATGAGTGTTTGACCACTTTCTAATTTTGGGAAGATTGGACTTAGATAGCTAGCAGTTGGCTTGGCAGTTAGCTTAGCAGTTGACTAGGTAGCAGGAAGCTGCTGAGGTAACTGCTAGAGAAATATTGATTTTATGATGAAAGTGATGGTGAAACGTTGTTTAGAACGCAAGAAAGATGTCTGAAAAAGTACTTAAGTAAGGTTTAATTGGAGCAGTGGTCTTGGCAGTTGGGTGGTACAAAGGGAACTGCTGAGTCACCTGCTTAGGTTATAAGCAGATTTTCAGAGATCCTTTTAAGCAAAACTTCGTGTGATGATGTTATGAGGATCTGGTGATGTTGAGTTGTTTAAAGGAAATATATGTATGTGAGCAGGGAGCTCAGCAGTTGGGTGGTACTGAGGAGACTGCTGAGGCACCTGCTTATACTTTGAAAGTGAATTTCCGAGAACTGATAGAACAACCCTTTTTTTTTTTTTTTTTTTGGTAATGCTTTAGCAAGTAAACTGTGTGGAGATAGCCTCAAAGAGAGTGAGTAATTAAGCAGAAGGATAAGCAGTTGGGTCAATTAAGACAACTGCTTAAGATGCTGCTGGCAAACTACAATCTTTATACGAGAAGTGCTGGGTGTGTGTTTTGTTGAATGAAGTGAAATCAACACACGATGTATCCTGGTTCAGAGGTGGTGTAATCCTCCTACGTCCAGTCCCATTCTCTTTCAAATGGATTTCCACTAAAGTATTCAGCCCAATACACTTAGTGCCAATCTAGCCTTTACAACTCTTAGGCCTAGATTGAAGGTTTTTCACAATGAGTATAACACCACTCAAAGTTACTCAGTCCTTAGACTTTTCTCAATTGATCCAGTGGGGATCAAAAGGTACTCTATCTATCTATCTACACTTTAGGATCCGAACAACTGTTCTCCTAAGAGTTTACAACCACTTGTGAAATGTTACAAGAAAGTTCTAACCTCCAACTATGAACTAAGCTCTAAAAATGTAAAAGTATTGATCTTATCTAAGAGCTTAGTGAAGCATGAGGCTAAGCAGAGAGTAAAGTTGAGTTTGCACTTTCTCTTTTGCTAGATATCTCGTATATGCTTTGATGAAAGTATTTCTCTACTTAGGATGCTCAAAACTTATTTTCGAACTCATGCTTCTACCTATATTTATAGGCCTTCATGGTTGATTAATCTCATCCGTTGGTTGAGATGAATTAATCCTTGTCGTTGAAGATCTCTGGCAAGGATAAGTAGTACAATTGTCTTCTTGTGCTGGAGCATTAATTTCAGCTGATCACTTTGTCTTGTATTATGTGTGCGTCCCATGCCGCGGCCCCAGTACTTGATCCGGTATTAAATGCCGGTCAAGTTTTGTCTTCAATCATATACATTCAATGTATATGTTTATGTGACATTTAATTTTTGTGTGCTAATAGAATTATACTGGTAGGATTTAAATATCCTTTTAAGGTAAAAGAATTTTTACCTTATTGCATTTTGACTTTCCAGTGTAATTTTATTAGTTCCAAAAATTTTACATTTATTTTGTCACATTTTAATGCTAATATTTGAATTTAATTTAGACACAATGTACGGGTGCAAAGTATAGTGGCATCATCAAAATCTATCAAAATTGGGTACTAACAGTTTCCCCCTTTTTGATGATGCCAAAACTATACAACACAAGAAACAATTGTTTTTATTGATTTTTATTGAGAATATTGTACATTGGTCTACAGTCTAAAGTACAATAGTTTTTAGTCACTTTCGGACTTTCCTTGAAGTCTATTTTTGTTGGTTTCCTCCAGCTTCTTCTTGGCTTTTGCTTCTTCAGCTTTCCTTTGTCTGATCTCCGCTTCTTCTTGGAGGAGCTTGTTCTTTCTCCTGGTTTCTGCGGCTTTCTTTGCTGCTAGTGATCTTACAGATGAGGGGCCTGCTTGTGTTGTTCTTTCCCCCTTTTTGGCATCAGCAGCAGGGGTCTGGCTTTCGTTGAATAGAGCTTCTATCTCTGGATCAGAGTCAGGATCTTCATGTGGTCTTCTGGATGTATTCAGACCATAGACTTCAATAGACAGTGCCTTGATGTGGTTGTTGATGTCCAGAAGATCCGTTTTTACCTCATCTTTGACTTCGTGTTCCAAGTTCTGAAGTTTGTGTTTTGTCTGTGCCAAGTCTTGTCCTAGTTTCTGGAAGTCCTTGCCTTGCTGCCAGAAGGTTTCTTGAGTTCCTTTGTGGAGAACTTGGAAGTTGTGAGCAATGTCCTTAGTGAGCTGTTCATAGGCTTTAGCATGAGCCTGCTGCTCCATAAGGAATTTCTGAGATAGCTTGAACATGGCAGGGAACTCCTCATTCCTTAGTTTCATGAGATACTCTTCATGTTCCTGCACCTTTTGAAAAGCCTGCTGAAGATTAGAAGGTAAGGTTGGGAGAGAAGGCAATTGCTCAGAAGTACTTGCTGCAGTAGGCTGAGCTTGTTGCTGCTTTTGAAGTACTAGCACTTGTCTTTCGAGTTCTTCATTCTTGGCTTTTAGTGCAGATATCTCCTGCTTTATTTCATTGGTCAAGGCAGACTGCTGAGAGGTTTTGGTCTTGAGGAGAGCTCTCTGCTCAGCATTGAACACTTGTTGGATCATTGAATCTTTCCTGATGTGGCTGTGGACTTCTCCAAACCTGATATCTAGCCTTTCTTCTAGTTGCTTCTTCATTTTGATGAGTCTCTTGTGTAGTCGGACCTCGGCGCGGCTTATGAATTATGTGGTAGCCCTTCTTTCTTTGATGAAGACATCTGCCAGGGTAGCAGTGTCCTCGTCATTATCCTCAGGTGCAAGAATGAATGTGGGAGAGTGCTGCTCTAAGTTTTGAGTAGACGCTTGAGAGTGTGCACTAGACTCCTGTTCTTGATCTGCAGTGGGCTGAGCAGTGGGTTGAGGTGGAGCATGTTCCTCAGTGGGTTGTTGATCTTCTACCTCCATTGTTCTGGAGGTTTCTCCACCTCCTTTTGTCTCAAGTAGAGATCTATGTAGAGCTATTTGGAGTTCTTTATCACTGGATGAGGAGGAAGAGATGATTTGTTTACTTCTACCCTCTGGAGAGCCATTAGGAGCAGTGTTGTTGTCATTATCATCGAGATCATCATCATCATCGTTAGAAGGTTCTTCTTGTGACTTACCGGTCAGTTGCTTCTTCTTTGTGAGGTAGACCAGATTCATTTGATAAAGATTTGTGGCCTTTGCTATGTCTTCAGTGCCAAGCCAGGTGAGAGCAAAGTACTCTTCACTGATGAATTTTGTTAGGGTCCTGGCTTGGTGGAGAATTTTGGAGAGTTTCCATTCTCTCCAAGCTTTGACTCTAGCCCATTCAGCCTCTAATTTTTGCAGAGGAGTGGGTGAGTGGTCTGTTGGTGAAGGTGGAGCCTCCTGGTCTTCTTCCTGAGTTGTCACCCCTTGAAGATTTATTGAAAGTGGAGTTGCAGAGATAGCAATACCTGAAGAGGAAGTAGCCTGCTGTTCTTTGCTAGATTTGGAACCTCCACTTTCTTCATGAATAGTGGGTAGTAAGGAGGCAGCTTCATGAATAATTGGAAGAGGAGAGATAGCTGCTTCCAATTCCAGTTGTAGATTTCTAGTTGGGGCAGAAGAGGACTCTTTCTTTGATTTCTTTGACTCAACTTCTTGACTCTCAGATCGAAGTCTTTTTAGTGATTGAGTTTTGATCTTTCTGAACTCCGTTTTGAGAGGCTCATTCGAGAGGAATGTGTCTTCTGCCTTAGGTAGTTCAGGGGCTCCTTGATTGGACTTGAGAGAGAGAAATTTTCTCCAGTTGGTTTCCTCTTTAATGTTGCTGCGAGCTCCCTTTCTTCTCAAGATTTCACCAATAAGAAAACCATACCCTAACCAGGGCATGGTGTTGGTTGCTCTTTCATGATATTTCTTTACGTATGCCAACATGTTGGTGAAGACATATCTTGCCCAGTTGAAAGGTGTACCAGAGATTATTGCTGCCAAAGGAGTTGCTCTCTTCTTGTTTATTTCATCAAGTGCAGTATTCTTGGAGTCAATGCACTTGTAGAGTATGCTTAGCAGAAGAGCATACTCATGCACCATTTTGTTGGTCTTGAGATTGAGGGTTTGTGTGTTCTGTGCACTGGGTATCAAGACCATTTCCTTGAACTCTTGTTCATTGAGGTCGAAGTCTTCAACTAATGGGGCTTCATCTCCAGGTAGTGAGAGCAGTAGTCTGATGTCTCCTTCTTCAATTTCTACTGGTCGGCCCTTTATCCAGGATTTGAGAGTGCCTAGGGTGGAGTTGAGATAGAACTCTGCAGCCACTTCTGGGTAGAAGTATGGATAAGGGTAGGTTGCCATTTTGAGAAGACCTGTGGAGTCAAGTTTCCTTAGTAGCTCAGCCATAAGATCACTGTTATTGGCTTTCTTCATGATGATGGAGGTGTTAAGGATGGAGCCAGTGAAGACCTTTTTGGAGATGTGTTGAAGGGATGCCATTCTTGATGAGTAGAGTGAAGTATTTGAGAAGGATAGGATGCAGGTTGAGAGCTTTTGAGAGTGATTGAGGATTTTTTAGAAAGAGGATTGAGAGAGATTGCAAAGTAAAAGTGTAAAGGAATTGTACGGAGGAGATATTTATTCTCTATCGGAAACTAGCCGTTGGAATGTAGCCGTTGGAAAATGCGGCTGGTTCCTTTTAGCATTTATTGAGTTCATACTGGTAGCAGGGGGCTCTGGCTTGGGTAAATTTGATGTTTTCTGAAGGCATGACTTACCGCTTTGAAATCCTTGATATAAGGAGATGAAGATGATATATGCCATGAGCTGAAATTTCATGTATGTTGACCAGAAAGTGAGCCAACTGCTGTCCTAAGAAAGGCTTCTGCTCCTGAGGCAGACATCTGCTGGCAGACATCTGTTCGAATTTGTGAACTAGTGTCTTTACCTCCATTATTCTTCCCTTGTTCCAAGCTTGTACTCTTCTTTGTGAAAGTATTAATTCAATTCCTCTTGTTACACATGTAGCAGTGGTCTATTTGGTCAGTTGCCTGCTGACCCTACTGCTGTCTTGAGTAGTCACCTGCTGAGCCTACTTCTTGTATTTTGATTCCCTCTTTCTTTTGAAAGTCTGAGATAGACCTTCTTGGACCTTGATGCTTCATTCCTTTTGGATTGTGAGTAGCCTGAGATGGCTACCCCTGTTAGTTCCCCCTCAACAGGTGGCTAGGAATTCCCCCTTGATTATGGAATTTGGTTCCCCCTGAACCGATGCAGGGTTATTCCTTCGCTTGTTCTAGATCATCTAACATTCCAAGCTCTTGCCTTAGTTGGTTGAATCTAGCTTCATTCAATGGTTTGGTGAAGATGTCAGCCAACTGTTTTTCCGTGGGGATGTATTCAAGCTTGATGGTTTTCTTCTCAACATGCTCTCTGATAAAGTGATGCCTGATCTCAATGTGCTTGGTTCTTGAATGAAAGACAGGATTATGAGTGATAGCAATAGCACTAGTGTTATCACACAGTATGCTAATCTCTTTTGTTTCTTCTCCATAATCCTTCAATTGTTGTTTCATCCATAGTATTTGAGCACAGCAGCTGCCTGCAGCTATGTATTCAGCTTCAGCAGTGCTAGTAGCAATTGAGTTTTGTTTCTTGCTGAACCAAGAGACAAGTCTTCCACCAATTAATTGACAAGTTCCTGAGGTGCTTTTTCTATCAATTTTGCATCCGGCAAAGTCAGAGTCTGAATAACCATAGAGTTTAAAACCTCCATTTGTTGGGTACCATAATCCAGAGTTAGGATTGCCTTTAAGATACCTCAAAATCTTCTTAGCAGCTAGAAGATGGCTTTCCTTAGGTTTTGATTGAAACCTTGCACATATACCCACTGAGTAGGAGATATCTGGCCTACTAGTGGTGAGATATAACAAGGAGCCAATCAGACCTCTGTAAAGGGTGGGATCAACATCTTTGCCATCTTCATCCTGACTTAGACCTTGGGATGTATTCATGGGTATTTTCACAGTTGACTTGTTTTCGACCTTGAACTTTTTCATGAGATCTCTTGTATATTTGGCTTGGTTGATGAAGATACCTTGAGGAGTCTGCTTCACTTGTAGTCCCAGAAAATAATTCAACTCTCCCATCATGCTCATTTCAAACTTGCTTTGCATGAGAGTTGAAAATTTCTCACACAATGCTTGATTTGAACTTCCAAAAATTATATCATCAACATAGATTTGAACAAGCAATATGTGGGGACCTTCTTCAATTTTGAATAAAGTCTTGTCTACTTTGCCCTTAGTGAATCCATTATTCACTAAGTACTCAGAGAGAGTGTCATACCATGCTCTTGGGGCTTGCTTGAGTCCGTATAGAGCTTTGTGTAACTTGTAGACTTGATCCTTCTCTCTATTGATTTCAAAACCAGGAGGTTGCTCCACATAGACCTCCTCTTCTAGTAGACCGTTTAGGAAGGCACTTTTCACGTCCATTTGATAGACAGTGAATTGCTTATGGGCAGCATAGGCTAAGAATATTCTTATAGCCTCAAGTCTGGCAACAGGAGCAAAGGTTTCATCAAAATCTATACCTTCTTCCTGACAGTAGCCTTTGGCTACTAGTCTTGCCTTGTTCTTGATAATTGTGCCTTCCTCATCCATCTTGTTTCTGAACACCCATTTGGTTCCTATCACATGTTGATGATAGGGTCTGGATACAAGCTCCCACACATTGTTTCTTTCAAATTGGTTGAGTTCCTCTTGCATGGCTTGTATCCAGTCAGAGTCAAGTAGGGCTTCTTCAATTTTCTTGGGTTCTATTTGAGAGATGAAGCATGAGAATAGTGCTTCTCTTTGAGTTGCTGATCTGGTACGAACCCCTTCATGAATGTTTCCAATGATCTGTTGTGGAGGATGTTGATTCAGCCATCTAATGTCAGATGTTTGATCGATGGTGGTTTGGATTTGTTGGTCATCCTCCTCCTCTTCTTCTTCTTCTTCACTTTCTTCTGGTAGAATAGGGTGATTAGGAATTTCGTGAAGGCCTGGAAGGATGTTTGTTGGTGAGTCACCTGCTGGCAGTGGGCTGACAGTGGAGTCAACTGCTGGCCGTGGATTGACATTAGATTCAACTATTTTTTCTTTATCATTTCCTGGAAGGCAGCTTGGAGCCTTTTCAGTGTCCTTCTTTAAGTTGGATGACCCACCTTCTTCTTTTGATTGAGCAGTGGAGTGGTTTTCAAAAACCACATGGATTGATTCTTCTACCACAAGAGTTCTTTTGTTGAGGATCCGGAATGCCTTGCTTGTTGCTGAGTAGCCCAGGAAGATCCCTTCATCAGATTTGGGATCAAATGGCTTGAGATAGTCTTTTCCATTGTTTAGAATGAAGCATTTGGATCCAAACACATGGAAATGACTAACATTAGGCTTTCTTTCTTTCCATAGTTCATATGGAGTCTTTTTGTAAGTCTTATGAATGAGACTTCTATTCTGTGTGTAGCAAGCAGTGTTGATGGCTTCTGCCCAAAATCTTTTGGGTAAACCAGCTGCTTCTAAGATTGTCCTTCCAGCTTCCTTGAGTGTCCTATTCCTTCTCTCAGCAACACCATTTTGTTGAGGTGTTCTTGCTGCTGAAGTTTGGTGATGGATTCCATTTTCTTCACAGTACTGAATTACTATAGAGTTAAGGAATTCAGTACCTCTATCTGACCGGATCTTTTGGATTGAGAGGCTTTTCTCATTTTGGATTAGTCTCATCAATTCAGGAAGCTTCTTTTCTGTTTCATTCTTCTTCTTTAGGAATATGGTCCAAGTGTATCTTGAGTAATCATCAACCACCACTAGAGTGTACCTTCTACCACTTAAACTTGTTGGCTCTACTGGTCCAAACAAGTCAAGGTGTAGTAGGCTTAAGGGCCTGGTTGATGATTCTACTTCCTTTGATTTGAATGATACCTTGGTTTGTTTTCCTTTTTGACAAGCATCACAGAGGTGGTCCCTCTTGAAGTTGATTTCAGGGAGTCCTTTCACCAATCCTCTTCTGGACAGTTTGTTGATTGTTTTGAAGTTGAGATGACTTAATTTGTTGTGCCAATCCCAACTCAAATTTGAATTTGCCTTTGTCACCAAGCAAATCCCTTCCTTTGCTGAGCTCCAATCAACAATGTACATGTCCTTCTTCCTTCTACCAGTGAGTACAATTTTGTCATTTTTGACATCTCTAATCAAGCAGATGTCTTTGGAGAATGTAACATTATAGCCATTGTCACAGAGCTGGCTTGTGCTTATGAGATTGAACTTTAATCCTTTAACATAAGATATGTTTTGGATTGTAAGTCCATTGATGGATAGGTCTCCAGCTCCTTTGGTTTCTCCTTGTTTTTCCACATTCCCAAAAGTAACTTTGGGTCCTTCGCTTGCCATATAGTTAGACAGGAGCCGCCTGCTGCCTGTCATGTGCCTGGAGCAGCCTGAATCTATGTACCATGTTCGTGAGTCAACTGCTCCAGCACCTTCCTGTATTCATCATTGTTGAGCAGTAGCCCACAAGTTAGTGGGCAACTTCCTTTGTACAAGTTTGGGCATCCATGCCCATCTAGAACCATTTAGTTCTAAGCAGATTGGTCTATATCCATTTGAGGTGTTATAGTCATGGGGGATGGCTATGTATTTGTTAATCCTTTTCCTTCTTGACGTGGAAAATGGATTATTGACTTTTGGAGGAGACTGCTTAGTGTTTTGACTGTGGTTGGTCTTATTGGTCCATTGCCAACGGGTTCTTGGGTTTTGATGGTTGGGAAGTTTTTGTCTATACAGGAGATTGGATTTTGATTTAGGAGCAGGCAGGTTCCTTCTTATGGGAACATTTTGAGAATGGGATTTTTGGAAGATTAGCTTTCTTGTATTTTGTTGGTGGCTTGTGGAGGGTGAGTTTTGAGTGAGTCTGGTAGGGGATACATATCCTAGGCCTCTTCTCTTCTTATTTAAAACAACTTCAGCAGTAGAGTCACTGGTTTTACTATCCATGCTGAAGTTATTCATTTTGTCTTTCAGCTCTTTGTTCTCTTCTTCTAAGACATTGTTTTTGGTTAAGGCATCTAGCAATCTTGTGTGAACAGCCTTAATGTCTTGTTTTAATCTATCATTTTCTGATCTTAAGAGAACATGGTGATTTTGGACTTTTTGGAAATCTTGTAATAAAGATTCCAGAGTAATATTGGTTGGTCCAGAATCACTAGAGCTATAGGAAGAGCAGGATGTTACCTCAACATCATTGTAGTGGTCTTTGGCCATTAGGCATTTAGGGGAGCTGCATTCATCATCTTTACTGAGCCATCTGCTGCTTTCTTCAGTGAGCCAGCTGCCGCCTTTTTCAGCCATCTGCCAGGATCCCAGGCATAGAAGTGCTTCCTCTGAGCTTTCAGATGAAGAGCTTTCATCACTTGAGCTGCTTTCATCTTCAGACTGGGGTTCCTCCTTTTTCTTTTCACTTACAAAAGCTTGTCTATTGCTTTTGAAGTCCCTCTTGTAACTAGCTTTAGGACCAGTCCCCTGCTGCCCTTGATACTTCTGGGCTAAGGGCAGAGGGCATTCATTTTTGTAATGTCCTGGCTGTCTACAGTTGTAGCACAGAACAGTTTCCTCACTGGATTGATGTCTCCCTTGTCTTCTAGGTGGCAGGTTGTATGCTTTCTTTGGAGCAGTTCCCTCCTTCTTCATGAATCTTTTAAATTTTCTCACAAACATAGCAAACTGCTCGTCAGTGAGGAGATTATTGAGGGATTTTTCAGCAGATTTTGAAGTGCTTGGCTCAGACACTAGAGCTAGTGTCTTATATTCATCTTCCTTCTCTTCTTTGATCTCCTTCATTTCAAATTCATAGGCCTTGAGATCACTAAAGAGTTTGTCGGTTGACAGAGTTCTGAGATCTCTGCTATCTCTCATAGCAGTTACCTTCATGTCCCATTTTGATGGCAGGCCTCTCAAGACCTTGAGGGAAATCTCCTTTTGAGATAGTTCTTTCCCAAGGTCAGAGACCTCTGCAACAATCTTCAGGAATCTGGATTCCATCTCATGGATAGATTCAGTTGACAGCATTTTGAAATCCTCAAATTTCTTGAGCGCTATGGTCAGTTTATTGTCCTTCTCCTGTTCATCTCCTGCTCCAATCTTTGTGAGCTCATCCCAGACATCTTTGGCAGTTTCGCATTTCCTGATTCTGGGAAATATAGATTCATCAACAGATTTGAAGAGAATGTCCTTGGCAATGTTGTCAAGATTGTTTCTCTTCCTGTCCTCAGTTGTCCATTCCATTTTGGGTTTTGGAATGTACACATCATCTGTCCCTTCTGTGGTTCTGGATGTGATGACCTTCATTATTTTGATAGGTCCATCAGTAATTACTTCAAGCATCTCATCATGTAAAGCACTGAGATGTGCTCTCATCCGTATTTTCCAGTCGTCAAATTTGTTCAAGTTGAATAGAAGATTTTTGGCTAACTGACTGTCCATTTCTAGAAAGTGTTTGGGAAGTAGAGTGGTTTGGATCTTTAGTTCAAATTAGTCAGAAACTGACTCTAGGAACACTCCGCTCTGATACCACTTGATGGTCCCGGATAGGGTAAAAGTCTAGAGGGGGGGGGGGGGTGAATAGACTTTTAAGTCTTTTTCAATTTTTGAAGTTTTTCCCTCTAGATGAATTGATCTATAATCTTTTGAGAGATTAATAGATGCACAGCGGAAGTCTTTACCCTTTATGTAATGAGTGTTTGACCACTTTCTAATTTTGGGAAGATTGGACTTAGATAGCTAGCAGTTGGCTTGGCAGTTAGCTTAGCAGTTGACTAGGTAGCAGGAAGCTGCTGAGGTAACTGCTAGAGAAATATTGATTTTATGATGAAAGTGATGGTGAAACGTTGTTTAGAACGCAAGAAAGATGTCTGAAAAAGTACTTAAGTAAGGTTTAATTGGAGCAGTGGTCTTGGCAGTTGGGTGGTACAAAGGGAACTGCTGAGTCACCTGCTTAGGTTATAAGCAGATTTTCAGAGATCCTTTTAAGCAAAACTTCGTGTGATGATGTTATGAGGATCTGGTGATGTTGAGTTGTTTAAAGGAAATATATGTATGTGAGCAGGGAGCTCAGCAGTTGGGTGGTACTGAGGAGACTGCTGAGGCACCTGCTTATACTTTGAAAGTGAATTTCCGAGAACTGATAGAACAACCCTTTTTTTTTTTTTTTTTTGGTAATGCTTTAGCAAGTAAACTGTGTGGAGATAGCCTCAAAGAGAGTGAGTAATTAAGCAGAAGGATAAGCAGTTGGGTCAATTAAGACAACTGCTTAAGATGCTGCTGGCAAACTACAATCTTTATACGAGAAGTGCTGGGTGTGTGTTTTGTTGAATGAAGTGAAATCAACACACGATGTATCCTGGTTCAGAGGTGGTGTAATCCTCCTACGTCCAGTCCCATTCTCTTTCAAATGGATTTCCACTAAAGTATTCAGCCCAATACACTTAGTGCCAATCTAGCCTTTACAACTCTTAGGCCTAGATTGAAGGTTTTTCACAATGAGTATAACACCACTCAAAGTTACTCAGTCCTTAGACTTTTCTCAATTGATCCAGTGGGGATCAAAAGGTACTCTATCTATCTATCTACACTTTAGGATCCGAACAACTGTTCTCCTAAGAGTTTACAACCACTTGTGAAATGTTACAAGAAAGTTCTAACCTCCAACTATGAACTAAGCTCTAAAAATGTAAAAGTATTGATCTTATCTAAGAGCTTAGTGAAGCATGAGGCTAAGCAGAGAGTAAAGTTGAGTTTGCACTTTCTCTTTTGCTAGATATCTCGTATATGCTTTGATGAAAGTATTTCTCTACTTAGGATGCTCAAAACTTATTTTCGAACTCATGCTTCTACCTATATTTATAGGCCTTCATGGTTGATTAATCTCATCCGTTGGTTGAGATGAATTAATCCTTGTCGTTGAAGATCTCTGGCAAGGATAAGTAGTACAATTGTCTTCTTGTGCTGGAGCATTAATTTCAGCTGATCACTTTGTCTTGTATTATGTGTGCGTCCCATGCCGCGGCCCCAGTACTTGATCCGGTATTAAATGCCGGTCAAGTTTTGTCTTCAATCATATACATTCAATGTATATGTTTATGTGACATTTAATTTTTGTGTGCTAATAGAATTATACTGGTAGGATTTAAATATCCTTTTAAGGTAAAAGAATTTTTACCTTATTGCATTTTGACTTTCCAGTGTAATTTTATTAGTTCCAAAAATTTTACATTTATTTTGTCACATTTTAATGCTAATATTTGAATTTAATTTAGACACAATGTACGGGTGCAAAGTATAGTGGCATCATCAAAATCTATCAAAATTGGGTACTAACAGTTTCCCCCTTTTTGATGATGCCAAAACTATACAACACAAGAAACAATTGTTTTTATTGATTTTTATTGAGAATATTGTACATTGGTCTACAGTCTAAAGTACAATAGTTTTTAGTCACTTTCGGACTTTCCTTGAAGTCTATTTTTGTTGGTTTCCTCCAGCTTCTTCTTGGCTTTTGCTTCTTCAGCTTTCCTTTGTCTGATCTCCGCTTCTTCTTGGAGGAGCTTGTTCTTTCTCCTGGTTTCTGCGGCTTTCTTTGCTGCTAGTGATCTTACAGATGAGGGGCCTGCTTGTGTTGTTCTTTCCCCCTTTTTGGCATCAGCAGCAGGGGTCTGGCTTTCGTTGAATAGAGCTTCTATCTCTGGATCAGAGTCAGGATCTTCATGTGGTCTTCTGGATGTATTCAGACCATAGACTTCAATAGACAGTGCCTTGATGTGGTTGTTGATGTCCAGAAGATCCGTTTTTACCTCATCTTTGACTTCGTGTTCCAAGTTCTGAAGTTTGTGTTTTGTCTGTGCCAAGTCTTGTCCTAGTTTCCGGAAGTCCTTGCCTTGCTGCCAGAAGGTTTCTTGAGTTCCTTTGTGGAGAACTTGGAAGTTGTGAGCAATGTCCTTAGTGAGCTGTTCATAGGCTTTAGCATGAGCCTGCTGCTCCATAAGGAATTTCTGAGATAGCTTGAACATGGCAGGGAACTCCTCATTCCTTAGTTTCATGAGATACTCTTCATGTTCCTGCACCTTTTGAAAAGCCTGCTGAAGATTAGAAGGTAAGGTTGGGAGAGAAGGCAATTGCTCAGAAGTACTTGCTGCAGTAGGCTGAGCTTGTTGCTGCTTTTGAAGTACTAGCACTTGTCTTTCGAGTTCTTCATTCTTGGCTTTTAGTGCAGATATCTCCTGCTTTATTTCATTGGTCAAGGCAGACTGCTGAGAGGTTTTGGTCTTGAGGAGAGCTCTCTGCTCAGCATTGAACACTTGTTGGATCATTGAATCTTTCCTGATGTGGCTGTGGACTTCTCCAAACCTGATATCTAGCCTTTCTTCTAGTTGCTTCTTCATTTTGATGAGTCTCTTGTGTAGTCGGACCTCGGCGCGGCTTATGAATTGTGTGGTAGCCCTTCTTTCTTTGATGAAGACGTCTGCCAGGGTAGCAGTGTCCTCGTCATTATCCTCAGGTGCAAGAATGAATGTGGGAGAGTGCTGCTCTAAGTTTTGAGTAGACGCTTGAGAGTGTGCACTAGACTCCTGTTCTTGATCTGCAGTGGGCTGAGCAGTGGGTTGAGGTGGAGCATGTTCCTCAGTGGGTTGTTGATCTTCTACCTCCATTGTTCTGGAGGTTTCTCCACCTCCTTTTGTCTCAAGTAGAGATCTATGTAGAGCTATTTGGAGTTCTTTATCACTGGATGAGGAGGAAGAGATGATTTGTTTACTTCTACCCTCTGGAGAGCCATTAGGAGCAGTGTTGTTGTCATTATCATCGAGATCATCATCATCATCGTTAGAAGGTTCTTCTTGTGACTTACCGGTCAGTTGCTTCTTCTTTGTGAGGTAGACCAGATTCATTTGATAAAGATTTGTGGCCTTTGCTATGTCTTCAGTGCCAAGCCAGGTGAGAGCAAAGTACTCTTCACTGATGAATTTTGTTAGGGTCCTGGCTTGGTGGAGAATTTTGGAGAGTTTCCATTCTCTCCAAGCTTTGACTCTAGCCCATTCAGCCTCTAATTTTTGCAGAGGAGTGGGTGAGTGGTCTGTTGGTGAAGGTGGAGCCTCCTGGTCTTCTTCCTGAGTTGTCACCCCTTGAAGATTTATTGAAAGTGGAGTTGCAGAGATAGCAATACCTGAAGAGGAAGTAGCCTGATGTTCTTTGCTAGATTTGGAACCTCCACTTTCTTCATGAATAGTGGGTAGTAAGGAGGCAGCTTCATGAATAATTGGAAGAGGAGAGATAGCTGCTTCCAATTCCAGTTGTAGATTTCTAGTTGGGGCAGAAGAGGACTCTTTCTTTGATTTCTTTGACTCAACTTCTTGACTCTCAGATCGAAGTCTTTTTAGTGATTGAGTTTTGATCTTTCTGAACTCCGTTTTGAGAGGCTCATTCGAGAGGAATGTGTCTTCTGCCTTAGGTAGTTCAGGGGCTCCTTGATTGGACTTGAGAGAGAGAAATTTTCTCCAGTTGGTTTCCTCTTTAATGTTGCTGCGAGCTCCCTTTCTTCTCAAGATTTCACCAATAAGAAAACCATACCCTAACCAGGGCATGGTGTTGGTTGCTCTTTCATGATATTTCTTTACGTATGCCAACATGTTGGTGAAGACATATCTTGCCCAGTTGAAAGGTGTACCAGAGATTATTGCTGCCAAAGGAGTTGCTCTCTTCTTGTTTATTTCATCAAGTGCAGTATTCTTGGAGTCAATGCACTTGTAGAGTATGCTTAGCAGAAGAGCATACTCATGCACCATTTTGTTGGTCTTGAGATTGAGGGTTTGTGTGTTCTGTGCACTGGGTATCAAGACCATTTCCTTGAACTCTTGTTCATTGAGGTCGAAGTCTTCAACTAATGGGGCTTCATCTCCAGGTAGTGAGAGCAGTAGTCTGATGTCTCCTTCTTCAATTTCTACTGGTCGGCCCTTTATCCAGGATTTGAGAGTGCCTAGGGTGGAGTTGAGATAGAACTCTGCAGCCACTTCTGGGTAGAAGTATGGATAAGGGTAGGTTGCCATTTTGAGAAGACCTGTGGAGTCAAGTTTCCTTAGTAGCTCAGCCATAAGATCACTGTTATTGGCTTTCTTCATGATGATGGAGGTGTTAAGGATGGAGCCAGTGAAGACCTTTTTGGAGATGTGTTGAAGGGATGCCATTCTTGATGAGTAGAGTGAAGTATTTGAGAAGGATAGGATGCAGGTTGAGAGCTTTTGAGAGTGATTGAGGATTTTTTAGAAAGAGGATTGAGAGAGATTGCAAAGTAAAAGTGTAAAGGAATTGTACGGAGGAGATATTTATTCTCTATCGGAA